>OX376372.1:41982135-42599752 GCA_947369275.1 Nemotelus nigrinus
TCGGCAACCAGATCTCCGTGTCTGTGGGCCTTTTAAGTGATCTTCATGAGTGTGATTCCTCTGCTGCTCCAGAGCACGTTGGCCATCACCTCCCCTGTAGATAGCGTCATCTTAAACTTCTTTGTTTTTGAAGAGGAGTTGTTAAGACCGCTTACTGGTGATGGTGGATTTGGTAGGATTTGGTAACTGAATCATTGCAAGCACCGACATACGCCACACGTTGCGTAGCCATTGAAAACAGGCTTTGTTGTCCAATGTAGTGGTGACAGCATAATCACTTATTTTCATAGGTTGATTATACACGATTTTGAGGCTATGTTGCTGTACATAGACAAAACCTACAACCTTAAGCAAGCCTTCTTATAGGAAAAGGATCTGCTTGCCTTGAGGTATATAGTATATATACATGCATATATATGTTCATGTGGCGTACAGAGCTACTATTACGTTGTCCACATTGAGAATGTCTACTGGGTGCAGACTATACAATTTCGTGGAGAGTGGTGAACCTTGCAATACTCCAACGTCTATTGTCCGCATTGTAGATTGATTCTAAGACAGAAAGCTCTGCCCTGGGGATTTGAAATTCATGCAGTTTGAAAATTAGTCCCGCATGATAGATTTTGTCAAACGCATTAGTCACATCGAACATGACCATCGTATCATTGTACAAATGTGCTGCGTCGCTCTTGCTAGTTAGAGTTCAGTGGAATGTAGTGGTTGTAAATTGTATCTCCGGGATGATGGATTTTTCCTCAACTATCTCTCTAGTATTATGGGAAGTAAAGGTCTTTACTGGTTTAGGCTTATCTGTTATAACCGCTGTCTTCAAGACCTTCGACAAGCTCCTCGATCGAAAAATAGCTTTGATTGTGTCGGTCAAGGTCTCCAGTACGTTGCCAGGAAAGTGTATTAACGCTTCATTGCCAATTGAGTCAACTCCAGGTGCTTTTTGCTTATTTAGTCCAATGACTTACTGTTTGATTTCCCCCAAAATTACTTAGTCTAATTCTGGGGTATCTTGTTGGCCCAGAGGCAAGCATTTCATCAAAAGACTGACGAACTTCTTCCTCGGTATCGTCATCCTCCGGAAAGCGGTTTTCCTGGAATTGAAGCTGCAGTGCCTCGACGAAGACAACGCCATTGCAGCGAAGATATTTGATCACATGCCAAAATTTGTTGTCCTCAGATTCCATGTAGCACAACAAGTCACCCCACGCCTCGTTGCGCAATTGCTCGACCCGACTGTCGATAATGTTTGTGAGCTGCTTTGCTTCCGTTTTTATGCTAGGGCCACCTGTTCTGCTAGCTCTTCTCCGAATTCTATTCTTTTATATCTCTTGGGAGTTTCGAGTCTTTCTTCGATATATACGTTCGAGATTGCATCCCGAAAAATGTTCCAATTTGTTCTCTTCTTCATTCACAGAGGGCCGTCAAAGAAGACGTATTCAATGATGATTCATTGAGGGCAGTCAGTCGCATATTATGGTGTAAGTTTTGCGACAGCCCTATAACTAGGGCATGCAATATTCGGAAACGATGGCTGATGCCTTTCGGCGGGCCAACCTGGGTTTCTTTGACAAAACAAACCAATTAGCATAAAAAATGTCTAGGACATGACTGTAAGCTGCGCCAAAGTGTGTAGGTTCGTCGGAAAGATGCAAGCTTGTGCAGTACTGCATCGGCTCCCCAGATTTGCTGATCAGAAAATTTGCGTTCCAAGTCTGCTATATTACTTATTTGAAGTTAGGAATGCTGCAAACATCCCCTGCACCATTTTCTCCATCATATCCTTGGTAACCGACTTTGGGATAGTGGGCAAGGTCCATGGTGCTTCAGGATTATGGTTAGTTTTGAAGGGATGAGCTGTGGGTTGACGTGTAGAATTTGGGGATAGTGTAGAATAGTTTGTTTTCGACTCCCGAGCAAACGTTCTCCTCAAGTTGCCAAACGTTCTTTGAGCATGACCCATAGCTGGCCGCGTGTTCACCACCCAGGTTGCGGGGCATGGCAATTATTGGCTATGGCCAAACTGTTAACAGTTATGACACTGCAACTGCCCTTCTCCTGGTCGTTTCGCTTCAACTATGCGAAACAGATGACATACTACTTTCACGTTGTAGAGCTCTTTCTATTTTTCAGCTTGTATTTTGCTGCCCGAGGAGAAAAGGAGAGGGTAAAATAAATATTTTCAGTAATATAAATATTTTAAATATTTTCAAAAGGTAGCTTTATGATAGACTTCAAATCAAAGGGACACTAAGTAAAAATTCGTATTATCAGAAATTAAACGAAATGCAAGTTTGGCACTGAATGAACAAGAAGTATAACAGATCAAAAAAAAAAGTAAATTAAGGAATAATTTAAATAAAAAAAGCAAAGCGCCAGGGACCATAATTTGTATGCTTCTGGCACTATCGTGGTTCATTTAAAAAATAGACATGGTTGATTTAAATATAGCGCCTGAAAGCATAATACATAATATAGCGCCTGAAAGCATAATACATAATATAGCGCTTGAAAGCATAAGCGCTATATATTTTAGCCCCCAAAACCTGCGATTAAAGCCCTGATAAAAAACAAAGTGAAAGCGACATTGTTATTGTTTTAGAAAATTTAAGGAATTTGACAATTGTAGGCTGTGGATATTCATATTTACGTTACTAAAATTTGGTTTCTCAATTTTCAAGTTCCTACAAACAAATTCTTGAATCCGGGTTGAATTCAAATTCAATCCGGATCCAAACCAGTGAATCTAACCTTCAAGTGCAGGTACTGTCCCTACAGACGAGCTAATAGAAAACTATTGTTACTTAGTCTACTTTAATGATATGTGCAGAGGCTGTGTTCGTAGTAGTTGTAGCTATATTACAGAGGAGTTGAGACAATGTGCATAGCAGAAAAGCCCGTAATGAATGGGAATTGGTCTTTTTTTCAGCTATATTTTATTGTTCAGAATTTCTTGCACATAGCGTATATGACCATAAATTCAGCATTATGTAACACAGGACTACGCGCTGTGGATTTGTTTTTCCGTCTAGGACTTTTTCAAAAATTTCAAAGTACAGCGTCAATATGTGTATAACCAATTAAAATCTTTTTGCTATGTATAAGACGCAATTGCGTAACTTCCTCTTTGCATCGGCACGATATGTGTCCTTACACAATTTTGTCCGTTTCATCTGATGAATATTGATTGATTGCGTTGACCTTTCGCCAACGCTTATTCAAACAAAGTTTCATCATATGCCTACATAGTACAACTACTCTTAGTATCTTTTCTTTTTAAATAACATTCTTCGAAGATATTTTTAGACGCACAAAGATACTACGAATACACAAAAATACTAAAAATATATCTTTGGCATCAGTTCTATCGTGGGAACATCTGTGAATAAATAGCCCAAGAATTTGCCACGTTTTTTTGCTTGCATGTGCACGAGAAATATTTCTCGTTATTCCTGTTTAATTGAATAATAAGGAGCCGGGCAAAATGAACAAAAATTAATGAAACTAGTAGGTATTCGGTTATGATTCATTACTTCCGATATTCTCAGCAAGCTGTTTGCCGCCAACGTCGTGGTCATTACGTGAGCAAAGAAATTTAAAGCTTTTTTTTTTGTAGGTTGCGGGCCATTCGCATTGCATTTGAAATTCGACCCGGACTTGGATTTTCAACGTCTTAATCCGAAATTTAATCTCATTAGCTATGCAATGTAATATAGACAGTTATTTAATGAATTATTTTACATACCTACCTGCAATATTTATTGAATAAGCGTATTGAGGAAGCGTTTGATGACAAAATTGTGTTTTCGGTCATAACTTACTGGACAGGGAACTGTTGGTGGTGTACAGGTAGGTTTGTAAGGCGCTCGCCGCTATCATTATGATTCCTTTGTCTAGCCAGAGACACGTGACTGGCAGACATTTTCAACGCCCCAATCCACCCACTTGCGCGCGCTACCTTTACCTAGCGTTAATTTCATATTCAGAAAATCAACAGTACGTATCGAATAGAATTGAACGGGCCACATATGCACTATAATTATCGCGTTCTGCTTCCATGGATACCGCCTGTCTGCCGGTAGCATATGTATGTGATCGCCACGCATAAAGTATCGTTGGTCTGTATATAACAATGCGTGGGCCATACATAGTATGTGGTGTACTATAGTTGGTGTTATTGTTTAAATGGTGAAGAAGACGGCCGTGCCGGCAACAACTGCGGCCACTTCGATGATGACGACAGCGACTTTGGCAACGCAAGTACACTCTATTGTAATTACATCCGTACGTACAGCACGTACTTGCTTGGCTCGTTACGTTAGCACAAACAGCCACGACGGTGATAACAATAGCAGAGCCTCCCTCGTTCTTTAGCGCGAAGGCGAAGGAGGTGCTGCTGTCTAAATTCGATAATGTTCTTGTTGTTTGATTTAATACTATATTGTAGCGTATCTTTTATTTTATCAAGCGGCTAGCACGTATAGAGTAAATTTGGCGCGATGAGGGAGTGAATTTGGTTCTCTTTCGATAAGAAATGAGTAAGACGATATGATGACAGTGTTGCTGGCTATATGCGAATTTATATTTATGTAAAAAGTATTCTCGAATACTGTTTTTCTAGTTTAGTATCGTTTTCTCGGTTCGAAATCTAAAAGGTGGATTGCATAGTCAACACTCAGGCTGTGGGAAATGATCAGGATTGCCAATCCGGTCAGATAAGATTTTACTGTTGTCCAAACTCGGGATATCTGTGGATTTACGAAATCCAAGTATTTAATGAAAGAAATTGTGTTCTTCTTTGAAAACATCTGATTCAATATCATAGCTTTCATAAATTTACCAGTTTTTCCTTAAGAAGCTAAATCCTTTTCAATTTCTTGATATCCTTTTTCAATTTCTTCGCACGCGTCGAACTGATCGGTTCTCAATTTCTAATTCAATGTCGAATTTGACCCTTTCTCAACCGGTAATAAATGGATGAAAAAAGTGCCGTGCTTCTGCTAGCTTCGTTGACAATGCTGACCCATCACCTTTTATAGTCTGCTCTGGATTTTCTAGCCCAGCGATGCATGATAAGTGTGTAGAAGTGTTGTGCAAAGTTGCAGACGTTCTACGTAGTACTCTGGTCCTTCACTGGTTCTTTCATAGCTAACCTCAATGGCTACATTCACGTCCAAGCTAGTTTCTGTGTCTCAATTACTATCTTGAACTTAGTTTCAGATAACTATCATTTTGATAGAACTTAGGCCGCTCTATATAGCTTCAAACAGCTATCGTTCGATATCTCCTTCGAATGTAAAGTAAACTAATCCCACAAAAACCTTTTGAAAGATCTAGGAGTCGAAGCTGGCAGAGAGCTGAATTCACCAATTTCAAATCAATGTAAATGCGAGTGTGGAGTGATTAGTTCCACGACTCATTTTGCCCCTGATTTAACTCTGGTCTCTATTCAGAGTTAGGTGAACTCAACATTTTTCGAGTGATCCTGTTACCTAAATAATAACTTTCCATCAGCTGTGGTGACTTTAATATACAGTCGGTGCAGTGGAACTTCGATTTTCGCCGTATTAAGTCATTAAACATTATTCTCATCTTCCCTTTCTTCCTACTCGTACTCTCAATTTTACTCTGCCCCCAATACTAATATTAAGATCGCATTCTTCCTAATATTGAACTTTCCTCGTTCTCATTATCTCCTGCTTCAATGCATTATACCAACCCTGACCTCCACCATCTCCTCGATTAAAACTTTTAAGCTCCCATTGAGTACAGGATTATGCTGATTTCTCCTGCTTAGGTCCTGTTGGGAAGTGCGAAATAGAATTCATGTTCCCCAACTCAGTTTCGGGTAAATTGGTGCGTCCGCGGGCGCAATTTTGGATGGAAGATCAGTCCCAAGTACTTGACCCTCTTGTTCAATTCAATAGAAACCCCATTCAATTGCATCAGCTTAAATCGAGGAACTTTTTACTTCCACAGAAACAGTATAAGCTCCTTTTTACCAGGGTTCACATTCAACTCGCAATCCCGTCTCGTAGTATATCGAAAGAGTAATTCAACCTCTCCGAAAGCGTGAAGGGATATATCCCTGACACTGTTATAGCTATGTCGTTATTATAAGCAACCACCTTCCTGTCGGAAGAGTATTCACCGTAGTATTCCATAAGGGGGAGAGTATATCATTCTGAGGGGTGTCCGGGGTAACACACCGTCGCAAGTAAGGATTCCCTAAGGAGAAAAAGTCAACCCTTCTTCTGAGAAGTTACTCGAAGAAGGCTATTAGCCGCTTATCAGCCGCCTATCAACATTCAATACCGCAAGAATCTACAATCTAACTCCACAATCCAATCAGGCTTGATACTGCTGAAAGCACCAATGTCCAGGAAGGCGGCCAGAGTATACTCCTTAAGAGCGAGAGACTTCTCAAGCTGCTAAATGCGGATATGAAGATCATTTTCAACAAACTTGCCTTTGGTATACGCATGCTGTCACTGTTAGATTATGTTAGGTTAGTGAAGAAGGCTGCCGGGAACGCGGTCAGCATTAGGCCACCAGTTTGGGCCCATTTGCCACCCTCATAGACAATCACACGCATTCACACTTACAGCCATGGCACTGGCGGGACTCGAACCCGCAGGCCCCGTAGCACGCCGCTTTTCGGCCTGACGCCTTAGCGAGCAGAGCTACCGGGCCCCCCACTATTAGATTAACGTAGGATCAATTGACTTCTTAATATGATAGCCAGTGATTCTCTCCAAAATCTTTAGCAGATCAGAGCTAAGACAGATTGGACGATAGTCCTTTGGTTTGATATGCGAAATGTTTTCTGCTTTAGGAGTAAACACAAGTCTTGTATCCGGCAGCTGACGGGAACATATGAGAAGCGCAATATTACTTCTATAGACTGCTAGTTATATTCCATATTTCACAATGGCGGCTGAGACTTCCGTTTGGCTTTAGGTGGAGTACACGCCACTCCAGCTGCAGTATTGAAAACTCTGGTAGGAGTACTAACCGCTTAATCTAAATCCTGATGACAATCGATTCCCCTGGAGAAGGTTCCAGTCAGGTTCGCACCAGAGATTTGCACTTGTTCTTTTTCTATTAATAAAGGCTAACCGCTCTGATGAGCTATAGTCGTCCACTTTAAAGGCTATGTACCTGTGATCAGAGATCGAGCAATCCTGCAGGACCCTTCAACCCTGCAGGAGGTGAATGTGTCGCTAAGGCGCTTTCTCCAATTTGAGGTGAGAAAAGTCGATTCATTGCCAACATTAGCAATGGACAGGCCATGAGACAAGATGGAGTCAAAATGACAATTTATATCGGAGCTACCCTAAACTTCATGATGGACATTAGAGTCAGCTCCTAGAAAACGAGGCACGCAAATCCTTGTTGGAGTAGCCACTGCTTCTTTGACATCAGAGAAAAAACGTTCCGTGATCATAGGCCATGTAGCAAGAAATGTCCCAACATGTCTTTTGATTGATTTCTGCTGCAATCGCCAGGTTATCCTAATCATTAAAATTGTGGGGAACAAGGATTTCTTGGTTAGAGTACAGATTCGTGTTTTTTCCAGGCCACTGGGTGCTATCAGTTTGTATCTATCAGTGCGTAATCCGCGAATCCGATTATTTACAACCCATGGTTCCTAGATCCAAATAAGTTCCTCGCCTGTTTTTGTCAAGTGGAAAAGCAGGGCAGCCGTCGCTGCTTTGGAATAATGAAGGATAATTGTATTACCTCGACCATTGCCAGTTAAGGTTGTGACTAGGTCCGGATACTCCTCCTCGGACGCAATAGCTGTTCCATTTCCTTCTTCTGTTTCCAGGGTCGAGAGATCTAAGCAACCGCCTATTTCAGAGATACCGACACTGACCCCATCCATACAAAGCGATTCTGCATCCGAGTCATCATCCTCCGTTGCAATATCCGTAAGCTTGACAGGCCGCTTGCCTCAATGTCGAAGGACATTGGCCCGATCACTTCCGTAGACGCGCAGAATCAATTTGTCGACGCAGTATCTAATGATGGCCTTACGATGCCGCCTGTTCATTCAGGATGAAGATGGCTTATCTTCGATTATTAACTGGCTTGCCGATCTTAGTAACACTTCATTCCCCCGTAGAAAGCTCAAGATTGAACAACCTAATTATCCCCAAAATTTCCTCTGGGCTAGAGAAAGCAGGGTATCTATGCTGTCTGAAAATTTCGTCCTTCAAGTCAACCTGTAGCTTGGCATCTGGCCAGAGCTCACCTAGGGGATATATTGCCTGCTTATAGAAATCAGTCGAGCGCTGATCTCCACCCGCTGCCAGCTTCACTCCTATAGCCCAGCCCGCGTCATTCACCTAGGACTCAGGACTCGAGCTGCCTCTTTCCAGTTTGCAGCATGCCATAATCATAGTTCTGAAGTGAACGCCATCAATTTCGGCTTCTTCGCAATTTATCTACTCTGACTCATTTGCTCAGCCGACCTTTGTCGTTTCTGAGAAGAGTCCGCACAGTGTAGAGGGACCGAGTGCTCCCCAATAGTATTTGTAACCCACTTAAGGGACTTTTTATCCTTTGCGAACAACGTTTCGGGAAAGGCCTTGTTTAGTTTCCTCCGAATTTTGAAGTGTGCTTTTCTTGTTCTGAAAACCCGAATAGAAACTTCGGAATTCGACGTGGTGCCTGAAGATGTTGGACTGACGGGCCGGCTCTTTTGCCGTAACCTGTTCGCCAAATCAGCCACAAGCAGGTTTCTGCGGTTTCCCAGGAACAAGTTTTTATACCAAAGCCTCGGGAGCTGTCTACACCCAATGGTCGTACTGGAAGTAAGTGGGACTGACTCATTCGTCATGCCTCCCCTATCTTCAGCTCTGGAAGTAAGGTAACCAACGGTCTGTAGAGATGGCACATTTGTCATATCATCGCTTCCCGTGGCTTTGACAAATTCAGATGGCAGAGCCATCTCTCAGCGTTAGAGGGTGATTTGGTGATCGTTTAGGTGCCAGGCTTATTCCAGATGAGTTTTCTTTTGAATGTAATTTTAGATTTCATTTTATATAAATCCCCACTCAGAGCCGCTATCTCAGTTCGAAGGTGTAGTTGTTATCTATGCAAGCAGGGAGGCCATACGAGCAGTTGGCCCAAGTTCAGGGCTGGATCGGTGCTAATCTAATCTGGAGTACGCCTCAATTGCACCTACACCATCAATTTAATGCCGACGAAATGAAGAACCTACTCTGAAGGGTTTCAACGGGACGACAACCGCATCCTTCAAAATGTCCATTTTCGCACCAGCTGTGTGCGCGCATGTACACTTCTGTTTGAACCACATGTCCTGCACTCCCAATTCATCGAATTGCGGCGATAAAAACTCGTTGCTCATGGTTCTGTATCGCTTACCAGTCACAGTAATCGTTTTACCCAAGGCGTCCTCGAAGGCTCGGTGACAACTCCGGTGTAAATGGGTAAATGGCTCTTCATGACAGGCTGCCTCCACTAGCAATTTCCCATTGCATGAAATTTGAAATTGCCAGTGGAGGCAGCCTATGGTATGCAATATTTTATGGTCTGCCATAAATGGTAGGCAATATGGTATGCAATTTGCTCGGCAATCTGCCTTGCAATATTTTGACAGTTCTTGGTTTCAAAATGGCGCTGAACCATGGGAATGCTTTATTTCTTATAAGAAGATGTAGGTATTTTGAATTTAAAGGGATTTTTAGATGTCGTTGAGCAATGAAATGGTGGGAAATTGCGAAAAAATCGAATTTGCATTTCAAATAACTTCTTAAGAGCATTTGACGCTCAGATACAGCGCACGTCCTTCCCGCTCAGAGGTATTTTCGAAATGAAATTGCATGCCATGAAATTCCCCACGCACAGATGGCATACCATAAATTTGACAGTCGTTGCAATCGGAAATTGCAGAGAAAATTGCTAATCGAGTCCCGGTGTGAATGAAATGGGAAATTTCTTTGTTTACGCATCCATTCTGATGGAAATGCGCTTCGGCATTCATTAAGAATTTCGACCGAAAACCGTCAAGTTTGTCCTTGATGAACTGTCTGCACTTTGTAAGGGAAAATTTTCAAGTCTTTCACAAAAATTCGTTGCAGAGACGAACATGTAATGTCATGTCAAAATGTATTCTGTATATGTTACTTAACAAATGTCAAAACAAAACTGACAGTTGCCGCCATTTACAAAAGTTATAGCCTCTTCGAACAGAGTAAGTTTATTATTTTTTATAGCCCCGTCATTTTAGCATAAAAGGGGGTCAACATCGGAATGAGAGATAATACGCTGAATTTTTGTTTATACCTTCATTTTGGGGTCCTCAAAGTTGCCTCAAAACTCTCATAACATCTCGTGTCTGCGTCGTAAGTTATTCAAGGTCAAATGTGAGAATAAGCAGTTTTTTGCGATTATCTTGGTTTCTATTGCTCCAATGATGTTAACATCTATTATAGAGCGTAGAGCATACAATTTGCGATAAATTTTATCTTAAACATTTTTTCATGCGCTCAACCGGTTTTGCGATAGAGGGCGATGAGTCCGCAGTACTACCTTTCTCCCAAATCGAAATCGTCTAATTTCAAACAAAATTTTGAATTATTTAACCAGTAGACCTAAACGGGAACAAGACTTGAAAAAGATACTTGCATTTAAAAGATACTTTTATTTAAATGTATGCCTGTATTTAAAACATACTTTTATTTAAAAGATACTTGAATTTAATACTAACAAGCTTTCGGTTTTGATTTCTTAATCGTTTTTGAATTGGTTTGGTAGTTTTCAAAAATCAAATTCTTAACCCCTGCCATCAAATGGCTTCAAATTGCTATTTTAAAAAAGATTTAAAACAATAATTATAGATTATAGTAGTTATGAAACAAAGGAATATAATTGTTTTTTTAATTTTGAAAAATTGCAACATTCACTCGTTGGCATTACTTTAACATTATTCTCTTAAATTTGTATATTGTTACAATTATAACAATACCTAATTAGCTATTGCACTGAAAAGGCAACACTACCATCTCACACAATTGCAATGACAGCCAGCCGTTTCTCAATGTTCGTCATTCGACTTGGACTAGCCTCAAGTCGTTGTCGCCGCTCTTGCCATTACATTAAGGTGGTTAAGTTAGTGAGTTCCCGTTTTCTGGTAGGCCAGGCTGGTCGAGCCAGCTAGTCCGTCATTCATTCATTCCGTAGTCAGCTATTTGGTTAGGCAGTTGAAGCAATTGTCGGTTTACATGATCCGCGATAGCAAACTTTTAATTTTCCCATCATTTCGTCGGTCGTCGTTACCGTCGAAGACGTTGCTGCAAGTGCTCATCGCCGCTCAGCTTAGCTCGGTAATCTTTTCGGAATCGGGCAACGAATTTTCACACTAATCCCTTTGGAAATTCAAATCTCTTGTGCCTGTGGCGGCTGGTCGTTGTTCTTCGAGTTCTCGGCAATTGAAGAAGAATCTTCGTTCCGGGCCGGGTGTGTTGTTTTTTTTTTCAATTCGAATTCTTGATGGTCCACACCTTTTCTTATGAACGAAAAACCGGAATGAACCGTACAATCGCGGAAAAGATACAAGATATTTGAGGTGTAGATCGGCTGGTTGTGTGGTGTGCTGGTTGCTGAGGCTGAGCGAATCGTCTCGAATCGACGTCGTTAGTCAGTAAGTGGTTATAGGAGTGTCGACCCTGACGACGACAACGAGCGCGGTAGTAACGACCGCGATAACGACGATTAGTAGTGCAGTAATTGAAATATCGAGTGAAGGGTGGTGGTGCTGTGCTGGAGACTCAGGTGGGGTGTTGAGTGATTGCCTGTTGGACCGAAAGTAATTTTCCAATCGAATGTGCCGTGGTGCGTGAAAATCCAGTGAAAATTTTAATTGCATTGTGTTTGCCTTAGTTTAGTGCTATTGTGTGCGTGCATACATTTGTATCTGAGTTTCTATAATTGTGAAGTTGATATTGAGAAATCTCAAGTGCTGTTCCAAATTGGATTACATGACGACTTGTTTTGGATTTAATGCGCACTAAGGTCGTTGCTGATTATTTTTAGCTTTCCAATCAACGGCTCAACAGCATTCTGGAGCGTCTGTTGCTCGAGTTTAGGAACGGAGACAGCATTACTAGTACTAGTGGTAGGTATCACTGTATATAGTCCTATTACTTACGTGTGTGACTCATCATCCGTCCACACTGTACACGACACGATAGAGCTGTTCTATTATCTCGACTCACGCCATTATCTCGTCTCAGCTGGAATTAGAAGCGCCACGCGGGTCTACTGCTGCTATTTGTAGGAATCGATCCCATCCAAAAGATTCTTGCGTTCAGATCGACTTCCTTCAGGCGTGAACCAACGAAGGACTCTTGTTTTAGGTGCTTTTGAAGCATTTCGGCGTCGTGTGTGACCTTACCGGATATCGACTGCATCCTGTTGTTTACAACGGCGACCTAATATACGAGTATATATGTATGTAGATTGGTTGTCGACAGAATTTAGATCTGTTGGGTACTCGACATCCGAAAGACAGCACCACCTCCACCGCTGGCGTCGTCGCCCCGTTGGTTTTGGATTGAAGTTGGTTCGGTGGATGAGAAGCCGTATCTGGCTGACATTGTTCAAAATTTGCCCTCTAGTCAAGTGTGTAGATTTCAAGTGTATCACAGATACTGTATCTACATCAATATGATTCAGTCGATTATTCATATACCCACTGGATGCTTAACTTATCCATCTCATAGATGAGTATCTATTTGCTATGCCATTTTCAATGTTACCTTCTTTTGTAATTCGAGTTTCAGATGCGAATTCTACGCTTCCATATATTCCATATTGTATTAAACATGTGGAAATGTTGACTCAAACAAGTGAGTTGTCGATTTGAAACTGCTACTACAAACACTTTGAAAAATTGTTCGTTGATAAGTGTATTATTTTCGCTTATCATCGCCCTCCGTTATTAATGTGATGGTTTTGTGATATCCTATATATATATTTACTGAAGATAACATTTTCATATACTTACTTTATGATGTGTCTTATGTGTGGCTTTGTGTACGATTCGTGTTTAGGTACAAATTGAACTTGAAACAGCTGCTTGACATGAACTTATTAGCTTTATATCAAATATTTGTCAAAATTTTGATTGGCTAGATTTCTTGCCTAATAGCTCTTGGTGTACTCGAGTGTTTCAAGTATTTAATATCAGTATATTGACGACAGGACTCCCTTATAAGCAACTTACATAATCTGAAATTGTTGCTTAAGGGAAGATTCTCTCAGATACGGTCGAAAATAAAGCAAAGTTTGAGAATTTTTCCAGGGATAATGAAAAAACTTACGAAGTTCTGGTTTTGAATATTTTATTTGTTGATCATTCTAAAATCGTTAAAATTTTTATTACGATAAAATTCAATGTGGTGGCTCCAAAATGGCGGCTCTCGTCTGCCTCTGCACGCGGGATATCGTCCGCTAACTTCAAGACTGCAGCCTCTCGCAGTAAACTGATATCAGTCATAGTTTAAAGTCATTAAAATTTATGGAAATCTCCATGTCTTAAACCTAATGAGAATGAATTGAGACAAAAAATAAATCAAATTATGGGCATTTAAAAAAAAGTGCAACTTTTAACCCGGTTTTTTTTCACTTTGACCTCGCCTAATAATTATGAATTGAAATTTTTCATGCTCATTTTAGGTATAAGACATATAAAACAGTATATTCTTTTGGGCAGACTTGGAATGAAGTGAATCGGATCAATAGATCGACACCTGTGCTTGAAGTTATGATGAAAAATATCGTTTCGAGAAAAACGCGTTTAAAGTTTTTTAGCAAGTTTGCCTTGGGATAACTTTCTTGTTTGTTCAGCTATCACGACCAATACCAATGATTATAAGGTTTTGGGGTCGCTGATTACAAATCTGAAGTCAAATTAACAAAATACAAAATGGCGGATCCAATACGGCGTATCGAAAAAATTGCCATCTTCCAATTTGGACCAAAATATCTATATGAAGATTTTCGTAGTCCTCGATCGTCAATTTGTTCCATTATACTCACATTAGGATCTAAGTCGGCTATTCCTGTGCCGTATAGGAATCCTTCCTCGATTTCCAACCGCTCCTGGTTGGCCTGCTCCGGCAGACGTTGCGCGGTGCGGGCGTTTCGAGCAGCGGGCGATATTCGTCGTTAAGGATATGCAATTTTCTGACGCATCGGTTATTTTTCGGATGTGCTGCCACCTAAAGTGTATTCCAACACGAACAAGTATGCGATAATACAGATCGTAGTTAGTTCCGGTACATAGAAAGCCATCTGGGGCAGCGCGCGTGAGGTAGGTGCATTTGAGACGCTCTAATGCGACCAGATCGGAATATCCCTTTTGCACACATATTCTGCACGTATGTAGCTTTCATTTTTCGTAAAACACAAAAAGTCGATATGCATGAAAAAATCTGAAAGAACCTCCCCTTAAGCTAAGAAATTACTTGTATCCAAGCAGAATTGATAGTCTCTTATATTTCAAATTGTTTCCAAGTTCTTCTGACTTTTTTTTGAATATACTTAAAAGTTTGTATTCATACATGCAAATCAAAGTTGTATAGGTAGCCAAATCTCTATTCTTTTCGATTTTATGAACTCTTTTATTTTAAAATACTTTTTCTTGACCTTTAGACCTGATCTTTTGCTAACAATATTATAATTTAATAAAAAATGTTCTAAAGCAAGAAAAGATACGAAATATGTTCACCTAATTCTACTTACTATGATAGTATTATCCAATCATTAACGTTGAAAGGGCATTAAGGGGGTAGTACCGGTTAGAATGCTAAAAACAGTCTAATTTTCAATATTTTTTTCACCTCCTTTATTTTGTACAAATTTTAAAATGTGCATAGGTAAAAAACACGTATTGAGAATTACAAACAAAATATTTTACTATTTTTTTCATTTTTCTACTTATCTATAGACAGATAATCTCAGGAATGAAGAATCTGAAACAAAAAAACTAAACCGCATTTTAAAGAGGAATGTTTCTTACGTGGTAATCTACCACAATATTTAAAAAAAAAATATTTTTGAAAATTTTTTTTGAAAAATCGTTTTTTTTTGTTAACTTTGTTTCACTTGTAAATTTTTTTTTGGTCTAACTTTTGGCCTATATTGTGGTAGGTTACCACACAAAATACTTGAATAAAGTAGTGCACCAAATTTGACTTGAATCGGTTCGGCCCATCCGGGGAATAAGTGTCCGCAGTTTGAAAAAACGTCATTTCGAAAAAAACGCGTTTTTAGTTTTTTTTCTCCTTTTATTTATTGAATATTATTTAAAAAATAAGTTTTTTCACCTACAATTGCTCAGTCTGCAGTCCCTGGACCATACATAAGTATTCTCGAGTCCACATAAGCCAGTTGCTCTTGCAGTTGGGCAGTTTTTTTTCCAAACGCGCTTCCTTTGCCGCTTTTTCTGCCTGACTTATGCGCTCTTCATCTTTTTTTTCGCAGTAATTAGAAGCAGCGGTCTGCTGTAAACTGCCTTAACTTCTTTATTTTTGGGAATATTTTAATAAAATTTTGAGACGTGATTTCTGAAGGTATAATAAATTGCAAAATGCAAAAAGCAAAGAAACTGAATTTTTCAGAATTATAACCGGTACTACTCCCTTAAATGTATTCCTTTTCAAATTCGTACTGTTCGGAAATAGTATTGAGTTCGCAAAGATGCAACCATGTTTTTTGACGATACAAGCGCTACTTATGCCTAGAATTATAACTTTTTGCAGGCTTCTCTTCCATCTTGCTTCCTCCAGTCCTCTGCACTCCCCTCATATAATGTTTCCTTCATTTTTCTTATCTCTTCAAATCATTGGTTTCACTTCGCACTAATCGGTGCAAAATTGAAGGTTTACAGTACTGTCTTGATAAACTCCCGGTTGTGGCTAAGACACTATTCCCAATGTTTTCGAGCAATCACTTTTTTGCTTGTTCTTCTATTCCTAATATTTAACTATCGTCTAGTCCCGGAAAAATTCACGTTATGCAAACTAAAAATATTACCATCAACTGCACCGTATATCTTCTTCGCTGCTTCAGCGAACTTCTGGAACGTATAATGTAGAACAAGCTCTCTCGCCTCGTCCAAATTTTCTTGATATAGATGTTGCTACTGTAAAAGTTTACTTCTACTAACCGTTTGTAAATACTTCACAAATATTGCCATATTTGCTTAAAATCACCAAGACCCAGCAGATTTTTTGTATACTAAATTTCCTAAAAGCTTCGATTCTGTTCATCATAAACCACTGCTCTTGAAACTGGATGGGTTTGGATTTGTTTGCCTTCGCTCTTTCTCAGTTTTTTTATGTGCTCGACCTTAATTGGGCAGTATACGTCAATCTAAAAATTTAACTTATTTCTGCAAAGCTATTTCTGGAACTCCACAATGGTTCACTCTTGACCCACTACTGTTCTACCTTTTTATTAAATGTGTCTTATATTTAAAAATTCATCTTGTGCTAGATATGCTGATGAATTGGTGTAAATCGTGTCTAAGTAAGTGATTTGAAAGTCCGAGTGATTTGAAAGTCTAAGTGAGTGATTTGTTACAGTTAGTGCAACTCCGAAGGCCGTGAGGCTAAGGTTGAGTAAGATATCCTGTTAGAAGTACGTACAAAACCAGAGGAAGATTGCCTTGTTTGGCATCCACGACAAGTTGATTGGCTTTTCTCTCCTTTATTTTAGGCCAGAGCAATGACTCGTCAAGCCACAGCGCAGCTGATTTTAATTTTCTAATTAAATCAGCTGCACCAAGCCAATGAACTGCTGACGTATATGCCAGCTAGACTCGACCGAGCGCCGATACATCCGTGCAACAATCAAATGGATCATGTGGCTCTTGTATTAGGTGGCAATTGTATTGCATTTGACTGTTGCATCCCGCATAAACACGTGTAAATCTGTGCATGGGTGGGAATATCGGCTAGGCACGAAGTACCGCAACAATTGTGGGGACGCCCCCACCTTGAGGAAAGATTCAAAGTGGGCCGGCCATAGAAGAAGAGTTAGAAAAAATAGAATTTAAAACAAAAACCCATTAAGAGAGGATATTTTTGGTTCTATCATTTTCCCATTGCATTTAATGCAAGCTCGTGGGCCACTTCTCCCAGCTTGCGCTTCGCAAATGCTCTAATGAATTTTGGTGCAAATCGACCAGTGGCTCTGCTAAGCACAAAGTTCCGCATTCAGATCTCCTGACCTCCAGACCTCCTGTTACTCCGGAGATCATACACCCGTATCCCTTTATCATGGCATTCAGACTGTTAATTTTTCATATTTTATTGAATCCACCGCAATCTGCTTGTGTGAGAGCAGAGCAATACTTTCCCATCCTCCAGTGCGTCCATTTTTGAAAGCAGTTCGTACTCGCCGACAAGCTGAATACGGCGAAAACCGAAGACAGGGAAATGAGCTGGACAGCCAGTCGCCTCATGCTCAACATTTCGGAATGCTGAACATGAGCCAGCTAAGCTTTGGTAATCACCGAGGAAGACTCGAATAGTGTTGAATATTGAAATTTGAAGCTTGCTGTAGTAAAAAAGAAGAGAGGCTCAACACATTTTGACATAAACTGAGCCCCATTGTCCGAATATGCAAACTCCGGTACTACATTTGTCAGAAAGAACTCTGTTTTAAGGAACTTGATGCTTGTTTGCTTTTTTTGCTTTCGGGAACCACACGCATTTTCTTCGCGTTGCTTAATGCGTACAAACTTGTTGAAATAATCCAGCTCCACGAGCAGCAGAAATTCCCTGCTTTCGGACTAGGGTATGGGCCCATAAAGAAGACTAGCCTTTACAACGGCCACTGTGTTTCACGTTGATTTCCAATCGTCTCATTGTGCAGTTTGGAGGTTTAACCTGCTTGTAAACGGTACAGGAGGATATAAAATCGATAATGATATCCTGTTCCTGTATAATTAGCTGTTTGCTTTCGTTTTCAGGGACCTATAATTTTGTCCGATGTCTTTGTATGATTTGGTAGTAACGTGCACGATCTTGAAATCATAATCGCTGTTTTCAATTTGTTTCATGTAATCTAAATACTCGGGAGGTCGAAATACTGTATCAACCAGTACTTCAGGGCCTACGTAAGTGACCAACTACAGACTTATTTTTTTTAGCTCGATCGATCCCTAAACTCTCGATAACGTATCTGGGATGACTTTTTAAGTTTCATTTCGATGCTCGATGCTCAAATCAAAAGAGCACAAACTTTAGCGAGCTAACCCACAAGCGAGATCATGCTGCCAAATAAACCATTCAAGGCTTGATTGGTCAGTAATTGATAGGAATCTAGTGTATGTACTAGTGTATCTACTAGTATGTACTATGTAGTCTAGTATATGTACTAGTCTTCAGGACTAGATCACTGAATCTCGTTGCACGAACTGTTCTCTTCGATCTTCTTGGTCACCTTAGCTCCGCCATTTTGAAGAATGCAACTGCTTAACGGGGAGTGTATACAAGTGCAAACAACCAGTATAATTTTATCGCGACCTTCGACGGATAATGGCTTTTATGTTCCATTTTTGGTCAACCTACTCCTACTCTTGGTCAAATCATCACTAATATCATATATTAGTGAACATACCAACTAATATATTCGATAAGATATTCACTAATATTTGGTATGTGTGAATTAGAGTTGGGTCGTACTCGGATTTTCACATACTAGGTTCTCCTAGTACGAGTACAAAAAATACATATTGCAAAAAATACCTAGCTAGTATTTTATGTATGATAGGCCCTCCCCCACCCGCCAGACACAAAGTTCCCAAGCTAGAATGGTGATGCTGCAGATGACCGTGAAAGGATATCGAGTCATTAGTCCGTGCAGCTTGTCCGTAACTTTCCAATGGCCGGTCACTTATTTGGCAAGGCTTTCTCCAATCTAGGAGCCATCTAAGGGAAAACAATCAAATTCAATCAATTTTATTTAATTTTCATTTTATTATACGCACAAAACACTTCCTGTATTCGTTCAAATTACCAGTGTCGAAAAATTTACTAAGGCAGGACCAACTCATCCTGTTGCCATCTATATGACTTTTCATCGATCGATCTCTGATACCAAACTTTTCCTGGCTAATCTAAAACAGTCGGTTTTCCACTTCACCTCACTAAAGCATGAAGTTTGTCGAATATTTTATTAAGAAATAATAAAAACAAAATATTTCGTCTATTAAACATGCACCCACTAGGGGGCCAACCTCTTCAGCAAGGCTGGACATGAGTCCAGGGGCGCCTTACCTCCCGCGGTCTCGTAAATTTTACAACCCCGCTAGGGTTGGAGATACTATCGTGACGACCTGCAGTCACGAGGAGGACCTCAGCACAGCCGGAGAAGCCAACTTGCGAACCAAAAAGGACCTGACCATTTTCTTCCTTAGCACTTTAGTGCTGCTTTCAGATTTTCCGACGGATTTCATTTTGTCGCATCTTCGAAACTAGGCCGCTTTTTCCCAGATTTGTATGGAAATTTTGGTCAAAACAGCTCAGAAAGGTCCCCGAATTCATGCTAAAAATTGACGTTTTTCGCAATATCGCCTCTCAAAATTTTTTTTGCCCTTAAAATATCACTATTATACTCCCCGACTACTTTCAATCGATGAAAGCGCCGTAAAGGCAGTTTTTGCCAAACTATGGCCAAAAAACCCCTTACTCCCCTACAAAACCGAAATTATTGTATCACAGCAATAGGTCTTGGCCCGTTATGTCCCAAACCACTCTAACTCAAATTGGCCGATTTTGTCCGATTTCAGCTACTTTTGACTAAAAACTTTTTGAATAATTGAATAAAATACTTGCAAGTACGAAAATACTCCCAAGTACGAAAATACTCGATACAAAAATACGCGATTCGAAAATACTTGCAAGTACGAAAATACTCGATACGAAAATACTTGCAAGTACGAAATACTCGCAAGTACGAAAATAGTCGATACGAAAATACTTGCAAGTACGAAATACTCGTTAGTATGAAAGTATGAAATACGAGTATAAAAGCACTTGCAAATATGAAATACGAGTATGAAAGCACTTGCAAGTATGAAATACGAGTACATCTTAATATAAGTATACTATTGCGTCACTGTTTGATTGAAATGAATCAAATGGAAGAAATTTTTTGGGTAAATTCTTGATTACATGTATAGGTCACAAAAATACTCGTACCTAAGTAGTATCTTTGGATTTCGTACTAGGTGCTGGCTGTTCCAAAAAAAAATATTGTTCCAGTATATACGCTACATCTCTAGTGTGAATATGTATTATAATCAAAATGTAATTTAAAAGTATCTTAGCACTCTTGTTTCTTTCATTTCGTATAACCTGACAGTTCATCGAAATTCGTATAAATCTTTTACTTTTCTGACTGCAGATTACTATAAAATATACCTTAAATGGGAAATTCAATCAGATACTTGCCCTTGTGATTTGGAACTCGTTTCAGGAAAAAACGCCATCAAATTATTTCCCCCTAATTCATTTTCATATCGCACCATTTTCATATCTCGGGACAATCTCGATGATAAATAAATGGAATTTTCCGTAACACAAAAAAAAATATATCTGAAAAAAGTTCAGTTCTCGTTTCTGCGATATAATTAATAAAAAAACATAAAAAGCGACTGCTTTCAGTATAATTACAATTTCGTGGAAAGTGGAAAAGCATCGTTAAATGAATGAAACGAGGTAGCAGATTGCATTGAAATTCATTCGTGAAACCCTTTCAAAATTTCATTCAATTTCTTTTGAAGCGTGTGACGCTGAGCGCACTCGTGTCTTTTGTCTTCCTATACCACCACCAGCGACACACTCACCACACTTCGGTATGCTCGAAATCCACGAAAGCGATTTGACACTTGAGCATTTCAAGTGATGCATGTAAATTTTGAAACTAGGCTTTCACACTTCCATACATATGCCCCCCTGGATTGTGGCGAAAAAATGGAAGATGCAAAAAATGGAAAACGAACAACGAAAATATGAAAATCGATATGAATCCAGTCTTTGATGGCCATCGAAGGCGCCTAGTTGACAAGGCTAAATCGATACGTTATCGTATGAATGCAGTACGGAGGGCTAGAGGGTTGGAGTGGTGGCAGTGTTTACTGGCCTCGTGTACAAATTGGATTACCCATACACAAGTGTAAATCAAATCAACGGCATGTAGACTAAATGTCAACGACGATTAAGGTACCAGAGCGACATGTGTTTTGCAGCTTGTACTGGGGCGTCATCATTTTCAGTGATGGTGCTGGGCCTCTGTGCACCTGCTCATTCAGTTATGATAAGGCTTTACAGCAAGGAACTGCAAAATATGTACATTCTTGTATGGGCGCGAAGGAAGTTGGATACAGGAGATTATGAAAATATTTAATTAGATTGTAAGCTCAAGGTGCTTGGAGACGTCATTCTCAAATGAAGTCCTAGATAGGATAATTTTCTCGTGGACATGGGCGTGCTTGACGACGCCAAATAGCTCTGTACACTAAAAAAACACATAGCGCCAGACGCCATAATTTATAGACTTCTGGCGCCATGTATCAGGTCAGTCCATAAGTCCCCGCGTTTTTTTAAGGTACTTTTAATTACATAAAAAAACACAATTAATTTTGATGTCAATCGATTATATATTTTCCTCCATTATCTACAATCTCTTCCCACCTTTGTGGTAATTGTTGAATTCCATCGGAATAAAATTTCTTATCTTTTGAATTAAAAAATGTAGTTAGGCTGATTTGGACATCATCTTTGTTTTGAAATACTTTTCCACCTAAAAATGACTGCAGGCTTCTAAACAAATGAAAATCGGTTGGAGCAATGTCTGGAGAATATGCTGGATGAGGCATAATTTCCCAGTCAAATTCCTTCAATTTTTCCAGGGTGACTTTTGCAGTATGCGGTCGGGCATTATCGTGATGAAAAAGAACCTTCCTCCTGTTCACTAAAGAAGGGCGTTTTTTAATCAATTCTGCATTCAAACTACTGAGTTGACGACAATACACATCCGCTGTGATAGTTTCATTAGCATGCAGCAATTCAAAATAGACAACTCCTGACATATCCCACCAAACAGATAGAAGAATCTTTTGTGGGTGCAGTCCTGTTTTGGCAGTTGGTTCTGGTGTCTGATTTGCATCCACCCATTGTCTTTTCCGCACGACGTTGTTATAGACTATCCACTTTTCGTCCCCTGTTACAATACGATTGAGAAAAGGTTCCGTTTCATTGTGACGTAACAGATGGGAACAAATGTTCACTCTTTGCTGGAGATTTGATGTTGATAACTGATGTGGGACCCATTTTCCAAGCTTAGATACTTTTTGTATCTGCACCAAATGCCGATGAATGGTTCCATGCGAAGACTTTAACCTATCTGCAATCATATCCACGGTTAAAGTTGGTTCTGCCTCCACCAGGCTTTTTAACACCGTGTCGTCAAATTCAGTGGGACGTCCTGAGCGAGGTGCATCTTCTGCTGTAGTGCATCCATCCCGAAATTTTCTAAACCACTCCTGTGCAGTTCTTACACTAATAGTGTTTTCACCATGAATCGTATTTATCTCTGCTGCAGCTACTGTAGCATTTTTACCACTTTTAAAAAAAAGTATAAAATTTGCCTTTTGTACTCGTTAGTATTTTCCATTTTTTTCACTATCACTTAACATCCGATCTTCTCAAAAACTGATTATAAAATGACTAACTCTACCTGTATATAGTTTCAGGGAAAAAAAAGGTAGTTTACCTACCTCTTTTCGAACAAATATGACTCATACAAATGACTAAGGGAAAATACGCGGGGACTTATGGACTGACCTGATACATAGTCGATTTCGGGATTTTGATAAAATATAGCGCCAGACGCCATAGTACTTGGCGAAAAGTACATAGGAGCAGACGCTATGCTTATAGCCCTCCACGCCATGTACTATAGTAGTACTATACTATAGCAGTATTGAGATATCTGTGGAAGATTCTGGTAAGACGTCGTCTTAAAGATTTACGCCGATTGTGAAGCTGAATAATATCTTGCGGTAAATCACGGTAGGCAAAGTTTGTGAATTTTTGGGGATAGCTAAACTATCAATGATCAAGGACGTAATTTGGTTGAGTTTTTCAAGAGCTTCGTCTATTTCCTGCGAGGAGAGGTTACGTGAGCAGTCAAGACCGATGTTCTGAATTTGATTACACTTGCTGACATTTATACATCCCCTCACACAGTATGGCTGCGAGTTACAATTGTAGAAACAACTGAAGCCATATTACATGGCTCATGGTACTATGTAATATAGCGTGTGGGGCCATAATTTCTGCGCCATGTAATTATGGCGCTGGGAGCCATAGCTCAGGGTACTATGCACATAGTGTGTGGGAACATAAATAATGCGCTATGTTACATAGCTCTGGGCGCCATGTGAATTTTTTTTTCAGTGTAGACACTTTCAATGGTAGAAAAAAATGAATCTACGTGTTCTATGTTGTTCTATCTATTGTTCTATGTTCTATTCTAATCAAATGAAACCCATGAGTTCTTTGACGAGATCTAACATTTACCACACGAAAAAAAATTCACATCCTCAGCACAGGAGAATATTTTCTTCATAGCTGGAAATTTGTCAAAAGTTCCTGAATATAAATATATCTTTCATTCCTCAGTGTCATTCGAAGACATGTTCCTTAATGGAATGAAAAATCACACCCACGACTCTTGAAAAGGCATTAGCACTGCACCTACTATACTTTTGCGGAACAAAAAGTCAAGGACCACGACGAAAACATCTTTCTCTCATCACTCGCAACCGTATTAATCAGTAAGAACGAAAGACACCAGCTTGACAGTCTCTTGCTATCTGCGAACCACTTAGATCTTTCGATAGTTGTTTCGTCTCCATCTTGATAGTATTTATATCCACCCAACCAAAAAAATACAAGGACCCATTTCGGCTTTGTGGCGTTGGAGCTGTTTTTGTTCAAAGCAAACGAATCAGAGTCCTCGAAAATCCTTACAGCTTAACTGCAAGCTATCAGAACTCGCTAAACTTTTGTGGCAACAGCCGCGATAGAAAAAACAGCATCGGAACGTGAAAATCCCGATGAACGACAATTCCAACGACGCTGAAACACAATTAGATGTAATCAAGAAGATAGCTTAACGTTCGGATTGTTTCGTAGACGTCACAGCCACATCGACATACTGTGGTGATATCCCGCTTTTGTCGTTATTATTTCCAAGCACTCAAAAACTTTCAATTGTGTTCTGCCGGTTCGTTTCGTCTCCAGAGATCAACACGACGCTTACTTGTAATCTCCTTAATCTTGCCCCTGTTCCACTTTGTACGCTTTCTGCAATCGAACGGAACATCTTGAGGGAAATAAATATAGTATGGCCGCAGTGAATGAATTATTTGTGCAAATATACTTGCAGAAGGCGGCTGATATACGAACGGGATCGCAATACAAACGCATTGGCTTGGTTTTCCTGAAACGAACCAAACAAACCGGATGCTGGCAGTTGAGATCAAGGTGAATATTACGTGGTTGCGTTTTCGAAATTGAAATGTTTTTAATTAGAGGCGGTCGCGATGGAAACATAAATTTCCTTATTAGTGTCATCAAACTGTTAAGTGCTCGAGTAGTTGTCGTGCTGGGTAATTATTGAAGGAGATGTGAAGGAAATATGCGGAATAAGTGGTTGTCAGGCCGGTTGATATAGTCATGAGATGATGCTAATGAAAATTTTAAGCCGAGATGTTGGGGCACAAGGCGAATGATAATTAACTAAAAACATGTCATGCAAAAACTTGAGCTGATTGGATTTGTGTCGATCTGTACTGTACAAATCTTGTTAGTGATTCAATCTAAGTTCGAATTCTGCTTGCTAATTTACTATAAGCCTCACACTTTTGCTCAATCTGATGTATATCTGGGTCAATAGCTTTGCTCGCTAGCACCAGGCCGAAAAAGGAATTTACTGCTCGTGGGTTCGATTCCCATCGTGAGCTTATAGTTATATTTTTCCGCCTTTTGTTGTCTGATGAGCCAATGGCTGAGCATGATACCAGCGCTAAGATTGGCAAAATATTATCTTTTTTCAAAATAAAAATTCAAAGCCAGCAAATTCGGGTTTCAGGTGTATGGAAAAATAAAAACAATTCAGCTCCTTGCAGTTTCCGCTGTAGGCTGCCAAAATTAAATCAAATTTTTAATTTAAGCTAATACTCAACTCAACTACGTGTAGAAATAAATTTAAATTTAGAACCAACTTACGAGAAGTCGGATATTGACTCCGTCGTATCATTACTCAGCGAGGATGAGATGGAGTTCTTGGAAGACCAAACACCGTCACCTTCAGAGTGTCTATCATATAATCAGCTGAAGAAAAAGTAATCTAGCTGCAATCAATGGTTAGTTCAATTGATTGAGTAAAAAACATTCAAAAATTATGGAACTCGTCAATTGAAATTACAAAAACCGGGCGCAGAAAAAAAAAACAAAGGTCCACCAGCCGTATCCACATTCCAAAAACCAGGACACCCACCACGCCCAGTGTTGCAAGATGATCGAATGTGGCATATGCTCCGCAGATCAAAATAAATACCGTCACCGATCAAAAGCCCACCAAATTCCGCTTTTTCTAAACTTTCTCTCATGATAATCAAAGAAGAGGACGAGATCTTAGCTGGAATTGTCAAGTACCATTTTGACGAATTTCCAGCTAAACACACCTTCATCCAAATAAGACCATTTAAAAACGATAGACGACTACAACAATATGAAATCGTATTTGGAAATCGAAGGGAAGCAGCGCTTATTCCGGAAGATGAAAAAATTTCTAAGATTTAGCTTGGTGATTTGCACAGGTTCCACGCATCTAAGGAGATAAGTGACGCAGTTAGTGCAGCCAGCATGGAAAAATCTAATGCCACTAGGCCATTGGTTCATTCATCCGAGACGATGTTCAAAAAATCAAATATTGGTCAATGTGGCTTCAAAATTAAATTTCTTGCACTGACACTTAAGTGCTGGTTCTATCATGCTCAAGATATTTGCCTAAAAACAACCATCGAGAAACCAATCTGTGTAAGTTGCGATCACCCAGTCAGATATCGGAATTGTTTTGCCTTCGATCAGTTCCGTATCCGTTTAGTAGGTCACAGCCTGCTTCATAACCGTCCACCTTCGCAATTCTCCTCCCTTCTATAAGACCCGTCCCAGACCATCTTCATACGCTACTGTTGGAAGAAGCCAAAAAACCTCTACCTCCCACAGCAATGTAATCAGTTCAATTTTGCTACTCGTTCAGCATTGATCCTAAACGATGAAATCCATTCCGTATTTAAAACTGATATGACGGATGTCTTGAGTCAAATGAAGACCTTATTTCCTCAATACCGGTCAGTTACTAACCTTCGCAAAAAGTGGATAATGGTGATGCTCTTTATCATAATTACGATGTCTAATGATGGTTATTAGATCTGTGCAAACGAATGTCAATTCGTTTCTTAGTCGGCAAAAGCGTCACGAGCTCTTCTCCGCAAATCCTCACTGTGTTTTCATCACCGAGATGAAAGTCCAACCACACCATAAATCTAACCTTTCTCGCTACTTTTCATATCATCCAAATTTTACAAATTCACCTGCGCGGAGGAACTGCTATACTAGTGACTGGTCAGTCTGACACTAGACAGGAGTTCGTTGACTCCGACATTACGGACAATGTGGAAACTACTCTAGTTACTATAGAGACGAGATTTCTATTATATAGCATTAACTTATTGCCCAAACCAATCCCTTTAACACTCCTATAGAGGGTAACATAGAGTGTGATTTCAATGTGAAGCATGCAATTCGGCTAAACAATCCGTCTACAAATCGCAATGAAAATGTCTTCCATAGTTGGTACCCATTCCTGCTTTGACCCGTTTGTCACTTGAACAACTGCATGATTTTTTTCAAAATCATAACCTCCAACCGTTCCTCGAAACCATTTCATGTATATTCGGCCACGATGGGGTCATCTTGATACTAGACGTCAAATAGATACTCACAATTCCACACCAATGAGATTTTATTCAAGTTCCCACTTCCACCCGTCTTAAAAACGGTCAAATCGGCGGGCTCGTTGGCGAGTAATACGGCACTATTCAGCGTTCCTGTGGTGCCCGTATTCTCAAGCAGCCACTCAACCACAACTCTTGTTCTCTCTGGCACAATCATATCCATTGAACCTAAGCAAATCCTTAAACGCGTGTTGTCCCGTAACTTTTTCTCTCCTCTTGCTTGTTCGATTCGATCTCTTGTAAAACAGCTAGACATTATGATCCGTAATAAGATTGCAATTCTCTATGCTTAGCACTTCAAAGTCAAGCTTACCAACACGCTCTTGACCAAAACACCTTCCACAAAATTAAGGCAAATCGAACCCTGTCTCGCCAAGCTCATTCCTGCTCGAAAGTGCACTCTCTCCCGACTTCAAAGCTAATACACTTTCCTTCCACTTCTAAATTGTCCATACTATCCCCAATTTCACACCGAATCCAACAGCTAGGCAACCTGTATCCAACACTATTTTTCACGCAAGCTACATTCCTTGAATTCTACTCCTAATGGAGACGTCCTGGGTAATATCATTATATCAACTTCATATCTGAGCAATAAATGTTAAGCCTTCCTTTCACTACTGCAGATATCAACTCATATATAATCTATTCTCGCAATAATAAAAAGTTCGCCGGTCCTGATAATATTTCAAACGTTGTGCTGAAAATTTGCGGACACACTATCTCTCTATTCCTATTCACACTGTCTAATTCTTGCATTGCCCATGGGCCTCTTTTCAGCAGTTTGAAAACTGCCAGTATTATTCCCATTCCCATAATGTTTCAACTTCGCCCGAAAGCTACAAACACATTTCCTTCCTATCCACTACCATCAAACTATTTGAATGTTTCACCAAAGAACAGATCATGCCCCCTTTTGACTTATTTGATATTATTCCACTATTCCGATTTGCCAACTTCGCCAATCATTCTCTCTTAATCCTTAAAGCTGACTGGGTAACCTACCCATACAACCGAACTCTTATCACAACTTGTATCTTCGACAACCAAAAAGCCTCATACACATAATGCTCTTCCTCTTCCACTTCTCTTGTGTGAAGTTATTTATAGTTTTTCCCCTAATAAATCCTCGGCGGTGAAAATAAACAATGTCCTATCAAATCCCTGTCCTAATACAGCCGGCATCCTCCAAGAGCTCTGTCTTTTTTTTTAGTCTTTTTCGCTATCTACACAGCTAATAAACCACGCCTTCAACACCCTCTTAAAATTCTAGTTTGTTAATTATCTCATTGTTTATTGGCCTGTTTTTAACCTGAAAATCTACGTGGAGCGGATATTCATGTGCTGCGATACACTTCACAACTACTTCCTCTCGTTTCAGCTTATAACCAACCCATTCGAATCCAATATCATTCCAGGCCATGTTAAGCTTCCCTCTTTAACCTTTAAAATTAATAACCATGAATCCCATCTTTCGAAATGACACCGTTACATCTAAGCTACCTCTAATACCCCACGCAAACAATATCCTCACCAAAGATTACCCCCGATGTATTGTTCCACATGTCTCAACAATTCCGCCAAAGCTCGCTTGCTACAAGCAACTAATCTTCCCTAACATTCCCTGATTCCACACATCAAATGAAGAGGCTGAGAGCAACGGAGCGAAACATTCTGGGACATTGTCTCAAACACGATCGTATACCTAACTTCTACAACTCGCTGCTGCAGCCAAAATCCTAAGGATAGATTTGTTCCATACAAATTTTATGTTTGAAACTTCCTAATTATCCTAATTATCCCAATATCCTAATTATCCCAATAGCTTAGTGAAAAATAAACTAATCCTCTACACATGCAAGAATCCTTAAACTCATGAAAATGTTCATTGTTTTTGACTATTTTACTTTTTTTTCGGTTGTTTTCCATTTTTCGATTTTCGTTATTTTATTCATTTTTTACAGTACGAGGGTGGTCCGATAAGTGCTTAGCCTACAAAAGAAAGACGAAAATGTTGGAAAAGTGGCGATTTACTTCTCAACACAGTCTCCTTTTAGCTCGATACACTGGACCCAGCGATGCTCCAACTTCTTTAACCCGCCCGAAAAATACGATTTCTCGAGGTCTGCAAAGTAGGCATCCGTGGCGGCGATGACCTCCTCATTCGACTCAAATCTCGGCCCGGCGAGTGACTTTTTCAAGTTTGCAAACAAAAAGAAGTTGCACGGGGCCAAATCAAGAGAATACAGTTCGTAGCATAATTCGACCAATTTGGCTGTGGCGACGGCGGAGGTGTGAGAGCCGGTCATGGTGGAAGAGCACTTTTTTCTTCGCAATTCGGCGTCGAATCAGCGCAATAATTCGGCATAGTAGAGCCCTGTGACCGTTTTGCAGGTAGTCGATGTAGATGACACCTTATGAATCCCAGAAAATGGTGGCCGGCCGATAGGACAGTCTTCGTCTTTTTCGGAGCACGTTAGCCGAATAAATTCCACTGTTTCGAATGTTCTTTAATCTCTGGTGTGTACCAGTGGATCCATGTTTCGTCGACGGTCACGAAACGACGCCGAAACTCCTTCGGATTGCGCTTAAACAGCGTCAAACATTGCTCTGAAGTGGCCTCACGATTGTGCTTGTTGTCTGGAGTGAGCAAACGTGGCACCCATCGCGTCAACAAAATTCCATGCAGGATATGACCCACGCGGCCTTTTAATATGCCTACTGTCTCAGCTATCTCGCGCACCTTCAATCTGCCAATACGAGATCGTGAATTTTTGTCACGTTTTCGGGGCACCTGGACGTGGCTCATCAAACACCGACGTGCGACCACGTTGAAACTCGTTAAACCAATTTTTGACGGTCGCCATTGAAGGAGAAGAGTCACAGCATCCAAGCGCTCTTTGATTTCGCTGCGCGATTTCTCGTCCAAAAATAAGAATCGAAGCACCACCCATATTGCTCTTATTTTCGAAAATCCGCGGACACGCCCGCTTCCAAACGCGGTCAAAACAAAACTACGAGTGCAATTCGGCTGAAAATTTGACAATAGTCGTCTACGAGAATATACTACACAATATTAATTTTTTCTTGCGATAGTGGCGTCATCGGGCGGTGAGGCTAAGTACTTATCGGATCGCCATCGAATTTTTCAATGTATAAGAGTATTATTTTGAATATATATTATTTTTGTATGTTTTTTTTGTTATTTGTTTATTTTTTGTTGTTGTATTATTGATTGTATTTTTTTATTTGTTGTATATTTTTTAATTCATGTATTTTTTTTTTTTTTAATTTTTAAGCAATTTTTTGTAGTTTTCTCATTTTTTGCACTATTTTAATTTTTTTGTATTATTTACTTTACCTTACTTTTTGTATTATTTACTTTACCTTACTTTTTGTATTATTTTTTTTTATTTACTAGTATTCTTTACTTTTGTGCGTACATATTTTTTGTGTATTTTCTATGTTGTTTATTTTTTCCTTTGACACTTTTTCCTTTTTTGTATACATTCATTTTATATTTTTTCTTTTTTTTATATTTCTTTTATATTTTTTATTTATTTATTTATATTTATTTTATATATTTTTCATATATTTTTTATAAATTTTTATATTTTTTTTACATTTTTTTCAAATATTTTTTAAAATATTTTTTTTTTTAACTTTATCCGAGAGGGCTTTATTTGTCATAAAGTCTGGTTTGTTAAGTCTGGCAAAATTTTTTTGCAAGACGACCTTACTTTCAAGACTTTCTTTGATCCGCTAGATTTTCAAGACTGAGGAGTTTATTTTAAAGTCTGTAAAATGAGACCTAATTTCAAAGGCTTTGAAAATTTCATTTAAAAATATTTGAAAACTTTATTTTTCATTTTGAAATCTTCTTTTCGAAGACTTCATTTTAAAAGCTCTATTTTAAAACACTTTATTTCTTTTAGTAACTTAATTGAAAGGCAGCATTTGAAATACTTTGAAAGGCTGTATTTTGAAGACGACTTTATATAAAAGACGAACTAATTGTAGTCTTTATTTGAAATTATATCTTCTATAGACGACTTTATATGAAAGGTTTTATCTTCAAGACTTCATTTTTAGATGCTTCGCGTGAAAGATTTTTGGTTAGAGACTTTACAAAGACGTTATTTTTCATAATTAATTTGTTTACGAGTGTTCGTGTCACACCTGACCTCGCCCCTGATTTGACACAGGTACATATTCAGAGCTAGGTTACCTCAGAGAACGTTGTGTGAATCTTCGTCTGTACCTGGATTTGAACCCGGGACCTCTAAGCTACACGAATTAACTTTAAACAGACTCACCATATAATCCCTGAAAGAATGACGTATGTGGTAAATACATTTATATTTACCATATGGTTTACGCTTTTTGCGTTGAAAATGCCTTTAATTCAGGACTTTTTTATAACTCATCGGCTGAACGAAAAATGCCGTTTGATTGTATTGAAGCCGCGAATGTCATTCATACGTTTTTTCGTATACTTCTCTATTTTATTTCATCAGTTTCAATTTGGAAGCTGTGATCTCACAATTTCCATCAGGAGACAGATGTTAAAATATCAACGCGTAATTTTCCGTCTAGAACTCGGCATTTACTTCAAAGATGTTACTTTAAGGGGACATAGCACCTTCAAATTTTTCATAAATCGATTTTGGTTTTTTGATTGAATATGTCAGAATGAAGCTTTAAAAACATGATTTTAATAATATAAAATTTAAATGATAAAAAAAAAACTTTCATGACCATATATAGCGAAGCGCGTCGAGGTAATTTTTTCTATGATTTTCGTTCACTTCGCTATACCGCTACATCGACTTAGGCCAAAGTGTAGAGAAAGATAAGTGAAAAATTATAAAAATTGCTGAAAAAGATGCTTCTAAAAAAAAGTGATGAAACTCCAAAAAAAGTTCAACTCACACATACGAGGGCGGTCCGATAAATACTTAGCCTCATTGCTCGATGGTGCCACTATCGCAAGAAGTACATTCTCGTAGACGGATACTGTCAAAATTTCAGCCGAATCGGACTCGTAGTTTTGTTTTGACCGCGTGTGGAAGAGGGCGTGTCCGCGGATTTTAGAAAAATGAAAAAACAGCAATATTGGTCGGTGATTCGATTCTTGTTTTTGGAAGGGAAATCGCACAGTGAAATCAAAAAGCGCTTAAATACTGTGTACGGCGACTCTTCTCCTTTGATGGCGACCGTCAAAAATTGGTTTAACGAGTTTCAACGTGGTCGCACGTCGGTTTTTGATGAGCCACGACCAGGTGCCCCGAAAACGGCTACCGCGGAGCATGATGTGAAAAAAATCCACGATCTCGTATTGGCAGACCGTCTATTGAACATGCGCGAGATAGCTGAGACAGTAAGCATTTGAAAAGATTGCGTTAGTGATAACCTGCATGAAGTTTTGGGCATAAGAAAGCTGTCGGCGCGATGGGTACCGCGTTTTCTCACTCCGGACAACAAACGCAACAGTGAGGCCACTTCAGAGCAGTGTTTCACGATATTTAAGCGCAATCCGAAGAAGTTTCTGCGTCGTTTCGTGACCGTCGACGAAACATGAATCCACTGGTACACATCAGAGACCAAATGACAGTCGAAACAGTGGACTTCATCCGGCGAACGTGCTCTGGACAAGGCGAAGACTGTCCAATCGGGTCAAAAGGTGATGACCACCGATTTCTGGGATTCACAAGGTGTGATCTACTTCGACTACCTATAGAAGGGCAAAACGGTCACAGAGCTCTACTATACCGAATTATTAGGCCAATTCGACGCCGAATTGCAAAAAAAAAACACCCCATTTGGCGAAGAAAAAAGTGTTCTTCCACCATGACAACGCACCGGTTCACACCTTTGCCGTCGCTACGAACTTGTGCCTTATCCATCGTATTCTTCGAAATTGGCCCCGTGTGACTTCTCTTTGTTTCCAAACTTGAAGAAGTCACTCGCCGGGCAGAAATTTGAGTCTCATGAGGAGGTCATAGCCACCACGCAGGGCTACTCTGCAGACCTCGAGGAAACGTATTTTTCAAGCGGGTTAAAAAAAGTTGGAGCATCGTGTGCAAGTGTATCCAGCTAAAGGGAGACTATGTTGAAAAGTAAATCGCCACTTTTCCAAAATTTTCGTTTTTCTTTTGTAGGCTGAGTATTTATCGGAACACCCTCGTAAATTAATGAAAAATTTATCAACATATTATGGCCTACCTATACGACGACATTATAATTTGGTTGAAAACATGCGCAAGAAAATTTGGGCAGCATATTCCAAAAAAATTTCAACTGATGAGAACCCTCAACACTTTTACTTTAAAAAATTTCAAGCATCCTACACCTTTAGATGATGAGTTACAAGAAGTTTTAAAACTTATTTATGAAGACTTATCATCAAAAGATTTATTAAAGCGCTGCTTGGGCAATTTTACGCAGAATAATAACGAAAGCTATAATTCTTGTATTTAGAATTTGGCCCCTAAAATACTTTTTGTGGAAAAAATATCATAAATATGGCTGCAAATATTTCTGCATGTGCATTCAATAAAATATTTATGGCTATCTTGAAAATAATGCAAGTCATCATAATTACAATTGCCCAATCTGTGCTGGGACATACAGAAAATAAAGATGCTGCAAGAATCAACCAGGCGGAAAAACACTCGATTGAGGCATCTAAAGAGGCCAGAACTGGTCGAAGAGAGCAAAAATCTTTGGAAGAGGAGGAGTATGAACAAGAGGAAGGTATATTGTATGGTCCAGGCAACGCAGATTAAATAAATTTCGGTAAGATTTATTACAAAAAAAATGAATTTTAACTTTAAAAGCGATTTTCTCGAAACAACCTTTTTCAAGTTGGCGTGCATGGTTAAGAAAAATGTTTTTATCTAATCGTTCTGAAATTTTAACACGTTAATCTAAATGCTCAGAATGAACTACTGATGAAAAAATCGGCATTAAATTTGTTTAGTTATAACCGATTTTTGGGGGGAAAAAAACCTCGATTTTCGAAATAACGCCGCCATTTTGTTATTTTTCAACCAAATTTTTTTTTACTTCATTCCAAGGCCGCTTTGATGCTGATGGAAACCCCGTTTTTGTTTTTTTTTCTCAGCCTCTTCTGAGGGCAGTTATCGTGCACGCAAGGTTTTTTTTGGTATTTGTTCAAAAAAAAAAAAAAACTAGCATACGACAGGGGGCCACAAAAATGTTTTTGTTTTATGTAGTATCAAGCAAGTAAAGTATGTGTACAAAGTTTCATTAAGATAAGTCTTTTTATTCAATTAAAAACTAGCCTTTGAAAAAAACATTTTTTTTTCAATTTGAAGGTGCTATGTTTAAACTCATTTAATTTAGTTTCGATGTTTGTACCAGTAGACAAGAGAAGATTCATTTTCGACGATGATTACATCATCTTGGTTAGCATGTATCAGTTCCTTCGCAGACATACCTCATTCAATAAAAAATACATATATGAAAAAATTAAAAAGCTCACATGGAAATATGAAAATTCAACCTCATTTTTAAAGATGAACCACACGAAGAAATGGATGAGCAGTTTGGATGTATAGATTGTAAGAGATACAATCGGGCAAGGCAAGCATTCCACCATTGTCAACATATGTGACATAACCAAATTTCAATCATCCTACCATTGTCAACGGACTAACGGTACGCCACCTAATCCATTAACATTATCTTCTAGCATAGTCACAAATTTACGGCTATGTTGATTTTGGATCTTATCTGCAAGCAATTAAAACACTTTACACGGCCAAGTAAATTTCATATTGTGTGTGATATCACCAATCATAAAACAATCGAGGAAATTACATTTCCTGCCTTATCGATCCCGCCTCCAATGACTATGACTTTCACCTAAATATCTCTAATGGTCTGTATAATCTTGCAATGACATTGAATTGCCTTCAAATGCAAATCAACGTTACAACACCGAAGGCCAGTCTGAACCATTGCAGGCTCTCCTGTTTAATGTGCTCGTCGCCTCTATTCGCCTGCAAGACCACCATAACAACATCCACGTGATTTATATTGAGACTGACCTTCTTCGCAATTTCCTTCGATCCTTCTTCTTTACGGCTAGACCATGACAAAGCGAACTATGTCCCCAGCAAAGCAAAGCCAAGCGCGTAGCCTTCCTATTATCGAGACAACAAACGATTTCCTCCTCGAAGCACGAAAACTACACTGTCGTCGAATTTCTTATCTTTGAGTTGAGTTCTTATTGCCCTAGTCGCACTCTCCCCAGTTTCGATAGCTCCACCACCACGCTTTTATTCTATTCTCTTCAAAATCTGTTAGCCCTGAAATCGCTCGTATTCCTACACAACACATTTCTCATTCGACCAACACAACACGCCATAGATACATATTCTCCTCGTGTATCTAAAGATACTTAGAGCAGATACAAATTTGTGTGGATTTTTTCTAGTCGAAGCACAAAATCACACAAGACTTTGAAGACGAGTAAAAATAGAAAAATCGATCATGTTGCCGCGTTGAATGGATGTTTTCGATATCGGAACTTAAGTTTGGCTAAAAAAATTAGTATTACACAGTAGGTATATCTGTATTGTGAGGCTAATACTGTGAAGGATTGATCATCATGTAATGAAACGTCGTTGAAGGATACATATGTGACATATGAGCAAACATTAAAGCTATGTTTGAGTGGGTTTTAAGGATTTTTTTAAAGCTGTATTTACTCAGCGGGGGACATTTACGAGCTACAGAGGGGACAGTGACATGACTCGAAGAATTTCATGTGTCACTTGTGTCGGGGGGAAAAAATAATGTGAAAGAAATGATGACAAGCTGACAAGGCGGCAGCAGTGTGTAGGTACGTGAAGAATGGAACGAGATAAATTTATGAGCGTGATAGTGAAATGATAACAAGCTGGGTTTGTTTGCATTTGAAATACACACGATGATAGCATGTGGTACAAAGTACTTGACTTTAAAAGTCAAACACTGTTCACTAGCGACAGTGGCGGCTGTTGACAAGTGAACGATGTATTTTGGGAGACAGGTGCGGCTTTTAGCACAACGATATCACTTCTAATGCAGTGATCATAATTTTTGGACTCTTCGGCGAAACTGTTGTTTTGCGGGTGAATTTCAATTTTGGGAGTATTTACGATAAAATGATTCGTTCAATTTGAATTGGAATTTAATGAACAGTTGGCTTATAAGCTTATTGGGAATCGATCAATACATGGCGAATGTCAGAATATAAATTTTAGTGATAAGGATATATAAATGAGGGAAAATTTATTGAACTAGGTTTTTCCAATCCTAGAAAGATTAAAATTAATAAGCAATATTAAATTTTGGATCTACTGTAAGACCGACTAAAGTCCATTCCCTATTAGATACGAGTAATTCAAGTTTCATAAAAAAATATTTGTCTTTTACATTTCGATAATTAATGAGCGTTGACAACTTTCCTGATGTGTAATTGGGGTAGTTCGGTTAAGACTGGGTCATTATAAATGTAAAGACACGGTAGTTAATCGTAAATCGCTTACTGGGAGCAAAGGAATCGGCTCTCAGGATATTATCAACAGCGCAATAACAGAGAGTCCTTACTGCGATTTTTGTTTCTGGACCCCTTTTCAGAGCTAATAGCTTCGCTCGGGTGTCTAGTCGATTGATGTCTTTGCAGGCAGCCTTCCTGAAGTCTAGTGCTTAAAGTCATGCCAGCGCAAATCTAAAACAATGTGAAACGAACCCACACTACCAACTCAATGTTGCGAGCTTCGAACGTATTGTGAGATCTGCCAGATTTGAACGGGACGGAGACGGCATGACATTAGCTCGTAGTCGTCCGTGCTTGGGTTTCCCACCAAGTACTATGCATAAACTGACTAGACACAAAATGCCATAACCGCCAGCTCAAATGCACTTTTCTTATCGTTGGTCTTGCCCTGAACCATGAAGCTAAGCCAAGTAGCACAATAAAAACCGTTACTGTCTTGCTAAATATTCCAGATCATCAATCAAAATCATAAATACCGCGTTGGGAAATACCGCGTTGTACAGGTTAGGTAATCAATAGCTCAGATGATCATCTACTTCTTCAGGATGATCTGAACTCTCTTACTAATTGGTGTAACTCTAACTGCCTACCGTTAAATGTTTCAAAGTGTTTTGTCGTGTGTTATTCTCTGAAGTCCCAGACTAATACCTTTCCTTTTTTACTAGGTGAATCGGTCCTTGTCTCTGTGGATTATTTTACTTATCTGGGAGTAACCTTTGATCGTAAAATTAAATTTGATATCCATGTTCGCAACATTACTAATAGTGCCTCGCGGATTGCTGGCCTTGCTATACGATCCTGTGAAAATTCTTTTAGTATTTTTACTTGTGTTAAGATATTTGTTACCCTTGTTCGTTCCAAACTTGAATACTGTACTCAAGTTTGGTCTCCTCGTTTTGCATATCTTTCCGATGCCATTGAATCTGTTCAACGGAGGTTCAGTCGCACCCTACTCTTTAAATATAATCTTCCTTACATGCCTTACGATCAACGCTTATCGCTCCTTAATCTCCCTCTCCTCGCAAAGCGCAAAGTTTACCTTGATGAATGCTTTCTTTTCAAAATTTGCCGTGGCCATCTGAACTCATCTATTGCATCCTTGATTAATGAACGGCAGTGTGAGAGGCAAATTAGGTCATCCGTTGTCTTTGATGTACCATTTGCCCGTACTGAAACTTACTTTCATTCTCCTGTTTTGCGCCTATTACGCACCCATAATGGCCTCCAACTTGGTCCACTTCCACACTCTATTGCCACCTTTAAAAGAAATGTTCGCAACACAATATTTGCTGATGTTTAATTTTTTTTTATCTTTTTTGTCATTCGTTTCTTTTTTTCTTATCTTAATTTTCTCAATTTTTTAGTATTAAGCTATTCTATTTGTAATTGGGAAATAAATCTAGGTTGTTTTTAGGCCATTTGGTGTTACTCGGGATACACCGCAAGGGTGCGGCCCAGCATTAAAATCCCGATTTTATCTCCTACTTCGCTTGCTTGTTCTGCAAGTCCTCTACAAGCCAGATTTTGCATTCGCAGCCTAAAACAACTTCAACTAAATAAAGCCCCGATGCCGCCGCCTATAACTAAGGCTCGGTCTGATAATTTATCAGCCGAATCGGTGTCGCACGCCAATATTCTTCCAATCAACCCACGAAGTGCACAGTGACAAACAAAACCTTAACGTAAACCACAAAATCATCCCCGCGTCGTCAATTTTCAAGCATTCAACATACTGGCGTCTTCTGCTGAAATGTCTAGCTGTTCCACCGCTCTGGAAAAAGCCTGTTTTTGCCCTTGCACCACCAGTGGCTACAAGTATTTTTGGCAAAGAAATAGAGACGCTACGCTTAAGAAAAACAAGCTGCTCAAAATGTCGTTACAGAATTAGCAAAATAATGAATCGAGTCGAATGTTAGCTGGATTTTAGCTAGCTACCAAAATTCAACAAAACTTTGGTAGCTTAATAAGTTTTTCAAAAGTGACCGGACGGAAATGCCACCTGTTAAAAGTGAGGGTCAAACATATTTCTGTAATGCTGAGAAAGCCGAATGCTTGGCGAAATGTCTCAATAATTTCATTCAGCATCTTAAGGGATAGGTTACTCGTTTATTCAAACCCTAGTAGGTATGACAATCAGCTCTATTACTACATCTTTCAACTTTGCGCAGTAAAACGACTGTAGTTTGAATGAGCTTACCTACCTTATAAAAAAGTTATAAACCAAGAAATCGCTCGGCACATATAAAATACTGCCAATACTTTTGCCAAAATTTACGAAGAACAGGCTTAATAGTTCTAAGCAATATTTATAATAAATGTTTATGATCAGGCAATATTCTCGAATGCTACACTGAAAAAAATCCACATGGCGCCCAGAGCTATGTAACATAGAGCATTATTTATGGCCCCATACGCTATGTACATAGTACTCTGAGCTATGCAATATGGCTCCCAGCGCCATAATGTCAGAATCTATATAGCGCGTGGTCCTATGTAACATGGCGCAGCATTTATGGTCCCACACGCTATGTACATAGTACCCTGAGCTATGCAGTATGGCTCCCAGCACCATAATTACATGGCACAGAAATTATGGCCCCACACGCTATATTACATAGTACCATGACCCATGTAATATAGCTTCAGTTGTCATTGCAGTTATAACTCGCAGCTATACTGTGTGAGATTACTCATACTCATGAAATCGTATTGATATTCACTGTGATTTTGCTACCTGCTATTGATTTTGGAACGTAATGACAATTGCCCGAATGATAGAATTAACTGATAAATTCAACTTTACAAGCGGAATCAGAATCGTTTGATATGTTTCACTATAGTCCCTCATGTCATGTAATATAGTCCACCGCGCCATGTAATATAGTCCTCCACGCCATGCACTATAGTCCTCCACGCCATGTACTACTGTAGTACATGGCCTGGAAGACTATGTACTTTTCGCCATGTACTATGGCATGTGGCGCAATATTTTATCACAATCCCGAAATCGACTATGTACATGGCGCCCGAAGTCTCTAAATTATGGCGTCTGGCGCTATATGTTTTTCAGTGTGGAAAACAATTATAGTAATATCCCTCTCAAAACCAGGAAAAGATCCGTCGGCACCGAACACCTACAAGCCGATTAGTTTACTCCCTATCATGAGAAAAATCTTTCAAAAATAATGTTTGCTAGATGAAAGAAAGAAGTCGAAAACAAAATGTTTGTTGATTTCAGATTTTCAATTCAGATCTAGGGAAAACCACAAAAAACGGCCCATATTGCGCAACAAGTTCGATTATCTTCGGGTATAATATTACTAGGCATTATAGCGGCATTTGTCACGATTTGGCACAAGGGTTTGATTTCGAAACTGATCCAATATAACATATCTTGGTATCTGGTCTGTATCATCAGATCCTTCGCAACAAATAGATATAGATACTCACTGCAGGACAGTCTCTGCATGAGTCCCGCAAGGGTCTTGTCTTAGTCTTTTATTCGTTAACTTGCGTGTTGTTGATATTTCTGTTGTATCTAGCGGCTGCATTGCTTCCTTCGCAAACGACCCAGCTATATTACTTGTCAAGGCTAAATCCTACTATGATACTGAACATCCTTACTTCACAGCTACAATTAATTCATAGCCTTTATTGGATGTCAAAATAAATTGACCTAATACCCAGGTCACATATTTATAAAACGAAGAGCTGCATGCTATTGACCACTATCTGCAGTAAATTTTTTTGGACATTTTACTAAATAAACTAGAACTGCTAAATACTTTGGATTCCAGCTTGATTCTAAATTAACATTTTAAGTTCCTCTACTCACTTATGCTGCACCGATATAGTTTAAATGTACCAAAGTTCATTAACGAAAGTGAAAACAATGCAAAACAAATGGCTAAAAAAAATTTTAAATAGATCCTGGCACACTTCGACATGTTACACTCTAATAAAAACTAGAATTGAAACAGTGCAGCAGATTAAAGAACATATAATCTGCTTTACGGAAACCTGGCTTACCGACAATGTACGCAGTAACGATTTTCCAAAGAGGAAGGATAACACGTGCAAGGCTAACTAATCGCCATACTTCTTCCAACGTTGACGGCGGTGGCGTCTTGGACGCCATCCTTAACACTCTGCGTGAGCCCGTCCTTTTTCTCTTAATGTGAATATTATTTAACGTGTTATCCTTTGCCCAAATTCTGATTGATTAGTGTGTTATTTATACATTCCATGTAATTCGTCCGTCACAAAATGTGAAAAGTTCTTGCTTTTCACATTTGCCTCTTAACAATCACTGGTTTAATCACAAAACAACCGTTAGGGTTAGGGCCAATGAATCTGCAAGCTGTGAGAAAAGCTAAGAATACCGAAACAAAATATTATTCTTAATTAAATTGTTATTTTTCAATTAAACAAAAGCTTTAATTTGAGACATTTAACTATTTTCTATGACATACTCTGAAATTATGTTGGGGAATCTCAGGGCACGTCTGTCATTGCTCGAGTAGCTGGTGATTCTTTAAAAAGTTTGAGTGACTTGTACCGTATGAGCTTGTCGGTTGTTTCTACCCTTAGATTTTTGGTTTGTTTGTTTTTGTTTTTTTGCACAGCTGAAGTAGCAGCGTCTGCTATCCAGGATATGTGAAGTATGAAAGTATCATCACCAAAACGGCTATTAAGGAGATTTGTAATTTCGAAATCTCTACTGTCTATGAATTATACAAAGTGGGGGTAAAGGTGATCCTTGCGGGCCTCCAGCTTCAACGGGACGTTGTTCGGACGAGTGGTTGTTTATTCTTGTAAGTAAAGTTCTGCCTATACATCAGGGTAATATACTCATGTATGCATCAGCACGACCGCCCGCCTGGATCGTTGCCATCCAATTTTCTCGGCCACATGACCGCGTCCTCCAGTCTTGAAAGCCCAGTAGTTGCCGCATACCAGATATAGCTAAATACCTAGACTTCAGTCACCAAGAAATTTAATACCAAATTGTTACTTTGCTGAATTATAAAATAAAATCGATGCTTTAAAATTTTAAACTGCCTTATTATTTCAACTCAACACAAACTAATATGATCTTATCTTCGAATAACAATAAATATCTCAAAATAATATATATGTTCACTATCTCTGCAACAATCCCAAAAACCCGTGCAAGTATCCATCCTATAAATTCGTACGAATTAATTAATTTGCTGTTTCGCAGGCATCGATCCAATCGTTGTAAACATCAATAGGTTCCGAAAGAAAATTGATGAATGTTTGATAGTCTTCCAAGCATACATGACATCTGGCTCGAGCCATATTTCGACGTTTATCCCTGTGTAAAGATAGAAAATAATTTCAATTAGAGCAACAAATCAATTTTAGTCAAATATTTAATACATACATTTTCACTTCGCAGGACTTCTCATAATTACAAAACGGACAGTTGAATTGTCGATCAAGTGGCTGAATAGCCTTCCTCTTTGGCGGCGGTTTCCTGTTCGATTTGCGACGGCCCATCGTTGAAGAATTTGACGTTTGAGATATTATTCTATGTACTTCTAATTTGAGACTGGTTTCGCATCTGTCAACTTAGTACTTTAATAACAACTACTTTTAAATTAGGCAATTATTTGACTATTATTTGACTTAAGGCAATTATTTGACTATTAAAATAAAATAGGCTTTATCCAACTTTTATATTTAGGGGATTTGTCCCTCATTATTCGTACATTAATTTACTGCAGGTACTCGTTGTCTTTACACCTAGCCATACGGGCACCTTAATTGCTAACTTACTAAATATCATTAATACCTAAATTACTATATTAAAATTTGTTTACACAGAGCTCTCAATGACAAAATATAGGCCAAAGCTAAATGGTCAGTGAGTAATATGCTAATGATTGATAACTAGGCGATTTATTGGTATATTGTTAAAATCATCTTATGGCATATTGCACTTAAAAGATGGTTTATGAAAAACAATTATTTAGACCGGCTGTGTGTTTAGCATCTTACATTAACACAACACAAGCACCAATTAAACAGCACCGATCGTAGGTAATAATATCACACGCTACCATATCCATGCCTGCGTATATTTCAAAATTATTAATCGCTACAGTAAATTCTCCCTTAGCCTAGCCCTACATTTGGAAATCTTTGACGTGGCTTTCATCCTGTGTGATCTGCAACTTCCATAACTACCTGCATTCTCACAAAAAATACACTTATTTAAGGTGCAATTATTGTCACATTTCGTGGTACCACGTTTAAGTCATCTCGGGCCTGTGCCTTTACAAAATTTCACTACTTTCTTTCCCACATCCAGAGTTCCTCAAGGATCTATCTTAGGTGCCTTATTTTTCATTCACCTCTCGGATTTATTAATAAATTTAGCAGGGAAATTTAATCTGCGAACGATTGTCAATGATTGTATTTAGGGGATTTGTTCCTCAGTATCCGTACATTAATTTATTATAGGTACTCGTTGTCATTACGCGTAGAAATACGGGCGTCTTAATTACTATCCAGTAAAACAGTCGATAAGACGTTCAGCAGGACATAGGGTGAACACGGCTTATCTTATGAAAGGATACCTACCTACCTACACCATATGCATATCTGTACACTTAAACATGTTGTAAAATTTGAATGGTAATATCGTATAGGTAGGTAGCATTTTCTCTGTTCAAAAATTTGTTTACAAATATTCGAACATTAGCTACGTATACATTGCGGACTGATTTAGGGATTGAGATTGAGACAATGGAAAGTAAACGGCAATACTAATAACGACATTGAGTTCGTCTTGACCTAATTCTTTCTGATATTCATTTTTTCTGCTCTTTTCCCATATGAGTCACACCTAAATACGATTTTTTTTCATAACCCTTCACTCCTTGCCGATAATGACCTTCACCTCCAGGTAAGGAACAAAAATCCTTCCATTCCTTGCTACAACTTCCATCAAGCTGACTTTCAGAAAATGTCCATTAACATCAGTTTTATCTATTGATACTGGTTTTTCAGGGGATTGGGTGGGGTGTTGATTGTGTATTGTCAATGTTTTCTTCTTGCTGTTCTAATATTATCTTTCGCTTTACTTACTGCTATCAAGCGCCCTCTCAAGCAAAATGATCTGCCTTGGTTCACTTTGAAAGTTGCTGATAGTCTAAAAGTTAAAGAAAAAGCTGCAAAAATTTGGATGACTATTTTTTGAGCATCGAGGCTTCACTATGTCCCAGTCAACTAAAGCCTTCATAGTGCTACATCCGCTACCGTGAATCCAGTTCCCCTGATTCTGATTATATGCGTCTTGTTGGCACTATTGCTACTAACCTAGAGGCTATTTTTGATTTATTTGTTACCTGTTTCTTTGCTTTCTTGAAAAATGTATCAAGCATTTCCATATCATCTGTTTTTTTTCGTACCTCACCTATCTTTGTTTCGTATCAATGTACTGCATACCCTCGATTCTAATGCTAATTTCCGTATTGATGACATTCCCAACCCAATATCCTGCTAATATCCATCGCGTTTTCTCTCTGCGTTCCTTTAGCTATGCTTTTTAAAATTAGTTTGACTTCTGGTATAATCCCTGCATGATGAAAAACCGTCAATATATTTCCAATTTTTGAGTCTGGTGATCCATCCATCGTAATAATAGACCTATGTCTCTTCTCTTCTGATTCAATTAACGTTGCTTGCTTATAATAGAGTTGATTCCTCTCTCTAACATTTTCTTATTCCTGAGCAGCATAGTTTCAGCTAGCACCACTCTAGAACGACCAACCTTATGTTGGTCACTCATGCCGTCGCCTCACCCTTCGATTCTCAATGGTATGTTGATGCAATTTATATCGATTTTTGAAAACTTTTGACTCAATGAGCCATGTCCTGCTACTCAATACACATATTTGGTCCATATTTTTTTGTGGTCTTCCTCCAATCTTCATAGCCTTCGCTGCAAGTTCAATTTCTTGTCTTTTCTTACCCAAATCCGGAGTTCCTCAAGGGTCTATTCTAGGTCCCTTGTTTTTCATTTGTTACGAGGGAAGTATTTTTTTGTACGAGGGAAGTATTTTACATTTAAGAAGAAATATAGTTATTTTTCTACATAGTTACCTTCCTTAGTAATGCATTTTTTCTCCAACGAACAGGTAGTTGGTTTATGCCGTTTTCGAAGAATGACTTCGGATGGGTATCCAACCAATTGCGCCGAAACTGTTCAACCTGTTGCTTGTCCGCAAAACGCTCTCCTCCAAGTGCTTCCTTGAGAGGCCCAAATATATGGAAATCGCAAGGTTGAAAGTCAGGGCTATAAGGAGGATGATCAAGTGTAGTCCAATGCATTTCATCAAATTTTGGGCTGATAGGGCTGCAGTGTGGGGTCTATCATTGTCGTTGAAGAGCAGGACGTCTCGGATGGGTTGACAGCGCCTTTTTGACTGATATGCACCTTGGACAACTAAACAAATCGTTTGGCTTTGGGTCGTTCACACGGATTCCCACTCTACCTTTCCCGACGCTTCGCCTATCTTCGACACGCTTTCTAAGTTCTTAAAAGTAAAAGGCTCTATATGTTTGAATGACCTCGTAATAAGCAGAATGTTCACTTTTCTCCATTTTTAAAATTTATAAAATTCAATACCAGCCTTCAAGTTTTAAACCAAAAAATGTTCCTAAGCAGGCAATGTGTAATTATTTTTTGAGCATCGAGGCTCCAATCTGTTCCAATCAACCAAAATCTGTCAGGTTGGTCGTACGCACGTTCCCTGAAGCAAATTCCTCAGTTCCTGATTTTATTCATCTTGTTGACACTATTGCCACGAACTGTCAGGCTATTTATGATATGTTTGTTAACTTTTTCTTCTTCCTCCTTTAAAAGTGCATCTTCTGATTTTTTCTACACCGTATCTACCCTGTTCTGATTCGGATATAAGTGTTGCATCTGAGGTAATCGTTCCATCATGGAAATTCGCCTATATATTTCCAGTTTTTGAATTTTTGTTTAATTCGTTCACCACTCCCAACTGACGTTCTATATCCCACCCCTGTTGTTTGGAACAACTCTTGAACCCATGTTCATAAGCTCTCTCCATCCTTTTTTTCTTCCTGAGCATAGTTTCATCTAGGGCCGGTCCACAATGACCAACTTCACTCATTTCATACCTTCAAAGAGGCAAGTTTATACAATCTATGTATACTTTTGACTCTGTGACCCAGAACCTGCTACTCAATATATATTTGATCCCGTTTTTCCATCAATTCACTGCAGGCTCAATTTCGTTTCCTTTCTTTCACACATTCGGAGTTTCTCAAGGATCTATCCTAGGTGCCTTATTTTTTATTTTAAATAAATAAAATCGCTGCTTTGAAATTTGAAACTATCAGTTTATTTTACCATAATACAAAAGAATGAACTTAATATTACTAAATAATAGTAATCCAACAATAAATATATCAAAATTATGTATCTGTTCACTATCTCCGCAAGAATCCCAGAAACCGGTGCAGATATCCATCCTATTCGTTCGTACGATTTAATTAATTTTCAGTCTCGCAGGCATCGATGCTTGAAATTGATGAATGTTTGATAGTCTTCCAAGCATACACGACATCTGACTCGAGCCATATTTCGACTTTTATCCCTGTGTAAAGATAGAAAATAATTTCAGTTAGAGCATCAAATCAATTTTAGTCAAATCTTTAATACATACATTTTCACTTCGCAGGACTTTTCATGATTACAAAACGGACAATCGAATTGTCGATCAAGTGGCTGAATAGCTTTCCTCTTTGGCGGCGGTTTCCTGTTCGATTTGCGACGACCCATCGTTGAAGAATTTGACGTTAGAGATATTATTCTATGTACTTCTAATTTGAGACTGATTTCGCATCAGACAACTTAGTACTTTTATAGCGACTCCTTTTATCTTTTGACTTAAGTCAGTTAATTAAATATGAACATAAAATAGGCTTAATTTAATTTGTATGTTTAGGGGATTTGTTCCTCAGTATCCGTACATTAATTTATTGCAGGTACTCGTTGTCTTTACGCCTAGACATACGGGTACCTTAATTGCTAACTTACTAATGATCAAATTAGTATCTTAAAAGCTGCTAATCCAGGACCCTTATGTAAATGAGAAATAAATAGCCCAACGCTAAGTGATCACTGATTAATATGCATACGATTGAACGTTAGCTGTAATTAGTTAGAATTACTTTATGACACACTGCCCTTAAATGATGCTCTATGAGAAAAGATCATTTAGACTGAACTGTATGCTTAGCATCTTACATTTACACAAAAACCTATTAAACGGCAACGATCGCAGGTAATAATATCACACGTTACCATATCCATTCCTAAGTATACTTCACAATTACTTCTCGCTACAGTAAATTCACCCTTAGCCTAGCCTTACACTTGTAAACCTTTTTAACCCTTTTTGATAACTTGATAGAGTGATCTCGGATGCTAAGCTTCAGGTTTTTAATGGACCTTGTCCTTCTGGAAGACGGTTGTCGTAAATACATAAAAACAATAAACTCGCTTTTTCACGTAAATTTTTTTTCCAATTTAGTGTAATTTTTATTTGCAATTTAGCGTGTCGCTGGAGTTTTATTCTTGCAATCCTTGGATTGTATTTATCACTTCACGCCAGGATCATCATCGGAGGTTTTCTCTGTTCCGTTCGCCCGTACGGAAGTATATTTCCATTCTCCTTTGCTGCGTCTACCTAGAACGCATAATGCCCTTAAGCTTGGTCCTCTTCCGCAATCGTTCTCACAATTCAAGCATGTATTGAAAATGTTACATTGAATTGCTATTTACCTTAGTCCTAATTTTAGTTTTCAAATTAGTGAATTATGTTTGTTATTTCTTTTACTTTTTCATGTTTCATTCTATTTTTTTTGCTTTCTTGACGCTGTAAGTGGAATTGTATCTGTAGTGCAAGGGATTAATAAATAAATAAATATGTCATCAGCGTACAAATTTACCTTAACATCAGGAGGGTTATTAATACTACGAAAATCAGAAGCAAAAATTTTCAAAAAGAATGGGTGCAAAGATGGAGTCCTATGTGACTCTTGAGTCAATGGAAAAGGGCCTGGAGTTTTCCCCTTTGTGGGCTACAAAATCTCATCTGTTGTGAAGAAAGTTGGGAATCAATTTGATAGCATATCCAGGGAAGTCAAAACTAATAAGTCTTATAAATTGACTCCAAAGTTTTTTCCAGCCGTCTCAAGCCGTGACGAATTTTTCCTCAGAAGAAGATCTGTAAAGCATCGATGGGACCTATTTTGAAGCCAATCTGACGGGGAAGAATGATGCTCTTCTAAACAACTACTTTATGAAAGATTGAGTAGATTACTCTTTCCAGTAGTTTCCCTATACCCGGCTCACTGTGAACAAACAGGGTTGCCGTACACGTTATTTGACTTGCAAAGTCACTGGTTTTCTTACCTGCGAACAAGGTTGGAACGTGGTGTCTTATCCTGGTGATTTGCCTTGGTTTTAACCATAATAAGGAAGCTGGTTGCCCTGAGGATGGGTTCCACTCGTCGATACTCATAGTTAAACTCGTGTAGTCTTGGATAGTAGATACGTGTAAGATGTTTTTTCAACGACATGCGTCTTGTATGCAAGACCAACATTTCATCTAAGATTATTAAAAAATAAATTCTTGCATTCTGGCGGATTAATTTTATGTTTCCTACAATTTTGAAAATAAAGTTTTGATAGCTCTTTGCTGGACAAGTTGACAGGCATTTACAAAAAATCATCCGCATATTGAAAGATGACAGGGTGTTAGTTTAATTCGGGCTTGATGCCGCCCAGCATCGAGGCATCTCGATGATGGCTTAGGATTTTCTTTGAGACGAATTGATCCCATCGCTTTTACTTTTACCGATAACTGTCCTAACCAGACACTCTTGGGCCATTTCGTTAAACGGCCGAGTTATTCCAGTTCGGCCAGTCTTGCGTTTTTTCGGCTCCTGATGATTTGGCTGTTCAGACGACCTTTGCCGTTTTTGAGCAGTCAATATTACAGAAGCCTGTATTGCGGGACCAATCCCTTAGTTTAATTCTACCCATTTATGTGCTTCTATGTCCTTGTCCTCCTTGGACAGTGTCATAGAAGGGAGTTTTTTAAGTCTCTCTAGAATTGGGAGGCGCATCGGTGGATTCTATATGGCCGTGCGGAGCTTATACAGCAATGGATGCCTGAAGTGGAGGAGGCTCCTGAAATACCTGCATTGGGTACCCGAGTCGGCTCAATTGCCATTCCACGCAAACTCCGCTCGGTGTAGACGAGCTTCTTCCTCTCATCAGTCCTCAGCTTTTTTGCCTTGGCACTGTGATGGGTTAAACCAGGGAGGGAAATGTAAATGTCGAAGGTTCGTGGAGCAGGCTTGGAAGCCACATCTCCAAGGTGTTTTGACAGAGTTATGGGCAAAGGTGACCGTGGACGGTGGCGCAGGCTTTCTGGCTACTTCTCCACTGGATAGCAGTGAAATAATCCTACCAGCCTCTTCCCCTCATCTCTAGGGCATTTGGTCGTAGGAACAGACCCATCCTTGACTTTAGACGCAAAGTTTAGATTAGCAGAGTACGAAATGTTGCTGCCAGAAGTCCGAGGAGCAGGGTCGGATGACCCTGCTCCTCGGACTTCTGGACTAAGGTCCTTGGACAGAGTTATAGGAAAGGTACCCCTAGAACGGTGGAGCAGCCTTTCTGGCTAATTCTCCTCCGGATAGCAGTGGTGCAAGCCTTGCAGTCACTTCTCCTCTATCATTAGAACACTATGCCGTAGAAGCAGTCCCCTCCTTGACTGAAGGAACTTGGGTTGAATTGGGGGAGTTCGAATTTTATCCGACACGTTTCGATTTTTGTTATTTTTGGGAAACATAAAAAACTAAGCAAAGATGAAACAAGCTATGATACCTAAAGTAAAGTAAGAACCGTTATTTCAGCTCGAATGTGCAGTCACCAAAGTGATACCATGGCTATCTATGCAAAGTAGGGAAGTCATGCGAGGGTTGGCACAAGCCTTTATGGGGACATGTGCTCAGTGACGGCTTGGCGGTAATCAGGAGCACACCCCAACTGAACGTACAAATCCAACTTAACGGCTACGAAACCAAGAGCATTTTCTGAGACCCGCTTTGATTTTATGGAGACGGAAATGAGAATCTTAGCTTGGTGCCGTTCACGAACAGATTTTACTCTGTCGCTACCGTACAGAAGACGACTAGGTCCAGAGGACCATAGTCAAGGTCAAAGAATACGAAATCTGAGTCCTGATTGAAGCTACGTAATTTACAGTTACCCAGGTTGGAGGTGATTTAACTAGAGTCCCCTCGTCACGAAAAGTTGGACAGAAATAGAGCGAACCCTAGAGAGAGCTGTGTGTGGCAACAAAACACAACTAAATTAATTCGATGGCCGCCATTTGTTGTTTTCGTTAGGGTCGATGCTCTGCATTAGGCTCTTCCACTGCTTATTCTAGTGTTCAAGTATATTTCTGCGAATAAAGTTCGTAAGTTTCTGTTTTACTTCAGGGTCATCTGTACTACTACGTCTTGCACCAAATTTGGTTCCTCGTCCGTATAAACACTTTTATTGATTCACCAAAATTGTTAGCTTACTTAAAGAGCTTTAGAAACAACTGTACAATGAAAAATTATTTACATTTGTCAACATTATCTAAATTCGTTGTCTGATAAATTCGTCTCGTCAAAAGACCAGTAAATACCTAATCCCAACAAATAATACCAATCATAAGACAGAAGTAAACAAAAACCATATCAGACTAATAAAAGACCAACAAAAAACTACAAACATATGTGACAAAATTAAATAACAACAAAAAAAACGTCGGCGAAAATATTTTTCTGGTCGAGGTCGGATCACGTACTCTGAATGTTTACTTAATTGTTTCGGATCCAATAAGAAATAGAATAGAAAGTTTGCACTGGTTGTTATCGATATTATTTCATTTTGCGAAATCATCATATTCAGTTGTCCATTGCAATTACGTAACGCTAATCCAATTTATTAGACTGGAAAACACAACAAATTGATTCGCTTGGATGACTTAGTTTTGCGTAGTTTTCGAAAATGATTCAGAAAACAAAATTCATTGAGAAGTATGAATATGTGGCGCTTTAAGTGCAGAATTGATAACCTTTGCCTTATGCGACTACTTAGCGGCAAATTGCTATAATTGAATGTAGTACAAAGTAGGTATGTTATTTTTAATCGGAAGAAAAAAATGATTTTGTTATCTCTTCTTTTAACACCTTACAGAGTAAATTGTAAAATATTTTTCAATTTATTTCTATAAAAAAATCCTATTATTTTATAGATCAGTAATATTTTTAGTGATTATCATGAACCTGAAAATAGACTCAAAGTTTAAAATTTTCCTCAAATCATTCTAGCACGCTGTTGAATCCTAACATATAATCAAACGTCTTTAAGGGACCCACATTACCATATTCATCATAATCACTCAAACCTTCATCAGCCTTAAATATTTCAAAATTTCCTTTCGTATCTGCGTACCTTCATCAGATACAATCGCACAAAAGATGTTTGAATTTATTCCACACCAAAACCAGATCATCCCAGACAAAAGCTCTGTCGGCTCTCGTCGCCCCCGAATAACAAACGAAACCAAATGAAATCTGCTATCAGTGAATTTACAGCCCATGAAGGGACTTTTCGTCTCATTTCATCTCGATTAAAACATTAAATATCAGTGCTTTATTTTACTTTGTCATAACTTTTAATGAGGATTGTTCGTTGCGTTGGTGATGCGCTGGCTTGGCTGTCTGGCTTGGTCGTTCACTTGATGGCTGTTGCCACATTTGTTCGCTGACTAAATAAAGCCCAATACAAACTCAAGTATGTACATCATCCTCGTGCACACACATATCTCTGGAATCACACGCTTGCTTTTTCTAGGACAAATAACGATTATGCGACAGGGATTGAGTTGGAAGAGTTGTTGTCCCTATATGCGTCGCAGTACGACGGGAGTCTTAATTATTATGTAATGAACGATGAAACGAGCAGTGCGAGCAATGGAAGACAACGATATCATGTTTTCAACCACGTTAATTGTTATGTTACGTTTTTGTGTTGAATTACATCAAGTGTTTGATAAGCTCGTGTCAATTAAAAAAAAAAGTTAAGGGATTTTCACATAATTGGAGATTTTTAATGATGTGATAACATTCCTCAAAGTTGGGGTTTTCTACTGTTTGTATAAAGCTTACGGGGAGCATATTTTGTCTGGCTGGTGAAGCAGGTTCCTAAACCAGGGATCTTATCGGGATTTCACAGTTTATCTACTTTTCTGCGTACGTTCCTGATTTAAAGCAAAGGAAACGTAAGTCGTGATACCAAACATTTGAAACTTCCAGGAAGCCAAAATGAGATTATCTTAATGGTTGCGGTACATTGGCAACAATTGAATAAATTTGCTTGAATAGTGTCCTCTGTTGGGACTTCTTCCTTTCTTTCACTTTGTTCTTGTTCCCAAATGAACCACCTTCGTAACACTAATAACAGAATCCTCGATTTAGTTCTTACTAGCGTTCCCTTAGATTCCCTTTCTCTCTCTCCTGCTCCTTTTACATATGTGCAACCCGATCCTCATCACCCTCCTCTCCTGCTTGATGTTGATCTCAACTTCCAGGTAAGGAATAAATGTCCTTCTTTTCAGCGTTACAATTTCTTTAAAGCTGACTTTCAAAAAATGTCCTCTGAAATCAATCTTATCAAGTGGTTTTCATTTTTCAAAGGATTGGATGTTGATTGTCCAAGTTCTACTCTTTCTTTTCTAACCTTATCTTTCGTTTTACTCCCATTAAACGTCTTCTCAAACCTAATGATGTCCCTTGGTTCACATTGAAAGTCTCCCATGCTTTTAAAGCGAAGGAAAAAGCTCGTGAAAAGCTGAAGAAGACGGGTTAACCCACTCACCTTCAGGAATTCCGTAGTTTGCGTTCTGACGCTAAAAAAGTGCTCAAGCAGGCAATGCGTGACTACTTATCGAACATCGAGGCTTGAATCTGTTCTAATTAATCTAAATCCTTTTGGTCCTACATCCGTTCCCTCAAATCCAATTCTTCAGTTCCTGATTCTATGTCTCTTGATGATGTTACTGCTTCCACTCCTGAGGCTATTTGTTATTTGTTTGCTGCCTTTTTTTCCTCCTCCTTAAAAAGAACCCACTGAATACCTCGGTAGCTCCCACTGTCTCCCGTACCTCTCGGCTCTTATGAGCAGCAATTTATTCTACCTGCACTTAGTGACGAGTTTAGTGACGCGAAAGCTAAGATCATATATTCCTCTTTGTCCCTCTCACACGCTACGACGGTTAGATCATTCGTGCTGAAGTGAGAAAGAAGATAAGCGTGAATATTTTTAATCAACAGTGTGATTTGTCTTATTGTGGCTACTGCGAACATCAGCAGTCCGGCGACCCGTGCTCAGAAACCTTGAACTAGTGCTCAGAAACCTTTAAGTTTCCGAGCTAGTTTCGCTCTGAGCATTATCGAAATAATCCCTCTGTCCACTATCTCCAAACGATCTCCTTCTCATTGTTCAGCTAATTCCACCGGCACAAAGTGAGCTCTTCGTTGTATTTGATGGACAGCCCGCCCCATGAAACAAGGGCGTGGTCGTGGAGATGCTACGGTAATCAGTGTCACGATTAAGGCCTACTGTTCATTGAAGCGGAGCTTCATAGATCTTCATAGATAACTTATATTAAAAAAAGTTACGCCTTACATTAAAAATAATACAAATTGCAGATTGACCGTGCTTGATGAAGGTGATCGAAAGTTTAAATCATTATTGAATTTTATTGCTCCGCACGTGAATTTTACATACAAAAAGCGCAAAAATTAAGATTATATGTCACCTGGTAAGAGACTTCCCAACTTTGAAGCGAAGGCTTAAATATCCTGTTCAGTTCATTACTACTTTACGGCGAAAATGCAACTGCATTATCACATTATTTAAAAAAAAACGCGATATTCACTACTCAAATGGAATCCATTTTACTCCTTGCTGCATCATTCTTACCGACGGGCTATATGCCGATACCATCTGCGGCGGAAGCATGTCTCTGATGCGGCAATGGACACACTTCAATTGTATTGGAAGCTTCATGCAAGCATACTCAAAGCGTAAAATGTCTAGAACGCGTCTATAAAGCGACGCCTCAGTGAGTAGTCAGCCTTGGTGATGTTAAGCCGCATCGCTACTTGTTACCCTTCATTATCACTTTGATACATTGGAACAAATATGGTACGATTTTTTATGTTGCCAAATATTTCGATAGGCTGATACGCTACATCTTCATTTTGATACGATTTGTTTACCAAGCATATCCACAATGCGCAGTGCCGCTTTGTATTCCACGAGCGCTTTTTTCTGTCTTTGCTTGGCTGTATCTTTTCCTCTGTTGGAGCTCAGTGCTTTTATCTCGCTCAGGAAATTTGAAGAGCTTCTCCACCGCTTCGAGCAAAAACATACTCTCCAAATCTGAGTCTACGTATATTCTCGCATCAGTGAGCATTTGATTTTTGCCGCTTGCTCCTGGAAGGTTCCGGTATCAGTACCACCACCTCTTTTTTGTTGTTAACCGCTTGTAGTAATATCTCCAATAGTAGCCCAATGGTCAACCTCCAAAGCCTTGAAGTTAATGGGTATCGGCGACCCAGGACCGGGTTGTTCACCTTTGAAGGCCATCATCCATTGTAATTTTGTCTATTTTCTTGTCTTGGTTTTTGATTCTGTGTCGCCTTTCACTAGGTCTGCTCCTTGCAAGGCAGCAACACATCTGGCTTGGTGGGCCACTGCCTGGAGCCTCTCTATTGTTATGAATGACCCCTATTGCTATGCCCCCCATCGAAGGGGGCATTAAACATCGACCTATTAAACTTTATCGCCTAAATCTCAGTGAGTCGTGTTGGGTTTAATGCGTGCAAAAATTAATGCTGCCTTTCATGTAAGCCGTATTTTTCCCCGGCTAGTCACACTATTTTCGTTGGTAATATTGAAGTTTCTATTTTGAAGCCAAATCGTTTTCAATATCATCAACAAGCTTGGCTAGACCTATCACATTTTCTAAATTGTGGGAAATTGATATGCCTAGTCATCTTACAGAAGGGCAAAAAATACTTCATCCCATTAGGCATATTGCGCATCTAAAAAAAACTCATTTCTACATCCCACCTAATTCAGACGACGCTGCGTATAATGCTGTGTCAGAAATTATTTCTTCTCTAGTATCATCTCTTAAAGATGATGATAACATTATAGTACTGGGAGATTTCAATCGCCCAAATTTAAAGTTCACGGCTGATGAAAACGACACCAACTTTCTTCCAGTAAATATTATTGACTCATCCGATCTAAATCTTGTAAGTACATTTTACAGCAATGATCTGCAGCAAATTGCACCGACTTCTAACCAAAATGGTAATTGGTTAGATCTTATCTTCACTAACAGTTACGACGATGTAGTGGCTACTCCGACTGTTGACGCAGAGCATCTTTTCTCCAATACTCTTCACCACTCTGCCTTAGCGAATCCAATCCCGGGATCCCGGGATCCCGGCCTATTTTTGGTCCCGAAAATCCCGGGATTGATGGTTTCTAATCCCGGGATTTTCGGGATCAGAAATTGGCTGAGATTTCGCGGCCGGGAGTCAAGCATTATCGGCAATCAAGTTACAGCAAGACTCGAAAAGTGCAAATAGAATCCATATTTATGAGAAAACAATTAGCTCACATCATAATGCGTAAAGAATAGAGCAAAACAAACCGATGTAACAGTTAACAAGAGAATACAAAGGGGTTTGTAAATAAATAAGTATGGACTGTTTCGCATTTAGTGCATTCGTTACATCGAATGATTTGAGGAAATTAATACTAGCGAATGCATACACAGATTTACCAAAATCCTTAACAACAATCAAAAAAAGGTTGTTGGCTATGCAAGCAGGGTAAAGAAAATAATAAAAAATAAGATATAACAGGCTAGTATCTCAGGTGAACGGTTCAGTTTGATGTTTGATGAATGGACCTTGACTGCAAATAGGCGCTATATAAATATAAACATCTACTTAGTAAATTCTTACTGGAGCTTGGTGCGAGTAAGAATATCAATGACAGCTGGAAACTACCTAGATATGAGTTCACTGTTTCTTTAGGAAAAGACATTGTTACCATCGTAACTGATGGGTCAAACGAAATGCGAAAAGTAGGCAAACTAGTTGGTACAGAGCAACATGTTTGCTTGGCGCATAGCATCCACTTGGCAGTTTGCGATGTTCGCTATAATATGAGGTCCATTCCAGATTAAAGAGTTGATGAAGCAGCCGATAGTCTGAACGACGACCACGAAGATTTGGATGGTCCTGAATCAGCTAACTACGTTGAAACCGGTCGCCTGCAAAACACGCTAGATCAGACGAAGGACATCAGCGCATGCATAAAGAAAGTTCGTTAGGTAGTTTTATATTTTAAAAAAGCTCCAACGAAAATAATAACGATCTTTAAAACTATGTCGGATCCGAGCAAGGCATTTAACTGTCTCCTTTAAATGGATTGTAAAACAAGATGAAATAGTCTCTTGACAATGCTCGAATAGTTTCCTATTTTGAAAAATAGTATACATTAATAGGTCTGCAATATTCAGAGCAATTAGAAGCAACAGAGTTTGATTCGATTCAAAAAGTTATTGAAGTTTTACTCCCTGTAAAATTGGCTGTGACGGCCTTTAGTCGCAGACTTGCAAATTTATGCACTGCTAATACTTCATCAATATTTGTATTTAGGCTGTTAGGAGAAAAACGGTCTATTCTTCTGAATGCTATGAAAATTGCAATATTGGACCGAATAAAAGAGCGTCAGTGTACCGAGCTATCTGGTATGCTAAGCTATCTCCAGAATCCACATTGTACCAGTGAAAATTTACCAAGTGAAATCCCTATTTTGGAAACCAAGCAAAGCAAATATTAAAAAAAAATACTTCAATGATCTAGATGCTGAACCCTATGCTTGGTAGCCAAAGAAATGAAGAGAACCCAGTAGATACCCTTATTGAATCAGGCAAGAGTGGTCGTCAATTGACGGTGCAAGAAGAGCTGCAAAACATTAGCATGAAATGCCGCAAGAAACTAATCTAATTAAAACCATTGCAAAAGAAATGAATCTTTTCGAAAGTGGTGGCACTTGCATAGTTTGGAGCAGGCGTACCAATATTTCTCGACCGTTTCCGCGGCGTCCAAAATCGGGAATAAATTAAGAAGCAGGCTTGGAGACGATACCTTAGATGCTTTGCTATTGCTTCAATGTTACTTCCGAAAAACCCAATGAACTTTGGCCGAATTTTTTATATGTTACTTTATTATGTATCTCAATTCTAAGAGTTGTGTTTTGTTGTGGTTTTTGGTCGTGATTTTTTGTTGTAATTTGTAAAAGATGTAATTTTTAATATCTGCCTTCATACTGTCAACGTTTTGGATAATTAAAATTATTGTTTTTATTTGCATCAATAATATAAATTAGTAATAATGCAATTTTTTATCCAGTTTTGAGCTTACTTATTGTTGTAGTTTTGAAATGATGGCAAATTATATATTCTGTTTCCTAAAAACTTGACATATTTTGTTGTGTTGTATTTTGAATTTCAAATCCCGGGATCCCGGGATTTGAGATTTTTTAATCCCGTAATCCCGGGACTGAAAATATGGTTCGGGATTGGAATCCCTACTCTGCCTTTACAGTCGAGCTATCCATATCTGATCTAATAACTTTACAATCGTACAACAATTCTGTTGTATATGACTTTCGTAATGCTGATTATGATAGCATTAACCATCATTTGTGTAATATTGACTGGAATAGTACACTTTTAACTTTAGAATTGAACGAAGCAGTATCTCTTTTCTACCAATTGGTTTTTGATGTAGTGGAAAAGTACGTTCCCAAGATTAAAAAAAAAAACAAACTGTCTGAGCCATGGTTGGATAGAAATCTGAGGTCTTTACGGAATCGGAGAAACAAACTATATAAAATTCTAAAAAACAATAGCAATGCTAGCCATGATATCAAGACAAGATATAATGACTTAGCTCAGGAATTTTTAAGAAAATCTTGCGAAGCATATGAAAGCTATGTCAATATAGCTGGCGAAAACATAATTCACAATCCTAAGACTTTTTTCGACTTTGTGAACACCAAGCGAAAAGCTTCTGGCTATCCCACATCGATGCAAAAAAACAACTTAGTTTCTTCTGACCCACAGAATATATGTGACTTCTTTGCCGATCATTTTCAGGAAGTTTTTTGTCCTCTCAGCGGCTCGCCTAACATGCCACTTTCCCAAACACCTCAGCTGTCTATTGCTGATGCAATATATTTAACTAGAGAGGACATTACTAAAGCTATAAGAGAGCTTGACATAAAAAAAGGGCCTGGACCAGACCTACTTCCTCCAAGCTTCATAATTAAGTGTGCAGAAACGATTATTTCACCCCTACAGATAATTTTCAACAAATCGGTGCATTGCGGTAAATTTCCTCATTTCTGGAAGTCTTCCCATCTTACACCGATTCTTAAAAGTGGCGACAAACGATCGGTTGAAAATTATAGAGGCATCGCCATTTTGTCTGCAATACCAAAGCTGTTTGAAAAAATAGTTTGCGAAAAACTTACAATTGTTGTTGATCCTCTTCTAAACGAACAACAACATGGCTTCAGAAAAGGTAGATCCACTACAACCAATCTCATCATAATGATTTCAAATGCGCTTTGCGATATGGAAAAAGGACGTCAGGTTGATACTATATACACTGACTTCAGCAAAGCTTTTGACCGTGTCGACCATGATGTTTTGAAATTTAAGCTGCAAAAATTTGGCATCTCAGGTAATTTGCTAAATTGGTTGGATTGTTACTTAAGAAATCGAACACAGCATGTAAAATTCCAAGGTTTTATCTCCAAAAAAATTACCGTTTCCTCTGGGGTACCGCAAGGAAGCCACCCAGGGCCACTTCTGTTTAATATTTTTATTTCGGATCTATCGGAGGTGCTATCAGACATTCCACATCTTTTTTATGCGGACGATCTCAAGATGTACCATACTATTCAATCGGAATCTGACTCAAAATTTCTTCAGTTAAAACTCTTATCGCTTGAGCAATGGTGCGTACGAAACAAACTTCTTCTTAATATTGACAAATGCCATTCCATAAGCTTTTCCCGTAAAACCTGTACAGTAAATTTCGATTACCGCCTGAATAATCAGCTGCTGAAGAATGTAGATAGTGTTATAGATCTCGGTGTCGTTCTGGATAAGAAGCTTCGCTTTAACCTTCAATACGACAAAATACTTGCAAGAGCCAGCAAGCAGCTGGGATTTATTAAGAGGCGCGCAAAAGAATTTAAGAACATATGGGTCACAAAAACTCTGTACATATCTTTAGTTCGTCCTTTACTCGAATATGGGTGCATCGTCTGGAATCCTACTTTCAATATTCATAGCGATAGACTGGAATCTATCCAAAAGCAGTTTGTTCTTTTTGCCCTGAGAGATCAATACCATCCACATGATTTTGAAAGCCTTCCATCTTATAGTTACAGGTTAAGTCTTTTAAATTTGAAAACACTTTCTTCAAGGAGAACGTTATTGTGTTCATGTTTTATTTTTGATGTGATTAGGGGTTTGATTAACGTTGAATGCATTTGCAATAAAATAACTGTCAATAATTCTGTAAGACGGACTAGGCATACACGTCTCCTCAATGAACACCAGCACCACACAGTTTATGGTGACAGAGAGCCAATAAATAGATGTTGTAAAATATTCAACAAATTTTCCCACTGCTATTCCCCGTCTATCTCTAAAGTCAGGTTCAAAAGCGCTTTAAATATAGCGCTGAATTCCTAAATCCTTTATTTCCTTTCCTTGGAATTTCCGCCTCAAATTGGCAACCAGACAAAAGTCTGGGAAATGTTATCATGTTTTATTTTAGTTAAGCTTGAAAATGTAAAATGTAAATTGTTATTTGTTTTATGTATACACCTTGTTTGGTTTGAAATAAATAAATAAATAAATAAATCTAGACTTGAGCATAGCTTTCAGATATAAGCTGTAGCAGGCCGCACTAATTAATCAGAGTTTAAAAAGTTTTGAAACTTGTTTGCGATTTAACCAGCGCTACGAGTATTTAAGTCCTCTAACATCGACGTAACACGGGTTGTTGCGAAGAAGTATCGTGATGTCGTGAGCTGTTTACCTTAATCCCTTTTTCACATTTTGTCCTAATCTAACAACGAAAAAATTCCCGAAAGATTGCTGCCATCATGCAGTTGCTTAGCTGTAATTTTTATTTTTTCCAATATATCTAAATCTGTCAAAAATTTCAATATTTTTTATTCTTTTATTCTAGGTAAGTTGCTGTTCCATTGAATTGCTTTGGATTCGTAAGTGAAATGCAAAAAAAAATAATATTCAAATTTCATTGCCATCTTCTTCTGCAGGATAATATTATTTCATTAGAAGGTCAAGTTTAACATAGACCAAGTTTTATCTCAAATTATTCCAAGTAATTAGTAACTCGCATTTTGTGAGTGGCGTGCTGAAATATTGTCAAATTAAATGCATATGACTTCCTTACGTTTAATATCCTTGAAAACTTGGCGGTTTGTATTATGGAAATCAAGATTGAACGGCAACCATATGACTGAACTTTGGCAGAAAATGTTTTATATTAGTAGTTACATCAAACTCTTTTACATATATCTATCTATAGTCTGAGATCTTTCGAAAATTGGCGCAAAAACGTGTAAAAAATTATTTGTTTATTTTTTTTTTTGGTTTAAAGAACTAATGCTAACATTTTTAGCTACTTACTTCATCTCCGGCCTTATTATAGGACATATTTTTCCGTTATTTTCCCATTGTGTTTTTGAAGTTTGTACTCAGTTTGAAGTTTCTATTCAACATTGCCAACTGTTTGTCAATAAAAAAACTACTGCGGGTCGAACGGGTCGTTTATAATCCGATTGTACCATTGTAAGAAATAAAGTTTGAAGATTTCCTTAGGGGATGTTAGGATTTTATCACCTAGCACTGAAGCTTTTTATTTACGATTGCAACTTTTCCGATCAAATCTTTATAATTTTAGTTTTTTTTTTTGCCAGATAAGCATATTGCCAGACTATTGCTAATATTACCGTGTGAACATATAATTTCTCTTATTAATTCAATTTGTTTTATTAATTGATCTAAAAAGATTCTTTTTTTCGATTTCCTGACTGCTCGAAAATTCTAAAAAAATATCTAAGGCTGATAGTAACTATCAATTTTCAAAAATAACGAACAATCCAGCATTGTTTTCCAAATTAATCTAAAACTTCCCTTGACAACAAAATATTCTTTCTCACTACTGCGATTAACTATTCAAACTGCATGTCTACGTACTTTCCTATCTGTTCCCAGGCTTCCAAATTACCTGACGCGGTTGATCATAAAATTGATTTTTTGTTTTATCTGCGCCCGTAAGATACTATACGAGTACATAAGTATCTACTGCTTTCGTATTAAAACTACATCATCAGTTAAATCCTATTTACGAGCACAATTAGGCTACCACACCACTATCACAATCATGCTCGCGATTAAATTAGAAAATTTCAATTAACACCTGAAAAACAATTTCTACTGGCATTATTCGACTCAACGCTGACCACCGATCCGATAAGATAGATATACTGTGACTGTTCATTTAGTGTTAGTTTTTGTGGAGCAGGCGCACACATTTGTATGTGAATGTGTATATTTAATGGTAGCTTTACTACCTTGTATAGGAAACTGACTCAAATGGTTTGTTATTGATGCGTTTTTTTTTAGTGTTCGCTTTTTATTCGACTTGGTTTTTCAGTTTTATTTCGCGCTTGTCTACCATTCATCACAGTGCAATGGGGGAGCATTTGAAATTTTATGTTTTTTTTTTTTTTTTTTTTTTTTTTAGTTTGTAGATAAAATAAGAAGCTTTCACGCCCAGTTGTAAAAATGTTTGTTATGAGTATTAATTTGACGTTTTTATAGAATTATGTAAGAGCTGAGCTTTGGTATTTGTAAAGCCATTCAGTTTATAACGTGATATGTACACGAACGTTAGCAGCAGTGCAGGCAAGTTTTGAGTATGTCAAGCTAATGAGTGTCTCTTATGGTGCGGTCACATTTGACACTTATTGCAGGAATTTTTTGTGTCAGACACTAGATGTCGTGTCTGAACAGCCAAGACAGTTAGTGTCCGACACTTATCTCAGAAAAAAGCGATAAGTCTCGACACATGATTTCTCTCCAATCGGAACACTTCACGAAACGTGTCTCAACAAGTGTCAGATAGCAGTCTCAGTAGTTGGGCGAATCTCTACTTTTATGTCAGTGTCTGGATACTTTTACTAATCAGAAAGATGTGTAGTACTGGAAAAGAGTGGTCAAAGTGTGATATTGAAGACTTGATAAATGCCTATGAGAGTAAGCCAGAACTGTGGGACACAAAGTGCATCAATTTTAAAAATAGAGTGAAAAAAAGTGATGCATGGAAAAGTCTATCGGAAAAGTTTTCAACGACTGTGGAGGAAACGCAACGAAAAATCCACAATTTAAGAAATCAATTTAATTGTGAAATGAAAAAGGCATTGAAAAGAAGATCCGGGGATGGTACAAGTGACATATATAAATCAAAATGGATTTATTTTAAGCAAATGATGTTTTTGAAAACAAGCTTAGAGACCAGGAGTATGTCCGGAAACTTGCAGGTAAGTAACATAAAGATGAAATGAATTCAAATATAGTTCTTTATTTGCGAACTCAGCGTAACAAGATCCTTAATTAAATAAACCTGTATTGCCAAGGAACTTCTCCTTGGGGAGTCAGGAAGTAATCGCGAAATTCATCGCGAACTTGCTTTGCGTCTGTTGAATAATTATTACTTCCTTGTTGCTTAACAGGTAGCAATGTATTTTCTGGTGACTGGTCCTTTCTCCATGCACCATTTTGTATGAAACCTTCTTCAATATTTTCACGGTCAAAAGCATTTTCACTTATGTATACTGTCTCGGTGGACTTGTGGCTGATGAGAAAATTGTGTAGATGGCATATTGCTAGGATTAGTGAATCCACATTATTTGGTAACAATTGTATGGGCTTGCGTAGAACTCTGAAAATACTAGAAGCGATTCCAAAAGCATTTTCCACAATTCTCCGGGCTCTTGAAAGTCTGTAATTGTATATTCTCATTGGACCTGCTGAATTATAAACATATGGTTTTAACAAATGTGGCCGCAGCGGAAAAGCGTCGTCTGCTACAAAAACATAGGGAACGTTCACATTTCTTCCTGGTAAGGGTACCCTACTTAAAGTTTTTATTTGATTTTCAATAAAAGCAGATATACCGCTAGCGTCAAAAACACCGCCATCAGACATACGCCCATTGCAGCCAACCATTGCTACCAAAAAACGGTAATTTGCATCAACAATTGCCATCCAGACAATACTGTGACATCCTTTATAATTATAAAAATAACTCCCACTATGACTAGGAGCTTGAATCACCACATGTTTGCCGTCAATTGCTCCTAAGCACCTGGGAAAGTTCCATCTGTTATGGAATTGGTCACTGATGGCTTTCCATTTCTCAGGAGTAGATGGTACCTGCAAATAATAAGATTTCCGCACTTTAGTACTTTAAAATATGCGTGGATTATTTTATATTTTCATTTTCAGACTAATTTAACGGAGAGCCAGCATGACGGTGAACAAAATGACGGGGACAGTACAGTAATGAATGGAAGTGCATCTATTTTAACAGAACAGTTACAGAAGAAAAGAAAGTGTATACAGTCCGATGGTGAAATTCTTATGCATAAAGCTATTCGCACTTTAAATGAGCCAGATGACGAATACGACATTTTTGGGAAATATGTTGCTTCTGAAATGAAAAGTATTAGAAGTGATCTTCTGCGTCGAAAGATGAAAAGAAAGCTTCAACAAGTAATCATGCAGATACAACAAGAAGAAGAGGAACTGTTATTCAGTTCATTGTCTCCAAATGCTACTCAAACTTCTCAATCATCAATTGTAAGTGCCTGCAACATCGACACAAATGCCAGCACAAGTTTTATTGGGGTTGTTCAATCTAATAGCGATTGGGGTAATTTTTCACTTACCAACATGTAATCCTGAAGGGCCACGCAAAGAGCTTTGCATACTTCGGGAATTATTGCACTTATTGTACTCTTTCCTATTCTAAATAAATATGCTAAGCTGCTGTAGGAATCCCCTGTAAGATATATCAAAATATATGATTTTCAATACAATTTGCTTCTTTACTTTTAATTACCTGATGCCAAAAATCGCAGAGTTATTCCAAGACGTTCTTCGACAGGTATTGCTGGTCTCATTTTTGTATCCTTTTTACAAATGAGTGGAGCAATTTTATTAACTAAAATTTCAAAGGTTGAAGGGGTCATTCTAAAAAAATTAGCGAATTGTCCCGGGTCTTCTACTCTTAATTCTGATAGCAACTGGTGGAACGCTCCAAATTCCACTCTCCTGGCTATCCAATCTTTTACCCAAACAGAACGTTTTTTCTTTTTCTGTTTTTTGTTTAATAAATTTAGAATAATTACTGCAGCTGCGACCTTTTTCTTTGAAAGCCCCATTGCGTCTACCTCAAAAATGAAATGAAATTTCTTACAAAAGTCTCGAGACACTTCGCGTCAAATCAAAACACTTCTGACACTTATCTCCAATCAATGTTCTGACACTTCTACAAATTTGTATCCGAGAGAAAAGTCTCGAGCCTTTTGTGGCCAAGTGAGAACTCTTCTCGGATATTTGTGTCAGAGATCTCCGAAACTTATGTCTGAGAGAAGTGTCAAGTGTGAACCAAGCATTAGGTATGTCAAGGTGATGTTATGAAGCATGCTGCAAAAAAAAATTAAAAATTAAATTGACACACAAAAATGGCTCCACGTTTTTACATCTGTCTCGTAACCTTTTCTGGAGCTAAGTTTAATTAGAAAGAAAAGAGAAAACGATTTAGGTTTTTGTCAATAGGTTCATAGTTGTAGTATACGAAATGGTTATGAAGAAAGAGTATTAGATGCAGATATGAACTGTACGCCTATATCTAAAATTATCAGTTCATTCAAACAACGCATCTATGAAAATATATTTATGTTGTAAAGCAGGGGTGGGCAAACTTAATACTGGTATGATCGAAATTAATTTTTTTAATTTATGCGCGATCGACTTCGAAAATGGGTTAAATTAAAAACAAATAAAAATTTAATTAAGGTCTTTATTGATATTAATATATTAAATACATTGTATTTACTACTTTGTGCAATGTACTTTATTAATAAATATTTTGGATTAATTTTTGATGTATATGCGTGGCAATCCATTTAATCAAAATGTATTGTAGAGTTAGGCTTGTAAGCACTGATGCACAATCGAATAAATGTCATTAAGTGGTCATCAGTCAGAGAAATCCTAAATTGTGATTTGATGTTTTTCATTTGAGAAAACGTTGCTTCACATACAGTCTGTCAAGTAAGAGCGTGGTCGTGTTAATTTATAAAAAAATTTATTTGATGAAACTTTCATATTTATATATACATTGTACACATTACAAACAATGATGCAATTCGGTCAATAATGTGTCCAGTCACCACCGGCGTCGATAATTGCCTGGCATCTCCGAGGCATGCTTTCTACTAATTTGACGGCGTATTCTAGTGGCAAGGATCTCCAGATCCGACGAATTTCGTAAGACAACTGCTTCAAAGTGTATGTGCGTCTTCCACGAAGCTTCAGTTTAATATATGCCCACACATTTTCAATAGGGTTTGCATCGGGCGACTGCGACGGCCAATCCAATGTAACGATGCCAGATTGAGTCTTCCACTGAGTACAGAGCTTGCTGCGGTGTTTAGGATCGTTGTCATCCTGCAGAATCCAATCTTCATTTTTTGTGATGAACCATCGTTTGGCAGATGGTAGTAAAGCCTTTTTGTAGATTTTTATTATTTTCTCGGCATTTAGGTTGTCAGTAAAGAGGTGCAAAGTGCCGAATCCCTGCTTTGAGAAGCAGCCCCAAAGATGCACCTTTATTCCATGTTTTACGGTCCGCTGAACAAGCCTATTGGTGGAAGTTGACCAGGCTCGCGTGAGGATAGAACGTGCCCATATAGAACATTCATCAGTAAAAATGACATTTTCAAAATCTCTATCAATATTCTCATGCGCCCAAGCGAGTCGCTTTGTCACATGTTTTTCAGTCAACAGAGGCTTCTTCATTGTGTTGCGCCATTTCAGATCATGAGTACGAAGATGGGTTCGGATAGTTTCGTAGGATATACCTAAACCTTTTGCCGTTAATTTTGCTTGTCCTTGCCGCAGTGTTAAAGCAGGATTCCGCGAAAACAGATTCACTATTCTTTTTTCATCTTTTTTGTTCACTTTTCCTATCGAGCCACGTTCTGGTAAATCATCGACATTTTTAGCCACTTTATATCGCTGTATCCACTTCTGTACAAATGCCTTCGACTTTCTCATATATTTAGCAGCCGCTGATTGCGACATTTTGGGACCTTTCGGGTGGATGCAAAGGAACACAGCCTCGTAGCGCGACGCGTACTTAGCACTCATGGCGTTTAACGTGATTCTCTTTCAAAAGATCAACGACAACTGAATCTTTGTTGACAATGCATCAAGGACAAAGCTTCCCTCTATCGGCTCGCGAAGGAATTAGAGCGAAATCTTTCATTACCTGTCGGTGAAGTCGACCACGCTCTTACTTGACAGACTGTAGATAAATGTAAGCAAAAAAAATGCAAATATCCTCATTGCCACCAATCTCAATAATGGATATTTTTTATGGTAATAAAACCCAAAAATTATTTCCATTTGCACGTGCTATTGCTAAAATTTCTAACTCTAGATCCGATGAATTCAATAGTAAAGTATGAGCTAGATTTGATTAAATATCCTCGTTGTCGAATTCTCCAAGAGCAAATGAAATAAATTCAAAAATCGGTTGAAGTTTGTTGAGATTTGCAAATCGTGTCTCGAATTCTTGATTAAAATTTTCCAATTCAGGACAAAGCATTTCAATATTACATTCGCCAGTAGGTTAAGTTAGGTTGTACTGGTTGGCACAAGGCCACACATAGACCTATTGGTCCATAGTGATACAAGATAAATGGGCCAGGAGAAAAAAAACTCAGTCCAAGCGACCATCGAAGGCCCCGGACCTTTTCGCGAACTGAAGGATGTCTTTCAGCTATTGCATTTTACATCCACCAGTAAGATTAATATGTTTTTCTAAGTATGGAAAATATTTATAAGTTTTGCCTATTTAATTGTGAAGCAAAAAGTTTTAATTTGACTTTAAAAGCATTTACGAAGCTCAATAAGTCAACAATATTTTCCCCTTTTCCTTGTAATTGTAAATTAAGCGAGTTGTAACGGCCCATAAAATCCGTAAGAAATGCTCATTTCTTTACCCATACTGGATCTTTCAATTGGTCATGTTTTTCTCTCAATGTTTTCAAAAATGCAATAATTTCAGGCAAAAGATTTAGAAATCTTTGCAAAAAGCTTCCTCGGTTGAGCCACCTCAAGCTTAGTACTGTCTTCGATTTCACGTGAAATTTTCATGCAAATTTTCACGTGAGCTTTATTTCGGCGAAAATTTAGCTTGAAAATAAGCAAGAGTTGTACTCACTTTTAAGCGTGAAAAAATGCTTGGAAGATGATTTCGCTTTGAAAATGCAGATGGCTTTGACACATGTCTCCAATCATTTCACGCCAATTTAGTATGTGCAGTTTATTCCTTCGAGCTAAAAAGTTACATTTGATGTATCAATTCGAAAATTGAATTGTGCAAATGTTCTTTCAATAACAAGATCGATCGAAAATTGAAATTCTTCGCATTCTATCCGCCAGAAATAAGCAGTGTCTCCGCTTTTATCGATTGTCAAAATTTCCGCTGGAAAGAATGACCAGATAGTGGAGACATGTCAAAATTTAGCTTCACGATTAGCTCAGTACCAGCATTGAGTTATCATTATAAATTATGCAATGAGATGATATGTAATCAGGAAACTGTTCATTTTGTTTGCAAAAGGCTAAAAACTCAAAATTTCTACCAATCATAGAGGGTGATCCGTCAGTAGATATATTAACCAATTTATGCAAAGGGCAAATTTGTTTTTTTCAGCAAATGGCGTGTAAAGTTGTCATCATATCTGAACCTCGCGTTGTTCCCTTTGTCAGAAGTATTGTTGAAAATTCTTTTTTGACGGAAAAATCGGAAAAAAACCATTCCTACTGAAACAATAAATTGTGCAGTATCAATGCTATCTGCTGACTCGTTAAACTACAACAAAAAGGAACGGTAACTTTGTATGTCATTTTTTAGTTGTTGAGTTACATTTTTATTCATATCTTCAATACGACAAGTTACAGTTCTGCGAGAAAGTCGCAAATCTTTAGTTGCATTGAGAATTTCACTTTTACATTTAAAGTTGGAAAATAATTTCTCGCTGCCCTTAAGAAATGCTTCCTTAAAAATTTCTCCATCCTGATAAGACTTATTTTGTTTTGATAAAATGTATTTTAGATTGCTGCATAGGCTTTTGAAACAAAAATTGCTGTGTGGTTAATTGATTTTTTAATGCTTTGATTTTTTGTTTCTAATTCGGTATTAACAGGATAATCATTTTCATAATTTGTTTGCAATTTCGAAAATTGTCTTTCGAGATATCTTTTTTTGGGCAAGGCGACTGCAACACGACATATCACATAGGCATTTATCCTTTTTCATAGTCAAAAAAAATCAAGCTCTTCCCATTCATTATGGAAATTGTATGTTTTTGTTTTTTTCTTATTAATTTTTATTTTTTTTATTTTTTTTTTCAGATCCGATGAGTTCAATTGTAAAAAATTTGCTAGATTTAATGAAATAACCTCGTTATCGAATTCTCTAAAAGGAAATGAAATAAATTCAAAAATCGGTTGAAGGTTATTGAAATTTGCAAATCGTCTCTCGAATTCTTGATTAAAATTTTCCAGTTCAGGACAAAACATTTCAATATTACATGCACCAGTAGGTTAGGTTAGGTTGTACCAGTTGGCACAAGGCCACACATGGACCTATTGGTACATAGTGCTACCAGATAAATGGGCCAGGACATAAAAAATTCAGTCCAAGTGGCCATCGAAGACCCCGGACTTTTTCGCGAACTGAAGGATGTCTTTCAGCTTTTGCATTTTATATTCACCAGTAAGTTTAATATGTTTTTCAAAATATGGAAAACATTTTAAAATTTCTATTTAGCTGTGAAGCAAAATGTTTTAATTTTCTTAAAAAACATTTACCGAGCTCAACAAGTCAAAAATATTTAATTTTTCCTTGTAATTGTAAATGAAGCGAGTGGTAACGGCCCATAAAATCAGTAAGAAATGCTAATTTCTTTACCCATACTAGATCTTCCAATTGTTCATGTTTTTTTTCAGGCAAAAGATTTAGAAATCTTTGCATAAAGCTTCCTGAGCTAAGCCATCTAGAGCTTAGTACTGTTTTCGAATTCATGTTAAATTTTCATGCAAATTTTCACGTGAAATATATTTCGGCGAAAATTTAGCTTGAAAATAAGCAAGAGTTGTATTCACTTTTAAGCGTGAAAAATTGCTTGGAAGTGATTTTCGCTTTGGAAATGCAGATAGCTTTGGCACATGTCTCCAATCATTTCACGCCAATTTAGTATGTGCAGTTCATTCTTTAGGCTAGTACTGAGTAAATCGAGAAGCTAAATTTTGACATGTCCCCGTTATCTGGCCGTTCTTTCGAGCGAAAATTTTGAAAATGGAGAAAAGCGGAGACACGTATCATTTCTGACGGATAAGATGTCAAGAATTTCAATTTTCGAACGATTTCGTTACTGAAAAAACATTTAAACAATTCAATTTTCAAATTCAAACACCAAAAATCACTTTTTAGCTCGAAAGAATGAACTGTACAAACTAATTTGGCGTGAAAAGATTTTAATTTAATATTGTATTTTATCTAAAATTGAGATTCACCTTTGTTGCGCTGTGTGCGACAGTTTACTATCTCGGTAGCAGAAAGACGAATGCAAATGCAGACAAGGTGTATAGTGGGAAGAAAAAATATAAAGTGTGCATTTAAGAACAGGGAGATTTAAGGAAATGAAGCAACCGTATACGTATACGAGATTTAGTGAAGTAGTTTTACTACAATGATATAAATCTACAAATTGAACAAATCGAGAGCATAGCTATCTCAGATTTTCCCTTTGCCTTCTCCGCAACCTATGCTCTACGAACTTTTGTGTGAACGGAATCTGCGTGAACTGTCCTATTGGATTTATTAGGCCAAGGCCCATTCCAGAATGTACTGAATAAACACAGTGACTTTACGAGCAAAAAATGTAGCCAACTGGTCAAATCAACTATAAATCAATTGCTTTGCTGGTGTAAGCAAAATGCTTCATTTCTTTCTGCTGTTTTCATTTCCTTATACTTTTTGTTTTGAGGTGCTATATGCATACAGTAGAATGAGTAGAATGGAAAAGAAGCATTGCTTGGGAATTAGTCATGCCAATTGTAAAATAGATATCTACGTTTTTAATTTGAAATTCATGCTTCATCGTCTACTAAATTTTTAGTACACATTTTAAATTAACCTAGTAAATTATTTAAAATGTCTGTGATCGATTGTCGAACTGTTCGCAATCGACCGTTTGCCCACTCCTGCTGTAAAGTCTCAGATCTACTGTGGCTAAGGCAACAAAAACGATTCCTAAAATGAACTATGGTTAAACTATTTATTCCCATTTTTCCATAATTTCATTTTCCTTCGAGCGTGCTGCGCTCTCCATCTTTCTTAAAATTTCATATGAAACAAACCTTAATCACCAGAACTCTACCATTTCATTATGTTTCTGGCGCTAAAAACCTACCTTACAAGTTTTCGCAATTTCCTCCAATCCTTGACCTACCATCCATTTATCTGTACTTTCCATAATCCACGCCATGATTCCGCTTGTGCGTCCTTTGTAGTATGACTCACTTTAATTTCCATTTACATTCTACCATTCCACCAGCTAACAACACGATGCAACTACAAGGGCTTGTGGCAGATTGCTGATGTTTAATTTATACATATTCATGCTGGTGTAGTTGGTACTTTCGGAAACACTGTCTACGGTGTTTTTTTCTTGCATTGCACGGTTTGATTCGTCACAAGCTCCATGCCACACGTCTAGGTTCCAAAACAGCGTAAAGTCGTTTAGTGACGAGAACTTTGCAAAAACTAGTAGCGAAATGTGTATAATATTCATCAGTGCGAGAACGAAAACATACCTGGCATTCAAATTGAAATGTTACGGTGAAAGCTACAACTGGCGAAAGTCCTTAGTATTCACGACGTAACTTTTTCCGAGTTGGTGAGGATGGTAGTGGTAGGCAACTCGTGGATATTGAAAGTGCTTCCTAATAAGTTTTGAATGAACTTTTTTTCGGAGCTGGGGTAAAGTGGTTCTACGTCAGGGTTGTTTATTAAGCCTTCAATCCTCTCAATTGCTGGGTTCAAGAATAATTCGAAAGTATAATATTTTCCTTGCTCTTGCACTATAGTACATGGCGTGGACATGGCGCCCGGAGCTATGTAACATAGCGCATTATTTATGGTCCCATACGCTATGTACATAGTACTCTGACCTATGCAATATGGCTCCCCGCGTCATAATGTCAGAATCTACATAGCGCGTGGTCCTATGTAACATGGCGCAGCATTTATGGTCCCACACGCTATGTACCCTGAGCTATGCAGTATGGCTCCCAGCGCCATAATTACATGGCACAGAAATTATAGCCCCACACGCTATATTACAAAGTGCCATGAGCCATGTTATATGACTCATGGCACTCCAATTATAACTCGCAGCCATACTGTATGAGGAGATGTATAAATGTCAGTAAGCTTCTTGAGTATAGAGAGATGTTATTGCAGTAGATTAGTTGACTGCAATAAGATTGTTTAGCTAATAGAAACACCTCAAATACAATAAGTCTGCCAAAAAAGGGACGAAGAAACGGGAGGCAAATTGAACAAGTCTTCGTGATACATTGACAAGCGATCTTCACGCTGCGAACATTCAATCAATCAATATCAATCGAAAAACTGAGACCCGGGTGTCAAAAAATTTTCGCAAACGAATTTTAATCGAATAAAACTTCAATTCAAAAATAAACTGCAAATCAATCGTAATCATTACGCTCGAAAAGCATGTTATTGCATTGAAAAAACACATAGCGCCAGACGCCATAGTTTATAGACTTCTGGCGCCATGTACATAGTCGATTTCGGCCGATTTGTGATAGTACATAGGAGCAGACGCTATGCTGATAGCCCTCCACGCCATATACTATAGTCCCCCACGCCATCTACTATAGTCCTCCACGCCATCTGCATGGCGTGGGGGGCTATGTTACATGGCGTGGAGGACTATAGTACATGGCGTGGACGGCTATAAGCATAGCGCCTGCTCCTATGTACTTTTCGCCATGTATTTTGGCGTGTGGAGCTATATTTTATTACAATCCCGAAATCGACTATGTACATGGCGCTAGAAATCTATAAATTATGGCGTCTGGCGCTATGTGTTTTTTCAGTGCGTAAGTGGGATCACTTCTGCATTTCACAAAACATTGAGAGCTTCATTTGATTTGCCTTTATGCCTAAGAAAAGAGCGATTCTTACTTCCATTTACGGCATAAATGAACAAATCATTAATAGTTCAGTTTTGCTAGAAATTGCAGATAATCTTTCTGATCTCCAGCGGAAATTCTATTTTAGAACTAGCTTTCTCGGCTTTTTTTTGTGTGGTTTTACCCCATTCACTTAAAACAGCGCAAAACTTCAGGCTGTCTCCTTACTCTAACGTAAGCCTAGCCAACTCTTATCCGAGCAAGTTTCAATATTTTTGTATTCGGTAAGAAACGGGCAATTTTCACGCCCTCAATCTCTTTCTCCCGAATTTCGCTTGCCATTGGTTCGGTGGAGATTGAGTATCGCGATTTTAGTTTGGAGTGCAGCTTTTACTCCTCGACGAAATCCCTTATATCTGTTTAAGTAGCAACGACATATACCGCGATGTCCTCGCGCTACCAGTATTAACAGCAGCCCGCCATCTGCCTCTTCCTAATTTGGCGAACCTGTGCCCCAACTTCTCAAAGATGCATGCGTAAGTCTTCCTTTGGGTCGGCTTTATTACCACCGCTTCCTTTTTGCCCTGAACGATTGCGTTTTGTTCCGCCTATAGGTCCAACCAGTGATAAGTCTGCGTTCGTACGTGCGCATATGCGCCGAGGTAAACCACACAAAGCATATGTTGCACCCAAACATAACTTTCCGAACAGCCAGAAAAGTCGCATGTTCATTAAGCAACCTTTTGCTCAATTTTTGCAATGAGCTGTCCGTACGTAAAGTGGTGATGAGATACGACTTGACATACGTTTGCCTATGCACTGTATGGGCACTTATGTTCACTCCTGTTTGCGTATGTCAAAAAGTGCTTTTTTTACTCTAAAACCGGTCGGTTTTGACAGACGATTATGTTCGCAGATTCATCTTTGGTTAGGGCTTATGTCTTTATACCTTGGGTTCTAAATGGGACGCTAATTTTTTAGGTGAGCCTAAATTGGTCGATTAGTCTTGCTTTCCGTTGTTCTTTTGCAACTTTTCCAATACAGTTACGCAGGGTTACTGCTAAGTGATGTCTCCATTAGTTCGAGTCCTAGTGATATTTGTTATGCTTGGGCTAGATCTAGGCATCCTTGTTCATTTTTGTGCGGCTTGCACAGCGCATAGAGTTTTAGAAGTTTCCTGTGCTCTGTAGGCTTGGGCCCTTCTATTTTCCTAAATTCTAGTTCCGCCTTTTTCCAATTTGCTTCACAAGCTTCTATACCTTCTAAAGCATGTTCAAGCTTAAGAAGCAAGTTTTTTTACTTGCGGTGTCATATTCTTTTGTACTTGGGATGTGGCTCCTATTTTTAATCATATTGTGATTTTTTCGGAGCATCTTTTATGCTTGCTGTCTCTCTTCAGCAATATAACTTGGCTTTCGAGTAGTACGGTCCGTATCGCTTCAAGTCGCTGGAGAAGTACTCACGACAAAGAAATCTCTACCCATATTTTTCAGGATTATAAACCATTTGTCGACATTAATTTGTTGTCTCTGTTCTCAAGTACTCGTAGCAATCGACTCCAGCTTTCGACAGGAATAATCTCTGCTTAACATAGCATGTATCCATTTGACTAGGAATTTTCGTAGCTTCACTCTCAAAAACCCCTTCAATGTCCGAAAATACCCATATTGCATAGTCTCATGGGAAATCGCTGCCTCAACTTTAGAAACCCCAGAATGAACAGCCGCCACATTTTGCTCATCATTTATGCGATTAGACTTAGGTGCCTTATTACGTATATGTTGATCAACAAGACGCAAGAACGATGTGGGGCTGATGCACTTAAAGTTTCTTAGATATAAATAGTCATCTTCCCTAGGTTTTGTTATGAAGGCTATCTTAACCTGTCGCCAAGGTAACGAAAAGTAGCCCAGGGCTAGATATATGCATAAAGATTTCCAATTTCTTCAGCACAGCTGCATAGATACCATCCAGGCGCGGCGATTTAAGATTCTCAGAAAGCATGATTGCGGCCCTGATTTTTTTGTTACTGATCACAGATTTAGCTTATTTCCTACTGTAAATATTCAGCAGGTTTGGTCAGAGGCACGGAAACTTTCTGCGCTTCAGTCACCGGATCGCCCGAAAAGAGATCCTCAAATAAAGTGTGTCAAATCTTAGACTTGATAAACTCATCATCTGGGCGTTCTATACAGTCCAGCTGAGATATTTCGTCCCAGGACATATCACAACCTGAAAGTGGTCTCTCTGACATCTTCCAGTACTTCAATAAGCCTTTTTAATGATTCCCTCTTGGAGGCTATAACCAGATCTTTATAAGTTATTAATGAGATCCTGTAGACGAGCCAACCATCTTATGTGTTTCTCCTGCCAGTTCGATTGAGAAATATTTCTATATATCTGAGCTTTGGTAGTTTCCGGTTTCACCAAAGAACCGTCTTGTTCCCTCTGCTTGATCAGACAGATCTCCTCCTAGCTATCTAATATAATTCTATTTCGAATGTTTAACTGACAATAAGTTAGGCAATTTTATCTTAAAAATCAACTGAGCTTAGTGCCATCAGTCTTTCTTTGCTTCTTTCTCTCCACCAAGGGTATTGAATCCGTAGTTGTAAAGAACACCAATTACCGGCGATTACAGATATAGCTTCACATCGATGTCCGTATTCAGCTTACCAAACATACCAGCTATGTGACTCGCTTTCCCAAGGATCAGGAATCCAACAAATGACTTTGATGGGTTTAGTATTATTGTGATCGACAATGGTAAATTTTGGCCAATTGCCATTATCCAGTCGCAGAACGATCTATTTGAGCACCTCCTTATCAGATCAGGGGGCTTGGAGGTGACCTTTAACAAACCTCGCATGCGTGAAGTTGTAAACCAGCCCCAACTCCACTATTTATCTGTAAGTCAGCAGCGATCAGGTCCTCGAATTCATCTCTCGCCTTGTATGCGAGCGCTGAGCCTGACTTATCCAGTTGCCTAGCCACAATTTATATTCGTTCACTTATAAATAGTTGAGCTTCTGTCAGCGAAAACTCTTAGCGCCTTGAAAGTTGCCCGCCATTAAGAGATGCTCGGGGCTCAGAGAAGAATGTTTATATTCTTGTGCTCTCTTTGAAATTTTTTGCTTGTTGTGTTTTTCCTGTTTTGAGTGCCTTTTTGAAACTATACAGTTTATTTTTGGAAATGAATACAATTTTATTTAATTGTGTCTCCAAAAACTTATGCGTACATATATTTCACTCAACTCAATAAAAATAATTCGCTGTCTTTCGCTGCTTATCTTTTGTGTCCACTGCTTGGGAGTATTCTAGTCAATGCTCGTTCAGTTTTACGCTCGCTAGGATAGTCTGACAGATTTTTCCATAGTTGTTCAAATAGATGGCTCTGAATTCGTTTTATTAAGACAAATGTGACTGATATCCCTCCTTAGACTAGTTCGTCCCGAATAGATTAGTTAAAAAGTATTGCCTCCATGGTATAGTGAAAAATGATCTTTGTAGAAAACTTTCATCTTCGATCGCTTTCTTGTGATGCCAGTGTATCCCGTAATACCACGATACAGCCTTTACCACATTCGCTGGAGTTTAGAACTTATGTTTTTCGATACCAAATCGTTTTTCTGAAACCAAGGCAAATTAGCTCTCAAAAAACAGTGCTCGCTTTAATTTAGTACAGTGCCGAAGAACTACCAAAGACTTACTAAGTCAAAAAGTCTTCACAAAACTCTTTCTCAGTATCAATGGTGATGTTCAAAACTTTTTTTTTGTGCAAATCATTCTCTGAAAAATAAGGACTGGAAACGATGATAATTTTAAGGTCATCAGCCTTTTTGATCAACCTCTGATCGACGAACTTAGTTTCTACCAGCTTCCCTGATGTTCTTCAAGAAAAAGTCATTACAATACGGCCGTCTAGTTTCAATCTTTTAGGTTATCTTCACCATATCTCATATCTTAAGCGTGCATTACGCTTGAACAGCTAGCATAGTTGTCCACTAGAATAGTTGGAAGTATTTCCAAAGCAGGTCCCCCCAGACACACCATAAATTATTTGCACGCTGCCGTTTTCTCCAACGATTGTACTCAGCAACATCCTCAACCTGTTTCTTGTAGATGGTACAAGAAGTGTGCCCATCGAAAATGGGTGCTTTGAGTCCTCTACCGCCAGTTGATTCAGTTAAACCAGTCATCACAGTTTTGATGTGCTCCAGGTACGATTTTGGCAGATTAGCTTCTTCCTCAATTTTCACTAACTGCTTTACTTCCACAGTTTTATTGTCTGAATTGTTGCTTGGTTTCTTTGAATTTTTCTTTATTTTTCATAGACTAGCTGCAATTTAGCGCAGTAGTCATTTGGCAGCACTGACTAGCCAGCGGAGGGCTGCAAACGTGCCCAAGCTGGTAGCCTAATGCAAGCCGCGTATGGCTTTTATAGGCTACTGCTCAAGCTGCTTCGAGCTTCACGACAAATTTGAGCGCTTTTCGATCGAATTTCTGGTTCTTCAGCTTGTTGTTTCATATCGGTAGCCATTTTCATCAGCAAAATAATCATCGGATTACTCTCCGCACTACCCTGTCCATCATCAGTGTACTCTTGGCCCATGTCATCTTCTAGAAATTCAACCTTTTTCGGATCGATGCCTTCCGTCCTCAAAGCCTTCCTCAGTTGTGATATCAAAGCTGGTTTATTCCTAGTTGCTAACAAATCGCAATTCCGCCACCTCATTTTCCATTACGCTAACATTGATTCACTGGCTAACTCTGGCATTCATAGTTTTTATCTGCTATGTCCTTGTTATTTCACATTATAGTCGCAAATACTCACAATAGTCATTGTGTCCAAAAATTTTCACTTGTAAATTAGTCCCCACAATTTTCATAAATGTTCACGTTTTTTCCCCTCGTTAATTCACTGTTCAAAAAGTCACTTATTGATTCGTAAACGCAAAAGAATCCCACTTCTGACACCAAATATTGTATTTTCACGGAGTCAGCTCGTAGGTTTGTGGTTCTATGCGGTTTCGCAGTTAAATAGTTCGTTTTTGAAACTAAAAACAGGTTTATTGAACTGGAAAGTTGGAAGCCGGTTCAACGTCAAATGTCGCGAGTATTCAAGGCAATTATTTTTCGTCTCTTATGAGGCCAGTTTTGTCAACAAAATTTCAAAATGCTTCATTTTCCAAAAGTTAACAGCAAATTGTTAGAAAACATAAACAAATTAGACTGTAATAGATAAGAGCTATTGTCCTCATGTTCCTTAAATTATCTGAATTAAGACAGTGAATATGGGAAAAAGATAGTCAATATAAGCTAATTTTAAAATGTCCGAAAGATAGTGAAGGTGGGGAAACTTTGATATGTCCACTGTTACAACAAAATGTATTTGTTACTGAAATGTTTCCATCAAAGATGAGGGCTCTTAAATAAAGGTTTCGTTGTATGTGAGAAAATAGTTTTTGGCGAAAGGAAAACTGTTGCGATTTTGTTATTGTGAGACTTCTTACACAGATAAAAGTATATTTTACATGGCAGTGACCGCATAGAACGTGTATGATTTGTCATACTAAAAATGCTGAACACATCTTCTAAATCTTAATTAAATACAAAACCCCAAAAAATCTATGTCATAAAACTACGTTTTATGACATAGGTTTAAACAGCATTCACTCTGTTCTGAATATGAAATTGTCACACAATAAAGTTGATCCTATTTTCTCAGATTCGTAGAAAAAAGGACACGTCTTCATTCGAACCCTAAAGCTCCAATGTCTACTGTTGCAACTCTACACTACTACCCATCGACCGTTTTCTCTCGGCGAAGTTTCTTTAGAGTCTGCTAACCGTGTGACATACTTTCTTTCAAGTTTCCCGTCCTATACGGTTATTTACCGTTTTAACAGTTTCACTACCTCTTTTCGTATTTTCATCTGTTTTGTTTTCGTCATCATTCCGAGTACTGCTTTGCAGTGGTTCGAATACTCTACTTTAAGTGGGTTTGCAGTTTGCATAGTCCCCGAGGCAAAACGTTTAAAATTTCAAACGTGGAAGAGTAACTTGGCTTTTTGTAATTGACTGCTTTTGTTGTTGTTTTGATATTTTTAAAGTTTGTCATGTTTGATGTAGCTTTTTAGGGAGAACGCGTCCGAAGTAAAAAGTACGTTGTTGCAATTGACATGTTTTCATATTTTTTTGTAAAAAAAAAGTCCTCGTCATTTTCAGTATGGCTGGATGGTTTCAAACTATTATATCACCCTCCCTCCCTCCCTCAAATTTGAAAAGAGGATTCTTATTGGCTCGAATTACTACTTCGGGTGTGCCACCCAATTTTCCAAATACATGTTCTCTTGTCATTCTCATGCCCAATTAAGTATCCACTATGGTTGGATATCGGATGAACCCTTTCAAGGATATATGTAATTCGGAGGGTTCGGAAAGCTGAACTGATGGGAAAGTTGCTGCGTCGGTTGTTAGTTAATCGAAATAAGTCGTTGACCATATGGAGTCGATGGTGTTGGCCGGCGGGATAAGAAACTGAGAATAGCATGAGAGTGTTATTGTCATCGATTTTTTTTTCGAGTTTGTTTTGTTGTGAGTTTCAGGGTGAACTGGATTGGATGAAGGTTTTGAGAATTTATCAGTGGATACGGATATAATGAGAATATTCGGCAACAGAAAATTCAGGTCGGTAAAGGTATTTTTTGCATGCAAAATAAGAGGTCAGTGGGTACTATAAGATTCAGGGTTAAAAAAGGTGTCGAAAATTCAGGGAGAGTAGCAGCACTTAGTCAAATGAAATGAAAGTTCAGTTTGGCATTTTGAAAGTAGTTTGAGTTGGTGTGGTGATCAGAATGACTACTGAAAAAGTTAGAAACGGTTAATACTGTTCGTATTCTCTTCTGGTATATGCTTATTAATTATTCATGTCCTGTTTGAAAGTTATGGACGGACTATGCGTGGTCATTTTATTGCCAGAAAAGCTTAGCACGAGCATTTGTATAATACTGCTAGAAGGTCGATAATTTCGAAGTCTTATAAATAAGTAGTTTACAGTATGATCCCAGGCCAGTGTTTGGCGTTGATGGTATCCACGAGGAATGCTTAGATTTTTATTCAAAGTTTCAGTTCCGAAAAATTGATTATTTTTATTTGATTTGTAAATATGTCCGCGATTCTTTTGTGTCCAATTGCTGTTTTTCAAAATCATGGAAAACATAAAATTTATGATTCATTACAATCAACATAAAATTTAGAGAATGCAAAAAAAAAACACAAATTTTTACAGTTCACCGTTGTTCGGCAAACGTAAAAAATAAAGTCAATTAGGAAAAACTAAAGGTTTGATGGTTCATTTTCCAATAACATATAAAAACACACAATAACAAGCACACAAACCATGCACTAGAATAGCGCCTCTGACTGGGTACTCTTTCAATACGGAAAGCAAAACTATCAATGACAAACTAGTCAGGAAAAAACCTGGCAGAAACACTATTATTCCATATAATGTCGAAGAGAGTCGGCGTGCCTTGCTTTCGGGGGCAAATGATGCCACTGGAAGCGGATTAATGGCGATTGAGCCAGTTCCGCAGACTGCTGGTCGCCTTGTTTGCTAATTTGGCTGCGGTTAGTGGAGATATGGCGAATTAGTCAGCTTCACTTACTTGCAGCACACTCGTAGAGTTTCCGTCTAACAGTATTTCGAGTGATCCTGAGGCTTTGAACCACAAACTTGGCTCGGGTAATACTCAGAAGGCCGTTATGGCCAGAGTGTTACCTCCAGTACCGCAACTAAGCTACCTCATCTGTCGCCTGCTCACAGACCTACAGAACTAGAAGGTCAGCCTTCAAAGTTCTTAGGGAGCTAAAAAAATATCATTCTACTTGGCAAATTTTCCAAGGTTATCCTTAAAACTCCTAAGTAGGGCACGAAAATTATTCATTAATCTCTCTTAACTCTGCAGAATCTGCTCAGAAACGACAGAAGTTGGCTGCGCGAAAAAACCAAGGCTAATAGATCGCGAAAAAACCTGAACTTATTGCAATCTTTCCAGGGTTAACTCGGCATTTGGGCTCTCATTAGTGTCATTAATGATGATGGAATCATATTCTCAGAAAAATTGCGAAAATATTAGGCAGACTATGTGTAAATGCAGAAAGCTAGTTCGGGTTGCACTTACGGTGAATGACGCGGGTCAGTGTGAACAAGGTAGACTACTAAAGGCAGGTGATCTCCGGACTGGGGTTCCTCTGGCCAGGCGCCAAATTGACGTAAAGACGAGATCATTAGTCGGCATAAATGCACGGCATGGATTCCCTGTTTGCATTCTGATCCAGAAAAAGTTCTGGAGATCGTTAGTCTTTTTAAACATAAGGAGAGATGCAGGATTGTTAAAATCTGTCCCTCCCTAAGGAGGATTGAAGGATTGTCAATATTGGCAAGCCTGTCGATAATCGACGGTAGGTTCTCTTTATCGTAAATGAAGAGGCAATGTGTTTCTTAGAGGCCACAAGAGGCATCATCAAGCCGAGGTTGAGAAATTTGCCCTGGACTAAAGTTCGTGAGCCTGCCAAGCTTAATTCAAAGTAAGCGACTCAAACTGTGGAGAAGTCACCCAGAACTAGGCAAGAATCAGATATCGCATTCATTTTCGCTGATACAATCAGTATTTTAACTACCTCCGAGTTAGGTGGCTGTCTTAAACTCTTGAATCTGGAAACGGAGTAGGGGAGTGAGCTAGCTATAGCGTCCAAAAGAAGGGACATGACTGGACCCCAAATAACAATAATAAGGGTATTTCTCGTTAACCTTCATCATAAGACTAGAACAGCTGTTCTTCTAATATAATTTCCCAAGACAGTGGAGAAGTTAATATTAATCGAAGAACCATAGATTGCTTAAAACCGTCTTTGCGGGCTACCCATCAGTTGATGCAGTCTGATAACACCCGACGGTTTGGAGAAATCACGTGCTCGTTCTCATATTAGAAATATCATTGATCTCCTTGTCCTTCAAAACTACTGTGACAAAAATAACATGCATATTACAGCGAAAATCCGGCATATATTATGCTACATAGCACACGATAATAGCATAAGAATGTCGTGGCTGCAGCTAGAACGGTTGATATGCTTCACATCCTGGGAGTTGATTCTAACGCTCATCCTTAAGTATGGAGAATCTTGTGTTTGCCTACGGTCAGTCCATCGCACATACTGGCAGTAACCGACCCCTTCCACCTCAAATCGAAAGGAGGTTTTCGACGTTACCTAATAATCATCTCCTGAAAGCTTTTGTATGTTCTCTAATCATAGGTACTTACGTTACAATGTAACTGACCTTAGCTGTACGCGAGACAGAAAGATCTTTATGCGATCCTTCTGTGGAAACTTAGAGAGTCTTAGTCTGGCAACTTTCCTTCGTAAGGTTTTATGCTCAAAACCATAGGCTTTAGGGACAGAATACTGACGGCTTTTAGACTAGTTCGGGTATCTATAAATAAACCATCTTTATGAGCTCACATTTCGCGGGCAATCTAGTCCCCTACCAGACGCGACATATCAGACAGAGCAGACCATCAGGCTTTCACTACATCCAAGGATTTCAAACTTCCAATTAAGGTGGCCCATAAACTCCCTCGGTTGACATTTAGCAGTCCATAGAAGTAACGCTATCTTGGCAGCTTCTCGGGAAGTGTTGTCCTTTTATGTTGACATCCAACGAGGAGTCAACACGAGCTGACCTCAAAGAGTCTCTTATCCCCTTTTGTTGATAGATTGCGATAAATACTTTTCTGAGGAGGATTGATCTCACTGGCTGAAAAGTGGTTGTTTTTACGGACGTCATGGCCACAAAAGTATCAGAAAAGTATTTTTCGGACTAATCGAGTTTACCTACACTAGAATCCTATCCGAGGAAGCCTGCTACAACGGATGCTGACTACAACACTCCCAACATTCTACTACATTTGACGTTCGATGACTAGATTGACGGAGTCGCCTTCGAAAACTGAGATCATTCATGTGTACACTGATGGATCAAAACTAAACATTAAAGTTGCCAGTGGTGTATACTCAGATGAGCTGAATCTAACGCTGTGTCTTCGTCTTCTAGAACATTCCAGTATTTTTCCAGTAAGTAATATCTAATTTTCAGGCAATCGACTGGCATCTGTGTAATCAAATATTCGGAGTTTATGTATGCATTTTCACGGATAATCAAGTGGACAGTGATTCCCTTGCTGATCCTTGAATAGGACCAACATTCTCGCCGAATGCCGCGCATTTTTTCGTGAGATGTCGAAACATTCAACTGTCAAGCTAAAATATCTCAAATTCGCTGAGAGGTCCTGAGCTGAAAAATTGTCCAGTGCGATCGTCAGTCCTGCGTTTGTGTGGACGCCCGTCGCACCTGACAGCTTTTGAGGCTAATTCATATGCCCCTTGGTTGTGTCATTGCCGTTGACACAAACCGCTGCCTTACAGGATGGCTCGCGCAACGGTTGAGCCCAGCCATCGCCAAAAAGTAGGGGGCTGCTTAGACCTGTCATCTAAAAAATAGACCAAACTACTGTTTACTAATTACCTAATATTGCAGCCCACGATAATTCTGAATTGTTTTCATTTTTTCCGTTCCATCTGTCTGACGTGTTATCGTAAGCTGAACTTGAATTTCAATTTCTGTTACAGGAAAACACCGATGCAAACAATTGCGATGCTTTGGTTGGCTTTGAAAGCCTCCATTCTGCTCTAGGTCTAGAAAAAGTTCATGAGTTGTTTTTCTGTGTCAATGGAAAACGAAAGCCAATTTTGGTGTCCTTCAATCGCGAGATCTCAAGAAGAGCTCACGGCTGAAAGCACAAAAGACTTATAATTTTGGCCGGCCAGCAATATTTGCTACTTGCACTCCAGTGATGATGTTCAAAATGGATTTTTCGCATTTGTAAGCCCACTAGAACCTCATTTCTTTCCAGCTCAGAGGAAATGACATACTCTTCCTTGTGCTCTTGCGCCAGTAAGTCGGTCGAAACCAATTAAATCGGTCCCAGTCCCAAACCAATAACACTGCGAGTTCTTACACCCTGTATTACCTACAGGCGATACTCAGGGAACTTCTGTGATGGACGCTCGGAATTTACGCTCTAAACTTCTTAGTTTGGAGTTGGTCCGCCCAAATTTCCGTCCCGTACAGCAAAACGAAGTTGGCCGTCGCCATCAGCAACCTCCGTCTTGTTTCGCGGGGATCACCGATGTTAGTCATCAACCTACTCAGCGAGCCGACAGTTCTCAGATAAAACGTCTAAGGCATCACTTAAAGATGTGCTCCCAAATGGTTAGCTGAGTATCCAGCGTCACTCCCAGGAACCTTACCGACTTGTTGGTCTGAACCTTTGCGGAGCCCATTGTCATCAGGATGATAGTAGGTATACTGCACTTGGTCAGCCTGACAATCTCTGTTGTGGAAAGCTCCAGTAGTATGGCTTGGTTGCACATCCTCCTCATGACTTGATTGAGGCTTGACTGGGTGAAATCAGCAGTTCTGGAAGTGAATAAAGCTGGCACTTCATTAGCGTAAACTACCAAAAACACATCCGCTGCAATCCCCAGCCGTGGCGTCCAATCTTAAACAATGTTCCATATTTCCGGTCCATGTTCCATGTTTCCGCACTACCCCGGAGGTAAAAAGCTTCGTCTAAACTCCTTCATCGGTGTCATAGAGTAGCCATGGATCCTTTGCCAAGTCAGAAATACGGAAGCCATGCTCGAGGACTCGAAGGACGTTTGTGTCTTTCTCCGCATTGAAAGAATTTCAGACATCTAGTGTCACCACCAATCTTGTTATCACCCCATTGAACATTCAACCTTTGATCTAGAATCTCTCATAGTGCCAGTTATTTCCATTCATAGATATGGACCTCATGTGCGCTCATTTAAGGAAGCGTCGGGAATAAGACACCGTTATAGAATGTACCTGCGCTGACAACCATCGATGATGTCATTACGTCATTACCTTGGTTATATTTTATTCACCATTAGGACATAGTTCTTAAAAATGAAGTGAGTCAGTATACTCAGCGCTCTGCATCTTTAGGATTCAGAACACATGGATCAATCGAAGTTGACCTAAAGAGGTTAAACAATAAATAACCTTGAAATGGAAATCAGACTTTTTCATTTCCAGAAAAAGTAACCAGGTGATTGATGGCTTTTGTGTAATAAGCCCTGGTCTTGTAATTGGCTTGATAGATTTTAGACAATGAGTTGACATATATATTTTCATGAGGGGAAAATAATTGGGATCAAAACTAGCATGAGGTACATAAAATGTACCTAGGCAAATGCATGATAAAGAAGAATAAGCTAATATGAGCTTCTGAATTTCACTGCACGCCACAGTACGTTGGTGAATGCAAGCTTATATATTGTTCGATAGATAGAGAATTAGCTGCCTAATTATATGGTCCCTGGTTCAAATCCCACCATGGACAGAAAGCCATGATTATAGATGTAGTTGTAGTCTTTCAGTTGACGTAATTGTAAGTGGGTACCTAGATAGGTAAGTTGAAGATAGAAGCAACAAAGTGAATGAAGCTCATAAATACGAGCGATCCTATTCAACTAGGGTATAAAGTTTGAAGAAACTTTCTGTTCCATTGAGAATGAAATATTCGATCAAAAAATTTCTAAGACATGAAAAAATGTTTGTTAAGGTGTTTGCGTATCATTCAAAACCATGTTTGATATTCCTTCATAAAAAAAAAGACAAAGGCTACTAGACCCACAACAAGCTTTAAACATTTCAAAATTGACATTCTATTGTCAAAATTGTTCCCGTGTGTTTGAATTAAATTCATTGAGAAGCCAAAATGTTTACCAGAATCATATTTACATAAGTTTTATTGTTCCATTCTTTCGGAAATACAACGCGACTACATTATTTGACTGTTTATCAATTCTGGTTGGGCTTCAATTTTTTCGAAAAAAAAAAACAACATCCAAGTGCAAGATTCCTTCGAATGTTCCCAAATGAAAATTGTGCTGGCTTGCTGGATAATAGTTTTGTTGTGTTTTGTTTATATAATTGAAGATCCTGTGGTGCAGTGAATTGTAGTGAACGAACAAACTTGAATTTTGGTGCAATTCTAAATTTTGAGTGATCTGACCAGATAGTGATTTTCTACTAGCACGCTATATACCGTTGGTTTTGGAAGTAGAAAAAAACAGTGGTTCTTGCCGCATAAGCCGGAAGAAGTGAATTGATGAGTAGATTCATTGGAAATCTATTAATGAAAGGGACATATCGTCAAATTTGTCCTAGATGCATGCCGAGTGTGTCGTGGAATTTGTGCTGTTCATTGTAAGATTCTTATGTTGTCCTGTGAATTTTCATAAAAGCCGCGGTCGAAAGTCCTCAAAATATTTAATCTTCAATGATAAAACCATCCGTCCGCAATATTGATCGTTTTGAATGCCAAACCGTTTCGTTTTATTATAAAGCTTTTTTCTGGTTCAAATTTCAAATAAAAATCAATAGCTTTAACATTGATTTCTTGTGGTCCTTCAAAATAAAATGAGCACATCAAACACAATCATTAACGAAACAAAAAGAGTTTTTTTATGCTGAACTTCCCTTTCTCATCGCGTCCGACATTCACTTTCCGGCACTCTGAACTGAACACGAGTGTGCTGCTGCAACTTTACGCAACTTGCCTTTGTGCAAAAATTTTTAATTAATTTTCCCCACTCACAGGATATCACTGCATCAGAACTGCAATCGCGAATCGCACTGTTTGCATACGACTAGCATACAGCCCGCTGTCACTAATGCTGCTGCCACTGCCACTGCTGCACATTGGCGTGATTATTGGTAAGTGTATTTGCATAGACACACTCGTTAAGAATGGAAAAAGGCGCTATTTGAGACTGACTATACTCGCTTTGTACGTATGAATATATGCTACGAAAAGAATAATGTTCCAGTGTAAGGACTCGAAGGAAACAGGAATGTTTTTGTCCCTCAGGTGGTAGCCAGCTATAATCGTATATTTGCATGCATTGCAAAATGTGAAAATGTCATGTCTATGTTTGCGGGCACCGCTGTTGCTGATGGAGGGAGTCCTTGCTTTTATGATTTTAAGAGAGTTTGTTCGTTCGCTACATGTTAATTCTCAAGGGCTCTTTTTGCAAACTTTTGTTATTCAACATACATAGTCATAAAAAAAAATCTGTGAAATTTGTTAGGGCAAGTAGCCGAATATTTATGATATTTTCATGAATATTACGAGCATTTAATGAAACGCTTATGAATGTTCGGATTGGCACAAATTATTTTTATTGTTGACATGATAATATAAACCTTCATAATGCTATTGATATTGGCTTCAATATCAACACTAATCAGTGATGTCAATACTGGTAATGCATTGATACTGAGGTTCCCGGTGTGAATACTAATATCAAAAGTGATGCTGATGTCTGTATTAACATTGATGTAAATACTATTAGTATCAATATTCGTACTGAAGCTAGTATTGATATCACTACTCATGCTGATATTAGTCCTGATATCAGTGCTGCCCTGATATCAATAGTCCTGATCAATTTTAGTTCTGATATCAGTATTTTTACTGAATCCGATACTGATAATATTCATACTGATGTCAATACTGATATCAATAATGATATCAATAATGATAGTGCAATCTGATTATTGGATATGATGCACAAATATTGAAGAGTAGGCAACGATTATTAAAATCCAATACAGCAGACGGTATGTTTCAGTATTCAAGATATATATATATATCAAAATGAAGCAGGGATGGTCTAAAAAATACGTTAGAATGCAACTGATCGATCAGTTACAACCTTTGTATGCATCAAGGTTAGTAGAAGTGCATATGCATATAAGAATTTCCCCTTTGGTACGATGTACCATTGTCGTACGCAAAAGTTTAAACAAGTGGATATGAAAAATACGTTCTATTTCCATCCAACTCTAATACAGCTGATTAGATGAAATGAATAAGTGAAGTTCACAGCTTCAAACGGTCATTTCAATGCCTCCAAACATAGAAAGCAATGCAGAAATTACTTTATTCTTGCGTAAGGAGCCTGAAGTGGCCTCCAGACAAAAAAAAAATATCGGTGCTCATGCAAGTACGCGCAATTAATCATTTAATGTGGCAGATAGTCAGATCCCAACTTTGCGATTATTCTACGCCAAAAAGCAGAAGTTACTAAAACTGTACATTTCTCCATATAAGCCTTTTTTTACGTCTCTATCCAAAGCAGAGTAGCCACAATAGACTGGTTCGTGAAAGCTATCCAATGTAAGATCATTTGAGCAAATTGATGTTGGTGTGGGACTCATCGAGGGGGCCAAAGAACCCGAAGCATTAGCTTTGTCTTATCTCTTAACCTACTTAAGAAGTAAATTCTATGAATTTGTAGTGTCTCGGTGCGGTGAAATTCAGTAGCATTTTAAATTTGTTGACGGATCACTCATTGCTTTACTTGAAACTACCTGCAGCCAGTTGCCTCTAAGTTTCTTATTCTTGTGAGAAATCCATCAGACTGGATCTGAGTCCAAAATTTGTTTGTGATTTTTCGTTTAAAAGTAAATCGCTTAATGAAACGCTCTGTAATGACTTCATTCTTTACCCCCCGGCTTAATGTGTAGCAGTCCGTAATCTCTTTCCCCACTCTCGGTGTTGGTTTTTTCCTCAATCTACAACGCCTGTATTATCCCCGTACTGGCCTATGATTTTTTCTTTGCGTAGCTCTCTTCCTACCCCAGTGACCGATTCTCTTCTGCTTCCGTGTACCTGCTTTACAAGAGTTTTGTCTCAAAGCAATTTTTCACTCCTTACTTATTCCTTTTTTTTACCTTTGCTGACTTTCCCAGTTTAACAGCATACCCAATGCTGACAAAATGAGCCTTGGTATTGTCCTAGTTAATCTTATTTTTCTCTTTCGCATAAGTATATCTAGATCTCGATATGTGCACCTTTATCCTCGTCATCCTCCTTCATTCTCCGACACAATTTTAAAAACACTAAATATTCAAGCCGCACTCCCGGCTCCCACTTGAAAGTATGTCAAGAGAGTGATTTAATCTCTCCGATAGCATAGATAAATACTTTCCCGACACTGCTACATTTATGTCGTCCGCACAAGCAATCACTTTGCAGCCGGCACGGTGCAGCCTTACAGACACTTACCTTTGTTGTAAGCATGCTGTGACTGCGAGATCAACAAAGAATCGATTGATCTTTTAATACGGTAAACAATGATCCTCTTCAGAATCTCAAGCAGGATAGAGTTAAGACATATTGAACGATAGCCCCTTGGCTTAACGTGCGAAACTTTCTCTGCTGTATTGCTGCGAATAAAGACAACTCACGTTTCTCGCCAGTCAGTGGGAACATTCGAGAAGCATAGGCAAGCGTTATAAATCTCTCTGAGTCATGGTAACGATACTTCGATGGACTGCTAGATATCAGGCGCAAGTACGACATCAGAGCCCAGAGATTTAAACGGCTCAAATGAATTAATAAGCCCACCTCACGTGAGAACTGGATATCATAAACGACGGTGTTGAGCTGGCAGCTCGCTCCGTTTGGTACGTGGCTTCTATAGGACAATAGTTGCTCGGAGAATGTGCGTCTACGGGAACGTTTAGAGTATCTGCACTCGAACTAGTCTAAATGCCCTCAGGGTTCATGATATACGCCGTAGCCTTCGCTGTCGTGCTTTAAATCTTACGAAGGCGGTTCTCCTCGCTGAGACTCTCCACGTTTCCACAGAAAGATCTGCATCAGGCCCTCTTTGCCTTGCATATGGCATACTTAAAAGCCCTCAGCTTCGTTTTGTACAGCGACCAGTCATTAGAGAGTTTCGAGCTATTGAATTCCCTCCTTGACTCTCTTCGCAGGGTGCTGATCTTCATATTCCACCAGGGCGGCTTGTGATTCCCCCTGGCTGTGGGTGAATTAAATGCTGCCCTAGCCGCGGAGTTGAGAGCACAAGTAAGAGTGTCAACCGCCTGTTCCAGTTCATTATAGCAGTCAATGCCCCCAGGAGTAGTTTCCAATGAAGATCGGAATAGGGATTAAAATAACTTCCAGTCCGTCCTCTTTCTGTTAATAAAGGCTACTTGCTCAGCTAATCTGCGGCCAGCCATATTGAACGAAATGTAACTATGATCACAAAATGAACACGCCTGTAAAACCCTCCAGTCACAGAGAAGATGCGAGTGCCGCCCACAGACCCAAGTAACGTCAAGAACCTCCCTACGATTTGAGGTGAGGAAGGTCGGCTCGCTGCCAGTATTGGAGATGTAAAGATCGTGGGTAAGGATGAAATCAAAGAGTTCCTCACATCGGCCATTTGTGTTAGGGCTACCCCATACTTCATTATGACCATTAGAGTCGGTCCCCAGAATAAGAAACACACCGATTCTCGTTGTTTCAGCCACAACACTCTGGATAATGTCGTAGGAATGGCTAGTGCCATAATCGTGTGCCATGTAGCAAGAAACAAACTAGCGTGATATTTGATCGATTTCCACTGCAACAGCCATGTTATCCTTGTAACAGAAATTGTGTAGGACCAGAACGTTAATGGTTTTCTTGACACGAATACAGACACGTGGCTTATGTAAGCTGTCAGGCACTGTCAGTCTGTATCCATCGGTGCGTAGTCCGCAAATTCAGTTGCTGGCAACCCATGGTTCTTGGATTAGGATTAGCTCCTCATCTGTCCTATACAAGCGGAGCAGCAGGGCAGCTGATTCTGCTTTGGAATGGTGAAGGTTAAACTGAAGTACCTTCACCATTATTGATCGTTGATAAGGGTTCGGTAGAAGTCCTGCCCCTAGAATATAAAAGCCGCTTCAACCCCTTCCTCTGTATCTAGAGCTATGACGTCCAGGCAGCCGCCCAGCTCGGAGGTAATTCCGGCGCCAATCCCATTCCTTCATTAATGATGAAGAGGTGTCCCCGCCGGTTGTCTACCGGCTTGCCAATCTTCGCAACCCTCCAATCCTCCGTAGGAAGATCTGGGTTGAAGAGCCAAATTATGTTTAGGAATTCCACTGAAACCGAATGGAAACAAGGAATGCATGTCCTGCATCTTGGTCGACTGGAGATTTCATCCATAAGCATCATCTTAATCTTGGCGCCTAACCAGAGTTTCCACAGCTCGGCCGATCGCTGGTCTCCGCACGCAACCAGTCTGATTCCTTTGTACCAACCCGCGCGGTTCATCGTAGGGGGAGAACTTGAGCTACTCGTCTGTAGCTTGCATCAGACTCCAAATAAAGACTGCCTTATCTTAAGTCAGTTTTCAAAAGAGATGATTCCATTTGCCTTGATGGCATCAATCAGAGGCCAAAAAGGCACTCTTTGGCCATTTCATTAAAAGGTCGAGCTATACCGGAATACCGAGTTATACCTGATACCGAGTTATGCCTGTCTTTTGCATTCCTGCCTACCCTAATTCTTCTGCTCAGTCGACCTCTGTCGTTTCTGAGCTGAATCTGCAGGGCTTACATGAAGTGGGTGCTCACCAACTAGTGTTTTTGTCCATTGATGGGACTTTTTGTCCTTGTCGGACATTGTGTCAGAAGGGACGTTTTCTTACTTTGTCAGAACTTTGAAAGCTACTTTTCTAGTTACGTAAGCCCGAGATCAGTTAGTGGAGGAGCGTTGCATGTCTGAAAAGGAGGTGACACCGGAGGTAGCACTTGATCGCCTTATCACGATCATGGCACTAGGGCCAGGTTTGGTGACCAAAGTCCCGGAACCATCTGAAGCAGGGGTTGAAGATGCGCTGCAGTGGAGCTGACTAATTCGTCATATCTCCAAAGCCTTCTGCAAACTTAGCCACTGTGCCGGTAGCCAGTGTAGCTGACTCTTTCATAGTGTCTCCACGATCTCTAGCAGGTTAAGACCTCAGTTCGCGGAGCTGGCTCAATTGCCGTACCTCCGCCTCGTGGCGTAAAGGCAGTTTTTGTCAAACTATGGCCAAAAAACCCTTTACTCCCCTAAAAAACCGAAATGTTTGTATCACAGCAATAGGTCTTGGCCCGTTATGTCCGAAACCACTCTAACCCAAAATCGGCCGATTTCAACTACTTTTGCCCTAAAAACTTTTTGAATATTTGAATAAAATACTTGCAAGTACGAATTTTCATCAATTTCATTTTGATTTTCATCAATCTTTAGTACTTGGCATCAATCTGCTCTTAAGTTAAATTGCGATATTTGGAACATCAACTACACAATTTTTTGAACATACTAGGGTATCAATATAAACTATTCTATCCTATACTGCCGTCCTTAACATAAACCTTCTATCTGACATTGTTTTCATGTTTGTGTTGACGCCAAATTTGAAAACTACATAGTGTGCTACATAATTCTGCAAAATATGAAAAACCTGTCTTTTGTGGAAGTATGTTAAAATGAAAAATGAAAAATCGTGCCATCTACAAAAAACATAGCACTACTTAGCATAAGAAGGTTTATGCTTAGTAATGCTATTATTTTCTGCTCAATCTATTTTCTACAAATACCTTCAACGTGAAAACATTTCTTTCAGATGTATCGCAAATAAACGTATTTGTATCTGTGTTCAAACTCTCATCCCGTTTGAAGACGTCCGCGGCATTTAAAAAAACACAAATCAGCGATAGTGTACTCAAAATTAAAATTTTCACCCAGAAAATATATGAATAAGAAATCTTATCTGCCTATTTCGTTCCCTAATTCTCTCATTCATCAGCTAATGCATTCAATAGCTAATTCTTTCGAAACCGCAAAATACGTACACATTCTGCAATGCAAACAACGCCTTGTTACCGAAACCCATCATATTAATGGGCAAAATCCACGAAACGCGTACAGCATTCGTTCCCAAAGCACATCAGTGTGGAGAGTACCTGCCAGTACGCGTGCTGCCGAGTACAAGTGTGTCGCCAGTACATGTGTGTTGTCAGTACGCGTGTTGCGACACTTTATAAGTGCCGTAATACTTTATAAGTGTGTCGGCAGCACGCGTGCTACCGCCACACTTATCAAGTGTCATACTCGCACAACACACCAAAGTCTGCTAGCACACTGTGCTTAGCACGCACAGGTGCTGTCCATCACTAAGTGAAACACAATTATTGAAAAAGGAAACTTTTCTGAACAATTTGAGGTCATCAACATAAAACTGGGATTAAGATGTAAATATAGACGGAATACCATTAATGAAAAAAGTGCGAAACAGAGGACCAACTATGGAACCTAGTGAGACACCAGAAGAAAGATTTAAAGTATAGGAGGAGCAACCATTTTGGATAATTTTACAAGTGTTACTAAGGATATAAGATGCAAAACAGGGAAAAGAGGTCAGGGTATACAAAATCGACCGATATTTTCGAGAAGTACATAATGATTTACCTTAATGGAGGCTTTCGAAAAATTGGCTTAAAATTTTAATTTTATATTCACAGCTTTATTAGGTTAGGACATTCTTAAAGCTCCTTGGATATTGTCTATACACTTGAAAAAAGTTGAACTTTGATTATGAAAGGATGTGAGAATGTTGCTTACGGTTAAATATTATTCCAGAACAAAATGTAAACGTGCCATTGCAGTATGCGAGACACAGTGCCATTTTGTTTATTCCATAGAAGTTGTACATGTATTTGCCTGAATTTTTCCGGAGTGAACTTGATGTCATTCAATCACAAGGCTCAGACTCCCTTGGGTTATAATTGAAGCTGTAATAACTCAGATGAATGTGATATGTTATTCCTCGAATCAGGCTAAGTTCATGCTTCATGGTACGAAAATGTTGGTACGAAAACATCATCAACTTCCTCATACCGACCACTGACAATCAGAAAATCCCTAGAGCCTGCCATAAATTACATCCCACTCTGTGGTTCTTTCCAAAAACATACCATATTCTCCACTATGTAATCATCCAATTTGGTTTTCTTATTAAGGATCAGCTCGAAGCACCCATTCAATATGTTTTCCGAAAAATCTTAATCATCGTAATTGAGAGGTTCTTAATACCGATATCAAAACCGAAATGTCAACTACCTAATATATCTCTTGAATATTTTTAGATTATTTCCGATTTTCCTAATTGATTTCGGCTCCCACATAACATCCCCTGTGGGATAAAACTCTGCCGTCTCCACAAAGAAGAAAGAGTACCATGAAAATGGAAAGATGTTATTGAACCACATCATGCCAAATTGAGAATTGTATAAATATTTTTGCTTCGAGCCGCACTCAAAAGTTCCCTGTCCTCCCAGATTGATTTCAATGAACTGGCTGGCTTGGCTCTACAGGCGGGGGTGAAATGATTGAGTGAAATCGCTCGTGACATGTGGAGGAAGTCAGGTGGGCAAAAGAGACGCACTTTACTTCGCGTGCAAGATGCTTGCCTGGTTTTCAGACTGATGATGCTTAATGATAGTCGACGGAAGCTTCCACTATTCGTTCCCTATTATGCTTGTCTAGAAGCACTCTCGATTACTACAAAGCATCATCAGTTCCTTTCTTCCTCATATCCTTCTTCGAACTGAAGTCGAAAGATGAGAACGTTTGAGCTAAAAATAGATTGATTGCAGACTGGTAAATGTGCCTGAATCCTATAGAAGCTATGATCCTAGTCAACTAGTCATCTGACGAAAAGCGGAAAGTTTCTTTCGGTTCCTTGCGATTTGGCAAATAAACACACGCCTACTTGGATTTGAAGCATCAACAAGGATCTGTTGACCAAATTTGATTGAATGACCGTATTTTTCGTGAGAAAATGAGTAGTGAATGCTGGAAAAATTACACAGTTGTTTTTTGGAAATGATTTCCATTCACAAACATCCCAACTCTCGACAGTATCGTCCCTCCGATTCTCCCAACGAAACCGCCTCGTTATCTCTCGTATAATCAAGGCATAATGCGACGGCCATTCAATACTCGTCCCACGCACATGAAAACAAAATGGATGTCTCATCGTATTTCCTCTTGTTCCGCCGTCATTGCGAGCGAGCGAGTGAGTCCTTTGCCAAATGAAAATTCATGGCAGCTTTATGTGCAAATTTTATTGATTTCATGTCGACTAGAAGTCGAGTGGCTGTGACGTCATTCGCCACATTGGCTTATCCGGCAACCAGTAAGTCAGTTGCGGGTCATAAAAAAGGATGTTCTCATCTGGTGAAATGCAAAATGTTGGCGAACTTATATTCCTACCAAAAAGGCATTGTACCCTTTCGTCGAGAGCTTTGAACATGAGTTCTACAACTGAGCCCTTATGAAGTTTAGTCAGCCGATAATGAATAAGAGGGAAAATCTCGGAGATTTACAAGCGACGTTCAACAGGAGAATACGATTTGATTCATGCTTAAGACGACTAAAGTTCGGCTCAGTTCAAGTCTTCTGCTGACGTGTCATGTCAGTTTGTGGAAGAAAAAGGATCAAGGAGTCAGGAGCTGGAAATACTGCTTACAAACTGCACAGAGAATGGTTTTTATGTAATTCAGATTTACAAGTCGGATTTCCATATTACCGTACTGTAAACGAACGAACTGTTGAATTTGTGTGTCCTGGAGCGAGAAATGTGGAAATGATGACGGATCTCGGTAGATAGGTAATGTTGAACAATGGGCTCGTTCACTTGGATCGTCTGTCTATGCTTCAATTCCTTTTTTTCCAAGAAGACAACTGTAAACTTCGAAATTTCGTTCCGAGTCGATTATGCATATGCTCCGTATGAGGCATGATTACATTGTTAAGAAATAACAAGAAATGAGAGAACTTCGTAAACGACCGTTGACATATGCCATTTTGCGGGGATGCTTGATTTGACATTTGTTTGTATGTTTTTGGTAAATTGAATTTTGTGTGGCCGATTTTGTTGGTCTATTCAGTACACAGTTAATTCCAGTTTCAGACTTTTATGGGTAAATTCTATATACATATGTACATTTTATTATGTACACTCGATTTTTTGTGTATATTTGAAAAAATAACCTTATTGAAAGGGAATGAAAGCTATAGTAATAGGGTGAACTTTTTTTTTTGTTAAATGCTGTTATGGTCTAGTGAAAAATATGTATGAAAAATGTCTCCAAAACGGCAAATGACTGGTGGAGTTCGGAGCGGAATAATAGCTTCATATGGTGAAAGAGTGCCTATAAAAAATAGCGCGTCTCCTGGAATAAAGTGGAGGTGTGTGAGAAAATTTTTGATAGAATTTCGAAGAAACTAAATCAATGGAAAGAAAACCAGGGAAGCATAAAACATCCACAAAATAAAACAGGCAGCTTTAAATTGTAACATTAACAAATTGTTTCTTCAGCGTTACTGAACTGAGAAGTGAGTTGCCAGGAATCAGCTTAAAAAATTTCAGTGTTTGCACGGTGGAAAAGCGGCTAAAAAACAAGAATTCATGTTCCTTAAACCCACAAACAAATCTCTTTTCATGTATGTGATAAAACACAAGAGGCTTCAGTAGCCAAGAGAATGTCAGGAGTGGCCGTTTGATAACTGGTCAAATGTTATAATCTCCGATGAGCCCAAATTCAAATTAATCGGACATGCTGAAGAGCAGAGGTTCGGTGAAGGAAGAATTAAAGGTTCATTCAACAACAATGCATCAGTTTGATAGTGGAGTATTTGCCGTACGAAATGTTGTTGGGCAAAATAACATGATTTGGGTCCATTACCAGTTATGGAAGGTATAATATAAAATATGAAAGAAGGTATAATATAAAATATGATGAATCAATCTACTCCTAACTCGATATTCTGCCTTAGTATAGGATCACAATAGCTGCACGGTCAACAGCCTACTGGTTTTATACAACACTACCAGTTTTTCTTATAATCTTGGAGCCTATCTTCACCTCCTGTCATACTAAGCAGGCAAAATTCCCGTCCATATACCCGACGTCAGATGAGACTAATATGCTTTCTCAATTATATCCCAAGCGAGCGCCAGATTTGAAAACCTATTTCGGCCATTTCAAAACAGGAACAACTATACTGGATGGCATGCAAACTACAACCATGATGCTCTTACTGATTTTCTTGCGTTCGGTGGTACCCTTGATGTTTTTCCGCACAACTCGATGTATTCGTTCCAATGTTTGCCTTAGTCGGCTTGCGTACTCTGAGTCGGTTTGAGGTTGCTCGGGAGAAGTTCCGAACTTTGCATCAGCTGGTAGACAGAGGATGTTCCCAAACATGACTCTGGTGGGTGCTTCAGCCGGCGACGCGTGCTCTGTAAGCCGTCAAGAAGAGAGGGATGTGTCGATCCCAGTCCCTTTGATTCTCTTCGACCAAATGTTTATTCAGCGTGTCGCTACTGTAGTCGCCTCTAGGTTCGGAATGGGGTATACTTCTGGCCATTTACTGAGGCTATCGACCACGACCAGAGTATACCGATTTCCAGAGTATACCGACTCAGCGAACGGTCCGATAAAGTCCGCGGCAATTCTTTCAAACGGTACTCCTACGTTGTAGGTTTGCAGCTGTCCCTTTGTTCTTCGTTTTGGGCTTTTATCCAATCCTCTACGTCTTCCCGAGCGCGAAGCCAATAGGACCGTTTTCGCGCTTTTGCTAGGGCTTTGTTTACTCCCTGGTGGCCTCCCGACGTTCTTTCGTGCATCTCCTGTAGTACTTCTTTTACTCCGCTTTTTTGAAGAACAATTTGTATTCTCCATGCTCTATCGTCCATCGCTTCTCACTTCCGCTTCAGCACGCCTTCCTCGAATCTCAAGAAAGATCTGTTGGGCCCAATAGGTTTTCACGATAGCACCATGCTCCGACATATGCGTTCATTCCGGACGTTCCGTGTACTCTCTCCATACCAGCAATGGTATAATTTCGTCGTCGGCTAGCTGAGCGTCTCTGATCTCCTCCGATGATCATCCTTCGTTGCTTTCAACCGTTAGTAGCCGTACTTCTATGCTTGGTTCTTTTTTTTTCCCAGGCGGTGGCAATGTCTGCAGTTAGTTGGAGAAGGACAGCGAGAAAGCGCATCAGCATTCTCATGTATCCCTCCTCTACGATGGACTATCTCATAGTCGGAGCATTTTAGTCTTTCGATCCATCTAGTGACTTGCGCTTTGGGATTTTCGAAGTGTAACCGACACCTCAGCGAAGCGTGTTCAGTTCGCAGAACGAACTTTTGTCGATTTAAGTACTTGTGGAATTTCTTTATTGCCTCCATTATAGTCAGTAGTTCTCTCGCCCTTTGAGAGAACTCGACTGAAGTATGATAGCACTTTTTCTTCACCAATCCCACTGTTACTCGCGTTAAAGATCTTCCCTGGCTTTCTATATGCTAGCACAGGAGCTTCGCATAGCTTCATTTTTAGTGTCTCAAAGGCTTCCTGACACTCCTCGTTTCAAGCAAAGGCCGGTTTTTTTTCGGTTATCTGGTGTAAGCACTTGGCTATTCTGGCGAAGTTTTTGACGAACCTACGGTAGTATGTAGTATCTCTATTTTCTCTGGTTCAGTTTTGTTTCCCAAGTATTTTACTTCAGCTACAAAGAGTGTGCGCTTCTTAGGACTCAGTTTCAAACTTGCCGCTTGCAGTCTTGAAAGCACCTCCATCAGATTCCGTATATGATCATCGAAAGTTTTTCCTATGACAATGATGTTGTCCAGGCATGTCTTCCAGCTCAACCCGCGTAGGACGCATTTCATCAGCCTCCCGAAAGTTGCTGAGGCGTTGCAAAGTCCAAAAGGCATTACCACAAATTGCCAGAGCTCTGTACCGATCGAGAACGCGATTTTCTCTCGGTCCTTTTTGTTAATTTCCACCTGCCAGTAGCCACTGTTGAGGTCTAATGTTGAAAACCACTTCGTGTCAGCCAAGGTGTCTATTATGTCATTGATCTGGGGAAGTGTGTAGCTGTCTTTCTTGGTAACATCATTGAGTTGTCTATAGTCGACACAGAAGCGAGTGCTTCCATTATTTTCCTTCACGAGGAGTACTGGTGATGTCCACGGACTGACAAACAGCACAATGACTCCTTGCCTTTCCATATTCTATAGCATTTCGCCTACTTTTCCTTGTTTGGCCAAGGAAAACCGTCTCGGAGCCTGTTGGATGGGCTTGACGTCCTGTGTGTTTATGGCGTGACTAAACTAAGTGACCAGGTCAGATGCTTTTCTGTATAGCTTCTTCGGCAGCTGGTTTGGTTCCAAGACTACGGACACTACTCCACGGGTTTCGTTCGACTCCTGCTTCTTTTGACATGTTGATCGTTGTCTATTTCCAGAGATGCTACCGAGGAAACAAGCTGGCAGCTCCCAATGATGTCTCCTGTTTTGTCTGAAGTGCTAAAAACCCTAAGCACGCGTCCCTCCTTGTTTGCCCTTCCTAGACTCCACGCTAAGATCAGACGTCGCAATGCTGGTGTTTTCGCCGGTTCAATCAAGTCAGCTCGGTGGTCCCCAGAATCACTATCAAGTCTGGCCCACATAACGCTTTCGGAAGACCTCGACACGTCAGTGTTAGCGCTTACTACTACCCGTAACTTGATAGTCTGGCCACTGGAGTATTCCATAATAATCTCAACACTCAAGATTCGTTTGCCCAAGTCTAGAGTGAATCCGTACGGTCGGGATATCCATGCCAATGATGCAGTCGTCAGTGATGTTGGCAACTAGAAATCGATGCTTGTATAGTAAATCTCCTAGCCTGACTTGGAGGCTGATTTCGCCATGGACGTGTGCACTTTATCCTGTGGTTGTTCGTAGCGAAAATATCCGGTTCTTGTAAAGATAATGATTTCTTACAAGGTCAGGCCATAGTATCTATTTTGTTGCGTCAGTGTCGATTGTAATGACGCACTGCTCACCGTCGACAAGCCCGCTCAGACATAAGTCTGCCTTTCCGCGATGCAGCCTGGAGATGATGATGATGGTGCTGGGGGTGTCGATCCTTCTAGCCAACTTCTGTCCCACGAAGCTTGCTCTTACATATTTCCCGCATCCTTAGTACGAGAAGATTTGCTTGCAGGCTTTTGCAGCTGTGGCTTCCTACAAGCTGCACACGCTGTACAATAGCTCGGTCTTCGTTGCTACCGGCAGTCTCGCTGCAGATGTCCGCGTTCGCCGCGATTCCAGCATCTAGCATCATTTCCCTGCGGCTTCCTGTTTACAGCAACGCGCTCGCATCTGCACACGTCTAGTGTTATTTCTCGTAGTCGGACTGCATTCTGCGGCGGAGCTTTTAGCTGCTTCGAATGTGAAACTGTATGCCAACGCACCTTTCACCGTCCGCTGCTCCGCTAATCAAACAGCTTGCTGGTGTTCTCGGTCCTTTAATGCGCAAATGTAAGCCTTTGTGGCTGCATCATCACGATGCTCCGGGTCGTAGTCTGGGAAAGCCGCCAGCCTTTGAATTTCCTGCGCTAGTCATTGCAGTGTTTCGTCTGGTGTTTGCACTCTATTCCGCAGTTACGACCTGTAGATTTGTTTCATGTGATCGACACCGTAGCGCATAACGAGTGCATTCATCAGAACCGTAGAGTTGGCGAGCAGATCAACTGGAACAGTATGGAGTAGTTGAGCTGCTGGACCCCTTAATGCCAGATTCAAAGCGGTGGCCCCTTCCTGCTCGTTCCAAATGCATCTTGCTCATTCCAACTGCGGCTTCAAATTGGGTTTTATAGATGATTCAAGCCGTCTGCCTATCGAATATCGGCGCTTTTATGTTTCTTGATGCCGCAGCGTCAGCACCATTATTTTGGTTTCTTCCAAGTCTTTTTTTATTTTTTCGACTTCTTCCCTTACCATTTTTACTTCTTCGTCCATGTGGTTGGTTTTCTCCTCAAAGTATTTGACTGGGCTATCCAGCTTTTCATAAAGATTCCCCAGTTCTCCTAATTGTTGATCCATTTTCGCCTTCAAATCGGTCGATTGTTGGTCCAGTTTGGTATTCAAGTCTACCGATTGTATCTTCACGACCTCTGCTAATGACATTTTGAGATCCTTTGATAGTTGTTTCATCATAGTTTCCATGTTTCTCTGCATCGTCAATATCATTTTCATCACCGCATTCCCGGATTCTGCTTTTCTAGTCCTTGATTTTGTAAGGAGCGAAGTACCATATTTTAACTTCAAACTTGTAAACATTTGAGATCGACTTTCATTGCATCATTTTTCAAACAAGTGAGCCAAGATTTATCATCAGTTATTATGAAGCAGACTCAAGAAGGCGATCATTTTGATGTTTCGCATTTTCGTCTAAAGTTTCTCATTTGATAACTCTTTCGTTATCAGTTTGTCACTCGTTGGTTCGCATCAGCGAATTTATGTTTTGTTTTGTTTTCTCCTAATCACTTCCCCTCAACATCTTCCCTGTCGTTTGTGGAAGTAAGGAAGTAAAAGTTTGCTCCAAACTCAGTGTATCTGTGCTATTTTAAATCCCCTCCTCATTTTTGAAACATAAAGTGACAAAATAGTGAGCAACAAAACCAACACATTGATTGGCTCAATTATTACGCGCAGTAATATATTCTTAACATGACTAGCACAAGTCGCCCGTGGTTCTTATGGATTTTCGAACCCATTGATTCTGTCAAACATGCTCGCAAAAAATTAGTCTTGGAATTTTGACTTTTCATCTCTGATGAATTTTACCAAAACAGGATCTCCGTGCTGATAAATCTTCTGCTGCCGTTTTAAGTCCTTGAAGCATTGATTTTTTAATTTCTTATCCACTACTCACTAACTGTATTAACATGTAGCATTCAAAAATTTCACTCGCAATTTCTGGACGCTAAATCTCGACGCGCACTGTAAAATGTGCGTCGGAAACAAGAAAGTACCGTACGGTCTTGTTTTTAGAGAGTGCAAGGATTGCGGTACTCCCAGCAGTCGGCCGAAGTCAGAGGACGGAGTGACCCCGCAACATCTGGGGTCACGGCCCCATTAAAAGTAAGAGGCTAACCTCAGGCCTGCTGAATAAAGGCATATTTCCCCTCATTGTCGGTGTTTTTGTATAATTTTCAGTCCCCTTTTCAGATGATAGTAACGTGATCTGACACGTCTCGGCTGGGTCTGGCTTGCCAGCCCATGCTTGATAGCTGCTTCTGGTCCTTTACTAACAAAAGCCCCTTCCGAACGAGGGGCCTTCACGGCCATTTCCACGGTACCCTGCTTCCGGGGCACTTCCTCTTTTTTTGTTGAGTTGCCTCTTGATGTTTTGCCTCTTGATTGGTTAACCTGCTTCCGGTTCTCCACAGGACTTTGGTTTTTTCATTATTACCTAGGGTATTAATTACCCCTATTATTTGGCTAAATTTCATCTACCAGGGTATACCCAACCTTTTTCTCCTGTCAGATTGATCTCTACTTTGTATCTTTAGCTATTTCAAAATGTAATTTTCTACATAACTCTTGAGTTCATAATTTATAAAGTATTTAACATTTCTTTTTTAATTTTTCAGTGGTGTACCAGCAACTTCATCGACAGCTGCTGCCGGTGGTGGAGGAGCTGGTACACGTGCAGCAGGTGGATCTGGCAGTATGTATTCCGCACGGCACTCGGTTAGCTCCTCATCAGGAGTGCTCATGGTTGGACCAAATTTTCGTGTCGGAAAGAAAATTGGCTGTGGTAATTTTGGCGAACTACGATTAGGTAAGTTTCGTAATTTGAACACAAATAAATTTCATGAGAATTCAGTTTCACTCAATGAATTCAAATTTTCTAAACTTTTATTATACATAAATACATATATTAAATACATAATTGGCTCAAAATTACTTTATACTCTAAATTCCAATGGTGCACTTGAGATTATGGTTCATGAAGCACAAAAAGAACTGTAGAAAATATCATCAAAACGTCCGTTTTGCAAGCACTGAAGCGACAATAATCAATTATAATGAGCATGAAAACCAGAAATGTTAGCTTTCAGTAAAGCATTTCCAACTTAAATCCAAAAAAGATAAAATCTGCGTCACTAAAAATTCGCAACCAGAGCAGCAGACTCGCATTAACTCAATTGCAATTTCCGGTGATAAAGAAGTTGAAAAACCTGTGCTGGTCTTTTGGTCTTCCCGCCACCGGTCGACAGTGGACCGATCGTTCAACTCACCTCCGCACTAAAACAATGCAACTCGTCGGTGTATCGAAAACTCTGCGACGTGCAGACGACATGAAGAAGTCGTTTTGCTTCTTCTTGGAGGCAAGTGACGATAGTTGGGTTTGTCTACAAAAGATATATCAAATCCAAACCGGCTTCGCCGAGGTGAAATCCCAAAGAACGTTGTAGCGAGCTTAAACCATCATATATGAAGGCTGGCTGGTTGTTGTTATCTTGAATGGAGGAGCCATCATGCCGGCCGGCCTGCTCAACTCCGGCTCATCCGATTCGAGTCAAGACGTTGTTTTGCGGTCTTTGCAGCTTGGTGGCTCCCTTTCACTTCTTGGCTTAGGCGCTCGATTCGAAGCGAGTCTTTGGTGTGATTGGTTTAATTCGCTACGGTAAACAGAGGGAATTCTTGTGGCAGCGATCGAGTTGGATTGAGCCACTAGACCTGTTTGAACATGACCGAACATGTCTCTCACGAAGTAACCGTTTGTTGTGCAGATCTTATTCTGTTGCAGTGCTGTGCCGCAGGGGTCTCATTTAGCACCTGGGATGGTAAGATAAGAGCTGATGATGACAAAAATATCTGCAATTATTTCTATGATGCTGATTTAAAAATTTCAGTAGTGACTGTTTAACTTAGATATTCTAGGATTCTTATTTCCGTCGAAATTATAGTGATTACTTTTGCTTTCGCATATTTACAAGCGTTTTTCAGGTTCACTGAAAGTGTAAAAACCCATGGAGAGTATATCGGATAAACTCTTCTATGCAATTTATAAAATTTCGCTTATTAATATTAACATAAATGAGCACGCTGCGAATCTTGAATATATTCATAACTCTTCAACAGATTCGGTTTTGAGACCTACTTATACACTTTTCGGTCTATCGCTTTCTATTTTTCTATGAATGCACTTCTTTGAAAAGTCATCTATTCGACAACTGTCATGATTGGCAACACTCTTTCACCAATCGATGATCTGCTCAAATAAAACAATCCGCACAATCACAAACGTGCAAATCAAAACCCTCTGCCATGCAATCACCAAAGTCACGTCTCATTTCTTATATTTTCCCAGTGCATAGGATTTTATAGTCTATTTTCATTAGTTTTTTCTGCGCCGTTTTTTCTTTTCCAGCCGCAAGATTAAGATTCTGATTCGTCTAACTAATACCGTCCGAATCGCATGGCATTTAACGATTTACCAAAAACAGTTTTGATGATGCCGTTTTTTTTCCTGCTTTGATTTTGTATTTTTCGCGAATTTGTTTTATTTGCTCGCACAAATGACTCATAGCCGATTGAACTTTAATCATAGTGCATCGACAAAATCGATGGCAGCAGTTGTGAAATTCGATGATTTCAAACGGCTCCGAAAGGAAAAAAACGTAAAAAGTTTACGAAGAACTTGTAGCGTGATTTGTAATGAACCGTTTGGTTGAAAATGTTTAGCTCTTGCTGAGCTCTAGTTTACATGACTTTAAGTAATTGGACCGTTGTAATTGACTTTAAATAATTGGACCGTTTTTGAAAAGCCTGCACGCTTCTTAGAGATTTGGGTAATGGTTAGATTGCCCACTGGAGTACATTAAATACTTCTAAGTATGGACAGGTGCTATTACGTCCCAACAAAATTTCTGTAAAAATTAGAGAGATAACTTTCTGTAAAAATTAGATATAATCATAACTTTGGTGTATATCGAAAGCAGAACATTTGTTCCCGAACCAGATCAAATTATGGCCATTTTAACTTTCCGTAAGAGAAACAAACCCCAACAAAAAGTTGCGAAAGTAACTTGTAGAGTATAAAATTGGAGCCTAATTGGCCCAGACTGCATCATATTTTTGTACTTTGATCTGAAGTTTGATTACTCTTGTTTGCCGCTCGTAGACGACCCAAAATTATTTTATACTTGTATACAATCCTCTGTATTCTTTCTTCTGCATTCCGCAAAATATAACACTAGCTCTGGCAAACATTAGTTATAGACGCTCCTATGCCTCTAATTTTAAGTGTCTCTATCTCAATTTTCATTTTCCCATTGAATAATGTGTTGGTTTTCTGAGGGTTTATGGGTAGACGCTCTTTTTTTGCTCTTCGCTAAGACATCCCCTCCTAGTTTCCGCCCTTAGTTTTGCTTTCACCAGTTCTGCGAATTCAGCTCGGTACCTGAGTACTTTGCTCGCCGAATTCGCTACCTCTTGAGAGGCTTCTCTCTTCTGAAGTCCATGGTGCAGTTAGTCATATCTTGCAAAGTCAGGGGTTCTTTCTATGTCTATGAAGTCGCATAGTGTTATACCGGCAGTCTTGTACCGACTCATATAGTTGGTTTACCGTTTTGGTGGGCAAATTTAAATTCTGGCAGTACCCTTGGGGCCCTTTGAGAATGATTCCCTCATATGGGATAATTTGGTTAATAAGCTGTAATTGAACTGTCCGTTCAGGGCGTTCGTCTTCTTACTTCGCTTTATCATGATTTCTAACGTTTCACTCTGAGCAGTGTGTGTTGAGCAGCACTGTCAGTATGTACCCAAAAGTAGTTCCCTCCACTTACATAACTTTTTGTGTCCTGGCAGTTTCTGCAATACTATTGAGGTTCTCAAAAAAGGTATTCTAAACCTTTATGGGACTTCTCCAGCTCTTTTATATTTTGAGAGCTTTTTTTTTATATACCCTCCAGTTCGATCTGTTTTTAGACCTATTAAAGTCTATTCTTGCGATTGGTCTGATCTTTTCCAACTCCCTCTTCCACCTTGGCACGTTCGTTTTAGACCACCTTCGTTTTGGGGCACTAGTTTTTTTATTCGAGGATTATTCTGGTGACCTTTCCCATAGCGTGCTCTTCTGCCTTCGTAGTGTAATTAGATTACAAGTCATTAACACCCACTGTAAGGTCATTTCAATAGCCTTCGCAATCCGTGCACCTATCGGTTGCCTGCATTAGTCCTTTTTACGATATTTTTTGAAGATGCTAGGACATTCATTAGGTGCTCTGTAATGTTTGACACTAACTTGAAGTTTGATACCTGATGCCTGTTAACTGTGAAGAATTTTCACGTCTTGTCCTTTTTAGCTATAACTAAAATGCTAGTAACAAAGGATTTGCACAGTGGCTTACCTCTAGCGTTGACGTCAGTGCCATGTAGTATGCATTTTCGTCACAGCCAATTATCAGCATTTTATTTTCTTTATAGAGTAGTCGTCCTCTGTTGCTGCTACTTGGAACCTGTTCCTCATCTCCGTGGAAGTAGGCTGAGCAAAATATCGCTTCTACTTTTGCTTTTCCAATGGGGACCTGTGTTTTAGCTTCCATTGTGACTCTGTTTGTGTAGTTTATGATTAAAAGAAAGGTAATGTTTAGTTACTTTATTGGACCTCGAATTTTCCACCCCTGTGGTTCAAATTAACTTACTAATTTATTATGCAGACCAGATATTCTGCCTGTATATACCTAGAACTACTTGTATTAGATTCACGGTATCAGCGCCCGGTGAAAACCCGCTGCTCAGTTCCACCTGTACAGCTTTGGCATGATGCAGGTTTGATCATAATCACTTCAATCTGCGTTCTTAGTTAGTTGGGAACACTTTTGACCTGATGTTGTCCTCATACTGGTTCCACTGCCTTCCATACTAGTAGTTAGACTGACTGATGGCTCTAACCTTCCCGCTTTGCTTTTTGACAATCAACTTAAATTTTCCAAATCGAAAGCAACCTAACGTTGCCGTTCCCAACATTTATCTTAGAGGCTGACACCTGACTCACTACTATGACAAACATATCGTACATGCTTTTTTCTCCCTGGATAATGTTCTCTAGGACTTGACATAGAAGTTCTTATTTTGGAGTTCTACGAACGCCAGGATAATATCCTTTGCTAGGTCCGTTACGTTGGTGAAGTAGGCGTTGGCGAAATGAAGGATTCCTCTTTGACTCATTGTTTGGTCCCATCCCATGGCCTTATCTTGATAAGCTAGGATCATATTCATTCAATCATTTTGATATCATTGCAATAGAGGGAAACATGATTATACTAAAGAAGCGAGAACCAAGCCTCCATCTTCTTCAGCGAGCACTCTTTCTTCAAAGAGATTTTGTTCCCTATTCATTTGACCGTTAGTAAGAAGTTTTTCGGAAACATCACTCGGTATGATAGCCATTTGTACACCCTGCAAGGTTCGGCCATAAGCTAATTGCTGTGCTTGGACTGGGCTGAGGTTATATTTGATGGTTTGGTGCCTCATCCGAGTCCCTGGTTTTCTTCGATTGCCTGTCCTCTGCAGCATAATTCTCGGCAATACCAGGCTGCTTCTTATGAAGAACCTCATTCTCTTTTTAGCTTTCCGCTCTTGATTTTCGGTTGAAGCCACCTTCTATAACTCTTCCGAATTTAGATCGAGGGCTTTCATGCTTCAAGAGAGCTTCTCTGCAATTTCGTTTGGGAGATAGAAAGGACGAGGGCTTCACGAGTCTTTACCACCTTTCCGCTTTGCCTCTTGCGTATTCCGTTTGCGCCTAAACTCTTGGGTTTTAGGTGGGTCCTCTCGGTCCTTGCTATCTGCACCCTGTTTTTTTGTTAGCGAGGAGCTACGATTGCTCCTTTCTTGTGTTGCCTTTTTTGACCACCGGTTCTTTCCATTTGGTTTTAGTCAATTTGTCGGTTCGGCTAGGATATCGGTTGGGGAGCACTAAAGCTTTAAGTATGAGGTATTAGAAAAACCAGCTAATTGTGCACCACACAGCTCCAAATGTGGCCATCTTTGAGCTGGTGAAACGGCTATTCATTTTACATGAGCGTCGATTGCCTTTCATTCTAGCCGATGACTATGCTTGCATTGCGATCTACATGGACGTCTGGAAAAGGCATCCGCATTGCCAGCAGCTATTTACATAGCTCATATTTCAGCTTTTGAAATGCAGCGGCTCCAAGTAAACCGCTGATTTTACTTTGTCATTGGTGTGAACTGTTAGAGGATCGTAGCAAAATCCTTCATAAATCAAGGGTTATACATCGCCCATCACAGAAAGCTGATATTTATCCCTTGGAGCTAGCCAATTTCCCATAGCTTCGATTTTTGCGGGGTCAGTTTTTATTCCTGCAGCGGAAACCACGTGACCAAATTATTTTACTTCACTGCAGCAAATGTTGCAATTTTTGATTTTATCTTAACGTAAGCCGCTGATGACCTTTCAATATGTCCTAAAAGTTCCTCTAGTATTCGTCAAAGGTTTGACAATAAAAATAATGTCATCCAGATCCAACAAACCTATTTTCTAGATAAGCCTACGAGTACGCTCTATGAGAGTCCTTAAAAGGTTGCAGGGACACTACGGAGTCCGAATGACATCACAAAAAATTTCCGCAGCTCAATCCCCACAGAAAAAGCGGTCTTTTCACTGTAACTTTTCTCGATTTTAACATGCTAGTATCCATCCGCCCTTCAAAATTAACGGCGAGAACCACTTTACTTTGGCCAGAGTATCTATGATGTCGTCTGTTCTTGACCAACAATGTCGTTCAACACAAAACCGTTCTTCTTTTTAACTAAGGCTACTGGTGCCGTTCTAGAGGGGGAACATCACCATTAGTTTAACCCCTAGACGCAACAAGAGTTCTCGTGTGATTGCTTTACTTTTAGCGCTGACTTTCAAGAGCTGTTTCATGGCTCAATGATTCCTTGGTTTTGCTTGTCCTGTATTATTTCGGCGACCCGAGCTTGTTTAGCGATTGGATTGTGGTAGATTGTGAAGTGTTAGATTGCACATCTGCAGTATTCAGGGAAGTAATGGAAAAAACTGAAGAGCAGACGTCATTATCTCTCCTTCCTCCACTTTATTGCTTACTACTCTAGATGCGAAACCCTTACGGGGCATAATGTTCTACCGTAGTTTTACTATGGGTTGTGAAGAATTGGTGGCTCCCAAGATGGCCATCAAATCTGGCCCTTATGACGCTTTCCGATGGCTTTGACACTTTTGTGTTTTCGCTCACGATGATTCGCAGCTGATCGTTCTCTTCCTTGTTGAATGAATGCTAACGGGATTTCCACGTTGTTCCACTTGATCACTTTTTCTCTTAAATCATAAAGGTATTCTCATGAAATATTAGTATTCACATATCTCTACTTATTTTCATTATACGATGTTAATCATATGAATATCTAAAGGTACCATTCGTTGGCACATAACTAAAATTGCTTGGTGCTGGCAACACTTTGTTAGCACCAAACACTGCTTCATGTTCACGCCAAACCACCATGTGAATTTCGTTTCAATCCAATAACTGCGTCGAAAATTATAGAAGTAGAAAAGTTTTAAGGGTTACCGCTCGCGAAATTTTCGAAATTGAAGCATATTGAAATATGAAATTGAAACATACCGAAATTGAAACTTACTTTTACTACAAGAACATTGTCATTTGAAAATTTAACGCTAGCATCTTTTAAATGACGAAAATTGCCGGAGCAGGTAACCATATCCTGATTTTGCAACGAATTTGGCTTTAAAGTTCAATCAGACCCAAGACCAATACATTCTGTTAATCTTAATCTGATCTGATTATCGGGCCGTGTGTTCTATCAAGCAAAGATTTTGGGAGCTAAAAAAAATAGGCAATTTGGTGAAGGTTGACCGTTCTTGTGCGTTGAAGAATTAAAAAAAAAATTCGACAGCCACCTATTCGTTTTACAGAAGTATGAAAATTCTCAATACAATCAGTGTAAACTAAGCTTTTTCTCTCTAATTCTGAGTGACGAGGCCACCTGCTATATACAACTAACCTTCAACGAAACGAAAATTTTTTACCATGATGTCAAAACGAACGCTAATTCGAAGGCTCTTATATTTTTTCCGCCATACAATGTCATGGTCATTCATTCTAACTAAATCGTAAAACTTAGCAATTTCACTGCAGCAACGTGTGCTAATTAGGATGATTTCCTGCTTCGCTACACACTTGTTTCGTGTAAACACATCAAGCTGCATTCTTTCGTCAATTAACGTTCTCAAAGCAAACTCAAAACATCTATTTCGTGAAATCGATATTTAAATACTTTGTTATGTCTATTTTTAGATGTTATGGAATTTTCCCCCTTTAAAGCAAGCAGAAGGTTTTGTTTAGAAAAAGCAGCTTGCAAAATTGATTTTTTTTTTGGTTCGCATCGAAAGTGTGTGCATTGCTGCAGAGAATAAATTGAATTTCGAGGAAAAGGACGTTCCGGGTTGATTTTTTTTGTAGTTTGTTCATGAAAATTATATATACTATAATTTATAGTATTTTACGAGATTATATCGATAATTTATGATGGCAAAATGTTGCCGAAATTTTACCAGTCGAACAAACATTCTAAAGCACATGTTCTTACGTTCTGTTGGTGAGAAAAAATGAAAGCGAAACACTGGAAATAAAAAATATAGTATATGAAATAGAAACTTTTGTGAAATGAAATGGAAAGAGAATATTCGCCTCAAATGGAAAGTGAATATTCGCCTCAAAAATAAATTGACTATGAATCGTAAATTTATTATTATAGTTACTAAGCGAAAAAAAATGTGTGTTCCGTTAAAAATGATTCTTTTAAGTGACCCGGCTTGAGGTTTGTATGAGCATAGTCTATCAATGAATGAATTGCCAGCCAACCCTATCTGAACTATAATTGACTTTATCTGAACTATTCAACAGTAACTTTGCAGTTTTTCGTCGTGATCGCCATCTTAATTGTCCAGATGCTCCTGTCGGCGGTGGTGTTCTGCTTGCTGTACGTAAAGAATTGCCAGTATCTCGACTTGATATACCTGACACTCTTGATCTGGAATACGTATGTATCTCACTAAACCTTAATCTAAGAAGAATTTTCGTGGCAATACTGTACATACCACCGTCCGCATCAAACTCAACATATGACTTGGCGTATAACCTAACCGAATATATATGCCGCATAATGGAACCGTCCGACGATCTCATTCTTATGGGAGATTTCAATTTAATGCATCGGGAGTGGCGAATTTCTAACGATAGTGAACACTATCTTCCTTCGTCCAACAACCGACGAGAAAGCGACTTCATTGACGCCATTCTTTCAACTGGACTAAAGCAGATCAATGGCATCCACAACACAAACGGACGACTTTTGAATCTGAATTTTTCTACGAACTCATCTGATGTCTCTATTGAACGATGTTCATCTCCTCTACTTAATGAATCTTTACACCATCCAGCTCATCATATCAATTTTCAAATTAATGACGATATACTAACGGAGCCTAATTTTGTAAATCTTTTTAACTTTAACTTCAAGAAAGTTGACTTTGATACGCTGAGTGAAGTAATGACCGAATGCGACTGGTCTACGGTTGTGAATGAATCTAACGTAAACGTTGCAGTCACAAACTTTCATTCTATCTTATTCGGTTGCTTTGCTCGCTGTGTACCTTTGAGTAACTCTGTACCTTTAAAACGCTTTCCATGGATCAATACAGATTTAATAAATCTCAAAAATTTGAAAATCAAGGCCTGGAAAGTGTACAGCTCGTCGTGTCTAGAGGATGATTATAAAGTTTATGAGGAATTACGAAATAGATTCGTATCTGAAACCTCATCTGCCTACTCCAACTATATGGACGAGCTAAGGCAGTCTTTCATAAGCCATCCCAAGAGTTTTTGGAATTTTGTAAACTCAAAAAGGTATCATGACGGATACCCTAGCTCTTTTATATCTGACGGCATGGTCATTAATAACTCGCAAGCAATCAGTAACTTATTTGCAGATTCCTTCCAATCCGCTTATGAACTACCTCTCTCCGATTTCAATAAACTTAACTTCAATTACTTAATAGACTCCCCTAAAACGACGTTGGGAATGAAATACCTTTACATCGACATTCCCACTATCTTAAGACATATATCTCATCTTGAGAATAATTTTCACCCCTATCCTGATGGATTACCGACCATAGTGCTTAAACGTTGCGCTAATATCCTCTCACCACCATTAGCTCATCTTTTTAATCTATCGATTTCGTCCGGTTTTTTCCCAAACTTATGGAAATATTCTTCACTTACTCCGATCCACAAAAAAGGCAGCAAAGAAGTCGTGCACAACTATAGGCCAATCGCCAAATTACCAAGCTTTTTGAAGCCATAGTTACCGAGGTATTATCTTTTCACTCTAAGTCTTTAATCTCACCTTGCCAACATGGTTTTATGTATGTAAAGGTAAATCTACCACCACTAACCTTTTAGAACTTGCGAACTTAGTCATCCCTGCGATTGAAGAAGGTAAACAAGTTGACTGCATTTACACCGACCTCACGAAAGCTTTCGATAAGCTGGATCATGACATTCTTAAATGTAAATTGCATCTTCTTGAGTTCCCTAATAACTTTATAGACTGGGTTAAATCTTATCTCTCTAATCGCAAGCAAAACGTTCGATTTCGTGGCATTCTATCCACTGACATAATTGCTACATCAGGTGTTCCACAAGGCAGTCCCATTCTTTTTGCCATTTATATAAATGACCTGATCACTTTTGTTCCAGGTTCTTCCATTCTACTGTACGCTGATGACGCAAAGATTTTTAATACAATATCATCACTTAATGACTGTACTATCCTGCAACGCAACGTGTCAAACTTCGCTAATTGGTGCACTCTAAACAGACTTTCACTAAACGTTGAAAAATGCTCAGTTATCTCATTCTCCCACAAATCATCTCCGATTAATTTCAACTACACTTTAAACGATACTCTTTTAACTCGCTCCAAGAAAGTTCGTGACCTAGGAGTACTATTAAAGTCCGCTTTCACTTTTAATGACCACATTGACTCAATAATAATAAAAGCCAACTGTGCAGTTGGCTTCTTAAAACGACGATCTAAAGAATTCAATGACATTTTTCTGACTAAAATCCTGTTCTGCTCTCTGGTTCGCCCTATCCTAGAATATGGGTGCCTGATGTGGTCTCCGTATTATAAGGAGCACATAGATCGCATTGAGTCTGTCCAAAAGAGATTTTTAATTTTTGTTCTTAGTTCTTTCCCCTGGTCTGATCATATTCGTTTACCTCCTTATGAAAACCGCTTGCGATTATTGACCATGGACACTCTTGAAACTCGACGTCAAAATTTCAAGGCTCTATTCGCTGCGAAGTTACTCACTGGAAACGTGAACTCTGAGTTCTTGTTATCAAAACTTAACTTTCGTGTTTGCCACGGTGAACGTAGACATCATAGCGCCTTATCCATCCCGTTTCATAAAACCAATTATGGATTGAATGAACCAACCTGCGCAATAGCCCGAAGCTTTAACTCAGCGTATCAAATGTTCGACTTTAATTATACTGTTGATATGTTCAAGTGTCGGCTTAAACGACCGATTAATTATCTTTCATAATTACATGTGTAAATATTGTTTTTTTTTGTAGTAATCATTCCGTTGATGAAATTGTCAATAAATAAATAAAAAAAAAATAAAATAAAAAAAAATCTAATCACAAGGGCAGCCCCATGTGGCTTCAAATCTATTCAGTTTTCAAAACGCTCACCGCACATTACAAGCCAGCTCACAGCTCACCTAAGCTGTGCCGTCTATCACGGCACTTGATCCTTAACCAGTTTATTTACTCGTAGGTCTGTGGAGTGATCATACGATGATTTACTAGCTTTCGATTGAACTTGTACTGGCTGACATATTCCTTGGCTCTTTTTGATTGACTCAATTCTAAGTTTTCCATCATTAAAGACAGTTGTGTGTTAAAAGTGTCAAAAACAAAGTATACCAACGCAACGCATTTCGGGTCTTCGGGTTGTAAGAGTTTCGTTTTCGTAAATGAAATTTTAATGCGTGTGAAATGATGAGTATCACATTTCATATTTTTATTGTTTCGGGCTCACAATTATATATGCTATATTTGTGTTTTAGTTCTTTGCGATAAATTGAAAGCATAAACACATATATTCAATACAGCATTATCATAAAATGCCGGCGTTTTTTCATTCACATACTTATCGAGACTAGAACCAAAAAAAAATTGAAAAGTTTCCGGTCCAATAAAACAGAAAATCGAGAAATTTTTACACTGACTCAACCAAGGTTATTACCCCAGAGAGACGCATCTAACTTTCGTTTGCATAAAACATCGTAAAATATATTTCCCAGCAGACGAAATCTTGATAAAGTGCATTGTAGCAAGCGAAACTGTCGGAGCGTCTCAAATAATTCATACCCACCACTCACGACCACACTACTAAACAAATTCATTCTGGGCAAAAGCCAGCAAATTCTATTCATATAATAACAATAATGACTCATTTCATACGTTCTGCGTGAAGAGTAGTCTCAACAATGACTTTCATAGAACTGCAGAGAGGTGGTGAGTTTTCTTTCAAACCTGTGTACTGTAAAAAGTTGTTTCGTAACCAATTTTAAATTAGCCGAGTCTTTATTGAGTCTTATTGTAAACGTAATCCATCCTAATATTTTTCGTCAAGTTTTATTTGTTTTGTTTACAATGAGATGATGGTGACAAATTCTACTTTATTAGCTTCCGTTTTATATTATAAAACTTTCGTTTATCTACTGAGCTTAAGGCGGGGTGCTAGAGTTAACTGAATCGATATTGCAAGCTAAAGATACAATCGAACGAAAAAAATATTTTCTGTTTCGTGAGAGACAATACTGTTTGGTAGACGAGTTTGGTATGTTTATTTTCTTATGAAAATATTTTATGGCATGACAGCATTGATACGTGAACACTTGATTTGAATGATAATCGAGCGTAATGCGTAGGTGTATGGCTGATTCACGTGGTCGGTTCGAAGAAACTGGACAGTCGACATTCTTTGATTTGGAAGTATGAATAACATTACGATAAACTATTTTCAATTCTGAATGAAATGCAAAAACAAGCCAAGCTAGAAACCAGTGAAGTACACGAGCTTATTGAATGAAAACCGATTAATCTGATATTTAGAATTAAACATTAACAAAGAGGACGCGAGAGTGTTTGCCGACTTCGAAATTACAAGCCTTTCCGTGTACATATAAGCATTAAAAGGAGCTGCAAAAACAGGAAGTATCATAAGTATGTCACCCAAAACACCACAGAAAGAAAATCAAAGCACTTGTCACTCAAATCGAGCCCACAAACTTCAAAAGACCAGATAGCTTTTCGTTTAACGGTGATGTCGCCTCTTCTCCCCAAGACATTTGTGAGTTAATTGCTACTTTCTTTTCCTCAACTTTTGGATCATCTAACCATCCAATCTTCCCAATAGCAACAACCAATCATATTCAGTTTTTCGTTTTGATTTCATTACGATCGTCTCCTCTCAAATAGAAGCTTTAATATCCCTTTTAGACCCTACAGCCAGCAAGAGTCCTGATAGTATTCCGTATTCTTCTTTCTATTTTATTTAATCTAAGCTTGTCCACTTGTGTTTTTCCTTGTGTATGAAAAGTTGCAAACTTCTTTCCGATCTTCAAATCGGTAAGTGTTGAAACTGTTTCGAATCACCGACCTATTTCCCTTCTTTCCTGTTTTCCGAAATTGCTCGAGCGAATCATCAGCAACAAGTTATATGACGCCATTAACCATTTGCTATCCAGGGAGCAACATGGATTTATTAAAGGCCGTTCCATATCAACAAACTTGGTGGAATTTGTCAACTCCGTTGCTGGTTCGTTGGATGCTGGACAACAAATTGACGTCATATACACGGATTTTTCTAAGGCTTTTGACAAAGTAGACCATACTGTGTTGTTGGAAAAGCTACGCAATTTCGGCATATCTGGAATTCTTCATTCCTGGTTCTCCTCTTATATTGTCAACCGTAATTGTCGTGTTGTGTTCAATGGTTGTGTTTCTTCCCCTTTTCATCCTACATCTGGTATTGCCCAAGGTTCCACCTTCGGGCTCCTCCTATTCGTATTGTTCATCAATGCTCTTCCCAGTTGTTTCAATTCCGTTTCCCCCCTCTACGCGGATGACCTTAAGCTTCTACGTACTACTCGTATTTCTTCTTATGAAGACTGCCTGCTTCTTCAATCAGACCTTACTGCTTTGAGTGATTGGTGTGCTGCTAACTTTCTTTCCCTAAACATTCCTTAATGTGTGGTTATGTCCTATAGTAACAAACCAATTCCTACTAACTTTGATTATATTCTCTCCAGTATTATGTTGCTGCATATAGACCAACATAAGGACCTTGACCTTGATCTTTGATCCTCGTTCATTTCATCGAAAGCGTCAACAGTGGCAGGATTCATTCTTCGTTGTTCTCGTTGCTCCCTTGATATATGAACTTGTGCCCGTCTATTCACGTCGTTAGTACGTAGCATGTGTGGTCTCCTCATTTTGTGTATATGTCAGATCCAGTCGAGTATGTCCAACGTAAGTTTACTCATTGTCTTCTGTATAAGTTTAATTTCGCCTACTGTCCTTACAATGAATGCTTAAAATTTTAAACCTTTCCCCGTTACACGTCCGCAGATTGTTCCTTGATGAATGTTTCCTATACAAAATTGATGTTGGCCTTTGTTCTATCAATATTTCTGTTTCCGAATTGGTGCAGGTCTCTGACCGACTTATCAAATCCCAGTCTTTTTTCACCATCCCTTTTGCGCGTACTGAAGTATTTTTTCATTTACCAATAATGAGAATGCTAAGGAATCATAATGAGCATCGGTTCTTTTTCCGTAACTTTCCTTAATTTTAAAAGGTATATTCTTCATACATTGTCAGAGCCTGTTCGCTTATAATTTTGCTTATGATTCAATTTTCTTTTCTTGTTTGTTATTATTTTATTCATTTTCATTCCTTTTTCTTACCTTTTCATTATTCTATTATTAATATTAATTTTTTGTTTCTATTTCTTAATATAATTTCTTGTAATATTTCCGTTGCTTATCATATTGATATCTTTTCCATTTTATAATTGGATGTATATCTGTCAAATCGATTCTAAATAAATAAATATAAATTAATAAATATAAATAAATAAACATAATAAATATATTGCACATAGCACAGAAACTGTATTATTTTCAATATTACGACATTTTAATACTTACCGCGTGAAAGGGGATAGCAGTACCTCATTTCGACAAATTACATGTTAGGGAGAAAGACAGAAAATGTTTCTGCACTGCTTCATTTCATTCCCACTACACTGAAAAAAAGGATAGTGCCAGAGACTCTTCCTATACTCCTTGTGCTATTCACTTAGTTGATTTCTGAACTTTGATGACACCATAATGGACGGCAAAAAACTCATAGAAGTAAGCGCGATGTATTACGGCCCGCGATATGGCCGCAATGTCAGGCACTATAGCCCTGATGAAAAGCAAAGTTAAAGCGACATTGTTCCCGTTTCTGGGAATTTCGGTATTATAACGATATTAGGCTACGGAAATTTCTATTTACTTTTCTGAAATTTCATTTCTTAACTTTTAAGTTATGACAAATCCGCTTGGATCTGGGCTCGAACCCCTGAATCTGGGTTCAACAGCCGACAAGCTTATTAGAAAGCTGATATTATTTAGCCTACTTGAATGATATGGGCTGAGATTATGTTCATAGTAATTGGGGCTATGTTGCTTAGGAGTTGAGACTATGTGCATAACAGAAAAGCTCATAATGCATGGTAATTGGGCCTTTAGCTATATTTTGTGCCTCATGGTGCTGTATGCATAGCAAATGCGATCATAAATGCTGCAAAAAGTATGTGAAAAGCTACCTAGAAACTTTCATAAAACCATCAAGTCTTTTGCTACCTTAAAGCAATTAAATCAATAATCTAAGAAGTGGTTGATATAGAAATCCTAGAAAAAAACTTAAATAATGGTTAACATTGTTTTAGATTAGTAGTATCGCTTGGCCAAAGATTTTCAAGCCTCATTAGAGAAAACCGATTGCCTAGCTTTTCCACAAAATCAAATTGAACTTTTCAATATAAACCATCTGCTGTTTTCGTAACAAAGTCAAATTTTATGAAAGACAAACGTACACACTCCACCAGAAAAAAAAATGGGGAAACTCTATAGCCACCTGCAAAGATTATTCCACATATTGCCTTCAAACGACGTCAAAATAATGCTTGACGACTTCAGTGCTAAGATCGGGAATGAGGAGATATATCAAGGAACGATTGGATGGCACAGTCTGCGCGATATAACTCATAGATTTTGTTTGAAGTGGAGACAGATTCGTAAGCTCGACGCGCTTTCTGCGTCGATGAATCCATAAAAGAACATGATCATCATCAGATGGCAATACTTTCAAGCAAATTGATCATGCCTTTACTCAGCCTCTAGTATACTTGGAATCTGTACGTTTCGAAGGGCAAATTACGAGTCATACCACTCCTCGGCCGAATCTAAACCTCGATCTCGTAAATCAAAAGTGTATGTGCTGAAGATCCGTCCTCTCCGTATGTCTGAAATCGAAATACTTCAATGGTGTCAATAGCGGCAAACTTCGACATAAAACTATTGACACGTAGTTGATCCCTATCTTATCGAATAACCTAGTGCGACCGGTTGATCGAGGTTTGAACTAAGATGAGGGCAAATGCAAGTGGTAGAATATGAAGCTGAAAAAATTATGGCAGCCTAGTATCAACACCCAACAGATTTTCCCAGCAAAACTAGTCCAACTGGCCAAAATAAAGATGTAAGAATCAATAACAAACTGACCACTGGTCAGAATCAATAACCAACTGACTGACGCCTTTGACAAAAATATTATAAAGCAAAACGATGGGCCAGCCTCTATGCTGTTCAAATTACCACTCAAACTTCACACACTACTTCAGCCTACCTTCTATTGGAAATCTGGACAGGTTGGGCACCGGAAAGCAGACTGCTTTGCACAAGTTGAGTGCATATTACGCACGGAAAAAACGTAGCTCAAATGGGATTTAATGGGATCGTGTGCGTGTCGGATTTTTCAGAACCGCAGTCAATGTGAAGAAAGGAAAAGGAAGGTCATGAGATTCCTTCAAGAAAACTTGGAAGGCGGCAGAACAGTGGAAGACCTCACTCAGCTAATCTATGAACATGGGGCTCAGAAAGTACTGATCAGCGAGGCCTATAGAGGAAGAACTCCCCCGCTTGATTGGCAGATACTAAGGTAATGCTATCGTAATGTCGCCGTTAATTTCATCGTAGGGGATGGCTTCAATGCAAGGGCATTAGAGTGGCTCATGGCCACCGCAAACACTCGCAGAAGGCGCATAGTTAAGATGGCATCAAGGTTGGGTTTATTGCTGTTGCATACGGGTCCGACACCAACATTCTGAAGTCTCGGGCTTGATGAATCTATTCCTGACGGAAGATTGCACTGCAAGTGATGATGCCAGATGACAGGCTCTTTGTAGGGAGGTCAAATTAGATCCGTGAGGAGACATCTACAAATTGGGCACCCGTAGACTCGGCTGCATGCTGCCTAACACTCTCACGAATGCAATATCCACGGAGTCTATTATTGGCATTTCGCTATTTCCAGCGCATCAGCGAAGGACAGATGATCCGATCATCGTTAGCCAGGTGGATGTTCATAATCCAGTTGGAGGTAAGAGGATCAAAATTTTGTCGCTGTGTTAGGACTAGAAAGTGCCAGTGGGATTCAGTTTTCAAATTTAGACTGCAGCTTTTTACTGTTGCGACTGTACATAAATTTGAAAAAGCGTCAGCTTCCTTCAAAACAACTCCTTCAAAAACTCATGATTCTTTCACGAGTTTCGAAAAAAAAATTAAATTTAGAAGCTCAGACTTTTTATCAATTGATATATATATTTGATATTATTTCTTACTATCAAATTAAGTAGCAAAAAAGATCAATTCCCAATCATATCCTTCTAGAATTCGAATCATCCACCAGCTGTCATGATCGTCTGTTTTGGGAAATTTTATGAAATCACCAGGAACATTTCCTCAGTTATTCAAGTTTCCGATGACAATTAAATTTATTGGGGAAGCATTTTCACAAAACTTCACATGGTTCTATCTACAAATTGAATCAAGATTCAATTGATTTTGGGAGGAACACGAAACATTGAAGATAGAGTCAGCATTAGGAGCGCAAACAATTTTTTTTTTTAAACTGAAAGGAATGACGAAGAGACGATCTTCGCCTCGAAACTGGACAGACGTTATTATATAATTGATGATTGTCATGTGCACATGGCAATCTTTCGTAAAAGTACTTATATGGTAGCCTGCTTCGTAAAGGTAGTTAGATAATAGTCTGGTGGAATCTACCTAGTCCTGCCGGAACTAGGAATTTTTGATTTGTCAATTTTTGTCACTGTAGGAGAATCTAGTCTTTGTGTTTTACAGGCGGCAGGCACATTCAGATCGTTTGCGTAAAAGAAACTGTAAATAATACGTCATAAAAATTCCAAAAAAAAGTTCTATAATATTTCGGTTTACGAATTTTGAAGTCTCTGATGTTTGTATGCACCTCTTCCGGAAATCTAGGGCAAAATTGATATAGCTTATTATACTAATTACGATGTATTATCTTTGCTACCTTTCTGTTTCTTTTCAAGTAGCCGATAACCGCACAAGCGTAACGATTATTCTGCAACAGCTTGCAAAATACAATCCTCTTAACTAGTTCTTCGCAGGACCACAGGCCAAAGCAGATCAAAGAAAGAAGCGTTTACCAAAACGACAACTGGCAATAGAAACAAGCTTAAAGGTCATGGATGAAAGTGTGCAAATGTCTTGACAGATGAACTCAGGAAAATAGTGGTTTATTTACCTTGTTTTAGATGCAAACGTAACCTTTTGATCTTTCAGAAACTTAAGACAGATACTCAAAATTGATTAGAAAACACAAATAAATTACGAAATGGAAATTTGTTTTCACCATTACTTCTCTACAGAACACTAAACAGCACTAAATGTTGCGAAAAATCCTCATTTAATTCTCTCTTCTACGCGACGCGACTTCTACTAAAATATAAACCTCATCGCTTTGAAAACAAGCGCATTTCATGTGAAAAACATGATTTTTTCATACTCAGTTCAACGACATTTTTGTTAATGATGATTTTATTACGACATTTTCGTCTAGTTGTCGTCGACGCCGTCATTCTTATTCGATTTAACATCGTTATGAACATCGTCGTTGTCGTTGCCCCGCGCAACACAATAATCATACAAATTGTATGAAAATTTTCCTGAGAAATTTCTCATAAATAAAAACCATTAAACTGTTCTGTTCGTTCATGCGAAAAGCAACAACGCCCACCTGATAAATAGCTAGAGCGGTTTAAGGTAGCGAATTCAGTTGAGTTGAGCTGAGCTTAGTTGAAAAGCGACCAGAATAGAATGGAATGATTCAAGACAATTTTATGCTATTGCGAATTCATTTCGTAATCAAGGATGATATCTTGTCTTGGCATTTCTTGTAAAGAATTTTTTCAGATGAATAAAATTCACAGGAAGATTGAAAGGAGGATTGTCAGCGAGTTTTTGGTATTTACACTAAATAGTGTAGAAAATGAAAAGCAATTGGATCTGGTTTGAATAGTGAAATTGGAAATTTCGATTTTTGGAAATGAAAATAAGCATTAGAGTCCTATTCAAAAGCGATTATTGTATCGATTTAGTATCTGCAGAATTGTATAATCCAGTATAATACTCTTTCTTCCCAAGGTTGTGCTAGTTGTTATCTGTGAGTTCGGTATTATCATTTTCAGCTAAATATCATCCGTAGATCGTAAAATATGTAATGCCGTTAAAAAATTCAAGCAAATTATGGCAATTACCAAAATTTTAATTTTTTTATTATGAAACTCTATTCAAAGTATTGTCCATCACTAGCCACTACTTTTTCCTATCTTTCCGGCAAAAGATCCAGTATACACGTAAGCACTGAAATTTTTTCGTTTTCGCTATGCATTCCAACCGTGACAAGACATCTTTTTTTCGAATAGGCCCAAATTTGACTCATGCAAGTAAAATTTTGCCGAAATTCAACTCCTAGCAGCTAAGTAATGGAAAGTTGATCGCATTGTTAAGGTATATCGTTTTAGTTTGTTGCCTTGTAGGGTATATTCGCTCATACAACATGTGCTAATCAGTTTAGAAAGAGATAGTGATTGTTAGACTAGATTTTTCTAAATGCGTTAAGTAGGTCGATAGGTCGAGTGACTGTGAACACATAGGGGTAATAGAGGTCGGTTGTAATACCACAAGGTCACTCTCTCTTAGCCATTGTACTCGGGAAACCATCTGATTTCTTTAATGAACTGCACTATCCCCTTCAAACCGAGCTAGACCGAGCTAGATTCGAACCGATGACCTATGAAGGTCCTTTCACGATTACGTCATTTGGAATCTATGTCGCTTCGAACTGCACTTTGTGTATTATACACCAATATGTTCCAGTTGCTGTTTCATTCCGCAGCTTCGAATTGTGTTTTGTGGATGCTCCAAACTGTTTGTCCATCGAATATTGGGGCTTTTACATTTCGCGATGTGGTGTTTTATCTATGCTTTTGTAGGGGGCGCACCTGAACCGCTAGAAACACTAATGTTCGATGAACAATAGAAGAATCGTGTAAATTTTGAGTGCATATTCTACCACACGTGCTTTGATATTTTCAATGCATTTAAACCAGGGCTGTGGAGTCGGAGTCGGAGTCAGGAGTCGGAGTCGAGGAGTCGAACAATTTTTAATGGAGTCGGAGTCGAAGCTAATTTTCATTAGCCGACTCCGACTCCGACTCTGAAATTCATCACCAAGCCTAAAAATTGGTGGACCATTTTTCAATTTTTGACTGGATTGGGAAGAAGCTAGAAAACTTCTAGAGTTGCTATATCAACTTTATATAATGACGAAAGAATTTCAGGCAGATGACCTTACACCTGTTTTTTTTTTTTTTTTACAAAAATGGAAAAGTCTTATATTTCGCCTTTCAAAAATGAATGGAAACTTGGTCGATGCATTAAAACATTCACTTCTTCGTAAAGAAATTTGTCTCTTAGATAATGCAGTCCTTTTAGCTGCTATATATGTAGATCGTTCAGTCCGGATTATCCTGACAGAAGATCAACAAGCGCGTGCTAAAATTTCGTTATGCGAATTAACTATTCGTATGAAATGATTGCATACGGAAAGTGAAGCCATGGCTAGACCACAGCAGAGAAGCATTCAGTCGTCATCACTTCCCCCAAGTACTGAAGTTGATGATGAAAATGAATTCGAAAAATATCTTGACGAACAAGAATGAGCAAAGCGGCAGCGCTTAAGCTTGGAAAAAAGTAAAAGAGGAGGAAATTCATCGCAACTGGAAGCCTTGAAATTGGATTTTTATAGGGCACTGAATGATGTTGAGAAGTTTGATCGAAGCTCAGTTTTGGAAGTAGAATATGCCATAACGAAGTATCCCGAAATCGTCCAAAATGCAGCATTACTCGTTACGACATTGCCCCGATTCAAGTATTTGTGGAACGCTTGTTTTCTACCCTTAGAATAATTAAATCGGATTTAAGAGTAGCGATGATGTCAGATCTGATTGAAGTAATATTATTTTTAAGAACTAGCTCGCATTAAGTGTTTTTGGTTTTTTTTTTATATTAGTGTGTGAAATGCAATCGGAATATTTTCTATTTTGAAATAAATCTCTTTGGCAATATAGCGTTACATTATAATTTAATGTTACTAAAGGAAACAAACTAGTAGGAAAATATGATCTAATTGTAAGACAAAACACGATTTTAACCTTCTGGCTTTAACTATATATTAGAGCTACGAATGTTTGGAGTAGAAGTACGGAGTCGGAGTCGTTATTCGGGAGTCGGAGTCGGAGTCGCAAATGTTAGAAGGCTTATCATTGGAGTCGGAGTCGGAGTCGCAAGTTTTTCTTCCCGACTCCACAGCCCTGATTTAAACTCATAGGGTAGAAAGGATTTCAGGAATTTCAAGATTTAGGAATCCACTGCAACCACTGCAAAATTTTGAAAGCAGCATAACATATCATAAACAAAGAAAATGCTTAGTGCTTGCAACACTTTACCAGCACTGCAATTAAAAGTCTCCCACAATTGCCTCACGTCAAAATCAAATGACTCTATCGATTTCGCTTTTATCCGATAATTTCGTCGAAATTTACAGGGATAGAAAAATGTGTAGGGTCAAAAAACGAAAGATGTTTGGAACCAAAAAAATTCTAGAACTTAGAAAATTTAAACATGGGTAACTTATTTTCATTGTAAATGTTCGCGATATGAATACTTAATGTAAGCATTTATTGATACGAAAATAGTAAAAAAAAACGCCTCGCGCTGGCAACCCTTTGTTAGCATCAAAGCACAAAATATATCATACCTGCCTCACATTGAAATCAACCTTCTCTGCGTACTCCGTTTTGATCCGATGACTGCATTGGAAGTTATAGGAGCACAAAGAAATTTAGGGTTACCAGTGGCAAAAGTTATCAAATTTTTGAAAACTTAATATTTGTTGTTTATTGTCACTACAAGATCGTTACCGTTTGAAAACTTTACCATGAAATTGCTTAGTAAGATATTGCAAATAAATACCAAACCAACAATAGCTGGTAAACCTATAATGGTTTTTTTTACCAGATTTCTTCTGAATAATGCCTATAATAAGTTCCATATATCGTATGAAATTCGTTTTTATTTCATGACTGCACTGGAAGTTATAGGGCAAAAAGCTTTACTTTCCAGAGCGAATTTTCTAAACCCAAGACACCAACCGAATTTCTTAATCAAATTTCTACCAAACACGGCCTAGAGCAAGGTTCAGCTACTATGTCAATTTCATGAAAATCTGGTAAATATTAAGCCATACCATTGAAGACGGACTTTACAAGCTACAAAGAGTACTTCAGATTTCCAAGGAATGTACGTTTCTTAAAACAAACATTGAGTTCTTGGGTTATTGAGATATTATAAAAATTTTCTTTTCTAGGCAGTGATCCATGACGATACGTTATAGAAAACATGGTTTCTTTAGGGCAAAACACAGTTTTTTTCATTATAATTTTTCAAGATGACATCACTGGCACAGAGTTACCCGCATTTCAAAAACGCATCTATCAGACCTGGTTCTATGAATTTCATTTGTATCTGATAATTGGATCGTGAGTTCTCGTGAACAGAAGTTTTTGATGTTTAAAATATAGTTTAATTGGAGGAGGGTTACCGTTCTTGTCCGATGTGAAATTTCAAAAGTTTTCCATTAGTTGTATATACAAAGATTTTCATATGAGTTCGTTCTCATTGTAAAAGACGAAAATTTTTCAGGAGACTCGATGGTTTGAAGGTTTTCACTTTAAATGCCTGCCGTAGCTGCAGAGTTGCCAGCACATTCATCACCACGCGTGTCTACAACTTAATAACAGCAATATGCCCTGTAAGTTTCATAATGATTTGACAATCTGGTCAAAAGTTATCGACATTCAAAAATTTTCCCAATCTTATTTCAGGCGCCTAGCGCACACATATGGTTAAACATTTCAAAAAGCTTATCATATTCCTTTTTGGAACACGTTCAAAATTCATTTCATACATTTTATTTTTACAAAAATGATATATGTATGTTGACAGAAAAATAGGCATATTTAAAATATCACTTAAATGGCCACCGGCGCCAAAGGGCTAAAGATTATTAAGTTTTTGTGAGACCTGGCACTATTCTGCATATGCACCAATGTATCCTGAAAATTTCAGTTCAATCGGATAAGTGCAATCCTGAGATTTTTCCACTGAAATTTTTTGATGATATAAATATATATGTTTAATATATATAGACACATGTATGCATTTTTGGCCAAAGTGATTTTAATACTTATGTTCTTCTTGGAACATTAGTAATAAAAATATAAACACATTATTATGAAATAGGTCGCAACGTTTAGAACAGATATTTGGCAAAAGTTATGTACATAGATAGCAATTAAAGATTTGTAGATAGCAAGTGCAACATCTTTCCCATTCATTTGCGCGAACTTTTAAAGTATTCTGGCCGAATAGACTAGGCTTTTTCATAAAACTTTCATTTTATTGGCTTAAATCTTCAGCCGTTTAATACCTGAGACCATTTTGGGATCTCCAAGCTCATTAAATATTACTTCGATAGATATTTATTTAGGCACCAAATACTATTCCATACCGTTCTTCTCTAAAGAGTATTTTTCTAGGTTAGCAATAATTGTAGCTTATTAAAGATTACAAACTGTAAAAATCTAAAAAAAAAAATCTAAAGGATTTGTCTAATGATCATTTATAGTAATTCTCTTAATAAACATCTAATCTCTTCTTCGATTCGCGTGCGGATACTAGTATTAATTTAGTGTATTGTTGTGTTTTCTTTGCATTGATGTGTTTCTTAGTTGCCTTTCTTTACAAGCAATCACCTATTTCTGATGTATGCATATTCAAATCATTTAAAGAACATGCGCAAATGTTTTCCACTTTAAAATTTAACTTGAGATCTCCTATACATAAACATTCCAAAAATGTAAAAAGAAATCAATCGAGATGGTTAGACAAACCGTACATTGAGATATTATTTCAAATGAATACCACGAATTCTTCAACAAGCATAATCTGAAGCCTAATGAAGTTGTCCACCATTAAAAAGTCTCATAGCAATAATTTACCCGTGGTTTTGCCTTTGTTATTGAAACCAGTTAAGCTTTTTAAGCGTGAGAACTATTAAGAGTGCGACAAACTACCGCAATTTTTTTTTCAATCGCAAACTGGTTGTAATCATGCTCAATCATACCGTAAAATAAAATTACTGGACAGAACCGCAACGATAAGTTGTTTATCGAATTTGAATGATTGATGACTACTTACTTAATGACGTTCTTGTTCGATTGTTTTAATTAAATATTTGCTTTGGATTTGGGCATCAAATAATGAATTCAGATATTTAAATCTCAGAGCACTGAAAATAAAATGTTGGTATAATTATGAATTCATTCGGCATATTACGGTTTCAGAAACTAAAAATAGAAATACAAACTTCATCTAATGACCTCAAAACCAATTATTATTTAAGTGTGATTCCGCAATTACCACCTAGTTCGTTCCATGCCTCCGAATTTTTTTAGTTTATTCAAATATAGTCAAAACTCACATCTCGATTCCATCCAATTCAAATCGAACGTCTCGTAACATCACAATGTTTCAAATGAAGCACCTACATGTATCCGCATTTCGCGAAAAAAAAATCTGAAAGTATAATGACTTTCGATTTTTCACAGTCGTATGACATAGCCCGATGTAACGCCAACGCCAGTATCGCACTGAAGTCTTCTAGCATCACCTCCCCCGCGTGTCTTACAGCTGCCAAACAGGAGTGACAAATTAAATTATCTTGTAGCAAAATTAGCATACGAGATTTTGCCGGCCTCAGCTCATCATCCATCGGCAACTGTAACAGTAGAACTTACCGTCTTTGGCAGTTCCATTCTCATTCCTTCATAACGGTTTCCTTTACAATCCGCTGTACCAAAATACGTCCCAACCTACGTCCACGAAATCAACGTTTGCATCTATAAATTAGATACGAAAATCTATTTTCAATATGTTTCTCCTATGGAACGAAGAAAGCAAAAACCAAACAGTTTTGCAAGAGTTGAAGGAATTGCTGTCGGTTGCTCATTTAACAGTGCACATAACGTCGACCCACACAAGAAGAACTGCTGCCAAGCTGAATTGAAGAGAGCTTGTTTTAGAACGGTGTATTTCATTCAATAGCAACGATGCAAATATAAGTCATCTGTTGTAAAACTGGAAAATGGTGTCGTATTGTTTGCCAAAGTTTAGGATGCAACATAAAGCAGGAGGATAGCGAAAAGAGAAGAAGTGATCGTTGATGAGATTTAAATTGAATAAATACGCGTTCATTTTCTCGTGCACGAGATGAGCTTATTAAATGGACGTTTGTATTTTGCCGTTTGAATAGAATGGAAGAAATTTGCAAATTTACAGCTAGAAATTGCATTTTAGTTTTGTTTTGGAAAGCAATCTATTGGGGAAAAAAGAGGGCGATAACCTGATTGGAAATGTTTTGATATCGAAATAATGATTCGAATGTTTTCTTGTGCAGATGGGAAAACTTTTTTTCTTTCTTTTTATACGTTTTTTTAGTAAGTAGGTAACCTGGATTTGTTTTCCATACTAGTGTATGCCATCTAAAAATAGAAAAATATTAAGAAAAATAATCAGTTAGCGTTACGGTAGGGGATTTGTGTTGCACTGTTAACATACACTAAACAATAATCAATCTTACCATTGGTTTGTTGCTTCTATGCTTGGTGAAACGTTATAGTACGTAAACCACGTGTAATACGAGTGTAACACAAATTAACACGCGAAAAATAACTATACCCTTGCCACTCAAAAAGCTTGTGCTCTAATATTATATTTTAGATACTTTTTGATCAAGTGTGTAATATTTCGACTAGCTTGCTACCATTCCAAGCATCATATTTTAAATTCCTTTTGTAAACCTGCTGCTCCCATTGAATTAGACCATTGACTTTGTAACAAAGTCACCATTGGCTTTATAATTATTAAGGTACGAATATTCGCATATTTCAGTTTGTGCGAAAGTTTTTGGCTGATATTTGTTAATTTACTTCGAAGATAAGTTTTTAACGGGGCCTCACCCACTGTAGTTCACCGTATGTAATCATTTGCAGTTTAGACATTTCCTAACATTAGAACCAAACTCCTTTGTTTGGCAAGTTGAAATCTGAGGGCAAGTTTTCATACAGTCCGCGAATACGAAAAGAAGTTAAACTAGTTCTTTGCGTTTTTAATGATAAGATGTACATTGAAGTAGAGAGAATTCAAAAATGGTTAGAGAAATAATCAGGTAGCGCAAGAAAGCACCCAACTTTTTATAGCAAGTTTTTTTTTTTTGAATAAGCTAAGATCGATTTCTCTAAAGATACCTCATAGTGAATATAATATTCGGACATTGTTTTGTTTTGTGACACCCCGTGACGCGAAACGCGGGACCAGCGAGTAACTTACCTGAGTCGCAGGAAGAACCCTACCACTTGTGAAGATAATTTCCACCTTGTAATAGTATTTGACCGGAAAAGTTTGTTGGTGTTCAGCGACATATATATATTTTTTATGCGGTTAAATTTAACCAAATCAAGAAAACATGCAACGTCTACTTGTGTAACTGTCTATGTGTGTGCCTCCGGAAGGTCCAGTGGAATTTCTCTCCTATAAAGCTTCTTTATACATTGTCTAAAAGTTCCTGCAAAGTGGTCCGCAGACATCATTTCTGGCCATTTCTATGCCTGAAGCTATAAGATCTGCTCAGATCAACTTGCACCATGTCAAGGCTTCGTCTTATGTTTTGAGCGAAACATTGGCAAAACTACAAGTTTCACTACATGACAGCTTACTTTTCTTTTGACACATTTCCTTTCTTTTTGACACCTTACCTTTTTTTTGACAGCTTACCTTTTCGACACCTTTTCTTTCTTTTTGACATCTTACCCTTCTTTTTGACAACATTCCTTTCTTTTTGACACCTTTTCTTTCTTTTTGACATCTTACCTTTCTTTTTGACAACCTTCCTTCATTTTTGACACCTTTTCTTCCTTTTTCACTCTATATTCAAACGCTAAGTGTGAAAAGATGGCTATCTGTGGGAAACACAAGGTTAGACACAGTGTCGCGGTGGTACCAACAGTACCCACACTGCATAGCGATCGTTAGTACGCAGAATTCCTTCTTCATCTTCAGCAGCCGACCGACGAGGTCGTGCCGTGAGCGCGCTCGCCATTTCTATTCTGTCATATTTAGCTTGTTAGTAATAAATCGTTTCTTGTTAATGTTTTTAGTAAGTGTTTACTTTCTACTATAATCGTAGTCCATACGCTACATATAATCTGATGTTACAAGATACAAGGTGCGTCATCTATTATTTCGGTATGTAAACATTGAATAACTTTGACATTTGTCAACCGATTGAATTGATTAGACATATTTTTGAAACGTCAATTCAGTACAATTTTAAACATGAATCATTTCACAGCAGGCACCGTCTGACAACACTATTCGTCGTTTGGTGTCGAATTTTGTTAAGCATGGGACAGTGCGAGATCGTCAACATGCCGTTCATCATTAACCAAGACGTTCTAATGAATTGGTTGAAGCGATCAGAGAGAACGTTGCCGAGAACCCAAGAGTGTCGTATTCTCACCGCGCTCAGCATTTTGGCGTCAGTGGAATCACTTTGCGGCGCATTTTGAAGGATGATTTGCTTTATTTTTCGTATAAAGTAGAATTATCACAAAGAATATTGCCGACAGACCGTTCACTGAACCTGATATTTGGAAGCCTATTTTAATGACCGACGAGGCCCATTTCACACTCCCTGGCGGCGTTAATAAACAAATTTGCCGCATTTGGGGAACGGAGAATCCACACGAGATCCATGAAACGCGATCGCATGACCAAAAAGTGACTGTTTCTTTGGGCCGGCGTTTGCGCCAAAAAGCATCATTAAGCCAAATTTTCCCAAAGCAATCGAAACAGTCGATGAAAATCGATATCGGTGGATGTTGGCTCACTTAATTGATGTTGTATTCAAAAAGTAGTCCAAATAAATTGCAAAGAATTAAACTGAATAAAAATACCTTATGTATAAAAATCGGTTTTGTTTCACAGTTATTCAGTGTTTAAATACTGACAAAAAAGGTGTCGCATCCTGAATTCCTTTCAGAATCGAACCATGGAATTGGAAGATTCCTCCTCAACAATATTGGGAAAGTTTTTAGAACCATGAAAAGCATACTGACCAAGGCATATTCCTTGGAGCACATATGTACTGCATGGATATTGAACAGGATTATGTTTTCCCATCCTGCTTAGAAGAACCAGACTTTGCGGAGCATTTCCAACGTTTCCAGTGTTTCCAACGTATACGCGTATCAGGTGCCAGCGCTTCGGCTGGGACATTCCGTATATGCAGAGGATACCCTGTTATCCCTTATTATTGATTCTGAACTTTATAAACCGATCAACGAAACCATGGTATTTTGGGTGTATGGCATGAGTGAGTGAGTGCTTGGAGGTGACAGGCGCCTATCACTCAACTAACTTGCTCGCTCATCTAAAATATGAGCAAAGTATAGGTACCCAAAAAGCAAGCAAACTGTTTGCAGGAAAAACTCAAGGTTGCATCATTACTTAAATGATCGGAAACAGCAAATCGATCAACTTCAATTCATATTTGGCATGGAGTTTGACCTAAGTAACGATTTCATTCCATGCGTACTACGACTAACTTCATTCCCGATTTAAATCAAGCACCAATTCAAACCAGGCATTCCCAAATTCTGACCTTTAATGGACGTAACGATAATCAAACTTGTGAAAAGAGTCATTTGTTACAGAGATTAATGTGTTTTACAGGCTTCTTCAAGGGGAACTCGTTGATTTTATGGCCTCTACTCTCGACCTTGGATACTAATTTGGTAATTTCTCGAAAGCCTGGTTCGAATATCTTTAATAGTACTTGTAAAGTTGTCCTAAATGGTAATCCGCAAGGATCCACGCTTGTTCCTCTGTTGTTCACTCTTTTCTTTAATGATATCCCGTTTATATTTGATTTCCTTCGTTATGCTGACGACCTAAAATTGAGGCTGAACCGTGAATGCGTGACGTGCAAAAAACCTGCCCTCTCCTAATGTTTCCAAATGTATTGTTATGTCCGTCTCTGATATACTTAATTTTTTGTCTTTTAACTATTCTCTGTTTGATTCATTATGTTGATCAGCCCAAAGATTTTGGTATCTTATTCGATCCTAAATTAAAATTAGTTAGTTGGGATTGAGGGCACGTAGGGACCGAGCCGTGAAAGAAGCGACCCTACCTACGGTTAAATGGACTGGCTGATTCAGAACTCGAAAGCACACGTAGCTCCAATGAGCCATTTATGCGCCCCGCGAAAAAAGCGAATAAACGGCAGCTTGTGGATAGTCTATCTATCTTATTGTGTACGCCAATTTACGAATAGAAGATTTAAGTCTTAAGATACGATTCAGTGTAAGCTGTAGCGATTTGAGAAATAAAGGTTTGCCTGGAGGCACCTCAACTGAAGCGAAGTCGAGAAGAGAGCCTGCCAGGCAGGTAAAGGTGTTGGGCGAACCATCAACAGGGACAAATAAAAAAAAAGAAGTGCCCCGGGTGCAGGGTGCCCTAGAAATGGCCGTGAAGGTCCCTCGTCCGCATAAGCTAATTCGACCCCGACGGATGCTGGTAGACCGCTTTGCTAGCTGTACGCGGCTGGGGTGGGTCAATAGAAAATGGGGTGGATTCGCTCCCAGAAAACAAAGGGGACGCTACGTATTTTTCATAAGTCATGAAACAATACTAGCCGCAATATTCATCAAAACAAGAAAAGGGGCTTTTGTCCGTAATGGACCAAATGCAACTCTCAGGCATGAACTGTAAAACAGGTCCAGCCGAGACATGACGAAGCCCGTGCTAGCTATCTGAAAAAGGGGAATGAGAAAACACGCGAAAATCTACTAAAGAGGAAAACTGCCTCTATTTAGTAGGCCCGATGATGGGGCAGATAGCCTCAGGTCCCTGATGCAATTGGGGCCCAGACCCCAGATAGTAGGGGGTCTCGCCGCTCACTGACCTTGTCCATATTAGTTTTCGTTGAATTTTTGATTTGTTTGATGAAGGACAAGGTCTGTAAGCGGCGAGACCCCCTACCATCTGGGGTCTGGGCCCCAATTACATCAAGGGTCTGAGGCTGTCTGCCTCATCCTCGAGCCTACTAAAAATAGGCAGTTTTTCCCCAAAACTTAGATTCTTTTCGCGTATTCTCGTTTCCCCGTTTTCAAATAGCTAGCACGTGCTTCGTTACGTCTCGGCTGGGTCTGTTTTACAGCCCATACCTAAGAGCTGCATCTGGCCCATTACGGACAAAAGCCTCTTTCCTTTTTGATTATATATTTTGCGGCTAGTATATATTCATTTATGACGAATGATATATGCGTAGCGTCCCCTTTGTTTTCTGGGAGCGAATCCACCCCATTTTCAAGTGACCCACTCCAGCCGCGTAGAGCTAGCAAAGCGGCAAACCAGCATCCGTCGGGGTCGGATTAAAGGGTGCTCCGCTTATGCGGACGAGGAGCCTTCACCTTCACCCTGCTCCCGGGGCACTTCTTTTTTTTTGTTGTTGAGTTGTCGCTGTTTGAGGGTTCGTCATCACTATTACCTGCCTGGCAGGGCCTCTTCTGGACTTCGATTCAGTTGAGCTGTCTCCAGGCAAACCTCCTATTTCGTAAAACACAGCCAACATGCAAAGGCCGGATGCATATGAGATGAATATTGTGCCGACAATAATAAAAACCAAAACAGAAAGAGCCAGTAGGCCAAAATAGTACAAGCGCTGGATTTTAATTTTTATTGCTAATTGGACTTTAAGGCAAGAATCCTTTCAATTTATTTGAATGAATTCTTCATTCATTCATGCGTATATTGCAAGTTATTAGTTTGAAAAAATAAGGTGATTTGAGACCATTAATTTAATTTGCTGTAAATTAGTAATGATGAAACTGATCGCAATTTTTTATCATGCTCACTCTTCATATTTGAATGCATCGTTAAAACAAATGATGCGATAAAAACTGAAAACAAATAAAAGCTATTTAAAAAAAAAACTCTAAAAAGCAACCTGAAGTGAATTCCACCGAAGAACATCTTTCCTCCGCAACAGCAAAACTTGACATTGAATCAATTTACGATTTCAACTGTTCTTACCTAAAGTTATGACAAACATTTAGACTTGCACAAATTTACCTAATTCGAAGATTGACTTGTATCTTGTGTACGCTGCCATTGTAGCGAGGTAGTGCCATTGTACAGGCAGAATTTTACAATTCACATTTATATTTGCGTTGGGTCTTTGTGCGAGACACGATCTTTTTGTAAACAAACTAATTAGCAAAGTTTGTTTGCGCACCAGATAGAGATCCGACTTGTATGGCAACAGGTTGAAACTGAGTTTTTCTACGCAGCTAAAAATTATCGTCTATTCACTGTAGCATGGCATATTTTAATGCACGTAGTATTCAGAGATCAAATGGTAAAAGAAAAGATAAGATGGAAATCTGGACGAATGATAATAGTTTCAAGTTCAGTGGTCCGGTTGTTGTGCGAAGAAGACTCATGGGGTAAATAAATTTACTAGAGTACTACGAACTAGTTTTCACCTCAGAGGCACCACTCTGAGTTAGGGTATCAGTTTCACCCAAGTCTAAAATTCGGCAGACCTATCTTCATAAGCAACTTGTAGTTCCCATGCTATTTCTTTTATCAAATAATATTCTTTTATTTTGTTTCTACAAACCACCTGTAAGTTGCTTTGATTATATCTTCTAAATCATATCAGCGCAATCTAACTCACAAATTCCCAGTTAAATGCCACCCACCCACCATCGTTTACACAAAACCATTGTAAAAATGCTAAACCAACATAACCTTGAATTAAAACATAGCCAATCTGCAAATAAACACAAGATAATTTACGATTCGTCAGAAAGTTTACATCTGTTGCTTGCTCTATTTTTAAAAATGAAATGACCCCATCGTCCGAAGTAAACAGACAAGATTTTCATTTTTCCAACCACCAAACACCACTTAACTTTCCGATCCAGCAACGAAAGTATCACCTAAATTTTAGGTGGCATTGAATCGTATCGCAAACTCCTTTATCACCGACATAATTGAAATCACGTAGATCTCAGCGAAAAATTGATATTTTTGCGGATTTCGCACTTTATGTATGATAATCCAATCGTATCTACTAATTCAGAGTGTTTACTTTGGAAATCAGTATATTACGCACACTTGCTAGCCCCATCAACGATTTTGCATCTGAATATCCGTTAGCGAAAGTATACATGTGTCTCCAAGTTGCTTTCTTTGGTTTTCTTCTGACAACACAACATACACATTCGACATGTAAATAAACAATTTGAAGTTGTACTTGTAAAATTGAATTGTATTGGATCGAACTCGAGCGAGCAATTCTCACTTTGCAAGGTTCACATTACTGTAAATGGGACGGCGAGGTGACCGAGTGGCACAGTCAACAATCGCTCGAGGAGGAAAACGTCAGGGGTGGGAACGGACGATTTGATAAGTGACCTTATGGGAATTCTGCCAAAAGTCTTGAGAAAAAATACTGTGGCTACCGCTGCTGTGCTCGCTTGTACGATGACTAAAAGTTGTAAATAGTTGATAGTGTGAATTCTTAGGGAAGAAGAGATCTAAAAATGCTTTGGATGGCTTCCAGCTTAGGACGGATTTGGCAAGAAGGAAGTACTTGTTTTACTACGTGGCGAAGAGCGTGCTAATGGCACGACTATTGCTGACACTGTTTGATATTGGCAAATGAAAGACAAGTAACGCTAAGTTGCCTTAGGGGAGGACTTGAGGAAGCGGAAGTTTACAATTGGACCGTGAGATGTGGCAAAGACTTTTCAATGCTTCAGATTGAATGTTAAGTTAAAAATGTAGAATGTTCTACTTAAGTAACAGTTTACAAGGAAAACTTTTTATTTAAAAGGGGCGGATGTGCTTGATGAAAATGGCAGAGTGAAAATTGTAAGAAAAGCTATTGATGTTGGTTTTTCGCAATTAGTTAATGGTAGAAATTTAGAACAGATAAGTGATTATTAACTTAAACTACAATACTTAGGAATTTTTTTTACAAAAATATAACTAAAAAGAGATTTCCATAGTACTTGATACGAAATACATCGAATACTCTGAAAATACCCAATAAGCTTCAAACAAAATAAGCAGATTTCCCCCCCCCCCCTTAATTCTACAGTTTTAAATTTGGTGTATGATGTAATTGAGATTTTCAAAACCAGGCGTTTTTAAAACAATTTCGTGAAATTACAATAAGCAAAAATCGGTGAGAAATGTCTTATCTGTGGTCAATTATGTGTATTTTATTAATTTTACTTCGCATTTAGCTTGGATATTTTGAGCAAACATTGAATTGTTGGTTCATGTTTCTCCAGAGTTTTGATGTGGATGTCTACTTTGATAGTCAACTCGTCGATTTTTTGTTTATTGTCTAGTCTGTTAAACAGACTAGAATAAATAGACATAGACCAGCACTGTTTCACGTGAAGCAGATTAACACTTTATTTAGAGTAGTTTTGCTACACAAGCGTTGATATAGTTTTTAAGAAACAAAAAAAAATTTTTTCCAGCTGAACTTACTTTCGATTGTTGAACCACTTGTCTTTCTATCCCTTCTTCAACCATAGTTTTACTGTCATACCTCTTCTTCCTCTTGCTGCTTGACTATGTGCTCCTTTAATATCCGACAACTACTTTGTTTAGTTCCTTTAATTTCCTCTCTTTTATTCTTTTTCTACGTTTTCTAAACCTTATCTACTTGGTGAGACTTCTTACAACTTCTCTGACAGCGACTATTTGATCGGATCTCATCCGAATCGCTTCTTATATCTCTTGTCCAGGTTCAAGCTATGATACCTGTCCTTAATCCTACAAAACTATCACTTCCATATTCTTGTAAACTTTAATCGATAAAGACTATAACGAGCAACCGTTGCTTTATTTTCGATCGATTTTGGTTTATTTTCAACCGAGTTTGAATTTGCTCTATTCATATATAATTCATATGAAGTTTCTGCACTTTCTGTCACACCAACTAATTCACATCGTTAACCAAAATTACAGTTACGCAAATAAGCTAGATCTTCTTAGACATACATCATAAGTGCTTTACTAGCGATAGATTTCTCAATTGTCTCAAGTACAACGCTTCATTCATTTTTCTCAGCCAGTATCTCCTCTTCTTGCACTGTCTTTTTAATTTTTTATTGTTAGCTCTATTTGCTCTCCTTTTCTTTCTGTATGGTCTTTTGCTTCTTATTGTCACTTCTCTTACAGTCAGTTTGTCTTCATTCTGGTTCATCTTCGGTTATTTACTTTCTTTCTCATGTTTTGTTTACTGTTTTTATTGTTTCGTTTTTATTATTGTTTAATTGCATTATTGTATTTCCTCTTTTTCTCATTGTCCCTTTCCAATTTTGCTCTTTTTTCTGTTCACATCAATTTTTTTTTCCAACATCCTTAATTTTTTCCTGTTTTCTTTATTTATTCCTGTTTTCTTTATTTTTTCCTGTTTTCTTTATTTTATCTTGTTTTCTTTATTTTATCTTGTTTTCTTTATTTTATCCTATTTTCTTTATTTTTTGCTGTTTCCTTTATTTAATCCTGTTTTCTTTATTTTGTCCTGTTTTCTTTATTTTTTCCTGTTTTCTTTATTTTTTATGTTTTCTTTATTTTTAACTGTTTTCTTTATTTTTTCCTGTTTCTTTATTTATATTATTTCTGACTATTTATTCCGACTATTTTTTTCAGACTCTTTATTTTTTTCTGACTATCCTTAATATTTCTGAATTTTCTGACTTTTTCTGACTTTTTTTTTTATTTTTCTGGCTCCTTTATTCTTCTGACTTTCCTTTCTTTTTCTGACTTTCCTTTCTTTTTCTGACTTTCCTTTCTTTTTCTGACTTTCCTTTCTTTTTCTGACTTTCCTTTCTTTTTCTGACTTTCCTTTCTTTTTCTGACATTCCTTTCTTTTTTCTTTATTTTTTTCGGACTTTTCCTTTATTTTATCCTGTCTTTTCTTCATTTTTTTCTGACTTCATTTTTTATCTGACCACTTTTTTCTGACTTCATTTTTTTTTTGAATTAACTTTGTTTTTTCTAACTTTCCTTTGCTTTTTTCGGACTTTTCTTTGCGTTTTTCGGACTCTTCTTTGCTTTTTTCTGACTTTTCTCTGAATGTTTTTTGTTTTTTTTCTGGCTTTTCTTGGTTTTTTTACTGTTATTGTTTTTTTTTCACTGTTCTTTGTTTTTTTTTTGCTGACTGTTTTTTGCTTTTTTCTTACTTTTCTTTCTTTTTTTCTGACTTGTCTGTATTTTCTGACTTGTCTTTATTTTTCTGACTTTTCTTAATTTTATTCTTTATTTTTGTCTAATATTTCTTTATTTGTTCTGACTTTTCTTTGTTTTTATACTGATTTTTCTTTGTTTTTTGTCCAGGCTTTTCTTTTTTCCGGATTAGGCTTGGTTTTTTCTGACTTTCATCTATTCTTTTCTGACTACTTTATTATTCTGACCTTTTTTTTATCGAAAATGATTTTATCTTTTCCTAATAGTTTTCCCCTATTCCTAATATTTGTTTTCTATTCCTTATATTTTTTATTTAATATTTTTTCTATACTCCTAATATTTTTCTCCGTTCTTTTTTCCTCTATTTTCTGCACTCCGTTTGTTTTTACTTTGTCTTTGTATTCCTTTATTTTTGTCGAACTTTTCTTCTGATTGGAATTGTATTTTGCGGGATGATTAATATTGAAAGTTTTTTTTATATTTTTATTTTCTATTATTTCTTTTTTATTTGTTTTTATCCCTTCGTCCTTGTTTTTTCGTTCTTTTTTTTCTCTCTTCTTGTTGTGCTCTTCTCTTCTTGTTGTGCTCTTCTCTTCTTGTTGTGCTCTTCTCTTCTTGTTGTGCTCTTCTCTTCTTGTTGTGCTCTTCTCTTCTTGTTGTGCTCTTCTCTTCTTGTTGTGCTCTTCTCTTCTTGTTGTGCTCTTCTCTTCTTGTTGTGCTCTTCTCTTCTTGTTGTTCTCTTCTCTTCTTGTTGTGCTCTTCCCTTCTTGTTGTGCTCTTCTCTTCTTGCTGTACTCTTCTCTTCTTGTTGTGCTCTTCTCTTCTTGTTGTGCTCTTCTCTTCTTGTTGTGCTCTTCTCTTCTTGTTGTGCTCTTCTCTTCTTGTTGTGCTCTTCTCTTCTTGTTGTGCTCTTCTCTTCTTGTTGTGCTCTTCTCTTCTTGTTGTTCTCTTCTCTTCTTGTTGTGCCCTTCTCTTGTTGTTGTGCCCTTCTCTTTTTGTTGTACTCTTCTCTTCTTGTTGTATCTTTCTCTTCTTGTTGTATCTTTCTCTTCTTGTTGTGCCCTTCTCTTCTTGTTGTACCTTTCTCTTCTTGTTGTACCTTTCTCTTCTTGTTGTGCCCTTCTCTTTCTGTGATGTCTGTCTCTTCTTGTCGTGCCCTTCTCATCTTGTTGTGCCCTTCTATTTGTTCACTTCTCTTCGTGCTGTGCTCTTTTTGCTGTTGTCTTTTCTTCTTACTGTACTCTCCTCTTCTGGCTGTATTCTTCTTGTTGTGTTCTTCTCTTACTATTGTGTTGGTCTCTTTCTGATATGCCCTTTTTTCTGTTATTCTCTTTTCTTCCTGTTATACTCTATTCTTCCTGTTATATTCTATTCTTCCTGTTATGCTCTTTTCTTCTTGTTATATTCTCTTCTTCATGTTATACTCTTTTCTTCGAGTCACTCTTTTCTTGCTGTCTTACTCATATACTGTTCTTCTTCTTCTGCTCTTTTCTTTCTGTTATGTCCGTATCTTTTTGCTCTGCTTCTCGTTGGTCCCTTCTTGCTCTTTCCACGATTCTATTCTGTTCTTCTCTTGTTGCTCGCTGTTTGTCATTGTTGCTGTTCTTTTTTTGTGGCTGATTTTCGTATCGCACTTCTCATTGATCTTTTTTATCTGCTACTCTTATTACCGCTCTTCTCTTAGCTCTGTTGTCATGTTCGTTTTTCAATACTTACTGCTCGTTTCCTCCTATTTTTGTTCTTTTTCCTACAATTCTTCCCCTTCTTCATACTTTTGGTCTAAATTTCTCTATTTTTCCATCTGTTTTTTCCCCATTTCTTCCTTCCTTCTACTTATTCATATACCTTTTCTTCTACTTATTTGAATATTTTCTTCTTCTTCTAGCTGTCCGTTCACTTTTTCCACCGCTCCTTTGGCATTTTCCACTTCTATATCTATTTCTACTTCTTACCACAATTTTTCTTACACTTCAATACCATCGATTATTTTTTCGATAATTGTTAAATATGTTGCAAAACGTCAATGGCAGTACGCAATTGCTGGCAAAATACTAATTAAATTTGATGACCAAACTGTTATATCGGCTGAATTTATTTTTGGTCTGTTGCTAGTTTTTTTTTTTTAAATTAAAATGTATATATTAATCGGTTTCATATTACGTAAGGTATAAATCATAATTGTACTCATTTTTGTTTATTAAATAATGTACCGACTTATGTTTACTATCAATTAAGTTACTAATACGCTTTTTTTCTATCATTTCAGGAAAAAATCTTTACAACAATGAGCACGTAGCAATAAAAATGGAGCCTATGAAATCAAAGGCTCCACAACTACATTTAGAATATAGGTTTTATAAATTATTAGGATCACATGGTAAGATGATTATATATTTCTTTTGTCTTTTTTATGCATATCTGTTGAAACAAAAGATAAATTTTAATCCGGGAAAATAGAAAGAAAAATTATTTTTGTGATAGTAATTTGAATCTTTGATAACAAATTGTGGTAATGTTGGTAATATTAAAAAGTTCGAACGCTAAACAGATTTTCAAATTCCAATTTCCTTTTCGGTTTTCACTCCACTTTTCTCGGGTAGACGATCAATTTAAATCGTTTTTAACCATTTTTCAAACATTCAGCATAGGATGTCAATAACTGACCCATTTCATTTAAAATGTATTGCTTCGAGTAGAGCTGGTCGAATTACCTCGTTCCTGAGCTGAATACTAATTATTGATTGCCTTCACGTAACTTACGTCAACAATTCAGCATAATGTTGGTTGCTAGCGAGGCAAACGCGGCACAGTCCTCGATTAGTTGGTTTTTAATTAGCGCTTCTATTCGGTGAGAAGCTATTAAAACAAAATGAAACTCAGCGGAACGAAATTATCGAGATCATTAGTTGAATAGAATGAAAAGTGGAGGGATGGAGTTCGGTTTTGTGGTCAGGGCGGAATTTCCTTTCCAAGGATGCGAATTAGCTAATTTTCATTTTTGCATAATGACGATGGTACGGGCTTATATATTTCCATTTCTTGATTGTTTTTGCTATAAAATACATTATTTAATCGTTGAAAAAGTTTCAGATAATTGAAAAATACATTTTTAGTTTTGGTAGAATTATCAGCGTTTATTTTATTTTATGAAAAGACAATCGAATTTTTTATATAAATTGACAACTGCTCTGCTTACCAACATTATCATATTTTTCTGAATAAATAGATTAAAATAGAAAAGATACGATAAATACACCGAAGCTTAATTTTTACATCAAACCTGTTAAATCATCCTCTTCTGAAGAAAAATAAACCATTCAAAGAGTCTTGTTATCATCAATTCACTCCCACTTCCACTCAATTCCTTTCACACATCATTATCGATCCTTTCACCATCCACATTTTTTTTTCCAAACATTTCCAAACTAATCAATAACACTAAGAATATTCTGGAGGCTTTTTTATCGTCGCCGCCGCCACCGTCGACAGCAGCAACGATCATATCGCTATCAGTTTGAAACGAATAAAAGTAACGTACACACTTGAAAGAAAATCTATTTACGATAACGAAAGTAATAGCAACCTATTGTGTCTAATTTTATGCTATATTCTCGTAGTGCAACATTAGTAGTTTGATTTTAATATCGACAAAAAAAGTATACTCTTATCGTAATTCATTTCGTATCGATAACAATATCTATAGCACGCTATTCATTACATACATACGTACATACTCTTAGATACATCTTTAGATAAATATAGTGAATTGAAAATTAATTGAGGCGTGATAGTGCACAAAAATCAATGAAATCAATCTACCAAACATGATGCTACAAATTCAACTACAACTAAAACTATCGAAGAGAAGAACAACCAAAAAATCTATTGTTTTGTAAATGAAATTTTACAGAAGGTGTACCACGTGTTTTTTTACTGGGCACGTGCGGTGGACGTTACAATGCTATGGTTTTAGAATTATTGGGACCATCACTCGAAGATCTCTTCAATTTATGTGGCCGTAAATTTTCACTGAAGACTGTATTGATGATAGCTAAGCAACTAGTAAGTTTTGTTGTTTCTTTACTTCATTTTTCGGTTCCTATTTTTTTGTTTTGTTTGTAGCTTTTTGAACCTATTATTTTATTTGAATTTAATCTTCTATTGGTTATTATTTTTTATTTTGTAGATGTGCTTTTACGCTATTGTCCTATGTTGCTTTTAGTGATATTGGCATACTTGGAAATTTTGTTCGGTTTTTGTGGTAGATAAATTCAGTTTGTGTTTTCAAAACTGAGGTATGAATATTGTTTTGGTAGCAAAATTGACTGTTGTTTTGGAATTGAATTACCGACTTCATGTAAAAAAAAAACCTATGCAATTTCGCTTGCAGTATGTAGATTCCTGTTTTCGCTATCCATCACCCAAAGACTATGAAATACTTTCTATCGTCAACAATAATTATGAAAAACGAACCTTAAAATTCACCCTTGAGAATATTAAGCTTTTAAATATTTTATTTAAATATTTTTCATTTCAATGTAATGAAAGTATAATGTATATTAAACAGTCGCTGTAGATCGCATCATATAGGGATGATACCTCGGTGTTTCCATTGGCTTAGTGTTTAGTTAGGTCCTTGTAAAGAGTTTCTTAATCCCATTATAAACCAGCTGTGATTTCACATACTGCTTTTCTCTTTACATAAAACAAAACGGTGAACTTTTTAGTTTCCCAAAAAAGTTGAAGTAGATTGAACACGAAGAAACTAAACTTTGTCCCGACATTGCTATTGGAACTTAACAGTCGTCTATTTTCTTAATAAAATTTATACAATTGAAATATGTTCAAAGTATTGTACATAAAGAACCAGTCTATCGTGTATACTCAACTCAAAATTTAAGAAATTCTTTGTTAATATCTCACTAATAAGAATAACTAATTAATTTATAAACTGAAGCATACGCATATAAGGGATAGTCCTATGTACCATAGCTCAGTATTGACACAAATGCTGTAAGCATAATACCCTGAGCTATAAAAAAAGCTCCCAGCGCCATATTGGTCGCATATTATTATGCCGGATCCATACTCTTACCAAGTATAGCCGAGTACGAAAGTCTGGATGATTTCCTCGTCGACTCTCGCCTGTTTATCTCCATCCACACACTTGCCAAGCCATGACAAGCACAAGAAAAGTGAGTATGGTTTTTTCACTGGCGCCTACGTGTTTTATGAGGGTACCTTCTACGCTTGCCTTAGCTCGGAGTCGCACAAAATTTTGCCGGTTTTAGATATCGAATCAAAGGGATTTGAAAAAAGGTCTGGTGGTGGGTCCGATGATATTTACTAACTGATTTGGTTTGCCTACGAAATCATGGACAAGATGCACCATACCGGAAAAAATGCATGAGAACGGTTTGAAAATACACTTTGAAAATTCGGTAACACATTTCTGAACAGAAAAAATGAATCTATATACACGATATGCATATCTGCGCCCTTAAACTTCACATTCTGCTGCATGGTCCATTATCCTTTCATAAAGCCGAAATTACATTCTTGCGGAACGTTTTGTCGAGCGACTTGAGAAATTGCTTCGCAGAACATTTGACGAATAGTCAAAGTCTTCACTCAAAACTGTTTATTTAAGCGATAGATCCTTTTTTATTTCAATACGGCATAAAACTCGTCAACGAGCACTTAATATTAAGGAAGATCATGTTAATGTACCGCGAGAGCGTTTCAGGCTCTACTTGCATTCGACCGTTTTCACAGTAACTTCTTACACACTATTGTTCGCTATAATAACAATTTTGTGTGAAATTTGGTTTGCTGAAGGCTTAAAAAAAAATACCTATACCTGAAAACTTCCACTTAAGCCTTGAAAAAAATTTCTTATACCTGAAAACTTTTGTCCAGCTAGAATCGGGACAGGAGGTCGACATACTTAGCTGAGCTCATTTTATCTTAAATAAAACTTCTGACTTTTCGCGAGACCCGAATAAATGATTAAATATAATCAGACAACCTCCTTGAATTGGTATATGACCGATGAGACGTTTGACGTTCCTTGTGGAAATCTCGTCAATATCCCTGACAGCCATTATGCCTTTATGCTATTATGCTAACATGGTGCTTCGGAAAAATGAGGGGAAAGCTGAATTTTGGTGTGAGCCTTGGTACTGGCGTGTTGAACATAATGTCAAAAGTCCCCATCGATTCGAGTGCTGCGTCGCTTTTTATACGGGGTCAAAGGTCACCAAAAGTGATCTTTCCTACATATCTCAGTAACGGTTACGTCTTTAGAAAAACAATGTATGACGAATTTGTAGCTTAAAAAATTTCCAACAAAAAAGGTTATATAACTTTTCCATGTAACCATAACTGTTTTTGAGATATATTGATCTAAACATTTGTTGCTAACAGCATCCTCTTTCTCACGGCATGTTGATATTATCCGATTTTGATTACGACTTGGCATGTTTGTGAGTTTGTTTTTCTATGTTGAAGAGGCGCATAGAAAAAACATATAAATAAACTTATCTACCAGACTCCAGGGTAGGTGGAAAAGTGTGCTCCGAAAAGTTCCCCCCTCCCCCTTTGCCATAAAATGGTATCCCTGAGCATCCATCCCAAATCTTCAGAAATGAGCTCGTTGCCTGCTCTTTGCCCACTGTTAAACAAGATAGGATCACTTTTTATCCTGTTAATTGCCTATTCTTGACATCGCAGGACCAGCCCTACATCCACACCCTTCCCACACCCTACGCACCCCCGCAAACGAACCACCCCGTAATACTCGGTTTTTAGTTTTTTTTCCCATTCCGTCTTATCCCATGAACGATCAGGGCAAGGTCACGTAATTTCAGGTGCAAATTGGTTTCGAGACGTGTCATGTCCTTTTGGCGCTATGCAGTCATCATAGGATTGGTAAAAAAACTGATTATTCGAGGATAATCTGCATCGGATTGAGCTCCTACAATGTCAAGAATGAGCGTTTACAGAATTAGGCCATGATATTATCTTACTTTTTCATGCTCCTAGGCCCATGATATGTTAGAAAACCTATTTTCACCTACAATTTTGTTGTTTTGTCCTGCTCTTTCGTAGATTATCCCATAAATGATGCCGCAATACAGTTTTTTTCGGAGAAGGGAGTAGCGAGCAGATGTCCCTACAAGTTTTATGGCAAAGGGGGGCGGGGGGTGGTGGTAACTTTTCGGAGTACACTTTTCCACCTACCCTGGAGTCTGGTAGATAAGTTTGTGTACATGTTTTTTTTTATGCGCCTCTTAAACATAGAAAAACAAACTCACAAACATGCCAAGTCGTAATCAAAATCGGATAATATCAACATGCCGATGAGAATGAGGGTGTTGTTAGTAACAAATGTCTAGATCAATATATCTCAAAAACGGTTATGGTTACAGGAAAAAGTTATATCTTTTTTGTTGGAAATTTTTTAAGCTACAAATTCGTCATACATTGTTTTTCTAAAGACGTAACCGTTACTGAGATATTTAGGAAAGATCACTTTTGGTGACCTTTGACCCCGTATAAAAAGCGACGCAGCACTCGGATCGATGGGGACTTTAGACATTTTGTTCAACACGCCAGTACCAAGGTTCACATCAAAATTCAGCTTTCCCCTAATTTTTCCGAAGTTTCGCGTTTTTTATGTCGGATTTCAATGGGCTATAAATTAAATTTAGCAGCAAATTTCTCTTTAAGACCCTTCGCTGACTTGAGACGAACCATCTCTTGAATTCGACGTTATTTTCAAGATTTAAAAAAAATGCACCATTCTATTATTTCGATTTATCTCTTTGGCTGTTCTCCTAATTGTTGCCCTGCAGTCCCTATAACCTAAAATGTTAACACAATATTCGACTGTCTATGTAGCTTCTCCTGGAATCAATTTACACTAAAAAAAATTGTAAGAAATTGCTAAAAGAAATGCTATTTTTGATTAGTAAACTGCATAGTGTATACTTTTTTTTATTTCACTAATTTCATTCCTCTAGACGAATTATCAATTTTACACTGCCAAAATAGTCCTCATAATATAGAAATGAGCTAAGGTAGAAAGCCCCGTTTCAATGCAAAAAAAAAATGCACATAAAACTAATAGCTAGCGAGATTATATAAAAAAAACTGATTTTTCCGATCTTATAACTTTGGTTGCGCACACAACTTCGTAATGTACTTTTCACATTATGTTTCTCATTTTACAATAATAAAACTTCCTTAAGGGGTTACCCCCACTTGTAGCGCAAAAAAATAGGTCATTTTCATGATTTTTTTTTAAGAAAACTACGAAACTGTTTTTGTAACCACTATTATATTATCTTAAAGTTCATACATTGAACACCTTTCAGTAATTTTTTTTATTGAAAAATAGTACATTGTTAAATTACAAATGGCCGTCAAAACAATGGTATTTTAATTTTCATTAATTGCGGTGACCAACATTGAGTCGAACTGGATCATTTGAAACAAAAAATAGCAATGGATTTAGTTAAATAACAGTATAAACTAGTGTTTAATCGAAGGATTTAAAACAATATCGTTTTTTCACAAAATGGCGGACAGTCAAAGTTAACGGTTCGATTTTCTCTCAAAAAATGGCCGTCTTTTGGCTATTAAACGGCCATTTTTTATCACAAAAAAAATCGTAACACTACATTTTTATGTATTGAAAAAGCCTGCCAAGTTTCAAAAAGATCGGTTCAGTAGTTTTCGATTAATTTTGGTCACCGACTTCAAAACTGTCATTTCGAGAAAAACGCGTTTAAAGTTTCAATTTCAGCTTACACGGAGGAAACAATTTTTTTTTAACTTACATAGAGTCATCCACTCTGGGGCCATATAATTGCTCTACCGCCGACGATGCCACTTCCAAAAATACAATTTGCTGTTGCCTTCTCCAGGTGTGCGACCCTTTTCATAGACCAATAGATAGAAACCGGAGAGAGGGTCGAGCGCAGCAGACGGCAGATTCGCCGGTTGTATAAGTAACGGTTTGTTCTCTTTCAACGCTCATATCTCAGACAATTTTGTTCGGATCGACTTGAAATTTGAAGGACGTATTCTCTGATAGGTATAGTTAAAAAAATTGCAACAAAAAAAGAAGAAAAATTTCAAAGTTACAAGTTCCTACTTTTGGGTATAATCAGGTTCATAATCACATGCATTTCCTTTTCAATCGAAATCAGGCATGAGAGGTGCTTTTGGCAAAAGCATGTACAAAAGCCTATAAGCAATCGGTTTGTCCCTGTGCTATCAAAGCGCTGAGTAAAATTTAGACGATTCAGCACTACATTTACAATAGTTGCCATAGCAGCCTATCAAAATAATTGTTTATAGTATTAACTACATTTACTCTATGGATACATAAAATATATCAGATATGAATTTTATTATCATTTACCTTTATTTTTCATGCTTTTTTCTAACCTAATAGTTGTGAATTTCTTGCATTTCATCTAATGAGAATAGTCTTTAGTTTTAGCCAAAATCTTCACTAGCTAATAAAGCTGTGTGCATTAGTGGTTATCCATTTTCAAACGCAAACAGAACCTGTCAAACAAAAGCACCTCATTGCGATGTAAACGCATTTTCCTGCTTTCGGCGGCCATCTATTTCATAGGCTACGACATCACTTCGGTGCATAAGACTGCCATTTTCCACAGCATTTGCGAAGTAACCCGCTTATCTCCACTTTCCGTAGAAACTGAGTCCTTCGGCGTGGAGATTTTTTGGTCCAGTCGGGAAACATTCAAGTGATTGGAATCGAATCCATAGCCTTAAGATACTGAAATTATTTCTCATTGATAATGAGAAGGAGTTGGCTAAATAACTCACCCTGGCCATATAGGCACAGTTACTTGGCATCAAAACCTGCATAATCTCTTCAAGTGAAGAAGGCCCGACGGGGATCTTTGGCCTGCACTTAATTGGTTTTTTTGCACCACCTCCAATTTTTCGCTTGATCACACTGCACCCAGCTTATTTACCGGTAACCGTTTGTAAAACACTGCAGAGCATTGATCATGCCAAGCTATCAACTATTTTCTATCAACGGCATTGATACCACCCAGCATTAAGGCATCTCGATAATGACCTCGGATTTGCTTTGAGCAAATCAGTAACGTTTTATATAAAATTTCGGTGTCCGGCGAGATTGTGGACTGGTTAGTTCCACGACCCACTTTACGCCTGATTTAACTCAGGTACTCAGGGGAAAAGGACCAAGGCTATGATTATCGTCTAAATTTTCCAAAAAAATAATAAGAAAAATAAAAATATCCACGATGAAAGCCTCGCCTCTGCATCCTCTCTATTTCTATCCCATCACTTCGCATAATTATAAATATTATCTTTTTTTTCCTTCGGAACTTATCATCTTTATTAGTGTGATCACTGAAAATAGGATATTCCTCCTCTTGATTGATTAACTTAATGGCTAGGCTAATTCATTAGTCCATTCCATATTGAATGGCATTTTGCACGTCTGCTTCCCAACGAGAGTGGAAAGCAAGGAAGCAACCCGACGAGCAATCGAAATGCAATATTTGCTCGTCCACACCAAGTGTGACTGCTCGCGAATAGAGCGTTGCATCCGAACCCGCAAACATTTTCCGTGGAGACGTATCTCAAATGCAGCTCGCGTGCAGCTTGCGCACAGCTGTTCTGTTTGTTCGCGCTCAGTGCGCGAGCAGCATTTGGTGTAGACGATAGCTTGCTGGCTGAGCGCGAACAGCACGCACGCAGCGCGTTTGGTGGATACGAGCCTTTACGGACACTGTCACGCGTGAACCTTCTCAAATCTCCTTAGAATGTGAAAGACATTCCTTTGAGTTCTATGTGCCTGAACAGAATTAAAATGAAACTAAGTACCTTCAGCGAGTACCTGAATCGGGTTGGTTGCCGTTTCTCATGGAATCTGCTCAGTACTTACGGGTTTCTTCCTCTTATCACTGGTTAGCTTCGTTGCCTTAGCAATGTAAGGGATCGAAGCAAAAAGAGAAATTAATTCGCACGAGGTCCGCAGAACAAGTTTGGAAGACACTTCTGACAAGGTTCAGATATTTGGGTCTTTTTTTCTACCAACTATGCTTTTCTAACTCAAAACCATTGTCTTGGCTCGAATGTATGGTCCCCAAAGTGATACTGTAGTCATCTATTAAAAGCAGACAGTCCATGTGAGGTTTGGCACAAAGCCTTAAAGTAGGAAGCCTACAGAGCCAGATCGGTGCTAATCGAAAGCCAAACGCAACTGAGCCTAAACTGTCAACTTATTAGTTACGGTTTTACTGATACTGGTACGGTTTTATTAGGACGGAGATGATAATTTGAATTTTTAACCCGGAGCCGTTCACAAACAGGGCTGCAACTCGCATGTCACCATCAAAAGTATCGTAGCGGCTGCATCATTTAGCGTTACCTAAATTACATCCCTAAGCAAATAGTAAGTTTAGCTAAAATTTTAAGGAAAATAAATATAAAAATAAAAATATCTTAATCACCTATGATACTAATAGTGTCATTGCTATGTTATCTAAAAATAATAGTGTCATTGCTATGTTATCTAAAAACACTCAGCTGGATGCCATATTTTATCCCACAACCCAACCCACACTGGACGCCATATATTAATAAGCAAAATCTATTGCAGTATCACGTAGTATTGTTCGATAAAACAGCATGATCTTAAAAGTAGTTGCTAACGGGATACGACAATCGCAAAAATAGTAACAACAAGACCAGCAAGTTCGTTTGCCATTTGATAAAGACTTGTTGCATTTATTGTTCTGAATCACTTTTCATTTACGTGACGATTTCAACGAAATCATCCGAAAATCAACAATAATATCTTTTTTGTATATTATTCGCGCTGCTACGAAATTCAAGCTATATCACGAAAAAAAATATCATGTTACTCTCTTCTCAGCTCCAACATACAGCACAAAATCATTTGTACAAATAAAATTCATGTTATTTATGTTTACCTTTCAAATCTAATCGCTCAGAATTTTAAATCGTGCTTGCCGAACCGTGAGAGTAGTCTGTGGTTATCGTTTTTATATTCTCGTTTTATTTGCTCGCACTGCAAAGTGAAATAATAATGACCTTATCACAATTCACGTATTGTTCGCTCATCATCACCGCAACTCTTCCCGGCCATTATGTATCGGATTGCGCGCCCGCTGCAACTCCCACCCAATTAGAAGGAACTGTTTTTTGAAGGTCGACTAGATAACGTTGATAATAGGAATCGATATGATTTCGTGATATCTTTATGGTGTATTATTTTTGTGTTTTAATGGTATTGTTGTATAACCATTTCACCGGCCCAAGGCACAATATTATCTTTCTATTTCTGTTTCATTTGATTGGAAGCTGCTGATGTAATTATGTTTACTCTCATTCTATCAGGGAAATAAAAAAAATTGATTTTTTATGGGGTTTGGTCTCTCTACCACGAGATCGTTTCTGATGTAGATTAAATTGTGAATGATGTGAGTAACTATTTAGAGGTTTATTTCTGTAACTTGAAGTTTATTACTTGCCAATATATTTGCTTTTCTCGCATCCAATCGAAGAATTTTTCAAACACAATATTTCCGCTTCATAATATCACTAAAATCATTTTCATTATCCATGCCATACACGATATCTATTTGAGAAAAAAGTTTGTGAAAGAAAAATCTTTACAAATATGACTTCGAAAAAATAACAAAATTTCTCACTCACCATTTTTATATTTAAATAATTTTATGCTGTAATTTTATATCACTTTTCATTTTATCTTTATTTATCTTTCGGATTTTCCATTTTAATAAATATGCATGACTGTCCGAAATTGTTCACTGCCAACCTCCTTTCTAAAGACATTCGTACTATAATATGTGCAGGCATTACTTATTCGTAATTTAGATTCAAAAGCAATTTGAAACCAAAATTTCATTCGAACAGATGCTAAATATATCATATTTTTTCCACTTGCTTGATTATTCCGGTGACCTTTTTACCTTGAAAAATTCGTATATATTATTCGTATTCACCTTTCGATATGCTAGCTGGTCACAAATTTATACATATATGTATGGATATATAAATTTAGAAAATTGCAATGTTCACCGTGAAAATGGCTTTGGTTTGATCAGTTTTGTGTTTCATAATTAGGTTACTTGCGTCGTATTCTCATGCATATATTATTCAAACCGACAATCGTTTACCATTGCTTCGCAATGACGTATTGGTTTGTTTGTTTTTCTGATTATAATCTATGCATTTTGAAGGTTCAATAGTTGTTTGCTTTTATTCATTACGTATTCGTTGCATTGCTACTGGATTTTATTTTAATGTTATTTATTTTATGGTCTCAGAACTAATTAGCCTACGTATCGATTCCTAAAATCATATTTATAGTTCAGCATGCAGTATAAATCTCATTAATATTGCACATTAATTCGATGCAGAGCCTTCAGACAATAAAATAATATATTGTGTATTTGAAACAATTGTATAATTTAACTAATTTGTGAAAAACTACGAACAATGTATGTTCTGATATTAATTTTTGCCCATCTAAAATTTGGATAGTCAAAAATCTTTTCTAAATTTCTACACATTAGAATCGAATCTCTTAAGCTAAGTATTGACTGCACGCGACAAACTATTAGAGGGGCTTACAGCAGTCGGACCAAATGTGACCTGATCTAAAGCACGGACTAAGTGAACTTAGTCCTAAGGTATTTACATCAACCTGACCTAAAATTTGCTTAGGTCGAATTTAGTCCTCTTTTGTACATGACAGCTGTCATTTAGTTTAATTTTCGTTCATGCACTATATTTATCGTTTCATTTGTCTCTCAAATGATTTTGTGTCAAAGGGAAATGTTATGAGCTTATATTCAACATACACATAAATCAATGTTTAGGTCGGGTGTGTTTACAGCGGTATATAGTCCACGACCTATTTAAGGTCAGGTCGCTTGAAATCGTGGACCTACCTAAATTTTGGTCGGGTACTGAGTGTTTACAGCACGTGGACTAAAAAATTTAGGTGGAATTTGGTGTACAGCTCGCGGACTAAACGTGCGCTGTATACGCTACCATTGACCAGTGCGTTTTCTCACTGAGGCAAAAACATTCAATGGTGAATATGCTGACTCAAATTTATGCACTGTAGCACGCATAGACTGCCTTGTGGGTCGATTATTGCAACCGAAAATTTTATTAACCGTTCTTTAAGTTACGATTATCGTCATAGAATTTCAGTAGTAATTTTAAATAGTTCCCAAGCGTTGCTCGTTTGTTAACTTCAATGTGATAAAATTTTATCTTTACCTGACGTTTTGACATTGACAGATGGTAACAAAAGTTGAAGGATATGCTTGTATTTAAAAACAGAATTGTGATAATCCTATTTAATAACCCTACATAAAGCTATAACGGACATCATTTTGTGGTAAAGATTTTACTGAAACTGAAGTGGGTAGAAGGCCAACTGCTGATCTGCGGTTCTAATCCAGTCATGGACATTAAACCATAATTCCTTTCCTAGCTTTTTGCAAATAAATACCAGTGTCAAATCAGTGCTGAATGATTCGTAAAATTAATAACTCCACACTTGTACACACACTGATGTGAATGAAGTTTTTACCAACTTCAACCTCTAAATCTGCTGAATATAACCACACAAAGCAATAACACTTTTTGATAGTCAAGGCTGGAGCATTGCACAAGGACCAAATCCTAGATAACTGAAAAAATAGTTTTTTTAATTGAAGCTTTCAAACTAAAATTTTCAATCATAAAACCGAAAAAAAATTCAAAATGTACCGAAAAGTAAAAAGTCCACATTGGTGTGCACTCTTACCAAAAACATGTGAAAAAAAAAGTGACCGGAAAGCTTTTATTTATTAATGCAAGAAATAAAATAAAATATAAAAGTATTTTAATTTAAGTTGATATTTATTTGCATGCAGGTGAATCAGGATAGCAAATAAATAGATTAAGAAGTTAGTAAGGCCTTTGTCAATTTTTGAAAATTGATTTGGTGATACCTGAAGAATAGTGATGACTTGTGAATTGAATGTTCGACAACATCTATTGCTGGGTTTATTATACCCATAGGTGCTGGTGCTGGTATTCCTTAAAGAAAGTTGTATTCCATCTCATTTGATTGTTAAATGTAATTTGATTAGAGGGAGCTGCTATACTAAATGTTCCATTAATGATGCTAAATGATATGCATGCGCTAATAGAAGGTTCTTCTTGATGAACGAGTCATTAGATTTAAAAGACTAAATCTGTGTTCGTAAGAGTGAGGATTACTAAAGTCGCATGGACTACTATAGAAGTGCCTCAAGGCGAAAAGTAAACATTGTTTCTGAACCGATTCGATCTTGTCGCTGTGTAGTTGATAAGCTGAGCACCAGACTATGCTGTTGTATTCCAGTTGAGGCCGCACTAGTGATGTATATAAAGACTTAGGAACCCAAATGTTTTTAAACTCTTTAGCACCCCTCTTAATGAAAACGAGTTGTTTGCTCGCCTTCGACAAGATTTTGCCGAACTGCAAGTTGCAACACATTTTGGTATCCAGGGTTACACTTAAGTCTATGATATGTTCTACCCTAATAAGTTCATTGTTATTGAGATAGTATGAGTTAGCTATGACTTTATTTTATTTAGTTTATTCAAGTGGCACCACTGTTTGAGAGATGCAAGTTTTGATTGGACGAAATCAATGTCTGACTGCACTTTTTATCCGAAAGTAATGGCAAAAAAAATCTCCATCGTCCTTCTTTTTGGAGAACGGTATAGATTTTATTTTGTCACGGTATTTTTGATTCTCCAATAGAGAGGATGATGGAGATTTTTTTGCCATTGCTCCCGGGAATCAAAACTACCTTGACAAGAAGTTTTGTCCCTTGGACTGGGATTAGTCCGCAGACCTTGGTGCTTCGAAATCACGGTTTTTGTTCACACAAAGTTTTGCCAATTTTTCGGTTAAAAGAAAAGATTAAGTTTTAGAATGCTGCAAGTTGATCTCAACAAACCTTATAACTATCTTCAGGTACAAAAATTGCCCAGGATTCACGTCTGAAAGCTCTGCATAATTGACAATTTCCAGTTAGCATAGTTTTTTTCCCCAGTCATATTACTGTGACCAAAAAATAAAATGACCATGTTTCATCATCATCGGGGCACTACAGCCCGAATCGAGCCTTAGCCTCCTTAATAAGTCGCCTCCATTCGTCTCGGTTCAGTGACCGCGTCCTCCAGTTTGGTGCTCCCAGAAGTGACCTGCTGTCGGCATCGTTCGAATCCTCCCAGCGCTTGCGTGGCTTACCGACTGGCCTGGCTCCGCTCGCTCGCCCCTTGAGAGACGCGTTTGGGGATTCGATTGTCGCTCATTCGTTCGACGTGGCCAGCCCATTGTAATTTTTGTATTCGTATGACGGTAGAGACTTCCGGCTCGTCATATATGGTATACAGCTCGTTGTTGTATCGGATTCGCCATTCATCTTCTTCCCGTATTGGACCGAGGATCCTTCGCAGTACCCTTCTCTCGAACGTGTTCAAGGCTTTTTCAGACGCCTGGGTCATTGTCCAGGTTTCGCTTCCGTAGCATAGCACAGGTCTAATAATAGTTTTATAAATCCGAAGCTTCGTATTCCTGTGTACGCATCGAAATTTCAAAGTGGGAAGCACCGAAAAGAATGTCTTATTGGCTAATTGAATCCGTCGTTTGATTTCGTCAAGCTCATTCCCATCCTTCGAGAGGTTCGTCCCTAGGTACACGAAGTTGTCTACATTTTCAAGGTTATAGTCCCCTATCGTTATGTTTTGTCTTATTGGCGTCCTTTTCCTTGTTTGAGTCATAATTTTTGTTTTTTGTTCGTTAATTTGCAGACCAACTTCCTTGGCGGTTTCGTCTAGAGCTACAAATACTTCCTTGGCGTCATTGAACGAACGTGACATAATGTTGATGTCATCAGCGTAAGAGCCGGTTTAGACGAGCGGTTTTTTGCTGGATACAGCACGAGCTTTTAGGAAAGAGAAGTGAAGGACGGAACGGAACAGCGAGCACGAGTGATATAGTTGGCCATCGAGTACGGCAGCGATTTTTCTGTCAGTTTCTTAGAAATAATTTCAGGCCCAGACATTTTTTGGCAGAAGTAGTCTGCTATGAATATAAAAACTGTGTGCTAGCACAGCAAGAAATCGCTCGTCAAAACTTGCAACGAGCACCATCGGCCAGCAAACTCTGTGCTGGCAAAGCATAACATCGCTCGTCTAAACCGGCTCTAAGCTACTAGCTGTGTCGACTTAAATAATAAAGTTCCTCTCGTGTCAACGGGGATTTTTCTGATGACATACTCAAGCGCTAAGTTAAAGAGTACAGGAGCTAATCCATCCCCTTGTTTTAGCCCTGTATTCGTTGAAAACGTGTTGGTCATATTATTCTGAATCATCACTTGCGACGTGGAGTCGGTCATAGTCATTTTCACCAGGCGCACCAACTTTGTTGGGATTCCGAACTGCAGCATGATGTTATATAATGCAGTTCGGTTGATGCTGTCGTACGCTTGTTTGAAGTCGACGAATATTTGATGGACATCAATGTTGAATTCCCAGCATTTTTCCAAAATTTGTTTGACCGTAAATATTTGGTCATTGTCGATCTTCCACGTCTGAAACCACCTTGATATTCACCGAGAATTTTCTCAGCGTGATTGGAAATGATCATGTTTATAATACTTAAAATCTTTATTTATTCTTATAAATCCATATCATCACCTTCAAAGTACTTTCCTCCCGATGGAATCATATCATCACCTTCAAAGTATTTTCCTCCCGGTGGAATACACTTATGCCAACAATTTTTCTAATCCTCGAAACTTGTTAAAGTCGATTTCCGGAAGCGAAGCGATTCGGTTTGATCTCTTCAATCGTGTGGAAACGATGTCCCCGGAGCGGTCTCTTGAGCTTACGGAATAGCCAGAAGTGACATGGACCTAAATCAGGCGAATACGGTGGTTGTGGAACGATATGGGTAGAATTTTTGGTGAAATCATCGCAAAAAAAGAATGCAGTGTGCATTATCATGGTGGAAAAACCAAGAGTTGTCTGTCCATTAATCAGGCTTTTTTTTACGAATAGCTTCACGCAAATGACGCATAACGCTCAAATAATATTCCATGTTAACAATTTAGTCCGGCAGAAAGAATTCATAATGCACCACACCACGGTAATCGAAGAAAACTGTCAACATGACCTTTATTTTTGAACGACTTTGACGCGACCTCCTCGATCTTGACTCGCCTTTTGCACGGTATTCGCTTATTGGTTGGTTGTTTCCGGATCGTATGCATAAATCCAAGTCTCATCTCCAGTTATCATGCGTTTCATCTTGTCTTGATAGTCAGAAAGCATTGTTTTACATACATCAATGCGACGCTGATTTTCCAAAAAAAAAATTAGTGTTTTCGTCACCAAACGAGATTTCACTCTTTTCAGGCCCAAACCATTTACCAAAATGGTCTGCACTGATCCAAATGAAATGCTAACATCATCAGCGAGGTCTCTAATTGTCAATTGATGATTTTTGAGCACCACATCTTTGATTTCTCTGACGTGTTGTTCATCAGTTGATGTTGATGGTCGTCCAGGCGGACCTTTGCCTTTAACGCTGTACAACTTATAAAAATTTTTTTGACATAGCCTGCTCACCAAAGGCCTTTTGTAACATTTTCAACGTTTGTGCAGCAGAAATTTCATTCCGCAAGCAAAATTTACTGGAACTTCTTTGAAACAAAAATTTTATAAATAAATAAAATTTAAATTAAATAATCAAAAATTAGTAAAAAATAAATTCAACAAAATCACACATTATAAAAATATATACAAACTGTCTAGAAACACCAGCGTTACTGTTGCAAATATTGACATACGAGTAAAATTTTACAGGGACGTCAAACACAGTATTACCAATATAAAAATAAAAAGATTTTATGAAGTCCGTTAGCGCGTGAAGTTTAAATTCAAATGTCACCTTATTTTTTCATCACAGTAAAATATGTTCCATACATTTTCGACTCGAAATGATAACATCGGCATCACCAGCCAACCTTTTTCTCGATTCCTCAGGTAGGTTCTGAGGTTCAATTGCCTGGCATCCAGTTTCCTGAGAGTCGTTTGCAAATTTCACTGCATTGATTTCCTTGTCCGAATTCATCGGCAGCTTTCGCGTTTCTTATAATTTCTTACTTTATATGGGACTGAGTACTGCACGGGTGCCTCGTTTACACTAGCCTGAGTTTTGTTTTGCAGTGCTTCCGTTCTCTTTTGCGAGGATTTAGGAGATGTCATCTATTCTCTAGACACGGTCGTAGTCGAACTTTCAGCTGGCGCAGCACCTGTAACTACAAGGGGAGGGATTTCCAGACTCAATCTAGCTTCCAACTGTAGAAATATATTCCTTAGAATTCAGTTTTTCAGACACTCTAAGTATGACATCTTGTGATAGGAATATGACGCGAGAGAGGTTTATGCTACATCGCTTCTCAATGCCTCATTTATCTAAAAAGCGAAAAATATATCATGCGCTTCGTTTTGGCCATGGCTTTGATCAAGTAATATTATTTGACTTTAACTGTATTATTATCCTCGTTTGAAATTCAAACGTCTATTAAATTTGATGGTATAAACAAAGCTGTGTAACATTAAAATGCAGCCTTAAATGCTAGACCAAAACCACTTTACTCCTTCCTAGTGCATAGAACAGTGGCAGCTAAGGTGTGTAGTCCGTGGTTCGAATCTAGCCGTGATTACTCACAGCACTTTTCACTGAAATTTAACTTTAGATACTTGAGTGAAATGGAGGAGGGGGTGTTAGGTGAGTTTTGAAGCTATTAATTTCTCATTCCAGATCTGCAAGTGGTTGCAGTAAGGCAATGTTGATTAAATAAAAAATACAAAAGATATTTCATAAGGGATTTACACTCCTACTAACAAAATGTCACCAATGCAGTCATCAGCTAATTTCGCTACTAGCTTCATGATTCCTCCTAAATATTAAAGTACCTTAGATATAAGATTGTACTGGTAGTAATTTGAAAGTAGTAAACAAAAATGCCACATAAACTTAACATAGCTCACAAAATTTTATTGAAAAGCACAAATTATATTACCTCAAATGCTTTAAATTAACCTAAGCTTAAAAATTCATAAATTCAGCTTACAGTATAATGTATCACCACTCTCGCTTAGTGATAAAACCGTTTGCACCATATTTTATAACATCCAGCACACCGCATTCATTGCTCGCTGTTCACTTTCACTAATTTATGTGCCTACTCATTTAGAAAAGATTCAATTTCAATGCATTGTTCATATTAGAGAGAGGATTCACGCTATTGTTATTATTATTATAATCACGTTCTAAATTTTCTGCTTCCGTAAGTCCGCAATATATTACTGGCGACGTAGAAGAATACAATAATAATTCCAAATTCATTACAAACAAAATTGAATGGAGGTTATATTTGTATGTAACTGGATTTCGTAGTTCATGTATCATCGATTTAGAGACACGTATTGCTAGCTAGCTGCCCAATTTGTTCAAGCAAAAGTATGTCGTTGCTATTTAAATGCAATATGTCACCTTCTAGCATGTATGCATCATCGCAATGGCAGAGCAATGGCAGGGGAATAAAAAATCGATTTATAACATATATTTCTTTCAGTGTTCAAAGAGATATTGAGTGAATTTAATTTGAATTGATCTTCGTCGACATCTTTTGTAGCTGCCAAAATAATTTAAAAAATGTCGTTGCTTCGAAAAGTCTGTCAAACGCTTCGAGAATATTCAAAATTTTTTTCGAATAAAAACTGTGTACTAATCAAAAACAACAGCTGATTTCCCTATACTCCTAAACCCTAATCGTTCCTCTCTTCAATCATTCAATCTATCGCAGTCGTTCACCAAAAAAACAGCCTCAATTTATCATCATTTCAATTCGACAATCACAACTCCATAAAAGAAGATGATTTAAACGGCTAATTTTCAATATCGATATTCAGAAGCATAAATTTTAAGAATCAAATCTGAAATTGACTTGTAACGATTGTAACTTTTAATAAAGATAAGTAATATAATTTTTTCTTTTTTTTCTCTCGTTTTTGCGAACTCCGCTCCCCGCTCCGATCAACGCTTCAACTTTTTGAAACAATCACACATGCACGTTCGTTCGATTTTCATAAATGATGGTTCCTCTTTAATTTTGATAACTTGGTGTGTCGCGCGCGCGCTCGCGTCAAAATCAAACTAAAATGTGCTTGCAAATTAATAGCAGAGGGTGTACCCGAAGTATATTACTTCGGACCATGCGGCAAATACAATGCACTTGTTATGGAATTGCTTGGTCCATCACTTGAAGATTTATTTGATTTATGCGGCAGACGATTTACTCTGAAGACAGTTCTCATGATAGCAATACAATTAGTAAGTACACTATCAAAAAACAGAAAAGATTGTAGTTTTAGTAAGGTACCTAACTTTGACTATCTTTGTATTTGATTTTTATTGAACTAAAACCAATACAATCCAGACGTTTGTTTGTAAGATTTTATGAAAACCTTAAAAATGATTTTCGCAGAAATAATATTAGTTTTTTTTTGTTGTTTAGCATTCAATTAAAATACTAACTCTGGCTATTAAAAATCTGTTTTGATTTTTATGCCAATCATGAGATAAAAATACTGTTGGCTAGTTTGTTCTTCGTATCAGTTTTTTTTATTCAAACATTGCTTCTATTTATGTTTGGTTTTTGTTAATTTGGTGAATTGCTTTTGTTTTTTTTTTATTTAAATGCAACTATATGTTTGGATGAATGAACATATTTTTATTTATAACGGTGTTGGAAACATTCAATCCATTTGTTTTTTCAGCAAACTTTTGCTTAGTCGGTGGTTGTTTGTATAGTTCAATTCTCATAAGAACTCAATTATGTACGGCGAGAAAGACGCCAAAAATTGGTATTCTATTTTTCTATTTAAAAAAAAATGTACCAAAAAAAATCTTGATTAATTCTACATATTGATAGCTGTTAAAATATTTCTTTCTTCATATCAGATTAAAGGGTGACTTAACTTTTTTATAAATGCTTGGCAAAGTGTTCCAATATGTCAATAAAAGATGAATTTGGTGAATAATGATCGCCTCAAAAATATCTCTAAAACGATGGTTTTCCCTGCCTTCAATTCATTCCGAAAAGTGAAAAATATTGCTCGAATCGATATTCTTCCAACTGTTCATGCATTTGGATAGCGTGGGTAGGTTAGGTTAGGTTGTACTGGCTGGCACATGGCCACACATAGACCTACCGGTCCGTAGTGATACCAGATAAATGGACCTCGAGAAAGGAATTCAGTCCAAGCGGCCATCAAAGGCCCCGGACTTTTTCACAAACTGAAGGATGTCCTTCAGCTTTTGCTCTGCCACGTGCGGGAGATCCACCAGCCAGGGCTCACCGAAGTATCGTAGTCTGGTTTTCCCCAGTGCCGGGCAGTGACACAGGAGATGCTGGATAGTTTCTGAGACCCCCGGCTCTTGACACCTTCTACAGGTGTCGCTCGTTAGAAGCCCCATTTTCATAGCATGTGCTGCTACAAGACAATGACCAGTAATGATACCAACGAGTCGTTTGCAGTCAATCCGCGCTAATTCGAGGAGGTACTTAGTCGATGCGAGATTGTATGACCCCCACATGATTTTGGTTACCCTGCAGGTCTCTGCACCCCATCTGCGCGTCGCACCCTGCATCATTTTGGAGTCGATTGAGTACTTAATCGTCTGAATAGGAGTAAGGATGTTAACCGCTTCCAAAAAGGGAAGACTAGCGCCATATTTGGCTAACGCATCCGCCTTCTCATTTCCATCAATACCCTTATGACCGGGATCCCAGAAGATTCTGACTCTTCTGCTGTTACACAGTCTGTTCAGGGCCTGAATGCAATTGAATACACACTTCGATTTGTATGTGTGAGACATCAGTGCTTTTACCGCCGCTTGACTGTCCGTAAGGATGTTTAATACTTCACTAGTAGTATCCTTGGCATGTATCAGATCTGCGGCTTTACATATCGCAAACACCTCCGCCTGGAAAATACTACTGGGATTCGGAAGCCTGAAAGCTGCTTCCATAGCTGCATCTGCAGAATATACTGCAGCACCCACTCCTGCAGCACCCACTCCTGCAGCTGTGTTCGAGCCGTCAGTGTAGATGCTAAGAGCTGCAGGACACATTTGTCGATTCCATTCCTGCCCAATCACCCACAGTCGCTCGATATCCCCACTCAAAGCACAGAGTGGGAACCAGGTAGTCAGTGCTTCTTGCGTAACCACGTTCAATACTGCTGTGGCCAAAGGATCCTAGCGTGGGTATCCGAAGCAGGAAAAATATTGCCCGCTAGCGTATGGGATGTCCATGGTTCAAACCCAACCATGATCAAACACGTGGCTTCGAAATAGCCTAGCTCTGAGTAGGTACATATGTGAGCTAAATCAGGCGTAAGGTGAGTCACAATAATAATGATGAACTCGTATACAAGGATGAATTTCAACCCCCAGACCCAATATATGAGGTTTATGCATGTTAGATTGGGGAGAAAGAAATCCATTATTTTTTCGTTTATTTCAACATAGTTAAATTTTTCGATTTTGGTCATCTAAGTACGATTTTGTTAAAAATAATTTCATTATGGGCCTTATTGTCAAAAACCTCGACTAAGCGATTTTAAAAATCTTCCTCTAAAGACGATTTCGCAGATCGATGGTAATAAGGCATGGAAAGAATTCTGTGCCACGCGTTCTGAATCAGAATTTTTCATTTTCTCTGAGCTTTGGTATATTTTTCAGTTCGAATTTAAATTGACGTACGACAATTACACCAACTCACTTGGAAGTATCTTTCGCAAGCAGCCAAATAAAGTTTTTGGAGTTTTGATAGTTCTGAGAGGTATCGCGATGGTTACGCCGATATATTTATATCTGACGGCATAGCAATTACTGACCCAATAACTATAAGTAATGAGTTTGCAAATCACTTCCGTAAAGCATATAATACGGATACCTTTAGTAATACAAACAATTATTTAAACTTTAACAACTTGACAATGTTCCCTAGTACCTCGTTGGGATTGAAAGATTTGGCTATTGACGAAGATATCATTGAAGCATTTTCAACAAAAAAATTGGACAACAGCCTGGCCCCGAGTCCTGGCGGCATCCCAAATTTCAATTTGAAACATTGCTCTTCATCTCTGTCGCCTATTTTATGATATCTCTTCAACCTGTATGTGTCCACGGGTATTTTCCCTGCAATCTGGAAATACGAAGTCGTTACACCCATACACAAGAAAGGTGATAGAAATGCGTTCAGTAATTACCGTCCATTTGCCAAATTATCTTGTATCGCCAAATTTTTGAAGCAATAATTAGTGATATTGTATCATTCCATTGCAAATCCTTTATTTTTCCCTATCAACACGGTTTCATAAAGGGAAAATCAACTGCAACGAACCTGTTGGAATTTTCCAACATTATTATTCCATCCTTAGAACATGGCTTTCAGGTGAACTGCGTTTACACGGTGAGGCACTCGAACTGCAACGAATTTCAAACTGCTGTAATTTTCAACCCGTTCATACCACAGCTGTCAAACTTTGCCTAATGACAGATAATTTTATTGTTTACAAGCGTGTTATTTGCGATTTGCGTCTGAGTCTTATAGAAAAAAATTTTACGTGATGGGTCACAGCATCCATTTGATGTTTGGTAGCTGTAATGCATTTTTCTCGAAATTGGAATGTTTGGTCAATTATGAAAGATGAAGGTACGTCATGATAGTATTTGGAATCATAGACTGAATTTTGTAGATTAACTCATGGTGCCAGGCTTTGTCAAAGGCTTTACTTACATATAGAACAATTTATGTACCGCATGTTTGTCGTCTTTTTTTGCCGCTTTTCACAGAGAATAGCCTGTTTTTTGGTCGCTTTAGCTTCTATTAAGGCGTCGTAGTTGAGTTTATTAGATATTATGCATTCACGCCTAGAGAAGTCGGATGCCATATCCAGTAAAACAATGGTAGGATAATGCTCCAACTAGAGGTCAAAAATTGCATCTGCGAATGTAGAGCGAGCAGTATTCCCTTTAGAATTTTGTGAATGTCCGATGGCCAAAACGTTAGCTTTTTATAGTTTCGTAGAGCGTCTTACCTCTATTATTTATGAGTCGAGAACCCCAAAACGTGCATTTATCATTATAGTCGTGTGCTACAATAGACTTGTTCCCCAGAAATGAGAAAAAGCTATTGAATTCTACCTTTGAGATGGTCTGTTTCGACGGGCAGTAGATAGACGAAATAACAAGCGCACACGCCTGTTCCCTTATGCATATTGGGTTAGCAAATCGGGAAAACCCGGCAACCTCTGCAGTTCGCAGTATGATTACTACCAGAATTGCTATGTTTAGAAATTAATGGATCTTGTTTGCTTTTCCTACAAGATTTTGTTGTGTGGATTCATCGCAAATAACGGTTCAATGGATCGAAAAAGAGCTCAGAGAATACCATATGAATTTAAAAAAAAAGAGGACATATTACGTCAAAAACAATGTTTGAAATGTTGCTTAAAAGCAAAAAAGCTTGCTATAATCGAATTGTTACAGACGCTGAAAAATGGAGAAATTTGATCAAATTTGTATTGCAATATATGAACAAAAAGAGGTCTTTTACTTATCCAAAATTTTGCTGAAACTTATTTGTAAGCCTTATATAATTTGAATAACAGGTTTGTACAAAGGGCATTTACACGGGTCAATGTAAGCCGCATAAAAAATGCAATCTCAAATATGTTTTAGATCACGTACAAATCGCCTTGCAGCCAGAATTTCCTTAATTTAAGATTTAACTTCACATGTTCGCTTAGTGATAACCAATATTAATATTTCTGTACTTCCTGCGCTTATTCGAATTGTTCCTATGTAGAAGTTGTATTTTCTATAACAGATTTCATCATGTAAAAACATTAGCTGATGACCTTTTGGTGTAAACTTGGCATTCAATTCAAATCAGTTCGAGAGCAATTATATTCCAGAAAGTCTCGGCGGAAAAAGTCGCAAAGTAGCAGGATTTGGCAGGTGTATTATGACCATTTTCAAGTAAATTCTTTATATTCTTGCTTTATTTCTTCTCGGGAATATTTTTTGGTTATAAATTAATATTTTTCGATCAGTTTAGGTCTTAGAAATCGCTCCCACACTAAATCCTTGTTTTCGAAAATTGCCTTTTAAAGTATATACTTTATCGTACCATTGAATCATCAGGTACCTTCTCCTTATAATTTTTGGTCATTCTGTTAAAAACGTCAAATTTTTCAAAAAGACGTTTCTACATTCTGCATCACAATGGAGAACACTACGTTCTAAAGCACGCATAATATTTGCAAATTATATTGAATTCCCGCTTCTATCTGCGATATTAGTCTACTAATTTACAAACTATCCTCATTTTGGATGAATGCTTGCCAATAAAATTCTTGATTAGCAAATAATTTATGCTTCAAAAATATTTGCACCTTTAGAAATCGCTATAAAAAAAGAAATATTTCAATTTTTTCCCTCATTTATTCTTTATTATTTTTTGTTTTTGACGCCAATCACTTCCATGTTAAACTGCCTAACAGTTTTTATGGAAGATTTCTATCTGTTTCTCAAGATATTTGTTGAAACTCACTATCAAATATCTTTTATAGATATTGTTGCGTTTTTCTGAAGCAAAGTTCTGGGGCTCGTAATTCTCTGCGTTTTCGAAGTTAAAAAAGTTGCTGTTACAAAAGTGTATTTACACTTTTGTTTAAATTCAATAAATTATTGGTCATGCATCGTTTGATTGGCCAATTGAAACTAACTGCCGCAATTCGTCAAGGTGATATTTATTGTCCTCCGTCCAATGCCTTGGGTGGTCTAAATAATTTTTGAACATACTAGTCTAGTTTCTCACTCATTATGTTGTTCTGGTCTATTTTTGCTTGATTGTTCGAACAAATGGTTCTGAATCCTTCGAGTTAATGCAAATGTGTCTTCGATGCATGCAACAATATTATATTTTCTCCAAAAAAAGTTTATTTTTATCTACTTAAGAATTTATTGTGAAATCCAACAATTATTTGAGGACCCCCCTAATCTTAGGAGCTTCTAAAATTAAGGCAAACCTGATCTTAAGAGTTTCCTTATAAAAAAGTTAAAGATAAATACGTGGAGTATTTGTCTTTAACCCTAGAATGCTACCGCGAGTAATTTTTACTCACATGTGGTATATATTTCGTCGCGCATCAGCCATTTGACCACTCTGACTGCCATGAGGCTAGAAGCTATATAATTTTTTATGTTTGATGATAAAATAAAACATGTACATAATATTATTTTTGCCTTCTTTTCAGTAAAAAAAATGTTCCTATAAGCATCCAAAATTGTACCGCACCATTCTAGCGTTAAGATCGGAAATAAATTTGTAGGATATAAAGGACATGTACGATGCGATTCGGTCTTTTGATTTGAGCATTTCAAGCAAAATCTTCTTCCAGTCGTCATTTAAAATACAAATCAATTTTAACATTGAAAATAGTAGCGGTCCCAGGACCCTCCCTAGTGGTATACTTGCTTGTCATGTGTATTCTATGATTATGCAAATTTCCCATTCAAATTAGTATGATCCTTCAATCAAACAGGGTGAAAAAATGCTTCTGAAACCATTGAGCGTACAGTTTTGATTTTGTATGTAAGTCCAGGATAAGCAGACCTAAAGACTATAAACACAGCAGAGAAATATTTTTGTTCTTAATGATATTTTGATGTTCGACACTTAGGTGTGCTTATTTTATAATTTCGACCACTTTATTTTGATTAGTTGAATTGATCGTTTGGTTCCTTGAAAGCAAATCAAAATATAGAACTTTTAAAAAAACAGCTCGTGTAGTCTAGTGCACTGAGAAAACACATGGCGCCAGACGCCATAATTTATAGACTTCTGGCGCCATGTACATAGTCGATTTAGGGATTGTGATAAAATATAGCGCCACACGCCATAATACATGGCGAAAAGTACATAGGCCTACACGCCATGTACATGGCGTGGAGAACTATAGTACATGGCGTGGAGAACTATAGTACATGGCGTGGAGAACTATAGTACATGGCGTGGAGAACTATAGTACATGGCGTGGAGAACTATAGTACATGGCGTGGAGAACTATAGTACATGGCGTGGAGAACTATAGTACATGGCGTGGAGAACTATAGTACATGGCGTGGAGAACTATAGTACATGGCGTGGAGAACTATAGTACATTGAAGAAGCAAATCAGTCAAAACAGTGCTACTTACCTAAATGAGCACACGGAGAAGTCACTTGCTTGCAACAAAAAGACGCTGGCTGCTTTTAGAGTCACCGAAGGAGCCATTCAATAATATGCGCCCTTAGCCGATTGAGAATGTTCTTGATATATCGACCATACTCAAGTATCACTTGCTTACATTTATAGATCCCCTCACACAGTATGGCTGCGAGTTATAATTATAGTGCCTTGAACCATATTACATGGCTCATGACACTATGTAATATGGCGTGTGGGGCCATAATTTCTGCGCCATGTAGTTATGGCGCTGGGAGCTATACTGCATGGCTCAGGGTACTATGTACATAGCGTGTGGCACCACCAATGCTGCGCCATGTAGCATGGGACCACGCGCTATGTAGATTCTGAGATTAGGGCGCTGAAAGCCATATTTCATGGCTCAGAGTACTATGTACATGGCGTATGGGACCATAAATAATGCGCTATGTTACATGGCTCTAAATGTGAGTTCACCTAGCTCTGAATAAGTACCTGAGCTAAATATATGCTCGTATATATTTATTGTAAATTTGAAAATGAAGCTGTCTATCAGCTTCAATCCCCAGACCGGACAAGAGTTGTAGAATTACGATACTTTATAGTCGCACCAAATCGACAGCATGAGCGGTTTTTGATGGAATTTTGATTTCAATATTATTTAGCCAGGTTCTCGGATCATGGTCGTTTTCGCTGGATGTGATTGTAGGCGACCCATTTTTCATTTAAAAAAGAGTCGACTTCATTGCGTTTGAGATGCATATTCTGATTCGTCGTGTTAAATGAATCTCTTTCAATTCGTACGTAACCAAAAAATCGAAATTCTTAACGAGTCCAAGACAAGTGTTGCGTGTGATACATTCAACCTTTCTGAAATCTCTTGTACAATTGCATGACGATCCGACTCAATTATAGCTTTGATTTGGTCATCATCGACTTCAGTAAGACGACCAGAAGGTAGGTCTCCTTTGAGTGAAAAATCTCCAGAAAGAAAGTTTATAAACCAGTTCTGACACGTGCGTTCTATTCAGATATCAACAATATATACATTTCATTCTTGAAGGAAATACAGCAGCAAATTTTATCGAAAATGTACATTTTTGCTCTGCATGTTAGAATAGACACTGCACTAACAGTTGAAACCAAACTTGTGTGCAATTGCCTTCTAAAGTAAGCTAAAAGTAATAGCTAACAAAAGCGAAGAGTCATAATATTGTCAAAAGTCTTTCAAAATAAACTTAACCGTATCGAGTTGTGAAAACCGAAATTAATTTCTAGTCAGTCGAATATTTAACGACTAATAATTCTTTTAGAAGCTGGGCGTATTTCAATCACATATACCATAATTTTTTAAGCTTTATTTCTTAAGTATTAAAATTGTAAAAAAAAATGCCTAAAAAAATACTTAAGTAGTCAGTAAACATAAATATATCCCACGTGAACTAATCACACTATCCCATACATAAAACGTACGAAACGAATCATTTATATCAAATCAAAATTAATTCAAATAAATCCATTTAGTAAGCACAATTATTGACCTTGTCCTGACATTCGATTACGATATATGTATAAGCTTCCTCCTACTACTTAACATCAATTTAAACTCAATGAAATATTTACAAACGTTGGCAAACTTGTGTTACGCAAAGTCTCATACGCACATAATATCCATAAACAGATGTATCTTAAAAATAAATGTACGAGTATAAAAGCAAACAAATCGCAAACTGGAGTATCTTCGTTCAATGAAAATCTTTTGAAAGTCAATCTAACTATTCGTACTTGTCTAAGTAGTGCGATTTAATGATCTGATTGCAATTGCATTTTCATTTGCCTATGTAGATGATTGGAAAATAGCAGGTGTGACTATAATTAATGATGTATCTGTCATTGGGTTAAGGTTTGAAAATGTTCACGCTATAATCGAGATTTTCTTGTTAATTGTATTAATGTGGTCGGTGAGTGTTGGGTTTTTGGTTAGCTTAAACTGCGATACTGTCGTGATTATCTACCGTGAGTGCTTTAGAATTCCATACGAATCTGACATTTACACGAGTATCTATTTTTATTTGCAATAGAATTTCATTTTATCCTCCTTCTTGAATCTTCCAAATGTAACCGAAATAAAATTGCCTAATACAGCACTCTTCCCTCCAAAATCAAAACAACAAGAAAAAGCTGAGAAATAGCTCATCTTCTCTTATCCATTGTATCGAATCGAAGATTCTGGCACGATTCCAATGATAAATGTAAAGCTATTTCTTAAAGTAGTCAGCAAGTACTCGAAGAGCATTTCACAAGTAAGAAGCTGTGCCTCTGCCCGCTTGCCGTCTGGAATCATGTGCAGATGTCAGTTTAACGGAATCTTTTAAGTTTTCCAGAAAACCCGTCTGTAAAGTTTCGGAAAATCCATTCGAGTAGACAGCAAAGCAAATGGCAACAAATAAATCGAAGGAGCGCGTTCTCGGCGGAAAAAATTAGAGAATAGTATCCCAGACGCCGGGAAAAAATATGGTATCATTCGTAGAAAAATCTGAACAAGATTTCCCAAACGATGATTTCGCGTCTTCAATATCCTCCGGATGACTGTTGGCATCGATTGCGAGATTTAAAGTCGCGCGCGGGCTATCGTATAGATGATTTCTATGCGAAAATACGATTTAACTATTTCCTTTGATTTGTTTTTATTGGGTCTGAAATCCGCTTAAGGAATACGATCGAATTGAATTGACAGCTTGTATATTTTCTTATCATTCGATTCGATAGAATTTTGATTGAATCGGAAAGTATTTGAGTTTGAGTCGACATCAGAGCCGTTTGAAGATAATTTGGTCTGATACGGATTTTAATGTGATGGGAATAACTTTTTACAGTTGGATCGTTCTGTTCTACAAAGTACTGATGAGTATATTTCCGCATTTTCCCGTGAGAAATATGAACTAACTGAAAGGAACCCGCATATTACACATTGCAGAATGGTGCCAGTCCTTGCTTCTAAACTGTCTGATAACTTTAATGAGAACTTAGGATCCAAACTATTGTCATAAGTGCTGCAAGTCCGAATGCTTTAATGTTTGTGTGGTTGAATTGCAATAATTTTAGAATTTTTGTTTTGCACTAACTTATTTGATTATTTTTTACTGTATTTGATTTGTAGCACTAATTTTGTAGTTAGCTGTATTATTTGATTTTTTTCTTAAAATTCATAAACAACTTTTCAACTTACCAAAATGCACTACTAACAAACAATTTTCATTATAACTCCTACAGCTCCACCGGATCGAATACGTTCATAGTCGGCACTTAATATATAGGGATGTAAAACCGGAAAATTTTTTAATCGGTCGAACATCAACAAAACGAGAAAAAATTATACATATAATTGGTAATTATATTTTCAACTTCAATTAAACCTTCTTTTACATAGTGATTTATAATACAATCAAAATAAAATTTCAATACCTGTTCTCATTTTAGATTTCGGTTTGGCCAAAGAATATATTGACTTAGATACAAATAAACACATACCATATCGGGAACACAAATCATTAACGGGTACAGCGCGTTATATGTCGATAAATACGCATATGGGCAGAGAGCAATCGAGACGTGATGATTTAGAAGCATTAGGTCATATGTTTATGTACTTTTTAAGAGGTTCACTGCCGTGGCAAGGTCTTAAGGCTGATACGCTTAAGGAAAGGTATCAGAAAATTGGTGATACCAAACGAGCAACACCCATTGAGGTATGTATTTGAATATACAATTGAAATTATCCATTATTGAATGTACAATAGAAGAATATACATTTGTTCCCGGTTAATTTGAATAGAAATAACTGGTTACTTTGAAGTTTATGCTCAATAAATATGAAATATTTTTTTTTTCATTTGAGCTTAATCGGATTCTCCCGAAAATATTAAATTCAATAACAGAATAGTGCTTAAACTATTAAAATCATATACAATTTTGTATAAAGAATGCTGAATTGGAGCAAATATTTGAAATTATATTTCAATCAAAATCTGTAACTAGACAAAATTAAATTGGTTCTATTGTCCGTTTTCAATTCACTATTCTTGTTCAAATTATTAATAGAATGATTTGATTTCAGTTGATTTCATAAGCTGATTCGATCGAAAATTCTCTACGTTTTTTTTTTTTTTTTTTTTTTTTTAAAGAAGAAACAAACTAACTAAATCTGAACCAAAGTCCCGAAGAGAGCCTGCCGAAAAGTGGTGATGGTAACACATCAGCAAGGAAAAGAAAATGTCATAGAAATGCTCGTCTGCATTAGCGCAGCACCTCTGAATCCACATTCGATGGATGCTGGTGGGTCGGTAATTCTACGCGATTGAAGTGGTTTCTTAATTTTGCATCCATAATCTTTTAACATAATTGTTTCCAAAAAAAAAACCTTTTCTTTTCACTCTTATGAGATACCGTCCTGTTTTGACATGAAAATACTGATCACCAGCAGTCAGCTTTGAATGTTTAACATGGATTCAAATGTTTCTGTTCCTTTTGTATATACGAGGAGCGACAGAAGAGTATTTAAATTGCTGACAGATACACTCTAATCTCTCTTCAATGTACTTTTTTCATTAACCTCTTCATTTCTTCTTCTAACCTAGTAAAAAAAATATTCGCCGTCTTTGCCTTCGAAATGCTCGTCAACTGCCGCCTGCATTTCTTCCTCCCTGTAAGATTTTTGTCCTCGAATTTTTTTTTTCAAATTGGAAAACACGAAAATCTGGCTTAATAGTCTCCATTTATTGTAGTTTTTTGTTTTTTTTTATAATAGTAGTCGATCCACAGAAACTCTTCATAATCCCTAAATACAGTGGTCAAGAGTTTCGATTTCTTCTAATTTGAATTTCCGCTTTGGTTTTCAACCTTTTCTATTCACTATATTAGCTTCTGTATAAACTGTGAAAATCCGTCGTCAATATTATCGCCACAGATGTCCAAATACTCGTGTGAAGTTGTGGCAGGACGCTGTTAGTCCAGCAGAGTGAGAATTTTTGTCACCCAGCGGGCGCTTACCTTTTTCGTGTGGAAATGATTGTGCCGAAAGTCACCGATTCATTCTTTGGTAATGCCCATGGCTTCAGCTATCTGCCACAACTTGAGTTGCCAGTCCTCTTGAATAAGGTTTTTTTTTTGTTTTTTCAATATTTTCTTCGGTAACAACTCTATTTGGCCGCCCTAATTTGTGATCACCCTATAACGACTCCGTGCTCTGCTTGTATTCTCAGCTGCGACGTTTATGGTAGCAAATGAAGATCTAAAGTCTCCATAAACTGTAGACATCTCGTTAAATAATTCGATCGCCATTTTGTTTTTCTTTGCTTTGTGCTACAATTTCATAGAATGCACGATTGACTGAGACATGGTGCTGTTTACTGTTTAATTACTAAAAGCGTAATTATGCTAATAACATGAAACTCGGCAGTTATTCTACTGAGAAATATAGTAAAAATATTACTCAGCAAAAATTTCGATATGACTGCACAAAGCAGCATCCAGTTTCAGATTTTGGCTAAACGTATAGAAGAATACGATGCTGCAAAAACACCGAAGAGGAGCGAAACTACTCCGAAAAAGGTAAAAACACCTCCGATAATGTTCCTTGACTTGCAAAAGCACACGATTAACACGATCACGAGTGAGCTTTCAATCGAGCAATTCGATGATAAAAACACATCGATAGGTAGGAAACTTATGTTTTCAGACGTCACTATCTGGCATACACCAAATAAATACCTTATTCAGAAGAAGGTTAGCTTTTATACTAACCAATGAGCTAACATGAGCCCTCTATCTGGCTTGCATGACGTGAGTTGCGAAGAACTGTAAAATCACAACACAATCTAAGCTGTGTTGGCATTAAAAAATGTAAACTTCCTATCAAAATATACTGGGCAAACGTTCTACGTACCCTACTTCACGATAGCTCATGGGGAATATCACACTCGCATTAACAACACTCCAATTCAATGCTGGAGCTGATAACTATGGAGCCACGGATCATCTTTCCACTACTTGCCACCAAAGTGTCTTTACACCGAACATCATTCTAAAGATACAAACAGTATCAAGTTCTCAAACTGCCTACATATCGAATGATATTCTTTGTCCTAAGCGCACAAATTATTCAGAATATAACGCTAATCATCCGCAAACTTCTAAAAACATAATCAACCTTAAATCAAATACAAAAAAAAATTTTATTTGATCAAGTAGTCAATTTTCGCCACTCTTGAAGAACTAACTGACACAACCTATGGCCAGCGCGAGACCATCATATAACTCAATTTCAAACCAAATACAATCACGAAAAATCGCACCAACATGGCTGTTTACAACAGATGAGTTTCAACTGCTGTCACTAGAATTAACAGCAGACTTATCTCTGATGAAAGAGTAAAACAGACCACTTTAATGTAATCGTTAAATTGGCAGTTAAATTTCTGTATGACAAATAATCAAAATTTCAAAGCTCATCTTTGGAACGCACAAAGCGTCAAAAGCAACACTTCAGACCATTTTGACTACGCGACCAAATGTAAACTCGATATACTTGTTGCATTAAAAAAAGTCATTTTCCTAATATAGCAAGTATGTTGAATTGTACCATATCCCCTGTACCATCTACCATGTCTATAGTAATGATAGAGAAATTACAATCGACGGAGGGAGGTAAAGCTCTATGCATCAGGAAAGGCATAAACCGCTACGTGTTGCCTTCTATCCTTACAAGAGTTTTAGGAACTATCGTTGTGAGGCTGGGTAATTGTAATACTCATCTAGTCGTAGTATACTTTCTAGGTACGAACCTTGATAGAAATAAATTAAATAAGTGAAATAAATTTATTTTGTGTGATGATTATTAATGAGCTTTCTTCGCCACATCTTCCGGTAGTTTTTCATTTCGACCACGTAAATAGGTCAAACACAGTCGGTCTGTGTAAAACTCTCTTATAATAATACTAACTAAGTAAAGTTCAGGAAAGTTATAAATAGTCTAATCAGAAACAGTATTCCAAAAGCAGTTAGAGCTTCTGTTTTGGTCCAATTCTTTTTTGGTGCTCTTCTTTTTTGGTGCTCTTCTTTTGTCATCGTGAAGTCTCTTCTTTTTTTCTTCTTTTGTCATTGTGAAGTCTCTCTCTTAACGGCTCTTTTCTTCTGCTTTCTTTCTCACAGCCGGAGTTCCTTAAGGTTCTAATTTTTGTCATTAGTTTTTATTCGGATGACCTAAAACTCAGAGCAATGAAACGATTGTCACCAGCTTGAAGCTGATTTTCAAATTTAGCCTTCATTTTATGCATATCACAACCAGGGCTTCCAAAGCTACTGGCTTTGTTTTGCGTTCGTCTTAAGGTGTGTACACATATAACCAACGAACGACCAATGATAGTTTGAACAATTCGTTGATTCTCAATGATGTGCCGTCTACACAAGAAACGATTGAGACCAATAGCTTTGGGACCGAGGCGTTGGATGCGGTCCGGGTTGAGCTATCGCCGAACACAACCGTCCACATTAGAACGAAGTCCCAAGGCCAATACATCGCCAAACTTTGATGCGAACGGCAACCAAGGCACACTAAGCATATCCGAGCCAACGAATGGCTTAGCCGTTGACCTTGACCCTATGTGTACGCAGCTTTACATGTTTACTATTATTTCAATTTGCATTTATTTGTTCTTTATCTTAGTATATAGTAATCTTAAATATGAGTCGATTCAACGTAGGTCTACCCGCTCACAATTTTTTAAATTTAATATTCCTTATTGTTCCTATTCTTGTATTTACATCCTTCATATCGTCTCTACGGATGCATGCAGAGTGGTCCTGAATGAGAGCCCACTTTCACTTTCATTTGTTACATTTTACTAGAAAACAATCGCCTTAAGCTTGGTCCTCTTCCGCATTCGTTTCTTGAGTTTACAAACGTTCTGAAGCATATTATATTGAAATTTTTCTTAACATTAACTTCTCATTACTTTTGTTCATGTTGTGAATTTGTTATTTTTTACTTTTATTTATAATAATATTATAACACCATAATGATACCCTGGAACAAAAAACTGTTGCAACTCGGCAATAATAGTAACAAGGTATGGACGCTAAACAAAATAATGAAGCCCAAAAGTTTTTATTTTTTATTTTTATGACCAAGATAAATTAAACATACTAGCTAAGAAATTTCAAACTACTCGCTGCGCATCGCATCGCCATGAAACACATATTAACAACATTATTAGAGGAAATCGCATTAGAGACTTATTTTAGACTAATTTAAAACCTTTTTTAGACTAATACTAATCACTAAGTTTTGTCAAACACGCAAGGTATTTTTCGATGTTTCACATATCCTAGTGCTTTTTACACTTATCTAATACATTTTTTTGTCGATAAGCTACATTAATAACACTGGATGGAACGTTGGAATTTGAAACAGGAATAGGAAAAATATAAATGCCAAAACTACTAACGTCACTAATGGGGAATGACGTCAAATAGAGGTTTCTAGTATGGATCTTCTTTTTTGCTATAGATCTCCTGTATTATAAATTTCTTCTATTTATTACTGTTCCTTTGTGTGATCATATTTGCAACCGCGTACCACTTAAGGCCGACTCCATTTTCATTATAGTTTTAAAGCTTTTGCTTCATCCAGCGCTGAAACGGCTCCTGTCTTCAGTTGCATTTCACCATCCTAAATTGGCGGAATTAATTCTTATTTTTATTTGGGATAACGCCTCGCAAGCTCTGATATTATCATTGTTTTCGTACCTAAATGATATGAACTGACGACCAATATGTATTAAGTGAAGAACTCAAAATATTTTAAATGCTTGCTGTATCAAGCTTTTGAAAGTTGCAATTAAAGCGTTTTAATTCGAAACCATTGTGAGTTTTAATAAGATAGTTAACTATCTTATTAAAACTATCCTTCTTGCTTCTTTGAAACCATACAATTCTATCAGTTAGACGCAAATAATGATTACATTAGTATGATACATTTTTCGAATTCATTTGATCTATTTCATTACATTCACTATGCCGATGCAAAATATTTATATTCTTTAATCGAATTAAATCAAACAAGCAAATGATCAAGATCAATTTAATATCGATGGATAAAATAATGTGCGTAGATCAGATATATCATAAATTGATTGTAGGTTAAGTGTTACGACGACGTCGTACAATCAAATCAAAATCAGATTTCTATTTCAATTTCACCTAATTGAATGAATCAATTTAATTTTAATGCTGCGTATCTTAAGCTGTCCTTTTGAAGTCGACATATCAGTTTGTTTGAATTATTTAAATTTTAAACAATTCATATTTAAAGAGTATGTGCAAAAGTAACCAGTGGTAAAATTGTAAAAAGAAGCATTACATATTCAACAAAGCTTAAAATTAAATAAATTTTATTGTAATAGAAAATGATCTAATATTTCTCATTTTCAGGTGCTTTGTGAAAACCATCCCGAAGAATTCTGTATATATTTAAGGTATGTGCGACGATTAGATTTTTTCGAAACACCCGACTATGATTACTTGAGAAGACAATTCCAAGATTTATTCGATCGAAAAGGTTACGTGGACGATGGCGAATTCGACTGGACAGGAAAGACAATGGTACGTTCAATTATTCTTATTATTGCTATACATTCATAAATTTATCACATTCATTCGAATGAATATTAATCGGAATACCTTGAAATTACATGGAAGCAGAAAAAGAAAGAAAATCTCAATGTCCAATGCAAGAAATTCGATATTTAACATCACGACCGAATCTAAATCTCAAGAAAACATCCATGAAGAATAATTGGTCGAAAATTAACTGGAAAGCTCGAAATGAAATTTAATATTACCGAAGAAGTTTTTCTAACATACCGAGTTAAAAATTCAAGAAACTACTAACGAATGTTAGCTCTCAACATCGAAGTCCTAAGATTCATGCAGGAAAAAGTTTGGACAAATTAGTGTAACCGAAGAGCGCTCATCGTAGATTTTCGACTTAAATTATTCGAACCGATCATAAACTTCTCGTGCCTATCAAAAACCAAAGTCTCTTCTAATGTGTTTTGCTGCACTATGTCTGTGTTCGCATGTCCATCACTATTATAGGTTATGTTTTTTTTTTTAAGTCTATCACCAATCGTTTATGCGGCAAATAAATCAATTTCGCCGATTGACTTTATTACACAAGACGACTCACAATATCCAAAATAACGATTATTACCAAAGTTTGCAATATATAATTCTCCAGTGACATGATACAAAAATCGCTTTATTGTTGTTTTCATCATTTATTTCGTTTCAAATTTTTTACTCAACTGAAATAAAATTTATTTATATATAATAAAAAGTTAATATAATTCATGATCACCTTTGTTTTAGTTTTTATTTATTCCTTACAATTTGTTTGGATGATTTTAACGAGAAAATAGTATTTATTTTTAATGTGAATATTATTCCCTCAATGCATGCAATCGTTTTTTGGTTTTGATATTTTCAAAATGCACGAATCTGAATATCGATCACAGTCGAACGATCAAATGAAAGTATTGCGAACATTACGGAATGCACCGCCTTCGCATCTTGCAAAAAATAAATCAGCCAAGGTGATAAGTTTAAAGATTTCTATGTTGATATTTGTTTTAGAAATTTGTTCATTTAGTTAAGATTGGCTTGTTTTATGTTGGATCAAACAGATTATTAATTGGTTGCTTAGCTTTTTATGTTGAGTTATGTTACAACCTGTTTTATATTCGTAAGAATTCTGCTCTTAGAATACAAAGTAGATGGTTGTAATTATAACACAATTTTTTTTCTTTACCAGACACAAGACTACATGCATTCTATACAACATAATATAACAGGCTGATATTTCTCTGGTCCGAACGCCTTTTTCAATTTACTTCTTATGGATCATATTTTTTTAGTCGTATTATTTCCTGGCCGACTGACTTCGTTGATCCATGCTTGTCTCTTGATTTGTTTATTTCTGAGGCTGAAATCGAAGATGAAACCCATGATCCGGCTATTAAATTGCTAGTGGTGAAATCCTCCTCGAAGGTTCCTCGATGTACCTCATTTGTATAAGTTAACCGAAGATTCGAAGACGCTGGAATATTGAATATATCGCATAGAAGTTCAAATACTATACTGGGACTGATATGTGCATTATTCGAAATGCCACGGTTTCGTAAATAATCTAAATCAACTTTTTCCCACGCCTAACTTGGAATTGACACGGTTTCGTAAATGACTCACATGACATCGAATCAACGTTTTGCCCCGCCTAACTAGAGAAGAACATTATAGTTTGCTTTTCTAAGTCTCTATTACTTCAGTCTTTATCTATTTTATTTTATTCTGTTGGAAAATTTTTGCGAATACCAGCGTGTGGCTGATGTTTTCGATGTATGGCTGCGTGGAGTCCGTTGAATTGTTCATTTTGCTTATTCCGATTCTTATCGGAGATTGTCTTTTCCATTTGGAGCGAAGGTTTTGAGTAGATCGAGTAGAGTCTAAATTTTCCTTTCCAGTGAATAATTCAGCCGGAGACATTTCCTTTGGTAGACTCTTGGTGCGGCTCTTCTGTAAGTTATTCTTCGAGATTTCAAGGAACTGCTAAAGTGTGTCCTTGTGAATTGAGTACCATGGTCACTGGCCAGAACTTTTAAATACGACCAGTGGAAGAGATAACATCAAAATGGAGAAAAACGAAAATAGAGCTGTCATTAAGTACCTGTGTTTGATACTCACAGATTTTGCAAAGGTTGTATGAAGTACTTCGACAACATATGATTCGGTTACATTGTTCATCATGCCTTTTCGAGAATTCATCGACGATTACCAAAAAATATTTTCCTTTGCATGGGTCCTTTGCAGTCTAAATTGGTGGCTTAGCTACGCTCGCACACAGATGACATTGATTAACCAAATTCGGTAAATCTGTGTCAATGTTCGGCCACTACAAATGACTTCTAGCGACAGCTTTCATACGTTGTATCCCTTGATGAATTTTGTGGAGTTGTCTCAAGATTTGTTTCCGATAACATGGTAATATTATCAAGCGTTCATTATTCATGATGTTGAGGTCAACTTATGAGGTCAACGATGGAAAAACTGCATGATTTTGGGTGCTGAATTTTTTAACTACACTGCTGAGTATTGCTATTTTATTTTTTTATTATTTCGGAATCTTTTGCTATTTGCTGTTGTCCGTTGTGCCGCTTTGAATGTTGATGGTATCTCACGTAAATTGTTCTGCACTGTTTTGCAAATGCATACTCGCGATAACGAACTCAGCATCTGCATTCTCCTAAGATTTAATCAAACGTGAGAGGACATCCACGAACCCGAATTCGTTAAAGATTATGTAAATAAACATAAGTGTTGATGCACACCTTTCTAATTGGTTAACTGTATGTATCGGGACTCCCTTTTTACTACCGAAAACTGCAAGCAAAAGTTTATGGTCCATCCGTGGTCCAAAAATGAAACGGTGGAATTTTTTGCAGCGAATACTTAAGCTAACGCCTCCTTTTCAATTTGGTTGTACTCTGTTTTCGCTTGCGTGGGAGCGCTGCCCGCGCAAGACACAACTTTTTCAACAACAACCCGTCAGGAAACGTATGTGCAATGTATGCTCCTATGGCTTGATTTGAGATGTCTGCAGAAACGTTAATTGGCAGTAACGGATTATAGTGAGCTAGAAGCAATTATCATGATAGGATGGTTTTGAATTCTCCCAATGCTCTTTGGCACTCTGAAGACCATGTCAACTTGAAATTTTTTCGCAGAAGCTAGTCGAAAAGTGTACAGAGTTCACGAAATGACTCGATGAATTTGCTATAATAATTGACATCTCCGATAAATAGTTGAAGTTTGTTGATATTTTTGAGTGCAACCATTGACTTAATACGTTCTATTTTATTTCGATCAGGAAATAGTCCAGTTTTATCAAGTGTATTCCAAATATCAGATTGTTGATGCTATGAATGTACTTTTTTGCATTTGGACGCTAAAACATACTCCAGAGGACGTTGGCGGACTATTTTTAATGTTTTTATGTGACTTGCTATGTACATATCCCTTTCAACAAAATATCGTCCATGTAGACTGCAAAACTTTCTACTCCCGCCAGGAACGTGAGTTGTTGCAGCCCAAAGTAAACAGTCGTCCGATGTTATGATGCTCAAATATTGGAACTGCTGCAGTTCCTTTTCGATCAAAGGTAATGCGGGGTACGAAACTGGCCGTCTTAGATGGGAAACAGATGAAACATCCTGCTTCAAATGAAGTTAGATAATTGCTTTGTGACACACTTCTGGCTCGTCTCGGAACAGCTCCTCCAAAATCCTCCTGCTTGATTTCCAATAGTTTTGAAATGTTAACCTGATTGCATATCACGGCTCGCATTGGTTAATCCCAGAGATTGGATTTAGTGTATAAATGTTTGAAACATAAAGCAAGTTTTTCGAAACTTCTCCGTTTGGTTCGATATTGCACTGGAAATGTGTGTTGATATTGATTCCAGGCCTGCTGGCACCTTTTACCAGTATTGACCCCTTTCAACGTGTGTCTGTTGCCGACCTTTTGAGGTTTTTGATCGTGTTTTCTGATTCAGCTTTTGGCTCTAATTGTGTTAGTAATCGTGCTCGAATGCCAGCGTCGTTTGCTGATTGTAGACCCAAAATGAATACGAAACACTTAAACTGGCCTACGTTGAGTTAGTTTAACTGGACACTCTCGCAGTTTTTATTAAACTTAGCGGCGTATGTTACGGTTTTAGTGTTTCCAAACACTTGTACGGGACACTCAAAACTGATTCATGCGTTCGAAAAATGCTTTCCAAAGTCTTTATTGCATCTATAAATGACGATTCCCATGTATCTTCTGGCAGAATATAATTCCCATACTTTTCGTATGCAATTTGATTGAGCTTTCGTAGCTTAGATTGAGATTGATTGATTGATAGATTGAGCTTTCGCCCTATTTGTCTTGAACAAATCTTGATAACATGTTCAAAACATCAAACTGTGTAATGCGTATTACACAAATTCTACCATGTTTTTTTGTGAGCGATTCCATGGTGAATTCGCGTCCTTTTGCAAACTCTATCTGTATATAGCTCGCCAGCTTGATGTCGAGGAGTTTTTTCTATTGTTTTGCTAGTTTAACAGCAATTTTTGTTTGTAGATGCGTTTTACACACACTTTTCGTGCACATGATTTAGTTAAGCTCACGCGTTTATATGCTCTTTTACTTCGTTGCCACAGTTACAGCCAGTTTTATATTTGTAAAAATTCTGGTCGAGTGCAAAGTGGCCAGTTGAAGTTATTATAAATGTGATTATAAATCACTATGATGATAGTATAGTCTTATAATGTCTACGGATAGAAAACTATCATGTGCTTCACTACTATGCGCAATTTGTCTTAATTGTTTAACATTAATTGTTGTTAATATTGAAAACATATCCGAAAACATATCAATTCTTTTCATCATCTATTTAAGGAGGAAAAAATAATTATTTTTTTAAACATTCTCTGCTACACACTAAACTGCGTCTATACAATCGACTATTTAGGTAGTTTCAACGCAATATACAGTTTTTATTTTCTCACTACATTAATGCCACTTTTCAGTCAGATTTTTTTTAGAAAGTTATTCTTTTTAGAGGATAGACTAACTTCTCTGATTCTAATAAAAACCTGCACAATCTTTACATCAGTACTAATTGAGTGCTAATGACTCTTCTTTAAAGGGTTAAAGGTAGTCAGTGGCATGAAAATGAGCCTTTTAAATAATTTTTTGACAGCAGGTTAATTAATTTTGTAAAACGGATTGAACAAAGTTGTTATATTATGTTTTGAAGATTTGAAGCCATTCCTGCATTAATGTCCAAGAATCGTCTAGTACTTTTTCATTCGCAATCGGATTACACGGTTACATAACTCGATCGAGTTTTGAAATCGCAATGTGTTTTCGGCACTACTTCAACACAACTCAAAAAAGGTGACTCGGTTCGAGTTTCTTAATTCCTCTCCAGTTTTTATCAGCGCCCTCCAGTAAGACTAGGATATCTCACAAAGCATTTATTGGATTTATATCAAATAAACAGATATTTACAGGCTTCAAGAAAATTTACAGATACTTACAGGCTTCAAAAAGCTGCAATTTTTAAAAAATCCTGACGCCCGGATCTCGGGTGTTTTTTTCGAACGCCATAAAAAAAACCAATAATTATTTTTAGTACACATTTTTTTTGGTTGTTATTTATTGATATTTTCAGACTATAAAGGATAATAAAAAAAATCCAAATTGAAAAACCCGACAAAGGGGGCTTACGAAAAAATGGCGGGATTCCAGTCCTTGAAATGATTTGAAATTTTTTTTGAATTCTTCAAGAAGAACTATGTAGTTACAGCATGAGTTTTTTTTAGAAATATTTTCAGGAAATGGCGGTGGTTTGAAAAATTAGTTACACATTTTCCCTGTTTTTTCTCCTTGCGGAATTTTTTAAAAATAAAAATAATTATTGAAAAAGTTTGAGGTCAACTTTCGAGCAGTCTGAGTCGTTTAATGACATGTTATACTTACTCTTTCTTAATCAGCGGTCCCTGCTCCGTACAATGGACCTTCTTCCACTTCAAGCGTCATGTTTAGTGAAGTTCTTTCAGATAGTTTAGCAGTTCTAGCTGCAGTTATGTAGTTTAGCTGCTGAGGCACTCACTAAACTAGTATCCGGCTTCGTAGAATTCTGATTGCATGGAGGTTTTCTTTTTCTTGGTCTATATGCACGAAGCCTTGTACTTCGACCATACTTTTTATCCCTATCGCACTGACTAATAAAATTATAGACTGTAAAAGATTTTATAATATCACTTTAGTATTCAGAGAGAACGTATATCTGGACGGCTTGGTGATTGAAACAAGACGGAACTGAACTGAGCACTAAACATGAATTTATTTTAACAAAATACGTTAGAATGTAATTTGTATTATATCCCAGGTTCCACGTAGTCAATTTTGCAGAAAATATATCGAGTACAAAAGACTTTTTATAACTACAGGTAGTCCGAGTTCGCCTATTGTTGATTCGCTCCGACGCGTCACAAAATAAGCTTTGACTCCGAAAATTATTTGAATTTCGAAAAATCCTCTTAGGAACATTTTCTTAAAGGGTTAAACTATGAAAATATGCAAGAAAAAAATCGAATTTTTAGAATTTCTAAACCAAAATACTTCCTTAAACTGTAGTCACCAAAAATTACATAAATATCATACATAATCATCTTAAGCAGTAACTAATTTGAGTATTTCTTGAAATTATTTAATACTTTCACATATATTTTGTTAATAAATCTACGCACTCCGTACTTTAATTAGTGAAATTCTAAAATTCATAATGAGTAGGCTAGGATAAAATTCACATTGTCTATTAAGTAACATGTAAATTGTTTAATCTATGCCAATGCATTCATTTTTGTACGTTTTGTGTATCCAATTGTTGCTAACTTGTGTTTTCCGAAACCATTCATTTTAGTCAACTCCTGTCGGATCATTACAGACTGGCCATGAAGTTATTATATCACCAAATAAGGATCGTCATAATGTTACAGCAAAGGTAAGCTCAGTTCGATACGATTTCTCTAAATCATGTATCCATTTTATTTAAGATGAATTTTTTCAATAAGTTTTTATTTGTCATAGTTGTATCTAAAAATAAGTAAAATAGTGAACAAAAAAATAATTTGACAATAGTTTTGTTCCATTGAATATTTTCTCTCTTTTATGATTTGATCTTAAAATTATGTTTTATATTAAATTGTTCATTATTTTTGAGATGATATTTGATTGATTGGAATTATAAACTGAAAATTATGTAAACGATTAGGATGGTGACTATTACGTGGGCGATAGTGATTTTGAAGATGATGATGATGAGTTATTGTTTCTTGAGGTATTTTAAAATTAAACAATCATACGAAAATTATGATAATATGTGATAGAGTAATAAACATTTAAGTGTAGCTTCGTAGGTATTCTTGCAGTAAAAAGTGAACGTATCGCTAGTGAAAAATTAGATTGATTAATTGCTTCGATGACATTGTTTGTCAATCAGTAGTCAACAGTATTGTCGTTTTGAGTATGATGTTTTGTGCTTATCATCACATGATATTGTCCCATATACTTACGGAAAGTTGGTTTCAGTGGATTTGTTGTAGTTACTAATATATTCTCAAGAAATATTTCAAGTTGTTTCGTAATATCATATATATTTCAAAATAAATGATTGTGACGATATTTTGTCCGTTTCTAGTAACAAAAACAATCGATTATGCCATTTAAATCTGTTAGAAGTACATGAGAAATTTTTCGTTAATATTCAAAATGTACTACACTAACTTCTGTCAAATCCCATCTCTATTGATTTAATAATATTTCGATTCAAATCCCACAGTAGAATTTAGTTATGAATGCTGAAGAGAAATACGAAATAAATTGCAAAATTAGTTGAAACTATTTTTTTTATTATCATCTCGAGCCATTATAACAAAACAACCTCTTCGTTTCCTAAGACATATCTTCGTTTAGACTGCATACGGCTCGCAGTTGAATTTTCACAAGTTTCTTGTCTATATTGTAACACCGTTTAAAGTTCAAAGTAGATAAAATCATCAAATCATATATTGGAAAAGCGTTTTCAGTGTAGATATAACACAAAATACAGCTTCAAGTCGAAATGGCAAAGTACACAATTTCACCTTTGCTTCGAAATGATTGTTTTTCAGTTGCTATCGATGTTTCTTGGTTGTTCGTTTTCAAAGAATGTTTTCCTTTTTCTATCATATATTTGAACGAAATTCTAAACTACGAATAGCAAAAGTTAGCGAATATTCAATGATATCACTTTCAAAATTAGTTTATCTTCTGAGAGACGCTTTGAAAAAAATCTCTCCTTCCTATATGATAAAATAAAACGTGCCCTGAAATTAATCAATATGATACTAGTTTAGTATAAATTAGAACGTTTTTCGTGTATATTTATTTTTAAATGTATTTGCAACTATTTTAGATTATGTACTAACACTTTGTATCTCTTTTTTTCTTCTCGTTCCATTGTGTTGACTGCGTTTTGTTGACAAACCAAACTATATATATAAAAATACAAACGAAATAATCAAAATCATTTGTTGTATACATCATTGTGTTTTTTGTGTGCTGCATCAATTTCATTTCTATATTTATTTTAATATATTAAATTTGTATTTTAAATATGACTTTCAACGTAACAATAATAATAACAATTATGAATCTATTTAAATTTACATCGATAAATAATTACAAAAATATACCTTACTCGCCTATCCAATATAATTACTAATCAAACTATATATTAATATAATTGTTTCCTATATATTTTATCATTTTCACATCGCATCATTATACAATATGATACGTTATCCGTTTCAATATTTTTCGTTCCAATAATCATTTTTTATATATTACCATTTGTATTTTGCTATTATCATTGTGTATTTCTTACGATGCATCCACAAAAAATCATTGCTCAAATGAAACATTAAAACAATGAAACAAATGATTAAAACATAAAAAAAAACAAATTGAACACACATATATGAAACTCATATTGGTTTGATGTTGGCGTTTGAAACTACATAAATATAAATAGACGAATGCCAAGGGAGCTGTGGCTGCATGGCCTGATGTACCAAAACCTGGTGCTACACTTGGCAATCTAACACCAGCCGACCGGCATGGTTCTGTACAGGTAAGTTTATGCTTTTGCGTTGCCTCTAGTATGTATGTATTTGTTTTGTATGTATCATAATCATGTTAATTTTATGATAGCAAAATTCAATATTTTTAATGCATAATTTTTGATAATATGCATGCTCTGATAGTGTTTTGAATGTAAATTCTAATCTGAATTTTCATAATTTGTTGTTTTTTTTTTGGAGATTTCACGGAAATCCGCTTGGTATTTTATGAAATTTTTTATGGAGAAAATGCTTGTACTACGCTCAAATCTTTAATTTAGTTTATGGTAACGAGACTTAAAAGATTTAGTTAAAGTACTTTTCATGATTTTTATACTAGGGGCAGACTACAATCGAATCTCGACGAAAAAATTCACTTAGATTGTGCTTAAACATTCCCCTGAAATAGTGAGTCGATTTCTTTTTTGGTGCACAATCAATAAACGCGGTCACACTTTGCATTAATCTTTTTCATTTCTAAATTCCCAGGTAAAATATGTCAGCTATTTCAAGCAACTTCACTCGACGAGCATTCACAACAATATAATGTACTTTATTGCTGTTTTTGTCAGTGGTAGCATTCTTTGTATGACCTAATCGCAATTCACCTGTATTACAAAAGAATATTGCTATGTAATTGGCTAAAATTTTGACAGCTACCTTTGAGAAGAATATATTTTTGATAATTGACATGATTTTGTGGCGCTATAGTCTTTGAAGATTCTACCTTTCGACCGCGATGTCCCACATAAAGAAATGCACAACTCACAAAACAATATCTTTATTCTTATTCAAACCTCAAACTCCAACTGACACTTAAAATACGAGTGCGCATATCATTTGTAGAATTATTTTTCAGCGCCAGGATATCTCCACTAAAGCGTCTGTAACTAATCACCGCTAGCCGCTACACTACTCCTACTCCATAGACATGCAGGGGCCGGGAGCGACTTGTTGACGTCGACAATTGTTTGGCCCATATGTTCGTTCTTCGGGTTTTGGTTGTTGGTTATCATCGGATGCACAAAAAGCCGGCTTAAGTCCTTCCGTGATTACGTTCGTTTTCCTGTCTTCCAGTTGAAAAGTGAAGATACGACCTTTGATTCTGTTCAAAGCCTGGTATGGTCCTAGGTACGGTACGGGATGGAATTTTTTTCTGAATGAAAGCTTTTCCTCTCCCATGGTGTGTTGTAGGTGTTAGCTGCAGAAATCGAATTTGTTATCTAAATTTCTCCACAAAAACTCGTGAATCCGTTGAATCGAGATCAAAGTGATAAATTCACCTCAGCTGCGCAGCGTTGTAACATTATCTCCCCAGCTGAGCATCCCAAGTCTTCTTTCACTGCCATGCAGAAACCAAACAAGATGGTATCAAGGACTTCGGACTACTGTTTTTTTCCTTAGCAGGATATATCTTTTTTCAAGCTTCTATGCCGTTGTTCCAGAATTTCATTTTCTCGCGAATGAATGATATGCACCAGTCCTAGTTCTTCTGCATTCGGTAAGCTTTGCCAAGGAGCAATAATTTGCGATTCAAATTGACTACCTTGGTATGTAGCGATAACCTTCGAAAACCCGAGTCGACATATCAAATATCAATATTCGATCAAATGCGGCACTCACAGTCTCTGCATCGATGGATTAAACAGAGATTGTTCCAGGTCATCTTGAGAATTGGTCGATCACCGGCAACAAATAGCTATAGCTGTTTGATGGGGGAAGAGGTCCCACTATATTCAAATGGACATGAGGGAATCGATTGCTGGGTATTGGAACATCGTTTTCAGATAGGCTGTGGTTGGGGTTCTACTTTAGAAAATCAAATCGTGTTCGAATTATCTATTCTCACCAGTCGAAAGCCTAAAGCAGTGTTTGATTGCAATCAGTTTCTCATTTATCTTTTCTGCCTCGGCCAACTCCTTGCTGTTGATGATACCTGGAATTTTTATAGCATCTATACGCAAAACTACCATAATATTTGCTTCGCCTGTCAGATCTTGGTTGTCCGTACTGAATTGAGATATAAAATCGAGGTGATGAGCCTGCTTTGGTGAAGCTCTATTTCATTTCTGCGTGAAGCAGTATATAAGAGGCTTGTGATCTGTACGGATGATGAACTGGTGCTATTCCAGCAGCTGTCTGAAATGCTTTATCAATAGATATATTGCCAGTAGTTCCCGATCATACGTGCTGTAGCGGCATTCAGAGGGTCGCATCTTGTGCGATTGAAAATCTATTGGTTGCCAACGGATGTTGATCTGCTGCTGTATCGGATACATCTGTTGGTATTCCTTCTTTAGGATGAGCTAGCATCAAAAAAGAGAAAATCGAAGAGGTATTTCTTCTTTGAGATGAGCTAAAACGGTTGCAGTGATAGGCTACGCTTACATTTTTCAAATGCGGCTACGGACTCCGTGCTCCATCCTATTGAGGCCTTGGGCGCTGCATTCTTAGAATTGCTTGAACGTTTTCTGGTAGTAACGTTACGCCTATCGGGCTTATTTTGTGTCGGAAATAATCTACGATTTTTTCCCTGATTGACATTTCAACGGGTTAATGGTCAAACTGAGTTGCTTCAGGCGCTCGAAGACTATCCGTACTGTTTCTCATTTTTCGAAAATATGAGGATGCCATATATATATATATATTACTTCGTAGATTCTAGCCCTTGCAACACCTCGTTCATGGACCGCTGGAAGGTTTAGCTTACATTTCGCTGGCCGAAAGTCATTCTACGAAATTCAAATAAACCCAAGGGGGTTTATTGTGGCTGTTTTTTTTCAATTTTACACTAAACTACATGAGTTTAGTGATACGCACTTGTAAGATCGACTGTGGTGAAAATTTTCGCAAAGTTTGCACAAAGTGTCTCATGAAAATGTGGCACTGGTGATCGATCCAGAACAGCGGCTGCGTGCAGTCGATAGTAATCCCCACATGGTCTATTTGACTGTGTTCTTTTTTGGTACCATGTATGGCGGGCTTGCATACTAGCTACTGGAAGGACTGCAAATTTTTGGCTTGAGAACTTTCTTATTTCCCTTCTCGTTTCGTGATCCGAAGCTTTTCTGGCGAAAGAGCCTTTGTATTTTCGTGACTTCGTGACATTTTCGTGGCATATTATTTGCCTGTGTGTTTGGGTGCGAGTACGCTTCGATTTCCACGATTACAAGTGGATTTAGAGCAGACCTCAAATACCATTTTTGAGTCCCATAAAGTATCATTGTTTGCTGGGAGTTTTAGGTTCTGTTCATCGGCGTCGCTGACGTAATCCTGACGGCAAGCTTGTTCAAGTATTTTTTTCTCGCAATAGTATGACGGAAACTGGTAACATTGCTCGTTATTTTTTTGGCGTAGCCGATAATTGTTTCAATCTGGTCAAACCATAATTGTGGGTTCTCCTTGGAAAATGGATGAAGCTTGACTGCGTAGATAGCTGTTATCATATCGGCCTCCGCACGACCTGGTTGTGCGTTCTCTGCGCCGTCAATTGTTCGCAACATTATACATAAACTAACCGTCATCACGTGCTTTTAGTTTATCGGGGTCACCAATATGTGGTGGCTATATTCTTTGAGGATACTATCTTGCGGCGGCAATTTTCTACATAAAGAATACAAAACAATATCTTTATCCTGACTTAAACCTAGGTCTTCAACTGACTCTAGAAAAACTATTACATGCATTTAAGATTAAGGTAGGGTAAACTGAGTTGCAAAAAATCGATCCCGAGCAGAAAGGTTGCTGTGTTCGATAACGTTGCTGCATTCGCTGTGCTTTCGCTTAGGTTGGTTGTTAAACTAAAATGACAAGTAGAAAACACTTGAATGAAATCTTATCTAGGTTTTAATTGAAATCAAATCGAAGTAAAATAATTGACAATGAAAATGCTATGCAAATTCATTCAATTCAAACTGCCGGTTTCAAAATAGTCAATAGCAGTGGTACAAACCGCTATGAACGCTCTCTGTTGTAAACAAAAGTGTAAGTAGTGCCATACGCACGAGCAGACACTGACCTAGCAAACGTTCGGTTTGCTCTCTTCTCCCGCACACCTCGACAACGACGGTCGCATCGCTCTAGTGAATTAACATATGTATTTCTGTTGTTATATTTCGTGTAGTTATTAATAAAGATTGTGTTATATAAACAGTGACAGCTTTTTAGTACCCACATCTCACTGTTATCAGCACCCTTTACACGTGAGCCCATGAACAACTGCTCAAGAACTAAATAACTGCCTCAGAGACGTTACAGCGGCAGCGGTTGTTGTTGTTTTCATTGTAGTTGCCCAGATATGATCTGTCCAGGAGTGCAAAAACCGCACCTATTACTTTTTTACTACCAGTTCTCTCCACCAGAGCCGCTGTAAATATTTGTCGCTAGCCAGTTACCTTACTTTTCAGGTTGCCCCCTCGTATTATGAAGGACATTGACAAATTGTTTAAGCAAATACAATTATAGTAACATCAAAAATGTACTAAGCTTCAAAAACAGATGTAAATTACGTGTATATTATAAAGCCGCAATATTTTATTATTGTATTATGATTTCGCCAATTTTTCACGTACATAAATAAAATGTATATAGCTATTTTTTATTTTTGCAAACGCAGTTTATTTACATTTACCGGCTTAGAAATCGCAATTTTGTTTTTGTACAAATCGGAAAAATGTATGATAAAAATAATTGAACATTTTGCATAGATTCTCACTGCGATGTAGTATTTTGAAACATTTCCTATCATGAATCGATATTTGAAATAGATTTTGAATTTTTTTACGAATTTGATTCTCATTATTGCATAACTATAACATTTTGCATTTTCCTATATTGTATCTAACCGATTTTCACTAACAACTAACAACATACGTAACTATATATTACTATTAATTACAAAGATACAAACTAACAAATAGAAAATATCTATAATGATTAATTAATAAATTTCTATTTATATGCTCTATCAAAAATTTTATGTACTCTACTACATACGAAATCCTAAAGAAAATACGTTATCTGATAATATCTTACTGTCCGGGCGCAAGAATGCAGACTGTATTGTTTTTGGCATTTTCACTTCTAATGTTTTCTCTTGATTTAGTCTACTACGTAATTTCAAGGTATTCTATATGGTATTGTAATATTGTTGTATGTATTTTTTTTAGAACAAGAAACAAAAATCCATCTTAGTTGCATTCAGTTTTAAGTAAATTAAGCAAATAAAAATTGAATTGGAATAATAAATTAAGCAATTTGTTTATCGGCTGGGCTGCTCAATAAGTTACCATCGGCTTTCTAGCCATTTGTAGATTTTTCGCATAGTTTTAATCAAGAACGTACGCTGATATGACCGTGTTTGGCTTTTTTTTTATTTAAAAAAACGTTCTCGTGGATTTGAGATGAATTGGAATTTGCCGCTGTTATTTTAGGAATGGCATGTTTTCTGCGACAAAGGCATGTTTTCAAAACAGACATTTAAAATTCGAATCATGAATAAAGGAAAATATAAGTCTGCGACTGTAGTTAAATAAAACAATTAACGCATGAAGGTCTTCTGATATTATGCTACTACATTTATTTTCCGATTATTTATTGCTCTAGTAGGATAAGTAGCAATTGGGTTTTTTGGTTTTTTTTTATCTTGAGTTTGTTTGACAACGCTTAACGCAGACTAACAGAAAAAATAATTTTATTAAAAATAATTTACAAGGAGTTTCAGTGAAAATTTGGGAAATAAAATAAAATAGAAAGAACTCATATCATTTTTCTTATCTTGCTAAGTGATGCTCTCTTTGATATTTCAAAATTCGTCAGAATAATATAGAAACTTCAAATTCTTGCTTGGTGTCGCTTATTAGGCAAATATATCTTTATTTTCCTTAACTCATGATGTTTTTGAAATCTGCAATTGATAGATTGCCAATCGACTCATCAACAAAACTTTGAAGAATGGATTTTGCCGGAAAGAGATAACTAAGACTCAAATTGTATTTCTAAGACAGATATAGCGAGTTACTGCTCTTTCCTAAATAAATTCTGTATTTTGCATGACTAATGACTAAAAGAATAGAAATTGGATGCCTGTTCGAAAATTGGATATGACCCTAGAAACTATGAATTGTAATTAAGTGATTAGTGATTATGATATTATTTTGAAATATGTATTGGTACATGTTTAGTTTAAATTAAGTTTTAATCATTAGATTATTATTTTATTTATTTTAATTTGATTCATACACTCATTTTTATTCACATCATTATTACTTTGGTACAGAAAAATCATAACACTGATACACCGGTCAAACGAAATATTTCTTATCGACGTGCAGGAGATTATGTTCCCACTGGTATATCGCGATCAACGACAACGGTTGGTTAAATAAATTATTCTATTCCATATCGACTAATTAGGTTCCCGGGATGTGCACTTGTTTTCGTCCCCTAGATTTAAATGTCGTTGTCCTTGTTTATGTTTCGTAGGGAACGGGTATGGATTTGTTGCTTTAAAGTTAATGTTAGATCAAAAATATATTTTGCTGAATAAATGGATCGCATGTGGAAATTTAGGAGTTCAATCACGTAAGCCTTGTTCCAAAAACCAAGCCAAGAGGATGCGGGGAATAATAAATTTGTGTTTTGGAGCATTTCAGAGCACATTATGACTACTTATTTGACGTAATGTGCAATGTACAGTCATGAACTTAAGTCTACGTACCCCTGCAATTTTCATGAAAAATATTGAACTGAACGCCTGATGTCAACAAAAATGAAAAGGAATAATGAAAACAATAAACTTATTTCATATCACGGCCAAAATATATATATTCATTTGGTGCAAATTAACATAAAACAAAAATAATAAAATTTCATACAATAAAATAGAACAAAAGTCTACGTACAGTCACATTTAACGTTAGTTGTCTTAAAAACTAGTGTTTGGTGGAGCTTTCTCGGGAAGAAATTACAGCTTTCAATCGGCTTGGCATTGAATCGACTAGATTTTTTTGTAATTTCTGGTGTAAATTTGTTCCATTTTTCATGCAGAACGGAAATTAGGTCAGATCCGTTTGACACTTTATGGTTTTGAAGTTGGCGCTTCAAATCATCCCATAAATGCTCGATTGGGTTTAAGTCCGGAGATTGAGGTGGGGAATGAAGTTGTTTGGGAATATTAAAAATCAACCACTCTTTCACAATTTGCGCTGTATGTTTGGGGTCATTGTCTTGTTGGAAGACCCAAGACGGTCCTAGTCCCAATTTTTGCGCAGATTGTTTGAAATTAGCTTTGAGTTTGTCTAGATATTCAGTACAATCTATAATACCGTCGATAACAACTGAATTCCCCACCCCCGCTGCCGACATGCATCCCCAAACAAGAACACTTCCACCCCCATGCTTTGCCGTACGAATTAAATTTTGCTTTTTGAGGCCTTCGTTTGGTTTTCATGACACTCGTTGCCTACCGTCATGTCCGAAAATATTAAACTTGCTCTTGTCGCTAAACAAGACGGTATTACAAAAAATTTCCTGCTTGCCTTCATAGAGCTTTGCATATTCGAGTCGTTTACCTTCATTTGTTTTACTAATGAATGGTTTTTTTCCGAGATGTCCTGCTAAAATAGCCGTTGCGGTGGAGCACTCTGCGCATAGTTATAGGGTGTAAGTGTTTGCCCTTAACCTCCTTGATGCCTTCAGCTAGTAATTTTGACAACGTACGAGGATTTTTTTGCATTTCTTCGAGTACCCTTCTCTCTTTACGGTCGGTCAGCATTCGCGGTTTTCCACTCCTGGGTTTGTTTTCAAATTATTTTGTCCTCTGGTAATTTAAACTTACAGTTTGAACACTTGACCGCGGTTTTTGGACTATTTCACTAATTTCACGATAAAATTGCCCTTCTTTTCTAAGGCTCACAATTACTTTTCTAACGTCATCAGAGATTTCTTTCCTTATCAGAGCCATGATCACTTTAAACAAATTGACAATTACTTGTCAACGCGCCGTCAGCTCTTGTGGGCCATTCAGACATGCGTCCATGCGTCCAAGCGTCCAAGCGATCTAGCGTGTTTTGCGTACACGAGTCAATTTGATTTTGTTTATATAGGCGGGTCTAAAGCGAAGGAGGTGGAGTATGCTGATTAATGTACAATAGAGTTTCAAATGATTTATTTCGCTCAGTAGCATTTGTGGATGATTCGTTGATGATCATTTTAATATATGTTTTGTGGATGATTATTTTATTATATGATGATGTGGATAATATTTTTTTTGCATCCTTACGTGCATGACTATTACGAAAAAATTTGAATGCATACGAATAGCTAGACACAAACAATTTTATATGAAGGTATATATAGTCATATGGATAAATATATCCAATTGTCTGCTACCAATTTATTTTTACGGAGAAAAAAATGGGGAAAAATTGAGGAATGAGAATTAGTAATGTTTTCAAATTGATCACAACGATGATTTTGAAATTTTTAGGCGTTTGTGGGCCCTGGCTGTTTGAAAATAATTTTATTTTAAAATTTCTATTTATAATAACTTGTTATGTAAAGGTGATATCATGAGGAAATACACACGCGGCGTAGTGTTTAGTGCAAATATATTGGATATTATATTAGGGCTGCCTGGTATGGTTTTTTTTTCTAATTATTTTAAGAGCGCATGAAACCATACAATTCGCAAATGATGGTGTCCATACAGTGAAAGTAAACAAGCAATATTTAAATTATGATACATTTTTAATTGTTTCCGCGTGGCAAATCTAAAAATTTTTGCATTCTGCTAACTTGAAAGTAAGTCAGTAGATGTAAAATGAATTTGTATGATACGTTGATTTTTACGAAACAATTGTGATGTTTTTCAAACAGTTGGGATGCTTTTCTTCCATTGGTGGTAAACTGTTGCCGAGAACCAAAATGACCAGCGTTTCTGTACTTAAACATACTGCCGCTAATTTTTGTAATGATAAACATGCAATAGTTGAAATAAGCTTAAACTATTGCTGAATTTCGAAGAAAATTAGTATTATAACTGTTTCAATTGTTACAACTGTTTCAAAAAAAAGCTGCCATACCAATAAGCCCTAATAGAATATCCAATATATTAGCAGTAAGCATGATGGCTCGCGAAAATTTCATAATGATATCATCATTTGACAAGTTAACATAAACCGAAACCATCATTTTCAAGTTGTCAGTGCCTCCCAACGGCTGAACATTTTTAAAATATCGTCGTCACCAAGCTTAAAACCATTATAATACTGATTTATCATATTCGTTATTTTTACAATTTCTTTTTCCATATAAATAAATCTGTGCCTCAAAACTAAATATATATATATATATATATATATATATATATATATATATATATATATATATATATATATATATATATATATATATATATATATATATATATATATATATATATATATATATATATATATATATATATAAATATATTTATATATGTATATATAATATAGGTCAATGTATAGTATCTAGGTCTATATATATATATATATATATATATATATATATATATATATATATATATATATATATATATATATATATATATATATATATATACACATATATATATATATATATATATATATATATATATATATATATATATATATATATCATTTTAATTATATTCGTATATATTCAAATAGTATGAAAATAAAAAAAAACATCGTTGCAAGCGTGCAATATCCATCCTCTTATCAATCCATCCATCCACTGATTATCTCGAATTGACAAAGAGCGAAAGTAAAACAATTAAGTCAATGGTATATCAATCACCGTATCCGACTACTTTCGCCTTAGCCCCGCCTTCAAAAAACCGGATTTGAGTTGACTTGACTCGTGTAATCTAAAAACCCTTGGACGCTTGGACGCATGGACGCATGTCTGAATGGCGCTTTGGAGATAATACAAATATCACCATCCACTGAAAACATACGCAATAAAAATTATTCAAACAAACGTTAAGCTATACGTAGACTTTTGTTTCATTTTGGGTGTGAAGATTTCATTTAGATCCCTCTTATTATTGCTTCGATAGAAAAACTTCAAATATTTACTTATATCTAAGCTTCAATTAAGTGAATACATGTTTTTGCTGTGAAAGCTTACAATTAAGATTATAGAAACTGAGAGAAATGCTCAGATATTGGGGGTACGTAGACTTTTGTTCATGACTGTATGTTTCACTTTACTTTTTTGTTTTGATCGAATAAAAAATCAAGGAAAATTGCGAGTCAGAATTGATATACGGTGTTTTTTTCGTATTTCAAAGGCGAACTAATTGTCAGAAAAAAAAAATCAAGGGAGGAAATTATTAATAAGTTAGTTCAAAACTAAACAATTTCGTAGGATTTCTTCAAATACTCAATGTGCCAAGACATGCAGGCAGAATGTGTCCTATTTAACCCCATGAGTAATGAATTTTTTTTTTTAGGAAAAAATCAAAGCATTCTTTGTTAATTATTTTAGTTAGTACTTTATCATATATAACCCAACTTGTTATTTTTACAAACTTACAATTCATATAGATTTTATATATATAATTTTGTAACTGAACATTAGGGTAAGCGGAGCAAGTACGTGGCCGATAAACTGGCAAGGTTTGGTACCTTGCTGGTCTCATGCCCTTTCACTAAAATTACACCGATGTCATCAAACTATCCATTTGGTACAAATACCTCGAGGGCACTAGAAGTCCCATCCTGTGCCTCCCTAGATGGACGTCTAACCAGGTCGCTCTTAAGTTCAACGCGTAGTGCACTCCGCTGTGTAGTAGGCCATACTGCATCATAGGCCAACACGCACAGCGGATGGACGTAGAGTTCAACAATTTCTGTCAGAGCTATGGCTCGGAGAACGAAGAGGAGTCTGCTCTCCATCCTATGTGCCAGTGTTCGGTTATCGCGAGAACGCGAATGGCCACTCTCGGGGCTCCATTCCTCTTTCGAATCGAATTAAGAGTATGGCAAAGTTCATCAAAGAAACCAAATGGCTCCCAGACTACAGTGACTAAGTGAGAGTATATCCGTGGCATCATTAGGGGTCTTTAATGTGCCTATGTGTATCTTTCGGAAAGAGTCTCTGCCATTTGATCGAACCTAGCCACTTGATCTAGCCTAACCTATTATATATGAGTTAATGTGACGTGGTAAATTCATGCTAATGTTAATGTTTTGTAACTTTAATGCTAAAGTACAAACTTATTTGTTTGTTTGATAAACAAAAAAAACAAATTTCTGCTTTATTCAAACAGTGTGTCATATTGTAGTAGCAACAGTACACATTACTATATAGCCATTGAACATAGTTTGTTTGTTTCCATTTCGGTAAATCGCCGATTCCATTCAATCTGCCAAAAATTTCTAAGTTTAATTACATTTTTTAGGTTAATGACCATGTGCAAGTGATGCTACTTTTATTAAGCATTGGCTCAATGCAAACTTAATATTTGAAAGTGATAGCTGCATTCCTAAAGAGTTGCTAACTTTAGAGTTAACTTCTTTAACTTGACGCAAATATTATAAAGTGCTAAAAAAAAGTCCAACTTATCAACGCCGTCCTTGTTCTGGTTTTTGTTCTTTCATAGACTTAGGAATAAGTATTTGTACCCTCGTTTTTCTTGTTTTACCCAAAGCAAGACTAAATCCTCCTTCCTGTTCCACTCATAAGTTGAAGATAACATTTGGACAACCGAATTGTCATCCCATCTGCTCTGTTTTCATCACAATTGTTCCTCCTGATTTTTTCAACATCTATTTCGAGAACTTGATGCCTATGTTGCTAGTCCAATTTGCTTTGAAAGGTTCTGTGCAGTAGATTCCAAAGTTCATAATTTAATTAATAAAAATGACTTAGTATCTGAAAAAAAGGGAAATATTACATTCAACTTAAGCCGTATTGGTTGTACCACTGAATCCAAGATCTGAATATTCTTGGGGAAGCTCTGTAGGATTGTCTTGGTAAACTATAAAGTTGTAAAATTTGCCAGATTCTCCGCACATATCATACAAAATGTCTTAAAACTAAATTTTAAATTTATCAGGGGGATCATGACTGGAAGATACGCATAATTTTCTCATGAATACCGTCTTTTTTCATTCTGGCAAGTCCTTTAAATATGCATCCATAATTTGTCATTGATTTATCGAGTCGATTATCAACACACTTGAGATTGTTTCGTAAAACATTGAATCGATTATATGGCATTGCGTCAGCTATCAAATTGTGTGTCCATTCTTTTTAAACGAACAGACACATAACTATAAACACATGTAGCTTACTAAAAACTACCCAAATAAATCCTTCAATGTAAATCATTCCTTTTAGGTTAGTTTTTTTTACCTGATTCAATGGCAAGCGACGAAGGTAAAGTGTAAGCCAATGCTACTTCTAAAAAAACGTCAGAGCAATAAAGTCCTGTCCAACCCAAGACTTCGAGTATTTAAGCAGTCAGAGCAATAAAGTCCTGTCCAACCCAAGACTTCGAGTCGATTTAAGCAAATATTTTGCCAAGTAAAAGCAATAAATTACAAAAGAAATATCCGTAACATCTGGGGAAGCCCTTCTTTTTCACAGCTCCTTCATTCGGCATTGTCATTATAAGTCGCCTGCACCTCTCCACAGATATGGATTCCATGCTTTTTTCACCATTTCGAACAATTGGCCCATGTTTGTACTCGATTGGATAAGTACTTGATTGGATAGGTACTCGATTGGATTTATTGGGCTCGGTGATTCAGAAACTTCCTTGTGTGTCTTAGCATATGTTTGGGATCGTTGTCGCGCTGAAACCTCCATGTAAGAGGCAGATTCTCCTCAGCCCATGGCAACATGATATATTCAAAGATGTCGAAATACTTTTCCTTTGTTAATATTCCGTCTATACGACGTATTGGTCCAACACCAAACCACGAGAAACATTCTCAAACATCCTCAAACATTGTTGAAGCCAACTCTGTGATTAGCAACGGTTGAAGTGTAACGAGAGGAAATGTTTATATGTTTGGTGAATCAAATTAACTCAAGATATATCCTTAGATATGAAGTAGATTTTAATGAAATGAAAATCGAGTGTGATATTTTAGATGGATCTTAATATCGCCTTCAGATATTCGTCACATCTAACTGGTATAATTATGCGTAATCTTCAACATTCAATTCATTATTTGCTCAAATTTGATTCTGACCACCGCAAAGCTAATCGGATGATGCAAGATACACTTACATTAATTTTCCGTCTCTAATTTAAAAATAATAACGTAGTAAAGTAGTCGCACTACACCCCTTGTTTGGGGGTTGAAGTTGTTGTAGACTTCATTGGCAATCCATGTATGCACGAATGTGGAGTGATAAGTTTCACGAGTCACTTTAAACCTGGTTCAATTCAGGTTTCCAGATTTGAACAACGAGCCACACACTCTAGAAAATTCTACTCCAGGTTCAATCTAACTTTGACCTCAACGTAACTGAGTGACTGAAAGCCTATTGTAAAGTTGGTGGGTAGTAGTATAGTAGTAAATCTCATTCTTATCTTCTACGTGCCTGAAACTGTATATCTAATCATAAAGTATAGTATTAGTGGAAGTTTAAACGGATTAGAATTCAGTACCAGCACTAATTTATATCGATTACATTTGGCTGTGTATTTTTGGGGTCTAGTTACCGCCCTACGCTGATGTTAGATTCAATTAGAATTTCTTTCCACAATTATTACGGCTGGTTAAATCGACACTTCAATCCTCAGATAAAGTTCATATTCAGCATCAGATTCATTCTGGACTGCCATTTTGCATTCTAATTGAAAAACTCCCAAAAATTCTTTTGAATAGCATCGTGCATGATTTCTAGATGGAAACTAGCATGATTGTAGAATGGGGCATTGATTCATAATTTCGATCGCAATCATCTAAATGTATCAAATCGGTGCATCGAAAACGGTTTGCATACATCATCAATGGGTCAGCTCAGAAACGAGAAACTCGTTATCAATTAAAACCGACTACTATAAGCAATCTATTTAAATACATTTGCAGATAGCACACGACGATAGCTCTGATATAGATGATCCTGACGAAGATCGAAAATCAATACCGAAGTATATTAACATTTTCAGACCGAAAAAATAAAATTCACTTAAAGACATTATTTAAAATTACGTCATTTTAATTTATCGAATATACATATATAATTTACGCTTTGATTTGCTAAATAAAGAATTATAGATTTTAAATATGTGAACCATAAAAGAGAGCCATTGATAACAAGGTATTGTATTTTTGAAATGGAACAAAAAAAATGTTATTGGTTGTTTGTGGTCGTTGTACAAATAAAATTTCACCTCTGTCAGTTGTTTGAAGAAAATATTGTAAATATTACTATTTTTGCGAAGATTATACTTGATAGGAAAAACGTTTCCTTTTCGATGTGAATTTGGACTTGAATTCGGCAAAAAATATTTGTAAATAATCTTTAGAGTTTGGTACTTTCGAAATATAAATGTTAAAACAATTAATTATAATTTGATTGTACGCATCGATTTTCTTACGTTCTTTTCCACTTAAATCCGTTCTGCGGCAGAAATATGCTTTTAGATATTTATTAAATTCGCAAAAAAAATTCTTCAAACAACATTGCTCGTTGTTCATAGTGCTGTTCGCTTCTCACAGTTTGTGTATGGTTTAGTATTTATAGTTTCACTCGCACTGTAGGTGTATCCGAATATCATAGTAATATTAGAATCAGTATTGGCAGCTTCTAAGCAACTACTGCACACGTAGAACTTGTAGTTTTAGCTATAAATCTTCTTGCAGGTTCTTAAAAGTGACTCACATGCTTTTTATTTGCCACAGCTATAAAACCGATACTAAAATCAAATAAAAATATAACCACTAATTGAATTTGATTAATGTTGCAAAAAAAACTTGTGCAGATATTTTCTATTTAAAACCTAAAACGTAGTAAAGCTTCCATACATCATTACTGTGTCGTCTATTATTGTCACCAATACCACCATCATCACCGTTAATAAATAATTTTTTTTTCTTAGATAAATGTCTTAGGAATTTTCGTGTTATGTTTCAATATTACTTAGAACTATTTAAATTTCACCGTTCCACTTTCGCAAATTAATCTACTGTATGGGTTTCGACATCCATTCAGGTGTTATTCACTTTCAAAGAAAAAGTTATGTCTTCAATTATGTTGTACTTTTGTTCATTTTTTCATACAAATGCTAATATAGTTTAATTTTTGAAATGATAAAGTTATATGATAGAAGTGTAAATAGTAATGCTGTTTTTGCTTGGGACCGTTTTAGGTTGTGAGTTCAACTAATGGTGAATTGAATGCTGACGATCCGACCGCTGGACATTCGAACACACCTATTACACAGCAGCCCGAAGTTGAACTTGTGGACGAAACGAAGTAAGTAATTGATTTTGAATGGAATTATTTTTTATTAAGATAAGCAAATATGTGTAACCAGTAAAGCCAGGACTTTTCTTCGAATCAAGCTATAAATGTCTGACTCAATTCAAACTTAATTGTTGATACTGAAATAATATGATATGAAAAGTACGTGAAAAATGTCGAAAATACAATAATTTGCACTATAATATTATTTTTCAAATGTAACATTCACTAAGAACTATTTAATTTCCTAAAATAGTCATGAAAAGTACATTTAAATTGACAATTTTACTTTACTGTAAATTTAAGAATACAGGAAGAGTTATTGAAACTGAAGCCTCATCTTAACACGCCTAATCGAAACAAAATTAGTATTTGTACAAGTCTTTAACTAATGTCCCTCTCTACAAATGGCGCATCGAACGCAGCAGGCGATCCGCTTAATGCCGTCTCTTAGAATCTCACAACTCCAAATTGAGGTGTGAAACTCATTCGAGCCGTTCAAATTTCTGGATCTTTATGTCGTTCTTTCGGTTGACATCCAAAACACCATAGAAGTTACGCTATCAAGACTGAGGAAATATATAATGCGTACTTGCACTTCTCGTGTGCTCCCATCTGCTGACAGGAAACTAAAGTTTCGCATGTTAAGTCAAAGGACTACATGGCTTTGCGCTGCCCTACCTAAGAGTCTGGAAAGGATACTCGGCATTTATGTTGAAAAGTCAATAGATCCTATGCTAGTCTCGCAGTGGCAACATTTTTATACCAAAGGAAAATCTATTGAAACTGCTATTAATGTCCTCATTGAGGAAATTGAGAAATCTCTTGCTCTAAGGAATCTACGTTTGCCGCCTGCTTAGACATTGAGCGGGCTTTAACAATTGCCTTATTCTCTGCCATTTTCGTATCTTAATCGACTCAATTTGACGTTGAATTGTGCTGTTGCCATAGATTCGTACGCATTGATTTATCGAGCTGCTTCGGATTTGGATTCCGAAGCATATGACACTGTGAAATAAACGTAGTCGCTTATTAAGGGTCAACATAAAACATTTTCCACCTGTAGATGCTGGCGTAATTTGTCCGAAAAGATAATTTTGTTCGAGTTCTATTGATCTTGTAGCTCGATTTCGGGGATGGTTTAGAAAAGCTTTGCCTGTTTTCCTTCGACGCACACGTCGTGAAATTCGAATACCTCCATAGTCCCGGCACATTTAATTCCATCTACTAGATTGGACAGACGTTTAAAACTTTCGTAGTTGGGTTGATCTAGGCGCAAAGTTGTAAAAACTTCCCGTTTTGACAGAGGCTAGCAAGGGCCATTTTCCTTCTGAATTCCAGAGTAGACAATAATTAACATTCGCTTCTCGTGGCGAGAGCAGCAACTCTTCCAGTCTTCGAAATAATTTCGGCTCCTCGATTAAAAAGAATGAATTAAAAAGAATTCGCTCATTTTCAGCATGTTCACTGACCAAATGTTATGACTCAAACCATGTGCATGGTCAGTATTTGTGATCTCTATAAATTCTCTTGGCTGTTGATACGCTGATCTCCTCCACATCTCCCCCGATGTGGGTGGCTTTCAGTGATGTCTTCACTTTTGGAACGTTGATTAATATCGATTGCTCCAATTTCAAAGTGGTCTGCAATTCGTCCTCTTCACGAATTATTTTTATTAAAATGAATTATGATGCGTCTGCTGGTCAGACGCTCCAGACTCCAGAAAAAGAGTGCCCGTGTCAGCTTCAGCAGTTGACGCTAAAAACCAAAATTGGTTTAATTCCTCGTTCGCCAAATTAGCGTTTTATTAGATTGAATCCACAAATTTTCATTTGCGAGCATTAACAAAAAGATTAAAATAATCGAGAATGGTTGCACCAAAAATATGTTTTTAGACATCCGCGACGACAAATCTCCTGGCAAAATCACAGCATAACTCAAGATTTAGTATCAAATTTGTTTTCCCAAACGTAGCAACTATTGAGAGTTTGCAACGGACAACTAGTGAGATGATTCTTCTCGTGCTTGGGTAGATTGGCATGAAGAGCTCCAATGCTCCAGTGTCTACTAGATACTTAATCCCCAGCAGCTGTGTCGGTTATAAATAGGCGGCTTGATGATGACGTGTGCTGGTTGTTTGCCGCATTAAGCGATTGCCCTAGGAGTTTTAAACGAGAGCATAATCGTGCGTTTGAGGACGTGCGACTATTTGATCGTAACGCAAAATTCATTGAAATTGTCGCAAGTTTCTGAAGAATTTTTGTCAGTTGTCGTTCCATACTATCCATCCAAGAGTTTAGTAAATTAAGAGAGAGAGAGAGGGAGAGAGAGAGTCCTTCTTACGTTCTTCAGAGCCCTCTCGTCTACAACTCTGGATTTGATGGTATTGTCATAGGTATTTTCACAGATAGCCATATGGCTATTAATTCCCTTGCTGGTCTTTCTACAGTGTCCATGAGTGTCCCTGCATGCCGTGCATCTCTTAGGGAGATGTCGAGACGTTCGGCAGTACAATTGATTTGGGTACCTTTGTGGAAATATTCAAGCAGCTGTATTTTCACAGATAGCCATATGGCTATTAATTCCCTTGCTGGTCTTTCTACAGTGTCCATGAGTGTCCCTGCATGCCGTGCATCTCTTAGGGAGATGTCGAGACGTTCGGCAGTACAATTGATTTGGGGTACCTTTGTGGAAATATTCAAGCAACTGTAAGGTCGATGAACTGGCGAGGCTTGGTTTACTGCCGGATGTCTCCTGCCCTTTTTCAATGGAAATACCGATGTCGTCGGTTAAATCAGTCGTCAGGCAAAAATATTTCCAGGACGCTAGGAAGTCCTTGGTTGAAAAATCATCCTTTGCGATAGCAAAATAGTCCTAGGTCTCCATGGATGCGCTTCACACCACACACCAGGCAGCTGTTAGGTTTAATCCGTATTGCTCTGTGTTGTGCTGTGGCTGTTCGCACGGGCCACTGCTTCAAAGGACGTCACATGCAACGGTTTAGCGTTAGGCTCAACGATTGTCGTCGATGATTTGGCCCGCAGGACGAAGAGAAATATGTCCTCCATCTTATGTGCTAGTGTCTATCTCTAGCAAAAAGAAGATTGGCGGCACTCGGTGTGCCCTTCCTCTCAAATCTGACTAACCTAAAGGGGATAGTGTAGTTTATCAAACGAAGTGAGATGATATGTGCGTTTCTCGGGAGGCTTCTGTTGATCTACAACCACTTCAACTTACATACATGAGTAATACTACAAATTTTCACCGATTGATGTTTTTCGAATTAGAATTCATTCGACACCAATACATTTTCATTTTTAATGAACAATTATAAAAGGATTGTTTTTTTAAGATCGTGATGGAAGTATCGCATAACCATTTTTTATCATTGTGCTAAATTTTTCTAGAAGGTGGTAGTGGCAGCGAGACCACACATTTCAACCTACTCGAAACGAAAATTCAGCAAAAATAATAATGGCTAATGGTTGTATTTCCGCAGTTGCATTTGCTTTCAAAACTATTCAATGGCTTTTATCTTCGCTTTTATCAATTCTTGAATCGCTGGTTATGCGCGATTGAATAGCTTTGGTAGTCAAAGCACCAGAATGAAACACCTTGTGACTGCGCATTTGATTGGTCAAAATCAATGTCATTTTAGTGGTGGGTCTTCTTGAACTCAGGTTCTATGATCTCATCTGGTTTTGAATCTACTTTAATGTTCAGTCAATTATGCTCTGCACCTTCATATCCAGGCATGCCCTTGACCAGCTCATGGCTGGTCAATGAATGCGTAAACACCGTGGGCTTTGGGCATCAACTTCGATAAAAACGGTATTTTACTCTAGGTCCAATCAGTTTGGGCGGCGCTAGATAAAGTCTCCAGTCGCACACCAAGTACTTGGGCCTTATTCTGGACAGTAAATTCATCTGGAAAGTAAATCTAGAGGATAGAACAAAAAAAGCAAGCAACGCGATTCATCCTGCTCTAACACACTAGTTCTATATGTTAATAGCAACGCCGATCCTTGCTTACGGCTGCTTGGTCTGGTCGCGGGCAATAAATAAAATCATTTTTGCTGACATAACGAAAAGAGTTCAACTATTAGTGACTCTCTGCTTTACAGGTGCCTCAACAGCAACTCCTTCGTCTGCGTCAAATGTCCAGCTTTATGATCCCGCTTTTGATCTCTTTGTTAGAAACGTAGGAATCTGGTCACTATGAGTCACGATCCTTTGACCTCATCAGTGTTGGGCTGGGGCACGCAAGACGCACTGACTTCTTTGCTCAATCTTTGCTTCAAAGGAAGATATCAAGCAATCGTTGGGGATGGACAGGAACGGAATCAGCAATTAGGTCCAGCACCCTTGAGCATATACACCCACGAATTCAAAATAGCTGCAGCAGTACTTGCTGCAGCATACTCTGCAGAGCGTGATATAGGGCTTCCTAATCACTGTAGTATTTTCCAGGCGGAGGTCTTTGCGATACAAAAAGTCACTGAATTAATATCCGTCGAAGAAACTGCTGATACCAGGATCAACATTTTCACAGACAGTCAAGCTGTGATAAAAGCACTACTGTCTAACACTTATAGCAGGCTAGCAGGCCCTAAACAAGCTAGGTAGCAAGAAAAGAGTTATAAATTCCGGATAATAAGGACATCTATGGAAATGAGAAAGCTGATGCGCTAGCTAAGTATTGGGTCAGTCTACCTCTAGTTGGATCAGCTGATATCCCAATTCCTATATAAACGGTCAAGTGCTTGACCGACTTCAATATGATGTGGGTTACGGTGCGCAGATGGTGAGAAACTCCGATCTGCAGAGTATCCAAGTACATGTGGGGCCATACAACCTCGCAGCTGCCAAACGCCTACATGAATTAACCCGGACAGACCGTAAGACTAATGATACACTGCTGGTATTGATAGCCAGGGTATGGATACCACGGTATCGATAGCTTGAGAGGGTGATACACTACGCCTACGTGGTATTGTGTGATATTACCTGTTGAAAGTGAGAACTGGCAAAATGAGTGTAGAATCAACATTGAAATGAAATTAAAACGAACCTGTATTTTTTGTCAAATTTGCTTGATAAAATTGTCCTCTTCTAATTTATATCAAAACAAGTAATACTTTCAAAATAAAAACATCAGTGACATTTATCAATGATCTTGGAAAGTATAATTGCTACGCTCACCACTGGTTGGAAATTCTCTGGTGGCAGTAAAATCTTCGATATACCGGGAAAAATTCTCGCGGTATCAATACCGTCGAAGATAACCCGTATGTACTGCTTTGCCGAACTCGTTTAGCCTAGAACTGGGTGATACCAGCAGTGTATCAGTATACTTTAAACGGCTGATCGGCATAATGCTCGTCACTGTCTTGTAGCAGCTCACACCCTGAAACTGTGACTTTTAGCCAGTGACACCTGTAGGAAGTGGCAAGAACCCTGGCTGGTGGACCAAAGATTAAAGGAAATACTTCGAAAAGGTCCGGGTCCTTCGATGGCCACTTGGATATATAAATATATATGTATATATATGTCTCAAAAAAATTCAGTACTAATAGGTCTATGGGCAACCTTGTGTCAGCCGGGGAAATCTAACACAATTATAGCTGCGAGATAATCAAGTGTAATCTTACCCTTTGGAAATTTTTCATCTATCCTATGTGGTCAAATGTCATTCGACAGCAGAGTCTGTTTCAGCTATTTAACTCAAGCTATGAAGTCAGAGTTGAAAAAATATTCTGCTAATTGTTTTTTTTTTTACTGAATAACGAATTTAAAAAAATTTGATATGTTTAGTTAATCATTTAAAAAAACTGAATCATCCTCCCATCCAAGCCAATAGATTGTAAATTAATTCATGTTTCAAATATAGTTTGTTAGTATCCTGATGAATGCGTTTTTAATATTTACAGAAAGCGAAAACAGTATTCACTTTTCGCTAAGTACAAGGATCAGTTTTTAAAATCATCTACCAAGTCGGTCTTCGCCAGCAGAAAAAAACAAGAAATATGTACCTTTCAGTAGACAAGTCCAATGAAAAATCTATAAATGTTTGTATTAATGGAATACTATTTAATACACTACTTACTTTGCTAAAAGCTAAAAAATGAATAGTAAACATTTCAAATATATTTGAAATACCTTTCGCCTTAGTATTTGGCTAAGAATAAGCGGCGAAATAGTAAAATACTCTTTAATTCAGCTGAAAACTACTAAATTCTAAGTTTGCTCGAAATCCTTTACATACGTATTTATTTATCAGGTATTCATATATGTAAATATGTCTTGTCAATCACGAAAACCGATCCATTTGTGGCTAGAAATCACTAATTTCATGCTCTATCGCAGTTCGCAGTATCTATGTATTACTATAATATTTCCAGATACAATAAAACCTTATCTCGAATGAAAAAAAGCTTATTGGCAATCAGAATTGGTATATTTGAGATAAGGTTGTATGATTCACGTGGAAACTTTTGAATCTTTTTCGGTAAGATCTCTTGCGTATGATTTTCATTAAATCCGGACATAATGTGTAGCAATCTTAAGAATATCAGAAACGCTAGCGTACAAATGTACTATTAATTCAAGTTTAATTGTATTTGCAATTCAATTTTTTTTGCAGATGCTGTTGTTTCTTTAAACGAAAGAAGAAGAAATCATCGCGCCAAAAATGACTAGACGGTGTACAATGTAGTCCGGAACGTGAAGCTGTAACATTGCTTCGTGCCACGTCACATTCAAATTCACGGGATAGTGTTTTAAATAATCCCAGTCAGGATTATGTTCAGGCAATATCACAACATACGTTGCGTTATCCATCCGCGTCGCTGCTGACGCCAACACCAACTACAAACAATACACCGACACTTCCGTTGTAATTTATTATTATAATTATTATCTATTATATTAATTAATTAATTACTATTATATTATGAAATAATTAATTATAATTACCTACAATATAAGTTTAACTGATAATAAAACAAAAGAAAAATATTATAAAAATAAAATAAAAAGAATACACAAAGAAACAAACAAAACTTATAAATAAAATGAAAATGATTTAAAAAAATAAAATTGAAAGGAAAAACTTGAAACAAATAGTTTGATAATGCAAACAAAACAATTAAAGAAACGACGATGCTCATTTAACCCATGCGACGACACACTAAGCAAGCAGAAAATGAAACTTTTATTGTATTTATAAAACGATATAGCGAAATTATCGTATCCACTTTGAACTCGGCAAAAGAGTCTTCTCTAAGATAATAGTAAATCCGTGCTCGTACCCTTCGCCCCTTATCGAATCGCTTTTAAACGATTGGAAATTCTTGTAATTGTGAATTCGGTTAATTTATTGGCATATTTAGTCAAATTATTCTAAAGAAAAATCACAAATGGAAAAATTGTATATTTTATTGTATTGTGCTGTATAAAAAAACAAAAACGTTGACGGAGCATGTTTTTGAGATGTAGACGGAAACATGTAAAGCAAGCTAGTATCTACATGCTTGCAAGCAAAGATGTATGTAATAACCTTTTTAAAAACAAAACAAAAAATTACCGAACGAATCAGAAAAGTGAATGTTATGAGAGAAAATAAAAATTGCAAAATGACGATGATTGAAATCAAAAATTGAAAGAAAATATTGTTTTAATTGAATCAGTGCCGATTGATTGTCAGTTTAGTGCAAGAAAGATATTCGAAGTGTTTCGTTTTCTTTAGTAATTCTCAGACGGAGCTATAGTAGAAACGTTCACACTTCACACACACTTGTGGCAGATTGTTTGTTTTATTGATTTATTTCGAAATGGAAATTAACTTTTACAATGCCAAATTATTTAATGTTCAAATATAGGAAGGATTAAGGTAAACACAAATACACATTTCAACTAGAACGAAATAAACATTCTAAATGAGATTGTTGACTGAAGATAAAAAGAAATAGGATCTAAAAGTACTTTCATTAGGTGTATCGACCATCTTTCCGCAATGATTTAATTCTGAACATTCGATTACGATCAAAGCTCATATTAAGGACAATATGAGTGGTTACACCACAAGATTTGCGTTATCTTTCACTACAAGATTTGCGTTATCTTTCGTTCGGCATGGCTTGTCAAATTTCTTTAGTTGGAACGAAAAAAGCAAAAAAAGAGAGAACATACTTAAGAATAAATAATTATTGCTTTTGCTTTATCAGATCTTGTGAAGGTAGTAGAGCATTTAAAGATAGTAGGTGGATTGAGCTGAAGATTCTAGTACTGATTTACAACTTCATTCAAAGCAACTAACATCTTCTTAGAATTTATGTGTGGAAATTTCTCCATCATTTTATCTTATCGATAAAATCTAATATTTGGATAGCAATAGTTACGGGAAAAGAAATGTTTATTAGTCCCAGATTGGAAGTTCGTCACTTGTGATGAAAATGCCTATTCAACCAACATTGAATGTGCATTTTCTAAGCTATAAACTTTCATTTTTCTTAGCTAAAGCTAAGCTTTTAAGCTTCAGCCAAAGGTATCCCTGATCAGTATATAACTTGCTAAAGTATACTTGTCAGTATATAACTTGCTAAATTTTATAGCGCTATTGTCCAATAACATGTATTGTCCATATCCATGTACTATCTTCGAAACTACGTTGTACAGAGCAGACAAACATAATCTTTGAGTTTAATGTTTTTTTGATTATCTCTATGCAAATCTTGTTTTCTTCTTATATACTTTTGACATGAGTTTTTTTTTTAGTTAAAAAAGTTTGTTGATCTTTTTTATAAAAATCCCTGCATATTGCTATTAGCATTTCGCTTGGATGACTTTTTTGCGATCTAGGACTCAAAAAGATGTATAATCTGTTCATGGAAAGTAAAAATAATGTGTGAAATGTGTTAAAGATGCGGATTGCAAACTGTTGTGCGCCATCCTCGAGAAAAACCGACCCGTTAAACACTTCGATTGAACCGCCGTGGGTGTCGTTGGCCTAAGAGTCGACCAAGCTCAACGTGGTAGAGTAATAATATGTAGAGTAATAATAGAGTATATAATAGGTGCGTTTTTTTGCACACCCGAGCAGATCATATTTTGTTAAGCATATTGAATATAACAACAAAAATCCTGCACTTGTGGCGTCACTGAATCAAAAAATGTTAAGCAGTAGTAGTTTATGGGTTTACATGTAGAGTGTGCTGATAACAGTAAGAGTGTAGCCGCCAACGCAACGACACATACGCATCTGTTGGTGAATTCTAGCAGCAGCAGTAAATCATCAGGCAGTCCTGTTGGCACACATGCGATCCTTGCTGATTTTAGCATCCTGCCGATTGCTGAGTCTCTTCTCTCTTACGCCGTGTCCGAGTGAACATCTGTTTGTACTAACGCTGTGAATATCTTTTATGAGTTAACGCTGTGAACATCTGTTATATATTAAGACTGTGCATATAATAAATTGTTAAGTTTGAAAAACTGTTTTATTGGATTACAAGAAAGTTAATTAGTGCATTGGGCACTATAAATGGTGACCCCGACGTGATCGGTGGATAATAGTATTGTGAACAAGTAGACTTTAAAGTACGCTTTCAAATAGTGATCCGTAAAAGTGAAAATGGCGTCAAGTGCAGAAAAACGCGACCAAGTGCGTGAAAATAGTTCTTCGGGCGAAGAGACCGCGATCGAAACACCGCAACGACGGCCGCGTAAAATAGACACCGCGTTGAAAACCGAAGCCGCACCAAGAGTCGACGCCATTCACCAGTTCAAGTTGCCGCCATTTTGGAGCAAAAGACCGACGCTATGGTTTGCACAGCTCGAATTACAATTCAAATCGTTTCGGGTAACATCGGACAGCGCGAAATTCAGTATGGTCGCCGGTATGCTAGACTCCAGCATTTTGGACCATGTGGCGGACGTTGTAGAGAATCCGCCGGAAACAAACAAGTACGAAGAGCTGAAGCGCCAAATCATTGCGAATTTCGCCGACACGAAAGAGGCAAAATTAACAAAGTTGCTAACAGATTTGGAACTGGGAGACAGGAAGCCATCTCAATTATATCGGGAGATGAAGAGCTTAGCGAATGACCAGTTTTCGGCTGATGCGCTGCGTACTTTGTGGCTTCGTCGTTTGCCAGCGAAAGCACGCGCCATACTTTCCGTGACAACGCAAGTTCACATTGATGCGTTAACGGAAATGGCGGATCGAATTTTGGCAGAATTCAATACGGAAGTGACGCTGGCAGCCATCAACACGAAAAAGGCACATCGTGAATGCGACGAAGATACGAACATCGAAACAAGACTGGCGAGAATCGAAAAGGCCATCGAGCGACTCTCTGTTCGAGATAAATCTAGATCCCGCAGCCGTTCAGGAAGCAGACGGTCTCGAAGTATTCAGAAACCACAAGGTGAGAATTTATGTTACTATCATGCGAAATTTGGTGATAATGCGACGCGATGCAGAAGATATTGCACGCGATATACGCAGAAAAGTAATTTAAACTAGTTATGTCGTCGTCTACGGGCGATCGAGGCGACGACACACAACACCGCCTTATTTTGACGGATCGCCTTTCAGGAATTATGTTCCTAATAGACTCTGGTGCTGGAATTTCGGTGTTACCACGTAAGTTAAGTGGAAAGCCGACTACACCAACGAGGTTTACGCTGTACGCAGCAAACAACACACCAATAAAGACGTATGGTGAAAAACTCTTAAATATTGATTTTGGTTTTCGAAGAAATATGCCATGGTATTTCCATGTAGCCGACGTCGAAAAGCCTATTATAGGAGCAGATTTTTTAGCCTACTTCAATTTACTAGTAGATTTAAGGCATAAACGTCTGATTGACGGAAAAACACGTCTGTTTGCTTTGGCAGCAAAAGACACGAGCATACTTCCTACAATCGCTTTGACTGAAAGTCATGATTTTTCGGCGATTATTCAAGATTTTCCGGGCATAACTTCTTCGTCGAATTTTAGAAATTCAAAGTCTCACGGAATAACACATCGAATAGAGACTCGAGGGCCCCCGATAGCTGAGCGTGTGCGGCGTCTTGCGCCCGACAAGTACTTAATAGCAAAGAAAGAATTTGATTATATGCTATCAATGGGGATATGCCGACCTTCTAACAGTCCTTGGGCTAGTCCCCTCCATTTAGTACCAAAGAAATCTGGTGCCTGGAGACCATGCGGAGACTATCGCCGGCTGAATTCAGTCACAGTGCCTGATAAATATCCTATTGCTAACATACAGGATTTCACTTACGCGTTACATGGTAGAACAATATTTTCAACGATTGACCTCGAGCGGGCATATCATCAAGTGCCGATACACGAGGAAGATATAGCCAAAACAGCCGTAATTACACCTTTCGGCTTGTTTGAATTTTGTACAATGACGTTTGGGCTATGTAACGCGGCACAAACATTTCAAAAATTTTTGGATACTGTGCTAAGAGGTCTTCCGTTCTGCTTTGCATATCTCGATGACATCTTGATAGCGTCGAAAAATGTAGATGAGCACAAGATACACCTAAGGGAAGTATTTAAACGATTAAATGAATACGGCCTTCAAATTAACCCGCAAAAGTGTGTATTTGCATCAGAACAAGTGAACTATCTCGGCTACCATATCAATGAAAAAGGCATTAAACCTCTGCCAGGCCGAGTAACTGCGATTCGTAACTACGAAAAGCCGGGTACAATTATGCAATTGCGCAAATACCTGGGAGTGCTTAACTTTTACAGGCGTTTCATGAAAAACGCGGCAGAAATATTAGCGCCACTTAATGCCTTATTAACCGATTCACGGAAAAGGGATAAGCGACCCATTCTATGGACACCTGAAGTCACAGCCGCATTTGAAAAGAGTAAACAATTAATTGCAGAAACGTCATTGTTAACATATCCAAGAAATAATGCAAAGATTGCTCTAAGTACGGATGCATCAAATATTGCCATAGGCGCTGTGCTCGAGCAACTCGAAGACGGAGTATGGAAACCACTCGGTTTCTTTTCAAAGAAGTTGAATAAAGCGCAACTCAATTATAGCACATACGACCGTGAGTTATTAGCTATATATGAGGCAATCAAATATTTTCGATGCATGTTGGAAGGTCAGCACTTTGACATCAAAACTGACCACAAGCCGTTGATTTACGCTTTTCAGCAAAGATCTGGAAAAGCATCACCTCGGCAATCCAGACAATTGGAGTTCATCGCACAATTTTCTACAAATATTTGCCATGTGCATGGACAAGAAAATCTAGTCGCAGACTTCTTATCGCGTCCTAATGATGTAAATGCAATTGATAATATCATAACTTCGCAAATTATCGCTGAGGCGCAGAAAACAGATTCTGAACTAGAAAATTTACTTCGTTCAGATACTAGTCTGAAGCTGCAGACTTTAAATATAGACAGCAATAAACTGTTTTGCGACACATCTTCTGGTAGCATTCGACCATACATACCAGTGTGCATCCGCAAGCAATTGTTTGAACAAGTGCACGGATTGTCACACCCGAGTGCACGCGCGACGAGCAAATTAATGCGGCAAAAATATGTATGGCCAAGCATGCGAAAAGATATAGCATCCTGGGCGAAAACGTGCTTACCTTGTCAACGTTCAAAGGTACATCGTCATACAAAAAATGTACCACAGCACTTCCAGCCGACAGATTGTCGATTTGGGCAAATACATATTGATATAGTAGGACCTTTGACACCTTCAAAGGGATTTTCATACTTGCTGACGATGATAGACAGGTTTTCACGTTGGCCAGAAGCTATACCTATATCGGACATACAATCGGATACAATTGCATTCAACGTTTTCAATCATTGGGTAGCCCGATTCGGTGTTCCAGAGATAATAACCACGGATCGAGGTGCTCAGTTCGAGTCAACACTATTCGATTCGCTGACTAAATTTATTGGAAGCAAGAAAACCAGGACAACGGCTTACCACCCCGCTTCCAATGGCATGATAGAGCGTTTCCATCGTACGCTCAAAGCAGCACTTATGTGCCACGAGACATTCCGTTGGACAGAAACTTTACCAACCGTGCTATTGGGACTGCGAACTGCAATTAAGGAAGATCTCAATTGTTCTGCAGCTGAAATGTTGTATGGAACGCAACTTCGCCTGCCGGGAGAATTCTTCACGACACGACAAACTGCTGATACGCACTCGTTTATCGAAAAATTTCGACGCGATATGCAGCAGATTCGTCCGACACACATCAATCATCATCGAAAAGACTCTCCGTTCGTTTTCAAAGACTTGAGAAGCTGCTCGCATGTATTTTTAAGGCGAGACGCTACGAAGAAACCACTGGAACAGCCGTATTCAGGACCTCACGAAATCGTTGAACGTATCAACGAAGCCGTCTACCGAATTCGTATGGGTGGAAAAACAGCAACAGTTTCTACCGAACGTCTGAAGCCAGCATACGTACAAAATCCAGAGCTTGAAGAAATGCCGACGACTTCCAGAGATGACAATCAACGACCGACACTTAGCCAATTTCGCGGCCCCATAAAGACTTACGCAGGGCCCAGAACTAATCGAAAAGTGACTTTTGAATAATGCTAACGTCACTTGGGGGAGAGTGATGTAGCCGCCAACGCAACGACACATACGCATCTGTTGGTGAATTCTAGCAGCAGCAGTAAATCATCAGGCAGTCCTGTTGGCACACATGCGATCCTTGCTGATTTTAGCATCCTGCCGATTGCTGAGTCTCTTCTCTCTTACGCCGTGTCCGAGTGAACATCTGTTTGTACTAACGCTGTGAATATCTTTTATGAGTTAACGCTGTGAACATCTGTTATATATTAAGACTGTGCATATAATAAATTGTTAAGTTTGAAAAACTGTTTTATTGGATTACAAGAAAGTTAATTAGTGCATTGGGCACTATAAGAGTGTTCTAAACGGTTCGTATCACTGCTGAAATCGGCAGTTTGAATTGAATGAATTTGCATAGCACTCTGCCATTTTTAATTATTTTACATCAAATTTTGTAGTGTGCTGACTGGTTTTGAGTGTTTCGATGCACATTGCATGGTAGATTGTTTCATATGCAAGTTTCATGTCTGATTTCGATTAAAATCTATATAAGATTTCATTCAGGTTTTTTCTATGGATTATTCTAATTTAACAACCAATCTTAGCAAAATCTCAGCAAATGCAACAACATTTTCGAACACTGCGATTTTCTGCTCTGGATCGTTTTTTTGCAACCCTACGTTAACCTGCTCTGCTAGGTTGCAAAAAAACTACTACTGCTTAACATTTTTTGATTCAGTGACGCCTCAAGTGCAGGATTTTTGTTGTTATATTCAATATGCTTAACAAAATTTGATCTGCTCGGGTGTGCAAAAAAACGCACCTATTGTGTTCCAAGTTGAACACCTGTTTCCTAAATATGAGAGGAATGTAGAGTTGCGAAAAAATGTGGAGTACCGGAGTAAATAGCTGGGATAAAAATGGATCGGCAATAACGTTGTTAAAACCAAAGATATGCTGAATATCAGAAGCACTTATGTAGCTTAGATGCCTAAGTTGACGATGTGTAGACTTTTCTGTCTTTTCTGTTTGTTATGCATTGTTTAGTTTGGCTAAGCAAGAACTGAGGGATTGCTAAAAGTCTTAATGTTTTTGCTCCAGAGCAGCCCTAATAGCAGTGCTGGGAGCGTTTACGAATAGACCAACCTTGGTAGCTAAGTCAGGGATAGAAAATAGATTAACCGCTTTCAAACCGTTGGAAAAAGCTAAACAAAGTAACGACTTAAATTTATAAAATTATACAAATTTTCATTGTTGCTTGCTAAAATGGACACTATGGCAATTTATTTTTATTTATCTAAATTCACTAAATTGAAATAGATACAGTAGCTAAGCAGATTTCTACAAGAAAACTTTATTGCCAATTTGAAAATTAGCGGTAACATAATTTATACCACGGGATCTAACGAAGGGTATCCGATGGCCAGGTTTTACTTATGCAGACAAATCAAAGTGAAAAACACACTTAAAACTATACAAAATTCTAGCGCATGGGAACCGCTAGAAACACTAATTTTCGAAGGAAAGTAGAGGAATCATGCAGACTTTGAGTGCATATTCTGCCACTCGTGCTCATTATTACAGCGAACCTGTTTTGAGGGTCATGTACTACTTTGATCTCAAGAAAGCATTGAAAGCATAGGATGGAAAGTATTTTCCGGCTTACCACTCGCATGAATTTCAAAATTGAGGAAAGCCAAACACTCGTTACTTATATTCATTTTCGGATGCTTGTTTTACAAAACTTTGAAGGCAGCATCTCCTATAACATAAACGATGAAAATATTCAGTTCTTACATCACTTTGCCAGCACTGCAACTACAATTGCATCACGCTAAAATCAACATACACCGTGAATCTCGTTTCCATCCGATGACTTCGTCGAAAGTTTTAGGCGTAGGAAGATGTTTGAGATTGGTATTCGAAAAATTTCCAAAACTTGGAAAATTTAAACATTGGTTAATTATTTTCATTGTAGATGTTGGCCATATGAATATTGATGGTAGCATATGTTGGTAGGAAAATAAAATCCCTGGTGTTGGCAGTCCTATGTGAAAAGAAGTTTAGGGTTGACTAACACCCGCAATGTTTTTTCGAATTTTCGAAATTTTAATATTTGTTGTTTTAATTCTTGCCCTATTTGGTCTACAATAAGGTCCATTTACTGTATGAATTCTGTTTGATGATTGATTCATAACTGCATCCGAAGCTATAGAGCAAAAAGTTTTATTTTGCTGAGCAAATTGTCGAGATTCAAGAGATAAATATTACCCTGGCTGGCAGGTATTTATATCCTAAAAATCTAAACTTCTACCAAACTTGGCTTAGAATAAGATTCAGCTTCTGTGTGAATTTCTTTCAAAGCCGGTTACAGAATCAAAGTTTATAGGGCAGAAAACATAATTTTTTTCTTAGTGATTTTTCAAAATGACACCACTGCCACAGGGTTGCTCATATTTCAAAGCAACTTCTATCAGCCTTGCTCCTGCTGAGGACTAAAATATCTTATGAATTTCATATTGATCTGATTATCCGATCGTTCTCGTGAACTGAATTTTCGAATGCTCAAAATAGAGGTAAATTGGTGATGGGCTACCGTTCTTGTGCAACACGGAATTTTGTAAATTTTAATTGAACAGAAAGGTTAAATTTTTCAATAATTTGCATTTTTGGCCAAGAAGCGAGAAATTTTCAGGAAGGTCGATGATTTGAAGAATATGTTTTGAAATGTCTGATGTATGTAGCTACAGGGCTGCCCGCACGCTCATATGTATATCATTCTAGTTGTTTATGGTTTTAGTCAGCATTAATACGCTCGGAAAATTTTCAGTCCGAATTTATGATAAATTGATTTTAGTGCTAAAAATGCGCAAAAGTCCGCTATTTTTAAAGATTTCAATATTTTGGAAAAAATTCGTGTCCAATATGGCTAACACCGGAACATTTAAAGAGATGCAATAATGACGTTAACTCTTGGCAGTGACTGTCACCGACGTTTTAAGGACCTCCGAATGCCTCTGTAAGGTCGCGAATGTGTAGATATATTTTTATCAATAATTTATTTCTAAAGTTGATGAATGTGCTAAACTAACGAAAAATGACCCGTATACCGATTTTTCGTGGCTTCGTAATGAATTCCGGAAAATAGACTCGAGAATGGGGTCCATGTATAGGCGACACCCTGAAAGTCTTTGCCAAAAGAAACAAAATTGCCACAAGTTAGTTAGTGCCAGTGTATAGGGGCAAATCTGAAAATAAAAAGTAAATTTTTGAAAAGAAACGGATCCAAATATATATGCAGGTCCAAAATCCACTCTGGTGATTGAAAAAGCCTCTGCTTATAAATCTGAGATGAGGACACCTAGTTTGCATGTAAAATTAGGTCAAGGGACAACTTTGCAGAAGTTTGTGCTCACACGCCACTTTTAAATTAGAATATTTCTATACAGAGAGAGAGAGAGAGAGAGAGAGTGAAATTAACATCGCTTTTCTGACTGTTTACTGTGTTGTGAATTGGGGATCGAAAAGAAAAAGTCGACTAACTTCAACTTTCAAAGAAACAGAAAACTGGAATCAATGTAAAAATTTGCAGGCACACGTATGCTTCAAAGCTCATTAAATAAACACGTGAGATGATTGATAAGTCTCATAGCATATTGCTTGACATAATAAATTCTAAAAGGTGTCTATAATTGCACTACTTAAGTGAAGTTAAAAAGTTTCTCTAGCGGAGGTAAACTAACTGTTATTCGTTCATGTTTCAGAAACAGATTTTCCCATTAAGGTTACATCGCAGTCTGATGAAATATTTAAAAACCTAGGAGGAAATGTTTTGGTTCTACCATGCATTATGTTAAAAACAATTCATTTACAATATTCAATACGATACAAATAGAAAATGAATACAATGGTGTGCTAATTACACTGAGGTATTATAATGGTTTTAATGTTTTCATATTGTATTTTGTGTCGAAGAAAAACATATTTGATAATAGACCGACTGAAAGTGTTGGTCGATTGTCTTCCGAACAATTTTTGTACATTTTAGTGTAAAACCTGGTTGTCCTGTCACATTTCCATTCAAAGATAAAAAAATTAGTTTGGACTCAATATGATAAAAAATTGGTTTGGACTAAACACAAGTGAAAACCTATTACAGTGTAGAAAAACTTCAAAAATTCGAATTGTGTTTCAATCTAAAAATGATATAAACTTAATGATTTTCAATAGACAGCGCTCATTCATGTTAAAGTTATTTTTAATGTATATATATATATATATATATATATATATATATATATATATATATATATATATATATATATATATATATATATATATATATATATATATATATATATATATATATATATATATATATATATATATATATATATATATATATATATATATATATATATATATATATATATATATATATATATATATATATATATATATATATATATATATATATATATATATATATATAAAAGGTTTTAAGGCGTAATTCGTGGTCACATTGGAGGTTATACTCCAAGGTTATTCGAAAAAGGCTTGCGAAATTCTCTCGGAGCTGATGTAAATTAGAAAAGTTGAAAATTGTTTCTTACGAACAACTTTCAGAAGTTCAGCAAGTTTTACAAAACTGATTGTGTATTTATATGTTTTCGAACAGAAGATTCCCAGCACCTGGCAAATTGTTATTGAATTGCGTAACGATCGTGAAAATGCAAATTTATAAAGTAATATCCTACAGTAGATGCGTCAGAGAGGCATTTTATTCCAGTAGTTTTGAAGTAGATGAAAATTTGATGAATTTCCATGTTTTCCTTGGTGCGTTGGTTGGGCGAAAATTGTATTTAAAAACTCTCTCTTGCATCATGTCAAGTTAGTTCTTTTGGAAGTGTCGACGTGTTGCGCTCTTTATGAGGCAACTATTTTAAAGCATTGTTTTTTGGTGCCAGTGAGACTCATAAAGTAGCTGAAAAACTGATAAAAATAATGCAAGCTTCTAAAGTGAAATCTTCGGATGCGTTCAGTTGGCTATGGAAGGCATGGAACTTCATAGGTGTTTATGCAACAGATAGTTACAACAAATTTCAACTTTTACATGCGGGGACGACACTCTGCTTCAACGTAATCATCGTGCTATCTTTTACAGCTCAGCTTTTCTTTATGGAAAATTTGAAGGTCATATTGGAAAATCTGCCTATGCAACTGAGTATGGTTGTTTTGCTGCTTAAGTACGCCTTTATCCTGAAAAGGCATGGCGAGCTGGAGATTATTTCAAAACTGGTGAAAACTATCGAAATGGGGCATCATACTCCACAACAACAGGAAAACGTCGTTAGTTCGGTGAAGCTGTGCCATCGAATTTTCGGACTGTATCTGATGTGTTATTGGTCACTTATCTTATTCAGTACAGTCGCTGCTGCTCTTTCTCATCAAGAAAAACTTATGAATGATATATGGCTACCATTCGATTGGAAAACGTCGAATTTGAACTACGTTTGTGCATTGACTTTCGAAACAATAGCAATGATATTCTTGTGTGTACAAAATGCCAGCACTGATGTCTGTGCGCCGACTTATTTCATTGTTCTTACGGTTCATCTAAAAATTATGATGGAAAGGATTGAGAATATTAACAACGGTCACAGAAAAATGTCCCAGAATGAAAATTATTCCGAACTTGTCGCGTGTATTAGAACACATCGATGTCTTATGAGGTAATTGAGTTTCCAAATTGAAATTTGAAATTCGTCCTTAATTTTAGAATCATTTATTTTATAAGAAACAAATCTAACTCCGTCCATTTCAGTAAGTTAGATACTTAATATTTTAATGAAATTTTACTAGTTGTTGTTTTTATTGTTAAAAAGAAATAAAAATTTCGCGAGTTTCGGGCATTAATTCGATATTATACGCTATCCCGTTTTAATATAGAAGAAACCAAATGATTTTTTCCTATTAATTTGAACATGTTTAATAAAGTGATCGATCGATAGTGTCCAAGATCTGCCAGCCAAAATATTGCAGAAAAAAAGGAGAAAAAAACCCGCAAAACACAATGATTTAGCCTAAAACTTCAAGTGAAAGTAACGGTGTTTCATACCATGATAAATTGCGTATTCCACAGTAAAAAAATATGAAATTAAGTTAGTTCCCCAAACAGTGTTTTAAAAGCAATATGCAAAATGGCAACACATTTAATGTTGTTTGAGTCTAATCAAAATTTACAATCATTTGCAAATGCCACTGGATTGCTGAGACAACTATACTCGTAAAGTAAAATAAATCAAAAGTGAGAGTGCATGTCAAAATAAACACGCGATGGATAGGATCTGGGAAGTAGGTTTTGTGGCAATGAAGTCGGGAAGAATTGAAATAGATAACCTGAAACTATTCCTTAAAGCCTCGCTTTAGCCCCCGCTGGTTTGTTTGTTAAAGAGTTTTTTGAAATATCATCTGGAAATTTTATCTTAGTTTCTATCTAGCTATCTTTAAGTCTATTACCAGAACGTTCGGGGGTTGAGGACCAAAACCAATGAACTTAAAATTTCTTCAACTATCGCGGCTAACTAACCCTGGCTGACAGACGAAAACGATTAACGAAATTTTACCTTTCTTTACTGCCTTCCGCAAAGATCGTGATCGTTCAGCCACTGGTTTATCTGACGGTGGTGGTGTTTTAGTAACTGTTCGGAATACACTTAGCGTGACCTCCTGTACCGACTTGGTGCCTTCTCCGCCTGTTGAATGTATCCTTATCGGTATATCTGCTACTCCATCCACTGTATTACTTGTACCCTCGATTTATACCCCATGTAATAGTTTTACTGTAGTTTATGAACATTGTTTTGCGAAGATTTCTTTGTTTCTTGACACCCACTACCCCTCTTGTTTTGTTCTCTTTTGTGGTGATTTTAATATTCCCAGCTTAGTTTGAGATACAAACTTCACTGAAATTTTATCAAGGAACAATAGTATAACAACATCCTCTTTTTTCTCTGTCTGCTCTTTTTCTCTGTTGAATAATGTGCCAAATGTTAATAACAGAATACTTGATTTTATTCTTGCTAATTCTCCTTTGTTGTCTGTTCGTTTAAGTGCTGCATTGTCACCTTATGTCAGTCCTGATCCTCACCATCCGCCTCTTGTTATATAACTTTCCTTTACCTCATTTCCCAAGAATAAAAATTCATCCGTGTTGCGTTATAACTTTGCTAAAGCGGACTTTCATTCCATGTCCAATAAAATTAATGATGTTAACTGGTTTGTTTTTTTCAGAGGTCTAAATGTTGATAATGGCCTTCATGCGTTCTATACTTTTTTTTCTAATCTTGTTTCCTGTCACACTCCGACTTTTCGTGTTCGAAGAGGCGTTGTTTTTCCTTGGCTAAATGTTGACGTGATGCGTGCTCTTAAAACCAAAGACATGGCGCGTCGTAGATTTCGAAGCTCCGGCTTATAGAGGTTGATCTTCTAAGATACATAAATCTACGTTCGTGCGCTAAAAAGATGGTTAAATATGCGATGAATGCTTATCATGGTCGCATTGAAGCTTCCATATCATCGAGTCAATAGAAACCTTTCTGGTCCTATATCCGTTCCCTCTATGCCTTTATGATGCACCTAAATGATTTGTCTGCTTCCTCGCCTCAAGAAATATATGAGCTGTTTGCTCATTTCTTTTCTTCTGCTACCTCCCAACTGTATGTCCTCTTCAGATTTTAATAGTCTTTGTTTGTTTTTGACGAACCCATTGAAGGTCGAAGGTTTGATTACTAACCTAGACAGTAGTGCCAGCTCCGGACCCAACGACTTACCAAATATCTTTGCAAAGTCCTTGTCATAATCCTTGTTTGTTCCTTTATCTGCCTTTAACCTTAGTATTTCTTCCTGTACTTTTCTTTCTTTCTGGAAATCCGCAAATATTTTTCCCATCTCCAAAGCCGAAAATTCGTCTTGCGTCCCCAATAATCGCTCCCTATCCCTTCTATTTTGCTTCAGTGAGCTTCTTGAAAGATTTGTTTACAATAGAGTATATCCTATAATTGAACCTTTTTTCGCTTCTGAGCAACATGGTTTCGTCAAAGGTAAGTCAATAGTTTCCAACTTACTTTCATTCACCAATATTGTTGCCTCCGCTATCAATCAGCAAAAACAAGTGCATGTATTATGTACAGATTTTGCCAAGGCTTTTGACTCTGTGAACCATGAAATCCTGCTCTCAAAGCTCGATGGTTTCAATATTTCGGGTCAGCTCCGTTACTGGTTTTCCTCATACCTTCGCGATCGTGCTTTTTTTTGTAACGGTTCACTCTTGTTCTTCTTCCCCCTTCTATCCTACTTGTGTCCTACTTTCCTTTCCTAACAGTGAGGTAGTAGAAATGGAGTGGCCATGCCCATAAGATTTACATTGAAGGGGATGATAGTAATTTATTGTCCAATCAACGCCAAATCAGGTCAAATCTGGTCAAATCCAAGTAGTTCCCTTCCAATTTGGCAATCAGAGCGAAATGGCGGAAAGGCGGCTTTAACATGCTTTGTGCGCGAAAGGATTCAAGGGGCTAATGGTGGAAAGTTATACCGTTTTCACTATCTCACTGTTTCCTAATTGATGCTGTTGAGTCTGTGCAACATTGATTTACTCACTCGCTATTCCTCAAAACCTGCATTTCCTACTGTGAGTATAGTATGCGTCTTTCCCTCCTCGAAATCTTGACGAACGTCTCCTCTACAAAATTGTTAAGGGCTCTGTAACATATATCCACAGTGCGCAGTTTTCTGTTCGTGATCCGGTACGTTTTACCAGGACTTCATTTACCCTAGACGTACCCTTTGCACGTACTCATAGAGCCCTCGTTACGCACTTTTAAAGAAAAATTAAGAACAAGCGTTTTTTCTTACGAAATAAATTAATTGAATTGGTGTATTTCAAATATAATTTTTTTATTGAATATATGATTAGATTTTATTTACCGCCTTTTATATACTCTGTTTAATTTGAATTTATTGTCTTTTTTCTTTCTTTATTCTTTTGTTTTTGAAGTTTTGTACCTTATATTATTTTCATTCGAAAAGAAAAGTCGGTACGTGTTTGTAAGATTCTTAAGAGAAAAAGTGAAGAATGTAAGAGATATTTGGATCGGGTGAACAAAAAAAATTAGTTCACTGGGAACTTCATGTATCATGAGTGAGTAGATTATTGCTTATGAACTATTCCTAAGATAAAAGTCTGATCGCTAAGATCCAGGTCTTTGATGAAGCGATTGAATAATGGGGTTCGGGTGCTCGGTGGCACGGCAAATTGCATTCTTTTCTAGTTGAACCATATAAGAGAAAAGAGGCGTTATTTTTGATTTTTCGTAAAGGTAACTATTCCATTAATAGTGACCATTGGCCTTAAAGTAAAGGGACGTGATATTTCGGAGGATACGGAGTTCAAATTTTGCCAGCTTCTCAAGATCGCTAGGAGGGGCTGAAGACCAGATAGGGGTACCGTAAGTGAGGATCGGTCTAATCAATTGCTTATAGGCAATACTTTTTGCTCGAGTAGAGATAATGCAGTTCGGCTTGAAGATACAGACTGTAAGATGGTATGCGCTGGCTGCCTTGTTGAGGCTTGTATGAACATGCTGACTGCAGCTCCAGCGAGAGTCGAGCCTTATGCCGAAGTATTTTACCGTCTGTGAAGAGGTGATTGCCTGGTCATTGATAACAATTTTAAATTTTTTGAGAGTTTTGATTCTATTCCTAGAATTTGTGTGCTTACCTCTGGAAAATATCAGCTCACTTTTGCTGTATTTATCTGCAAGCCCAATTTTGCATTATATGCAACAATTGGATTCGCGTACCTTTTTGAGCACCGCCGCTACAAAGTGCGGGCTATGCTGCGAGTTCCAGAAGAGTAGGTCATCTGCGTATAAAGTGGTAGATGTGTTTTGATGATCTTGTCGAGTAGTTTTTCCAAGTTTGAGAAGAGAGAAATTGGACATCACAGGACCCTAGAACACAGGCCTCAGAAGAAAACCAGAAAGTTTGTTGGCTCAATTGGCAATATTAAAAATGATCCTAACACCACGCATATTATTGGCAGTTGAGATTATTGGGAGAGGGTATGATTACTAAGCGTGTGGGAGACCTTGATTGCGCTGGAGGGGTGGCTTTGACCAGGAAGCTCGGAGTTTAGGGGTGCCCGATTGGATGACGTCGGCTCGCGTTCGGGACCGAAGTAGTTAACGGAGGCCAAGACCGAACCCCGGTTGTAGCGCCGATGATGATGATGAATGACCTATGAGAAATCCAGGCTACTGTTTCATAATAAGATGGCCACATTCATTGATAATCTGTACATATCGTTCAAGAATCTTGAAACGGGAAGGGAGCAAGGTGAAACGGTGGTAAATGAAGGCAAAGGATAAATCAATAACAACTGCGGATTATTTCAAATCAGAAGGAAATATACAATCAGTTGGACTCTTGTACCTTGTATCTAAGGGAGAGCGAAGTGAATTGCTTGGTATCTTTAATATTATAGAACGAAGACCATCGGAGCTAGTACTAGTTGATAGCTTAAGATTGTGAATAACAGTATTATTTCAATTTTGATTAGTAGCATTACTAATTTTTTTACTATCATAAATAATGTAATATAAAGTGATACCGAAATGTCAATCTATAAAAGCCAACTGAATATTTTCGATTTATGTTTTCAGAATATTTGATACCGTTCGAGATACAATCACTTATCCCATCTTCGTTCAATTTCTGGTCACTTCGCTTGTGATTGTCAGCCAAGCTGTTATTTTCCTTCTTTACCCACCCAATGCAGCAGAGATGGCATCTATGACGTTCTTTGTGATTGATGTGACTCTTCAGATTCTACCGTGTTGTTACTATTCAAACCGCTTCATGGCCTTGACCGATGATTTTGTAACATCGGTTTATTCATGTAACTGGTACAACCAGTCGCCAAAATTCAAACAGACAATGATCATTTTCATGCAAATGACTCAGAAACCAAAAGTCGTTATTGCTGGCAAAATTGTTCCAGTGACTTTAGCATCTTTTGTATCGGTAAGTGAGTTGTTTTTTTTTGGCTGGGAAATTTGAGAATCGCTACATATTTATTTGAATTTCAGTTGATGAAAATGACGTATTCTCTAATCGCTGTTATATTATCAATGAGCGCAAAGCCTTAAAGGAGCATCATTCTTTTGTGTCAACGAATCAGTTGCGTCCACACTGCTAGTCGAAATTGTTCAAAAATACACCAGACCGTTTACTTCGAGAAACTATTTTATTTTCATCGGAAATAATTAATGTTCATGCACTTCGCGAGGAAACTGTGCGAGTATGTTTACGTTTAATACAATGTATGGTAACATAGAAAGAAAACAGTTTTCTTAGAAAATATAATAATATTTATTTATTTTTATTGTCTCAATCATTAGATTTTTTTGATTCTGTAAACCATCACGTGCTGCTCAATAAACTTAATGGGTTTGTTATTTTTGGTCCCCTCCTTTTCTGGTTTTCTTCCTATCTTCATATTCCTCCTTGTAGAGCCACTTCAAACGGTACCACCCAATCTCTTATACTTCATAAATCCGTAGTTCCTCAAGGATCCATCCTAGGTCCCTTAATTTTTATCCTGTTTGTCCATGACCTTCCTTCTGTTGTTTATTTGCGGATGACTTAAAATTATGCAGAGCAATCAAGTCTGCGGACGATTATCATCAATTGCAAGATTTGTTTGCCCTTAGTCAAAAGTGCTAAAACAACTTCCTACCACTAAACATTTTTAAGTGTCACCAGACGTTATTCTCATATAAAAATTCTCCACATGTGTACTCTAATTTTTTATCTGGTATTTCCCTATCGGTTACCCAACATTTTAAAGACTTTGGCGTGGTGTTTGGTTTTAAATTGAAATTTGATGTTCACGTCATGAACATCACGGTCAGCGCTTCTGGGATTGCTGGATTTGTCTTGCGTTCTTCGTATGAGTTTACCCACATTTCCACCTTTATTCACATTTCCACCTCCTTAGTACACGAGTGCAGTATTCTGGAGTACGCGTGCGAAATCTGGTTCCCTCGCATTCAATATTTATCTGACGCCATTGAATCAGTTCAGCGTAGGCTCACTCGCACGTTGCTTGTTAAATTCAGCATCCTCTTTTGCCCCTACTCCTCTCGTTTTTCCATTCTTCGTGGATCCTCGTTGGAATCGCGTAGAATTTTCCTCGATGAGTGTTTTCTTGTTAAACTTAATCAAGGCTTTATTTGGTCAGATCATTGTTCCTAGATAACGAGATGTGCATACAGTCGTGCTAGTCGATCATCTGAGGTTTTTTCTGTTCCGTTTTCACGTACGGATATCTATTTTCATTCGCTTTTGTTGCGTCTTCCCAGAATGCACAATGCACTTCAGCTTGATCCTCTTCCGCAATCTTTTGTAAATTTGACGAATATATTGAAAATGTTATGTTGAATTGCAATTTAACCTTAGTTTTAATTGTTGTCGCTTGTTTTAATTTACTTATTTCTTTCGTATGATTCTTTATTTTAATTATTATTATTATGTTCCATTTTCATTCTTTTCGTTGTAATTCGAGAATATCTGTAGCACAATTATTAATAAATAAATAAATAAATATCCAATTAAAGGCAAAATAAGGAATAAGCTTAAAAATCAAGAAAAGATTCAAAACAAAATAATGTACGACACATCAAAAAAAGAAAAGTTAAAGAAAATTAAAAAAAAATATGATAATTTAACCATATAATACAAAAAGCAGTAAATGATATAGAATCGTTATTTCACAGACGTGATTGGATATAAAGCAATGTATTTAATTTATTTCATAAGGCAACACACTTGGTCTTAAATTGTTTTTCAAAATACGTAACGAAGGCGAAAGAGAGCCAACATTTAAACAATTATGTTGCTTAGGCAAGCGTAAAAGGAGAGAATAAAATAGGTTTAAGCACGAGCAAACGGTACGTTGACGGTAAATGAAGCCCTGGTAAAACGTTCCGGATAATGAAGTGAAAGCTGCACTCTGGGGATATAGGTCACAAAAAAGGAACTACCCTACGTGACACTAGGGTTGGAATTTCTAGGATGTAGAGATGCATACTATACTCACAGTAGGGAAATCAGATTTTGAGGAATAGCGGGCGAGGAAATCTGCGTTTTGCGGACTCAACAGCGGGAATTAAAAAACGATAATGAAGACGACAAAATTGAGAGCAATATTCGAGGGCCCTAGGCACGAAGAAGATATACAAGCGTACGAACTAGGAAGTAGTGCTAAAGATTTGGTCGTTGTAAGAATGAAGCCGCACAAACGAAAGGCTTTGGGTGTGAACACGCAAGATGTGAACATAACATTTTAGTTTCGTATCAAATACAACACCAAGGTCCTTGAATTATCAACACTACAAAGGAAAGAACCAAAAATGGAATAGAAATACGTGATGAGCTTGTGAAAGTGTTTAACACTTTTAAATTTGATACATTTGGCAGAGCACTAGACAGGTCATCCTGCAGCTAGGAGCAGTCATCTACTGGCTCAACCAACTTAATTTTTTTCAAATCGTCAGCATAAAAGAGACATAGAGAGCTAAAGAGGGAAGGAAGATCATTTAAAAGAGGGAGGAAGAACTAGAGTTAACCGTTATGAAATTAGCACGATCACCAATGTACAACAAAAAGCAGAAGCGCAGTTGACTTGAAATATTGACCACGTCGAGCTTTAAGAGAAGAAGGTCATGGGCCACTGAGTCAAAAGTTTTGTCAAAGTCTGCAGGTAATACATCCACTTGCCTTTGCTGATCAATGGCAGAATTTAAAATATCAGTGAACGAGAGTAATCTGTTGATTTACCTTTGATGAAACCATGTTGGTCAAAAGTGTGAAAAGGTTCAATTATCTGGTATACCCTGTTGCGAACAATTCTTTTGGAAAACTTACTGAACCAAGATAGATGGGATATGGGGCAATAATTGGACAAGCAAGACAATCGTATCTTACATTTTTAAGGCAGGGAAAAATATTTGTGGATTTCCAGGAGGAAGGAAACGTACAGGACAAAATGATTAGGTTAAAGAATACAGACAAAAGAACACAAATGGATGATGACAGTGATTTTGTAAGAATATTAGGTAAACCATCAGGGCCACAGCTTGCATTACTGTCTAGGTTTGCAAGTAAACCTTCTATATATAAGAGGCTCGCCGGAAACAAGTAAAAACTGTTAATATCACAACAGTGAATATGATCAGAGGAAGATGAACTAATTGCAAGCTGAGAAGAAGCAGAAAAAAAATTACGCAAACAGCTCACATATTTCTTGTGGCGAGGAATCAGATAAATTATTGAGGTACATCACAAAAACGATAGATGCAGATTTTTTAAGGTAACAGATATAAAACCGGAAAGGTTTCTGGTGACAAGATGATATGGAGGCTTCAATGTGACCATGGCAAGCACTCATTGCATCTTTACTCATCTTTTTAGCGCACGATCGTAGATTTTTGTAACTTAGAAGATTTAAGCCGGAGTTACGAAATCAACGACGCGCTGTATCTTTAGTTTTAAGAGCAAGAATCACATCAACAGATAGCCAAGGAGGATTAGTATCTCTTCTAACACGAAAAAGGAGAGTGTTACAGGAAACAAGACTAGGCAAATAAGCATAGAGCACATCATAAAAATAGCAAATCAGTTCATAGCATTGATATCATAATAGCATCAATTTCAATCTCATTTACTTCTATAGGGTTTTCCTTTAGGGCCCCTTCAATTTTCTGCTGAAATTTCTCTGTTCTGCAATGACATTTCTGTGAATTTTTTTTGACATTTGAAAGTTTTTTTTAACCAAACTTTGTCAACTCCTTTCCGTTCCCAGGAATTAGTCGTTGCTCAAACCAGTTTGTGGCGAATTTCACGTAAGGATTTGGGTTCACGTGCCTGCAAGATCTTTCTGATTTTTATCGCGAAATCATTTTTTGGCTTAGCGGATTCGTCAATAAGCAAAATTGCTAAATTTGATCAAGTGAGCGTCCCAAAGCCATTCATGAAATGCCATTACATTCGCAAAAATTGACTGTTTGGTGCGCTTTTCATGCTGGTTTTTTTAATGATCCTGGCAAGCCAGTCACGGTCAACGGTGAGCGCTATCGTGCCATGTTAACTGGTTATTTTTGACGTAAATTATTGGAGAAAATGGCCTGGTTGGCATATGGTTTCTACAATAGACTTATTGACCTAGTTTATGCGAGAGCCCAATGTAATCCCGATTTGGGATTATACCAGTCAGAACGTCGTATAAACGGTCAAATTCGGATTTCAGCTTAAACCCGAACAGTTGGGTGTACGCCCGATGACTATGTGTGAGTGTGCATATGAAATGTGTCAATAAAAGTGATTCTTCAACATGAAGGGTCTTGTTTTGAGCAAATTTACACATTATACATATGAAATATGTGACGGCGCTTGTTTTGTGCATTTGGATAAAACTAATGTCGTTTCGTTTATTTTTGCAAAAGAAGACGTTAATCATAATTAAGTGCCGAAAATTACTAGTGCCTGCTGTACTTTCCACAACATTGTGGAACGCCGAATAGAGCATTTGTATTCAAATTGGTTGGAGGAAGAAGCAACATGTAACATACGCAAACAAGTTTCTATGGTTACGCAAACAAGTTTCTATGGTTACGCAAACAAGTTTCTATAAAAAAAGTTTCTATGGTTATACGCAATTCGAATTTCATAAAATCCCAATTCCAATTTTGCCCGTTTATACGACGCGATATTTGGGATAATCCCGAATCGGGATTAAATTGGGATCTCGCATAAACTAAGTCATTGATGTCGAAATTTGAGAATCGAATCATTTCAAAAAATGTTTCTGTCAACTGGCTATCTCGCTCTTGTGACTTGGCCCCATTAGATTTTTTCTTTGGGGCTACGTCAAGTCATTGGTCTATGCCAAACATCCGCAACCTTTTGATATGCTTAGATCCAATATCGAACGTCAAATCGCTGGAATATCATTCATTATGCGGAAAAGTCATGGAAAAATGGGTTCAGCGGATTCACAGTTGCAAGCGCTTCCGGGGCTATCATTTAAATGATGTTGTGTTTCATACATAATGACATTGATTGTACTTTAACTTTCAATAAAAATGTTGTTCATATCTGAAATTGCTTTACAACATAATATGTGATACAAAAATTTCGGTTTTGTAGGGGAGAACGGGGTTTTTTGGCCATAGTTTGGCAAAAACTGCCTTTACGGCGCTTTCGATGATTGGAAGTGGTCGGGGAATATAATAGTGATATTTTAAGGGCGAAAACATTTTTGATAGGGGAAATTGGGCAAAAACGTTCGAATTTTACAAAATTTTTTTTTGGTCTAGCATGAATTTGGGGGATCTTTCTGAGTTGTTTCGGGTGAAATTTCCATACAAATTTCGAAAAAGTGGCCTAGTTTCGAAGATACGGCAAAATGAAATAGGCCGGAAAAACTGAAAGCACGAAATACTCGTGAATATGAAAGCACTTGCAAGTATGAAATACGATTGCATATTAATATTAGGATACTATTGCATCACTGTTTGATTGAAATGAATCAAATGGATGAAATTTATTGGGTAAATTCTTGATTACATGTATAGTTCACAAAAATACTCAGATCTAGTATATTCAAATTTCGTACTAGGTACTGGCTGTTCCAAAAAAAAGTACCTGTTCGATATACCTGTTCCAGTATATACGCCTTATCTCTAATCACTACATCACAGACTAAACTGGGAATTTTAAGAGAACAAAAGAAGGGTGGCGATTTATAAAATACTGACTAAGCGACCGCGATCATTAGCGGCGTTTATAATCCAGATCGACTTAGACTGGCTTAGACCGACTTGGATTGAAATAAAAATGGGTGCCAAGTCAAAGTAGGTCTTCGATGTGACAGGATCGACCAAGTCACTTGAAACGCGATTGAGTTTTATAAGCCGTTCATACTACACTCTAAATCAGGCGATTTCGATCAGCTGGTCGCTTTCGAGCTAAATCAACTTAAATCTACCTGATTACCATAGGCGGGCCGTGGCCGAAAATCTGGCAGGGGCCACGGACTGAAAGGTTCAAGACATGCGATGATTTTGTTTTTGATTGTACACGTACTGTTCATACAATTTATATAATTTACTAATACATTATATATTTATTTGTTGATTTATTCTTTGTTAATTGCTAATGCATTATCAAATAAACTTTTTGTCTGTGAATACGTATGAGCTACTAACACATGCATTTAATGTAAATGGTAGGTATGAACAGCACATGAATTATCAATGAGCGCTAAGAAAGAAAGCTTGTATGAATTATACGGGAATAGAATGGCAATAATTAAAAATTTCAGAATATTTTTTCGTTTAGAAGCTAAATATATTTCAACTTATACTTGAAGAAAAGGATAGCTAAGTTTCAAAATATCTTTGAAGAAATTGGAATAAATTAAGCTTAGAAGGAAGAAATTGATCTCTTGCTTTAAACATTTGTTACCTAGAAAACCAAGAAAAAGCGAAAATAATTTGGGAAGATGAAAAGTGCTGTAACTTACTCTTTTCGAGCTATTTGGTTTGCAGGAATATCTTTGTAGCCCTAACTACGTGTCCGAGGCTAGATGAAACATCAAAACCTTTGAAACTAGTGCTTTTTGCTGTTTTCCGTTTTCGCGATCCTCTGGTAAATGTGAGATCCAGACAGTTCTTTTCTGCGAATGATTTATTTTTTCCCCAAACTACATACAAATCTTCTCGCTCACTAAGTAGTGTTTTAACTGTTCCATTCATAAGATTTATCCCATCCCCAAGAGTTGCATTTTTAGTTTGGAAATATGTGCTTAACATGTTCGTTATAAAAAGAGCATAGTGAAAGATGAAAAGATTTACTACAAATTTAAGATTACTGATTGAATGAAAGATCCCCAATGAATAGACTGAGTCGTTGTATTTTCCCTCATTCATTTCTTTTTCTAAAACCTCTTTCTTAGTCCCATAGCTATCAATCACATATTTGCAATTGTGAAATCTCACTGACTAACGAGTCGAGCTTAAACTTCTCACTCCACGCCTTGAATTTAGACCAACTGCCTCTTCAAGCTGCTTCAACAATTTGTGGTGTGATGGCTTCGAAAAGTGTAGGTAAAGGGATTCGATGGCATTGAAGAAGGATATACACGTTTCGATTGTGAAAAATGTGTCCATCACAACAAGGATAATTTAATGAGCTTGACAGTGTACAAAGCCACATTTGGGTGTTTTATCTTAATTTAGGTTTGTAAACCACCTTTTTGTCCTAACATGACACTAGCACCATCAACAGGCAATTAGCTAAGTCCGTAGCAGTCTAACAGGCTCAAAATTATATCGGCTAAATGCGAGGCATTTGTAGCTCCTGAAATGTCTAGCAAATCTGACAACCACGGAGAGTTGTTCCTTTTTGTGGACCCTTGCTTCGTCTGCCATAATGTCATGTCCTCTCGAACGATTTCAGCAATTATTTTTATTAATTCATTTCGTGTTTTGCCAATACGGTAGTTCGCAACCTCGCTTTTAAAATGTTTTTCAAAAGTTAAATAATTCTTCGCGAATAATTCACAAAATTCAAAAAAAAAATGCACAGTTATCACTGGGACCACTTTCATCATGTCCTCTGAAAGCAAGTCCTTGGCGACTGAGGCACGTGGTAGGGTCGATAACCTTTTCCAAAAACTTTCGGTTCATCTTGACAATATTCCAAGACTGTTCAAGCACCATATCACTTACTGTCTTCCAAGCACTTTTAGAGTTTTATTATTGTAGAGTTTTTATTATTGTATGCAATATGTGTATGCAATTCTATGGAAAATTTCGCATTGTGATAACTTCACACCGAGTCATCAGATCATCACGAAATTTACAAGACGCATCAAGGGGTATAATAAATAAGTTTCTGTCGTTTTGAAATGTCTGAGCAACCTTGTAGCTACCATAAGTACGTAAACTCAAATCTTGCAAACCATTGACTCTCTGGTATTTTTATCGGTATTTAGAATAAAATGCAAATGATTGATGTATTTGATACTATATTTATACAGTCAAATCTAAACTTCTAAAATTCCCAAAAGCAAAAAATCGTAGCCCTTCACCAAATTATTTATATTTTTATCTCGCGATCGGATAAAATATCACTGGATATATGTCTTGAGTAAATAAAGGTCTAACAAAAGTTTAATGAAAATGAGAGGAACCATGTGGCGGTCGTGTCACCATGAAAAAACGCTCAATGAAATTGAAGTGCTATACCTTTTACCTTCCAATGCAGTTATCAAATTATAATCAAATTCACACACATTTAACGTGAGTGTAAACCAAGTAGGTCAGAGTTTTGGTTATAATGTTGGATCCGCGATGCTAGCATCAACATTTCTGTCCTGGAAATCGGTACTATTAAATTTTCAAATAATATTGATTTCGTAGTGAAAATAAGCCGAAAATATTTCAATTTCTAAAAATTTAACATACTCGCGGAGAGTAACTCTAAACACCCTTTTTTCGTATAACTTCCAATGCTTTCAATGAATCAAAAGTTATATTGTAAGTTATTTGAACGGGATGCAAAATCGGTAACGTCTTTGTAGTGGTGATGTCAAAAGGTTGGTGGTGTTGTCAGCAGCAATATTGAACTTTCCCTGCTATTCAGTATGGACTTTTTTAATCAAGCCACTTTATCATACGCAAAAGTCAAAGAAAAATGCTCTCAAATATGGAATGAGACTGTATTTGTTTTGCTTAATGTTAGGTATGAATGTGCTTATTGTATATGATTCCATCAAGAAAGAGTAATCGCAGCGAAAATTGCTCGTAATAAACAACATTGTTTTGAATAGATAGCATAAAAGTGCCAGAGATGCCAAAGACTTCGAAAATTGTATTCTACGATAATTAATCTTAATGCCTACGATTTTAAACTCAGATTATGTTTAATGAAAAAACATAATTGCATAAAACGCCAGTTTACAAAAGTGTTCTTATCTAAATACCTGTATATTGCCTAGTAGGAATGAACAGATAATTTTAATGAAAAAAGGATAATTGGCGAGGCGCTTTTCGTCTTTTTCTTGACGTATAACTTGTCGAAATTAAATATTGCCGTCCATTTCTTGAGATAAGTCCCATAGCATCGTAATTAATATTAATTAATTAGTCTCTATGTTATAAGTAGTGTGCTTGCTTTGGTATAGGCTTACACTACTGAACTATACAGCTCTTGCAGTAACAACAAAAACCAAAGAGGCGAAAACTTAAGTATTTATTGTTAGAAATATGTAGAAATATGTCCCGGCCCCCCCTGGCCCCCCCCCTACGGCGCGCCTATGCTGATTACCCATAAATTTTTCTTGGCGTCTGACAGTTGATAGGGGTGTGTTCAATGTTCATGCTATAGCAGCTATTAGCTGCTATTTTAGCAGCTCTGGCTGTCCAATGTCACGAAATAGCTACTTTCTGATGCTTGCTATTTGACAGTCGGGCTGTCCAAGATTCCGACATAGCTGCTAAGGTAGCAGCTATTTGCTGCTCGCAGTCTGGAGGATAGCAAGAAAGTAGCTAAGGCAAAATGGCCGTGCGTACACAGCTGACATGCAGTTCATACGTCATTTTCAATTGGAAATTGAAATGAAAAGAAGTTTTTGCGATTTTGTGACACAGCAGATGAGGAATAAATTTGAAAATAGTGACAGCATAAATTAAATACGGGCTTTTAAGCACTTCAACTCAACTCGAGTTAAGTCGGCTTTCACACAGTGCAGCTCATCTCAAGTTTTTAGCAGGCGAGCATGAAGCGCAAAAGGCCGGGTGCTCAGTGTGCCATCATGTGCCATCAAATTTTCAACGATTATTTTTTGCTCTTTTTCACATACTATATATGGCGGCAAAAGCCGGAAATAAGTGATACGTTTTAAATATGTTAGGAAAATTTTAATGGTTTCTGCAGCTGTATGTTGAAAACTCCTAAATTTTATACAATTTCCAAAGTGCAATGGAAGTATTGAACTAATCCAAGAAAACACAAATATTTAAATAAAAAAAAAATTTGAAAAAGTATTTTTGAATTTGCTGACCTTCGTAGCAGTTCTTGGCTGTTCAATATCCATAGCTGCTTCACCTAGCTACTTCAAATTTTGACACTTGCTAAAGTGATACTATGCTTTTGAAGCAGCTATAGCATGCACATTGAACACACCCCTGATTTAGAAGTGTGGTGTGAACGGCATATTAGATTTCATGTGGGTGTTTCGTGCGACAATAGACGCGGTAATTTTTTGAAATTTGAAAGTGAAAAAATGTGAAAGCTTGTTAAAATGGACAATCAAAGACTTCTGATATCAACAATAATAATGAATTTTCTTTGTCAGCGTCAATTAATAATGAATAATAATGAATAATTAATAATATCAACACACGTACCTGAATTAAATTGTATGGTCCTACCTCTAATAAAAGATACGGAAAAACCCCAAAATAAATTGAATGGCTTGCATTCATTTCTAGTTCTTTATTAAATTTGCATTTGTGTGAAAAGAATAGTATTTTCACAAAACACTTTTCCATTGTTTACCTAACTTACTTTTACCTAGCATACGGGTTGCAAAAATAATCATCCACCAGTGCTATTTATTATTCTGGTATATTTGATTGTAACTGTATTTACAGACACGGTCTGACTCTCCTTCATTAGTAAGTAATAACCAAACGATCGCACATTTTGTGAAACGTAAGAAACATGCCCTGCTAACAGTATAAGTTAATTTTTTTCGCACCAGGTTTTACAACATGTGGGATTGTCTGGAGACGTTATAACTCCCCGTGCGTTCTGGTTCCAAAAAAAGTATTTAGTACTGCATGATAATATTATTGAGGCTTCGGTGCGAATTTCATTTACATCGTATTGTTTTCACTCCCAATAATTAAGGGATTTTCTATTCCATATTCATCTGTTAAATAGGTTAAGGCTTGTTGATTCCAATCAAATTTGTTCACTCATGAAGCATGCAATATACATATAGTTTTGCCTATTTTCAAATTATTTTGAACCATAACATGTGAAAATATATGCAAATACATTCGCAGCAAGTTGATTTTGTACTCTTGCTGCAAGCGAAATGTTGCCACAAAAAGAAGCCTCCTGCAAAAATATGTTGCTGCTCCAATATGCGAGCATACCTATAGTAACAATTATGTTATTCTTATTCTAAATTCCATGTTATTTTCCTTAGAATCTCAAAAACATCCAAAACGCATATATGCTCGATTCATAAATTTCAAGTATTCAAAAATTTCATTCACTTCCACAATGGTGAAGTATGCCGCATTGGAAATTCACATACATAAGTGAAGTCGGCTTCGAATTTTTCAATCCTCAATCGCTCGATCCGCGTCTTTCAACGCCCAAGTCGATCCGATCCTGTAAAATTTCGTGATCGGACCGACTTATCTCAAATCAATCCACTGCGCGTATTCAACATGGTTTGACTAATCGTAAGCCAGTTTGAAACTACGTTATAAACACGGCTTTTGTCGCAGACCGTATAAAGAGGTAAAAGTACTTTACTGAAGATATCCTGTGTTAGCCAGGCTTCAATAAGGCATATTATGTCGTCAGGCGCGATAGTTGAGGAAATTTTAAGCTGAGGGGTTTTCGTACGATTTCTCTTCTGGAGGTGATTTTTATAAACTCTTTGAAATAAAATACCAGTGTACCAGAAATCTTTCTTCAGCAAATCTGAGATTCCAGATGTGATAGTGACGCAGATTGAAGAGATCTGCTGATTATTGAGGCTGCCACATGTATGTTTCCTGTAACTGAGCTTAGCTTCAATGTAACCTAAGACTTCTTCAGTGGTGGTTCTATAAGAGTGAGGTTTCAGATAGTCCTCTAGACGAGCCAGGCTGACTCAGTATTAGAGGAAAGGATATCTACATATGTTACTACGGAAGATAATGCAAAAAAAGTCGAAGAAGTAGTTCTGCCAACAACCAAATTCGAAATGGGTATGCTCACGGTATCCAGATTGTGATGTTGTTGTTATTGCTGTTACTGTAGGGATTGCTGTCATTGTTGCTGTTGCAGAGTTCCACGCTGGCCGCGTGTGAGCATCTGGGACACGTCATGTTCTGGTTGTTTCTGATAGCTGCTAGGTTTTACTACTCCACGGGTTTGAGGTGTATCAACTGGAGGAGATATCAGAAAAGTTTATTGATCAAAGATAGTTATTGTTGAAAAACGAGTCTACCTTCCTCATGATGCTGGTTATCGGCAAGTGGGGATTAAGAGTGGAGTGGGGGATAAGTGGGGATACTAGCAACTAATAAAAGTGAATTGTTATCAGACGGTTCCTTGGGGGAACGGCAAACTACAAAGCCTCAGCTTCTGTGCTTCTAATCGAACTTCCGGCTCTCCACAACAGTGGGTAATGCTCATCACCAGAGAAAAGGAAAGGAATGCAATCATGTCGTTTGTAAATTTCAAATAGCTGAGCCTGGATGGATGGCATCCATCCGACAATGCTAAGGGAGAGAACTGACCACCTGGGTCAATGCTAAAAGATATGTTTAAGGCACCTTGGCGAAACGATAAGGTCGTCTCTGATTTCTTGAGTAGAGGGAGCGATTTTTAATGGTCAGTATGCGACGGCCGAGCCATCAGTCAGATAGGGGGAATAACATGTAGTATATGAATATATGCACCTGCCGTAACTATCTTGGCTTGTGGAAGCCTGAACTTAATCTCCTCGAGGTGACTGCAGGTAAAAACCTTTTTTTTTTCCAGAAAATGATGGCGAATATTTTCTGGCTAGTCCCTTTCAAGTCTCGAGACCAGACTTTAAAATTCTTCGAAAAGTTTATCGACCACATATTTAGTTGACTTTAAGCGATTGGCAAAAGATACCAAAATATACACCGATTTATAATATAAAACTTATATGAGAATTGTATTTTTGTTTGTTTTATAAAACACATGTTTCATAGATGATAAAAATTTATTTCTTATAAATCACTAAATAACACAGCTATTACTCCATAATTGTAATGAACACTTCATTTTTTTCACGGAGTTCCCATTGTTCTTCAGCCTGTAGTAAAGCAAGTAGAACGACCCTCATATTGCATGCGTAACCTTTTTCTTCTTGGCGCTTCTGCTCTAACACAGTCCCAGATAATTATTTTCGAATTCGATTCGCCAATGTAAATAGAGAATACGAAACTCTCATTAACTGAAAATAAGACATCTTCGAAATCAGTGCTAGGAAATTCGCATGGACTTACCGAGACGAATGTTGACAACGTCACTGGTATGATTCGCCCAGCCACTATGACTTTGGGTCGCTGAGTCATTTGCATGAAAATTACAATACACTTCTTGAATCCGATCGATTGGTCCATCCAATTCGATGAAAATAAAGCGGTCACCAGGCGATCTGAAGTGACCATGAGCTCGTGTGAGTAATAGCAAGATGGGAAAACTTGTAGCACTGCTGCAATCAAGAAGAAACCAATTGCTATCATTTCGAAGATTGACGGCGGATACAAGAGGTAGTTGAGTAAAAGCACGCATATAATCAGAGCAGTTCCAAAGAACTGTATGAAAATTGTATAGGACACGGTTTCTTGCAATATTTCATAGATGCTGTAATCAAAAATGAATGAATGATAGCAATATGGTATGTTTCATAAGTCTTCTGACTCACCTTAAAATATTCCGGTGATCTTGGATACATTGAATCAGTTGCTTTCGGCTTTCAGCTGGGGATGTTCTCTTAGAAGAATTAAGGTTTTTGATTCGATCGATAAGAACTTCTAAATGGGATGTTAGCACCAGCAGGTAAGTAGGAGCGCTGAAGTCGTTTGTAAAGCTCTGAACAGCCAGCGTGGACTGCGCTATATATTGCACTATGAGCGTGATCCAGTACCTAAAGGCGCTCGCTTTGAAGTCATAAGGTAGCCAAATCTCGAAACCTAGTCGTTGCCGGTGCGAGAACGCTGCACTTACAGCCGCGAACAAATCAACTCCTTCATAACAAATCATGATCAAGATCGTAAGTATACGTGTCAATGCCAGCATACGTAGCAAAAAGCCGCGCTGTATCTCAGTCATTGGCCGGTTATCCAGTACGCGTAGATAATCGTTAATTCCAATCAGTTTACGACGCATCACCAGGATCATAATGAATTTCAGCAAACATAGGTGTGCCACAATGTTCATCGGCAAGTTGTCCAGCAGATTTTTGAAACTGGACATAAAGAAGAGTTTGACGATGAAAGTGATCAATGAAAGGATGTTGGCGAATCCGATGATAAAAGCCAAATGCATTATTTGATTTCTACTGTAGTCTGCATTGGGGTAGACTCCCAGAAGTTTCCAGCAGAACCATACGTAGCGCAAAGCTGCTGTTGAGTCAACTTTTTCAACTGCTTTAGATTTCGACATCTAGAGGTGCTCACTTAATCACTGGTACTGCGACACTGGACAAGTATGTCCTGAATTTAAATAATAGTGTCCTAAACAACTCAAAGTTTCAATGTCTGTAAATCGTGGCAATGTGTCATAAAAATATACGAGGGGAAAAATTCACAAATTTTCATATTAAACTTTCATAAACTTCGATAGTTACAAATGGAGAGCTAATTGGGTACTTTTTCATAATTATCATAATCAATTTCGGAATAAGTTTTCCTAGTAAAAGTTGTCGCATATGTAAGTTGATCATCTAACTATAATCCGAAAAATATTTTAGGTGCTATTGATTGCCGATGATTTGAATTACAGTAGTGAGAATGGAAAAAACTATTCGTGGTATGTACGTGAAGTTTTAAAGTGGCAAATGTAACTCGGAATTTCCTTCCAAATTGTTATTATTTTCGTTTTTTGTGCTGCTCATATGGGTTTCTTAACGTTGTCAAGTCACAGAGCAATGTAATAAAACCCCTTTTCAGTTTTTAACGTCAGATAAAATGTTGAGAATAGATTTTTATTTTAATTCAAATATAAGGCGATTGATTATCTTAAACAAAGATAAAAAAAACTATTTTCTACGTTGCATTAGGCGTAATGTATTAAAAATGGTTCTTTATAATATTCGTTTTGTAACTTCACAGTATTAAGAAACTCTTATCAATAATACAAAAAATAAAAAAAAAAAATAGCAACAGCGATAACATAGGATAAGAGGCGGGATATAATCTAAGTTGCCTCCCTGTGGTGCACCCTGGGCAATGTCGAATGATTAAACTCTTTTTCTCTCTAAAATGACCACTTTTACCCTTGTACTTTTGTCTTTTGTTCTCTTACACCTGGGCAATTCTTTTTTCTTCTCTTTGTTCTCTTTTTTCATCGGTCATGTTTGGGCTAGCGATTGTAGCATTCCGGACCTAGTCGTCTTCAGAAATTTGCTCGTGTGCGGCTGTGAGTTAATACAATCATCTTTTTCCCGTTAAAACCCTGACAGCATCAGAGTACGCTCTTAATCTTGTAACCATTTAATTGGTGGTGTAGTTTCAGTTAAGTCGGAGTCCTGATTAGCTCTAATTGATTTTGAGTAAATGTTTCTATCAGGGTTCCTATAAGGGCCACCTTGCATAGCCAACTTGCTTGTATAAATACCCATGGAATCATTAAGGTATCTACGCTATCAAGCTATCATGACTGATGAGTCGTTTGCAGCAGCAAAAGCCACGAGACGCGGAGCTATGGCGAATGAGCCAGACCTGCAGGCTGTTGGTATGCTCACTGCTAAATCAGCTGGGTTTATTGGAGATGTGAAGATTGAGTTAGCTCCACTAGTTTCCAGGTCACCCTTCACTCTGGTTGCGAGTGATGCCGGGGCTATCGTCTGCAAGCCTGACCCAGAAAAAGCTCAGAAACAAGTGTTTGACCAGTTGAAGTACAGATTATAGTTAACAAGCCAGCCCAATCGTTGTCACCTTATCTTGTCACCTTATCCTCAGGCACTCAAAGTTTAAAGGAAGCTAGGCAAAGTCTAACATGAGAAGCTTTTCGAAAAAGACAAAAAAAAATCCCTCCAATGATTTGATTCGAGAATACTTGGTGCTACAAAACCCTCAAGATTATGTTTAGAAACGAAAAAGGTAAGCTGAACAAAACAATAAGAGTAGGTAAGTTTCAAAGAAGCCTGAACTCTTGGTAGGCGCTCATCTCTAACTATGCATTTCAAAGATATGACTAAAAATTGCTTCATTTGCATTGCCTTATTTTCAATCGGCTGAAAATAAAACAAAAAGGCAGCTCCATCAACATTGAAAAGTGTGGGCTATTGAAACGGAATCAGGCTGGTAGCATGTGGAAATCAACGCTCAGCTAAGGTCCGCAAGCAGTCGGCTTTTGAACTGGGAGGCTTTTAGTTGCCAAATCAAAAGTGGTGCTCGAAGATGAAATTACCAGTCGGGCTGGATGTAGGAAGATCTCCAGACTGTTGGACTTTGAACTTTTTATGAAGGATTGGAAGGCTGTTAAAACTGGAGAGCCAGTTGAAAATCTACGGGAAGCTCTTTACATTACAAATTAAGCGGCAGATTTGATCTAAGAAATCTAAAGGTGAATTGTCAAATTAGGGACCGAGAAATTGAACTTACACTTACGAGTTGTGATCAATGCCAAGGCTTATAATGCTGAGACTATAAAGGAAGATACAAAACAGTTTACTAAAAGATTGAAAGACGCTTTCAGAAAGAGACCCGTCGCTTGCTTAGGCGTGGCATCTGAGGAAGAATCAGATGCAGAACCCAGTTTTTTTTGCTGGGACTAGTGTTGGGACTAATTCTGTGTTGTATAGCTATCTAGACCTTTCGATTCAGGAAACATAAGAATTGGGAGGTCGTTATAGCGTCCAAAGAGTGGACACTATCGCTACCAGGATTTAAAGCTGATTGACAATGGTAAAGGTTCTTAAGGCTGATCCTCACCATTCGAAAGCAGCAGCAGTTGCTTTGATCTTCTGCTTATCAAAGACGGAGAAGAGCTAACTTTGATCCAACATCATGCACAGTTTAGGTTTGGGGCTATGCACCAATAAATACTGACTTATAATACCTGATGGCTTGGAGAAACCACAAGTCAATATTTTCGCCAAGCATTTCATTAAATACACTATTTCTGTGACAAGGAAAACATAGCTATTTTATTGAAAATTGATCGAAGATCTTACTGGTTGGTTTCATTCTACATAGCATACGATCATGGTTCAAAGCTTCCCTGTGATACCATTATGAATGCGTTGCTGTCAATTGAGAGGTTTTGGGGTCTGTCTTGGACCCGAAGCTAAAGCTTACCTTGAAGTGTGGAGCTGCTTAATCACATTGACTATTACATGTGCATTCCAGATGTTGGAGGCGAATCAAACTTTCCTACCCTAATTCGAAAGGTTTTCCTTGGCGTTAAATTACTAAATGGGTGTCCTCATCCTCAATCCTCATCGCAGTTACATATCTATTTATGTGGGTAGCAGTAGCTCAATTGAGCAGGTAGCCTTTATATGAAATGTAAATGAAGTGTTAGGCTCTGGTTCGATAATCTCTGAATTATAAAATCTCTGAAGCTCCACGGAGTACCAATTTCTACCAGGATCTGCATCAGGCGCTTAACGCTCATACCAATGCTTTTGGCTCATAGTGAAATGCATGTAACCCACCCAAAGCCCAAGAAGACTCGAAAGCCCCCATAATGGTATGTAAAAATCATAATGGTATGTGAAACAAGGTGCAGGAAATAGTTTACCAGCGCGAAAATAAATAATGGCAGCTTATTGCATAAAATGAAACTAAGAGATGCGGTACGCAAGCCAAAGAAGTCATCACGGATATCCTTCTGTGGCGAAATGGAAGGTATCTATGAGTGAAATCGCCAACGTTAGGTCTTAGGCTCAGCACTGAAGGTTAGAGGGTGCATCCAAAACCCTTATAGTTCGAACACCGATAATTGTTCTGTCATTGTCCCTTTGGACACACATTGCCCGAGAAGTCTCGCATAGTCCTCTATCATACGCAGCTCATCAAGCACAGTAGGCCGTTAACTCATCGCTCCATCGTAGGATTTCTAGATTTCAGTTGTGATGGGCCATAAACTTAATCAAGCAGTTCAAATTTTTTGATTGCATTTTGCTCATGACATCATGGCTGGAGAGGCTAAATAATGTGTGCTTGTACTTTTCGTAGATTTCCGTCAGCTGGTTGAAAAAAACGGTACAGGCAGCAGTGTATCCCCGCTTTTGGAGAGATTAAGTCAATCTCATTTCACGTTTTAGCTGGGAATGCGACAGTAAAATAGAGCTAGTGCTATTTACTTGGCCAAAAGGATTTTAGCTCATCGTGAATTTCAGTCGTTAAAAGAAAACTGATCCACGGGGCCTTCTGTCTTTAACGGGGGAAAAACTATTTTGTGTAAAAACCTGTTTTAATTTTCATTCTGTTTTCAAAGTAACATCCAACCTCAATTTTTTTGTGAAATATAATTCACAGTGTAAGGAGTGAATAACATAAACTGCTTCTTCGTCTCTTTCCATTATAGTGTCGGTGGCTGTTTTTTAGGATATTGACTGGCTTTTGTGTAATCAAATAAGTGGCTATAAACTGTCTTGCTGGTTCTCGTACATTTTCGTGCATTTTCGACGAATGCCATTCATCTCTTAGAGAGACATCAAGACTTTCCACGGGTGAATTGATTTGAAGTCCTTGTACAAAAGGGTATATGGAGTCACTGATTGGCTGGAGGCTTCGTGTCCCTTTCTTTAAAGGAACATCGACGGCTTCAGTCAAACTAAACATCTGGCAAAAATACCATCAATACTAATGAGTCATCTGTCAAGACTATCAAGACCAACTTGGGTCGCCATAGATGGCAATAGTACCAGGCAGGTGTTAACTGTAATCCGCAGCAGTTTACGTTGTGTTGTAGGCGTTCCTTCATAGGATGCCATGCGCAGTGGTCGAGAGCTGGGTTCAACGATAACTGTCAAGGCTCTGGCTCAGATAACTGTGAGGAATCTGCCCTCTATTTCACGTCCCAGTGCCCAGTTCTGACGAGGAGATTGACACCGCTTAGAGCACCGTTCCTCCCAAGTGTGATCGACCTATCTCTTGTTGTCTTAAGGAAAATCGTTCAGCTTATTAAAGAAACTAGATGGTTTCCTGAGTATAGTCGCTGAGAAGAGTAATAATCTTGTTATCACAGTGGGTCTCCGCTGCGGCTATGTATGTGTTTCGGTAGGGTCCTCTTCAGTTGACAACCACTTGAGCTAAACTTAATCTAAGATATCATTAGGAATAATCCGTGTCACTGAGAGGTTTTTTAATTTTAATATAATATTTGAAGACCTTGTACAAAATATGCAGCTTCTCAAAAACATCGTCTCCCGGATTTCTCTGCTGTCGTTTGCCATAAAATCTCTCACAAAAGATTTTTCGAGCAGGCTCCTCTCTGTTTATTTCGACCTTGATGCCCAGCCCACTGTACTCTACCGATCATAATTTTTGTCATTATATCTGTTTGTTTGTTTATTTTAGGTAAATTACGAGCAACTTATGGTTGTATTGCCTCTCGATTTGTTTTTTTTTTCTATCACAAACGGGCCAACAATTCTCCGTAAGGCTTTCCTTGGAAACACGGCTAAAAGGTCAGAGTCTGTTTTGCTGAGTACCCATCTCGGATTCATGCACGGATAAGACAATCTTATTTTACAGCAGCAGCTACGAGATTCTGGATCAATTTTGAGATTTAAAGAGCTTTGACTGGCCATAGTACGCTTTATTTGATTTTAGCAGCCACCCCATCTTTTTTTTATGTTGGCAGTTTGAACTTGCTCAATAAAAAACTCATATTATAAGAACTGTCCCAGTAAAATTTAACCCTTTTTACTAAAGCACATAAAATGAAACCTTTTGAGTTTAAGATGATATGATTATTGTTTTATATAGTTTACTTCCGAAAGGTATACAGAAAGCACATTTGAGGCCCGACACTCAGTTCTTCACAGAAGCCTCATTAAAGATTTCGTATGCTTTTTCCAATTTTTTCAAAGTCAGATAGATTCTCAGCTTTGCCATTGCTGTCCTTTAATACACATTCCATTTGAGTTCAGGACAATTTGGTTGGTTGGCCGCCTTGGAGACAAAGAAGACGAGGCTGCTTTCATACCACTCCGGCGCTTCTTAGCAGAATGACTTGATGCTAGGTCTAACCAAAAACAACAAAGACCCTTCATGCCTATTAATGAAAGGCAGCAATCGCTTCGACAAACATTCCTCGCTGTAAAAAAACATTGCTCCTTAGATCACAGCGACAAATTGCCTGCTAAGCCATGTACTGTTTTTGCAAATGCACTGGTTTTCTTCAACCTAAATACTTCTTTTAATGCACTCTTTGCTTTAGCAGTGTAAAACCATGGCCAGGAATCTGTCTGAAAGTTATTGATGGAATCACTTTCGAGTAGACAGTCCGAGTAGACATAAGTCTCATTATCTAAAATGACACAACCGAACTTTATTACATATTGATCGTATAATTTTCGAACGCTTGTTTTTGCTACTTTCTCCTTTTCCTCGGACCGATCAGGAGCTTTGTGCACCTTATATGTTCTCAGGTTGTAACGTTGCTTTATTCGATCGACCGTTGATTTCGATGTACTAGCAACTACTGTTATATCTCAAAGGGAAAGTTTGGGTTTGGTGTCGAGCTTCCTGACAATTTTCTTCGCTAAGTCCTTGTGTATACTTGCAGATTCTTTACCGTATCCTCTTTTCCTTGTAACAGCTGGCTCTTTTTTATTATTCGCTGTTACTCGTTTGGCTGTTGAAAGTGACGTGTTAAAGTTCGTACGTAGCAAGTTTTGAAAATTTCATTTAGGGATTTTCCACGTATTTGAAAATAATTTCCTCTCGCACTTTTTCATGTTTCGACTCTATGTTGCCAGTTAAAAGGCTCCTGGATGAATGAATACTATTATAGTTTTCTGTCCTTTACATAGAAGGTTATTACATGGCTTAAAGATCTGGATCAGGTATACACAAGGAAATATTCTCAAATATAAAAGGTTTAGATTTTACTGCAACCTCTCTTATATCAGCTGACCCAATATTTGAAAATTTTTTGGCTGAAACACATAGAATCTTTTGCTTCCGCTATCTAAAGTAGATACCACAGTTGGATTCGTCCGATAATCGTCTAAAAGTCTGTTTTAATCGAGCCATATTCTCGCAGTTATTTCGCAGCACTCATTGCTACAGAACGAATGAAATTTCATTCATCTATTTGATGTGTATATTCACTTCAGTAAATCGAAATACTAACAGACTTTGTTAACAAACATAAATTAAATATGAAACACGAAAATATAGCCATATCAATAACATTACCAATTTATTTGCGCAAACGATTCGCTAGTGAAAATAAAGAATATGATATTCTCATGATCTGCAAGTTAGACAAAAAAGTTAAAACATATGCGTAGGATTAACAGAACAAACTCACCAAGCCAAATGTATATAGGTTGACCGGTATAACCTTTCCCGCATTTATGACTTTAGGTTGTTGAGTCATCTGCATGAAAATTATCATGCATTTCTTGAACTCCTTCGATTGGTCGATCCAGTTTGATGAAAACATTGCTGTCACTAGTTCGTTGGTGGTCAGTGTAAATTTATGCGAGAAATAGCAAGATGGTAGAACCTGAAGAACTTCAGCCAATAGGAAAACACCAACAAAGAAAGTTCCTACCAACGATGTTGGGTATAATAGGTAGTTTAACAGGATTACAAAGATGACAAGAATGGTTGCAACAAACTGGATGAAGGCAGTGTAAGCAACGGTTTCTTGCAATATATCATAGATTCTGTGAATAAATGGTACTGTTTCACAATGAAGAGTATTCACCTTGACTTACCTTATAATGGTTCGATGATCTTCGATGCAATCAATGAGTTCCTTGTGATTTTCTACGCCAGCATTAGATCCGGCTGAACTTAGATTTCGTATTCTTTCCAGTAAAACTCGTAAGTGAGCTTCTAAAACGATCAGATATGTAGGTCCTGCAAAATCATTTGTAAACGCCTGAACAACCAGCATGAATTGCGCGCAATACTGCAGGACAAAGGTTATCCAATATCGGAAGGCAGTTGCTTTGAAGTCGTATGGAACCCAAATTTCATAAGAAAGTCGTCGGTAAGGTGAAGCAGCAGCTTCTATACCTGCAAGGATGTCAACACTTTCATAGCAGAAAAAAATTAAGATAGAAAGATTCCGGATGATAGTAGCTGCACGCAGTAAGTATCCGCGTTGTGTTTCGTTCATTGGACGGTTATCTAGTGCTGCCAAATAGTCCGTGATGGTGATCAGTTTTTTGCGCAAAGTCATAAGCGTCAAGAACTTAAGGGCGCAAATATTTATCGCAATGTTCATTGGGAGGTTATCTAGAAGATTCTTAACACTCGTTGTGAAAAATAATTTTGTTACAAATGCGACTGATGAAAGGATATTAACGAAACTGAAAACTGAAATTAAGTGCACGGTTTGCTTCCAGGTGTAGATGGTGTCATTGAAAAGTCCTAAGAGATTCCAGGCGAACCAAACAAAGCGCAGAGCCTTGGTTGAATCCATTTTGCTTGTAACCGTAGATCCTAAGATTGACGCGTCCTCACTTCACCGCTTTTACTTTGATAATAAAAAAGGAATAGTTAAATAGTTCGGGAACACGTGAAGGAAATCAAAGTTACGAGTTTAAATTTGGACAGAATTAATTATGTAGAAATTGTACTTGATGGGAACTTACCAAATGAAATTTTAATATGTACATTTCAGTCAAGGTAGAGTTCAATACCTGGACATTTTAAGTACATTAGTTTTAATTGAATTTTGTCTTTAATAGTGTTTGTTTTAAATTTTTGCTCGTAGTTTGACATGTGCAACGGAGGTCTATGGGTAGAATTTAACGTCATTCATAAAATCTAACGTCATTCATCGTACCAAGACCAGATAAACATCAATGGAGAAAGTTATTGATGGAATCACTTGTTTTCAATACTTTGTCAATGACTTTTGATGTCAAAGAAGTTCAAATTATTTTAATAAAAAAACCGATTTTACCCTTTTGAACCTAAATATATATTTATTTTTTTGACAAATATCGATGTTTCGAGGGTAATCTACCCTCTTCTTCAGTGTCTATCGGTCTAATCTTAATCTAACTTAGGTATGTTATTTACAGTGCTTACTTTTAAAGTATTGACTTATACTAATTACCAACTAATCGTCTACGAATTACTTTTCTTAAATACATTTAACTATCTACATTAATTAAATATGCCTCCTCACTGTCAAATGTATGTTTAAATTAACCTGAACAATGGTGATGCACAGTTTACTTGGTCTGTGTTTAGTCATCTATTCATTAGGGTTTTCCATATGATCAGGCTTTCGTACGAATCTAGTTTTCGTACCCGCTGTACCTCTTTAATCACACCCACGTTGTCCCATGCTATGCTGTAATCATCCTCCAGGATGTGTTTCGCTACTGCTGATCGTACTAATGTTGTATTAATTTTCATCACTGAAGCTGCTTCCCGCTGACTCCAAAAAGACATTTTGGGAATGACTCCAAAAAGACATGTTAGGAATAGGGAAACAAATTGCACTGGCCGAAAGGAATCTCATTAGAGATTCCGTAAATAGGCTTTAAAAGAGATTAGGGGATCTCACGCTCGAAGTTTATTCCTTTAGGTAGAAAATGGGATATATTAGACATTGTAGGAAAATCAAACAGGGCCTTTAAATGTGAGAGAGAGAGGAAAACTCTCACAAAGAAACTGAAGGAGCTGACGAGAGGAAAGGATATCATGGAAAAGAAAAAGAATGCCCAAGAGGCTATCCCTAAGTGGTGAACAAGTCCACGGTCCAGTTCACAGAAGAGTAAATGAAGCTGCTTAACCAAGGTCTGAATTTTGCTGTCAAAGAAACAATATTCCCAACAGCAGACTTGGTAGTAGACATCGAAGCAGCGGTTGAAAACCTTTCCGAAGAGGAGAAAGCACAGACTAGCGGCAATTTGGCTAAACTCATCAGGAAGGAAAATGGTAAGAGGGGGAACACTGGGAAGGCACAAAGAGTGTTTCACGAGTTGGCTGCTAAACCAGTCTTTTATAACAAAGCCGATAAAGGAAACGCCGTGGTCGTAATGAACAAAGACGAATATGACCGATTAGTTATGGAAAAACTCAACAACGGGGATTACCATTAGCTTAAGAAAGATCCTTTACCAGACTCTATCAAACGAGTTGAAAGAGTCTTGAAAGAGTGCAAAGGGACGATTGTGAGCAGTTGGCCAGACAGTATATTACGTGGCAAACAGTATCTGGTGTCAGTTTGAACCATGCATTTTTTTTACGCACAGGGAATAAAAAATTCATGAATTTGCATAAAAAAGTAATTGTAATATTTTGTGACAATATTTGTTAAATATTCGTACACATAGCATACATAAACATAATTTAAATGGAAAATTGTTTGAAATTGAACATATGGAGTTTTTGAATTTGAAAATATTGTTGGATGCACACCAAACGAACCGTATGACGTTGTGGCCGCACCAGAAAAAGCCTAGAAACGGCGAGAAATACTCGACATACATCTCATACATGAATTTTTAACAACAATAACAATCTACAGACAAAGGCGCAATAGAGCCCTCTAGAAAGCAAAAGCGGAACATTCCAGAGTCCCAATGGTAACGAAAATTTCCAATAGTCTTTTCGAAGCCAGTTTCATTTCACATGACAACAAAACAAACCTTTAAATAGCCCATAGAGGCCTCTTGAAAGTAAAAGTGGAACATTCGAGAGCCCAAGACACATACGACACGACTATAAATATCGCTGCGAGAGGTACTAGCAGCCAGTTAGTTGGTTAGTTAGTAGACGGCGTATACAGCGAAAAGGCTGTTACTGTGAAAAGCGATACAGCGAAATTAGTGTATCCGGGCGCGGTTAATTATAGGCGATAAAGTGTGAAAGTTTAATGCGAAGTTATAATAGTGCGATCAGTAAAGTGTACGGAATATAGTGTTATAATTATTTGTGTGAATAAAAGAATAATTAGTGGTATAAAAGAAAACTGTTTTGTTTCACAAATGTGAAGAATATCAAATCTACGAAAGTTGTTTTAACGGTAAAACATAACAATATTATTTTATTGTAAATTTATTGTAAATCAATTGTACATTCTTAACCTAATTTAAAGTTTGACTTACAAAGGAAACTTAAAATCTAGCGGCTATACTATTTTAGCCTGATGGCTCTTATTGGTTTATTTTTTAAAGTAAATTTGAGCAGTCGACGCGTTTAGACGTGTATTCATTTAGCATTTATAATTTTAAAACAATTTTTCACAGTGCATCATGGAACATTCCTACAATATTTGTAGTGAACATTTTACCGATTTAAAAGACATCATAATGTGTATCGCATGTAAAAATTATTTTCACCCCAAGTGCACTACACTAAAAAATGAAGTGAATCTTCGAAAACTCGGACAAACGCGCGATCAGTGGAAGTGTGATTTGTGCAAGTTATCCAAGCAACGGAACAACGTTAATTCTGAAAACAGTGTTTTGTTAGATACAAATTTCAAAACTGATCTTACAAGCAAAATTGATGAACTAACTGTGGCTGTACAATTCATGTCGAATAAATTTGACAGCATTAAGGATGTTTTGGAGGAAATTAAATTCTTGCGCCAAGAAAATGTGAATTTAAAACAGAAGCTGACACAACTTTGTAATCAGAACGCTACTCTTCAACAAGAGTTGCGATCAAACGACGTATGCGTTGCCGGTTTGCCTACAAACAAAACGGAAAACCTTTCGGCAGTAATCCACTCACTGGCAAAGCATTTAAACTGTGAGATATCCGAATTTACATCAGCTGTGTTTATCGAAAGCAACGAAGGTCAATTACAATGGTAACCGGTCAACGACCGCCCAACATAATTTGTAAATTCACCCGACAAAAAATTAGAAATGATTTTATGAATAAATACAAAGAACGTGTTCAGCAAGCAGCAAATGGGGCTGGAATTGTTTACAATAATGGTGAACGTATTTATATAAACGATCATCTAATTCCTTATACCGCTCAAACTTTGAGAGAAGCTAAACTTCGACTCAAACCGAAGGGTTTTAAGTATATATGGACGAAGAAAGGGAAAATATACGCGAGAAAGGATGAAAATAGCAAGGCAGCACTAATCAGAAACCGACGATTTAGAAAATTTAGAATAAGATCAACTTCTTTCTCTTCATTCATCTTTAAGTAACTGTACGTATATTTTGTACATTTATTGCCACTGACGAAATGATTGATTTCGAAATATTAGAAGATGTTCCTAAGACTGTGACAAAAATTTTAAGGCATGAAAAAGAGATCTCCGAATTTTACATTCAGAATTCTAAAAGCAGTTATTGCTTCAAATTATTAAGTAAGAATATACGTAGTGTGTCAAAACACTTTGATGAGTTTCAAATAGTTATTAACAGTTTGAAAATCAGATTTGATGCAATTATTCTGACCGAAACTTGGCTAGCGGATACAGACTGCTTTGAACTTGTGGGCTTCAAGAAATTCAACAAGCCCAGTAATTACAATAAATGCAGCGGTGTACTTGTATACATTCATAATACCTATTCTGTTGAGGTTATAAATTGTGATATATGTGATGCGAACTCCATAGACTTACTTATAAATCTACCCACAAATTATAAACTTAGACTTACTAGTATATATAGGTCACCGAGCCTGAATCATTTTAATTTTGCAAGTTCACTGGAAAATTATCTGCAAACTAATCGTAGCTCAAAAGCCCATATAATAGCTGGTGACATAAATATCGATATTCTGCCAGAACGTTTAAGCCCAATTGCTAATGAATACCTACACTGAGAGAAAGATACTTGTTTGTTTCAAAGATTTTATCATTTTATTTTAAAAGTACAAAAATACGGTAGTTTTTACAGATGAAACTGTAAAACTTACATAAATTGTATGTATTTTCAAAAATAAGTCCAATTGTATTGATTATAGCCTGCTTTCAATTTAAAATTAAAAAAGTATTCAATTCCTATTCCAACATCATATGTAGCTTCTACAGCTGAAAAACGTTAAAGCCACATGCGATCCTCTTATGCTTGTCATTTTCAAGAGCTCTACTTGTTAATCCAAAATCAGGGTATTTTGTCTTTACATTTCTTTATGGCATCGCATGTAATTTCTACAGAGAAAAATTTCAATTCTACATACGCTTAATTTTAAGTCGACATACGTTAATTTTTAGGCTCCAATACCAGAATAAAACATACGTAGTTATTTCATTGTAATCAATGTGAGCTGCGTACTGAGTGTTTAAAGCTGCAATGTGAATTTCATTTCATGTCGTGAAATCTATTATCTGATTGATTCGCGTTTAAGGTTTTTGTGCATAAATAAAATGGACAGTGAATTAAATATAAACTTAAATGCATGTCAAATATTGAATTCAACCGAATATGAATTCATATTTGAAAGTGAAAGTGACGATCTATTTGTGTCGTGGGGACTAGATACCGAAACAATTACGTATTTGAGGGAGTGCAAAGTTGATTTGAAGGTGCTTGAAGCGATGGAAATTGGTGATGTGGAAAGCTTGTTTCCTGATCTAAAGTGGTTTGGCCGCAAAATATTATTCAGATCCAAACTTAAAGCGTGGTGAAGTGAAATTGTAAGTTCTCTCAAATCTATTCATATGATTCTTGTGTAATCTGTAAAAATGAAAATTTGACAAAATCATAATTTGGCGAACTCTGTTCTTGGTTGTCATTGCTATCACTCGACTTCAACTTATTTACAATATCACGATTTTGGGCTTAACTTACTCCCGTAAAGTGAATTTAATTTATCATGGAAGCTCCTACAGATTATAATAGTCGAGATTTTTGCGCCTCCATCGACAGTTGGGTATGATAGCAGTATCGAAAACAACAACAATTTTGTCCCGTTTCCAATGTTAGCACCATAGCCAGTTATTTATTTATTTATTTATTTTTTTAGTTTTAACCTATCTCATTTGCAATATTTCTTCAATTCAGGGAAAACCAGTTTACGACGTAGCTTCTGTAACAACTCTTTCAGTTGGAAGTACAGTGTCCAATTGGGCGGAAAGTGCGTCATCATCTTCGGCACATTCATTTCAAGAAATTGGTAGTTTATGCCCTTATCTTTCCCATTCTCCAGGAGATGTAAAAAAATCCTTGAAAATAATCTCAAAGGACAAATCGCGTTAGCATATTTTGAAAAACAAAAAAATTTGAGAAGGCAGATTCAAACGAATGTCGTGCATTGTATCGCTGACTTCCTTTTAATGCAAAAAAAGACAATAACAAGAAGTGATTTTTTATACTATGCCAACGCAATAGAAAAAGTGTTTCCTGGAGAACAATCGGTAAATTAAATTAATAATATTCCATAGTCAATTAAAACTATTTGCCTGTTTTTTTAGAAAACATACTATGTTTCACCGCGTAAAGGCCGCAATCCATCTGGAAAGCTCTACGATCGCTACTGCAACATAAAATTCAGGAACAAGCTTTTGAACAAAGAAAATATCCCAGAACAGCGGGAGGCACAAGTAACGACGGAAAACACTGGTAAGATTGAGAGTTCCGTACTGTTCGGAAAGGTGACAAACTAAACATACCAAACTTAAACTAAACAAGGCTTATTTACTATAACAGTAGGTTTGCCAGTAAGAACACTGAGTGCATTAATTTTGATGATACAGGCACTTGTTTGGTTTACCATTTCAACTACTCCCAAAGAATTATAATCAATAATTGCATGTTTAGTTTCGAGTAATATTTTATCAGCATGTTACTCCTTTCGGTCACATCTGCAACTAAATAGCGAGACTTCTATGATGTTATATTTATGAACATTATGTAATTTAGAAAACTTTGGGAATATAATTACATGGCGGAAAAACAACAATAATCCTGCACTTTTCGAAAAAAATTGCAGTTATTGGAACTTGACAGCCGACTACAGACTTCAGCTAATACGAAATTCAAATAAAACGTTAAACGAATTATTTGCCGTTTGGCCAAGATACAACGATAGCTTTGGATACGACTTGGTATACAATCAAGCATCAAATATTTCAGTTGATTTAATGAATTTTATTTTAGATTGACATCGACTTTTCGCATTTGCATCGGCAACAAATCTGCTCTTAGAAAATTTTAATGAATTTTGTGTTTCAGTTGCTATCTCGTTTAAAGAATTCAAATTCATAATAGTTTATTGTTTTATATGCTATCTTAACTTTAGTAATGCATCAATTTTGATTAACCATTTGAAATTTAAGCATGGTATTCCGTCTGTTTACAGATGTGAATATAAGGAATCTAATTGTGACCAAATTTTCCATAATATTTACACTTACAAAAGGCATTTAAAGAAACATACAAATAATTCAGAATCTTCTAGAGATATTTTGGATTTTTCTGATGTTTACCATTTACAAAAAAATAATTGTGAAAATGAAGCTGCAGAAGAGAGCACAGCAAACGAAAAGCAAAGTAATGTTGAAAAAATTATTTTTGCGGACAATAGTACTCACACAGAGGCAAATGCATGCTCAAATAATTGTCAAATCGTACTAGATAACCTAAAAAAGTCGATAGTATCTTTTTCTCTGACATTGCATAGCCAAAAAAATTTCTCAAGGAAGAATATAATTGACATACAAAATAATATCGCTAAACTCATAACTAAACCTCTTTTTTCTTCCATTCGTTTACTTCTTTTGCCATTGAACCAAAATGAATTTCAGTCTCAAGTGCATTTTTTGCTTCATTCTCTAGAAGAACCTTTTGATGAGGTAAAAAGTGAATATCAGTTGCTCAAATATTTAGAAAGTGAAGGAGTGTACAACCCCCCAAAAACATTTACTATTAGCCATGAAATTTCGGAAGTTATCATGAATAACGTTCCAGTGATAGATTCCAATAAAGTTGATGGTTGTCTGACCGGAATGGTCTTTCAAGTAGTGAAAAAATGAATACTTTTTGATTTGTAAAAGTTGGCAGGTAATAGAATTTTGTAATAAATTCCGTTCTTTATATATAGGAGAGCCGTTACACAGTGAAATAAAGTTTTTGAACGAAGTGTACGGTCCTCCAAGCTGTTTTAATTTTTTATGTAATGGACAAAAAGTTGTCAGACAAAAACTATGAAAAACGATTAACCTAAAAATAAAAATTTGAATGTAAATTTTAGTTATATCTTATTTTGAATAATATAATAAAATATAAATAAATGTGTTATGAAAATGAAATTTTGTTTTTCAATGAAAATCATTCCCTATAGCATCAAACGAAATAACATATTTTTATAAGGAATAATTTTAAATTTATTCATACATATTAGCAGTAGTGAAATCAAAAGGACTCCTGTTAGATATACAGCGCAATCTATTTAGATGGAATACGAACATTCTTCATTTTGAAGTTTGTGGGGTTTTGCGATAAAAGTATCTGCTCTGTTAAAACCAAAAAGTGTTTGTTAGCTTTACATTTTGAATTCATTACTTTCAAAATAAACGTCTTTTAATTTGAAGGTATAGGGTCTGTTGGTTTGAATAAACATCTTTTAAAAATGACAATGAGGTATGTTATTTTCACATTACCTTTCCATGTCAAAATAAAAATTGTGCCTAGGTAGAAATGAAACGTTTACTATTTTGACTAAAATCTATAAAGCTTTTTTCTTGTATTTACATACGAATTTATTTAAGTTAAAAGTTTTTTTCTCTGAGTGTAGATACTCTGACCCAGTTTGGATTTGTCGATTACCTTATTAGTAAGACGCGGGTGACGACACACACCTTCTCTTGCATAGATCACATTTTTTGTAAACACTCTAACGACTCCCCAGCAATCTTCGAGACGTATATAACTGATCATTATACTACTGTAGCAAATCTCCAATTCTCTTGTGATAAACACCAAACCAATGATAAGAAAGAATCTCACTTTCAAAGGCCTAGCATAGAGCAACTAAAAAGTATTCTTGCTGAAGAGGATTGGAAGGATACGTTTCTCTCAACAAACGTTGAAGATTGTATAACCAAATTTCAAAAAACCCTTAACACTGCTATTAATAGGGCTACTACAAATCCTATTTCAAGGTGCAAGCGAATTTTTAATCCAATTAAGGAATGGGCTACAGTGGGAATTGTTACTTCCATAAGACGCAGAAATAAACTTGCAAAGAAAGCATTAGCACAACCGTCCAATCAGTATCTCATTACATACTATAAAAATTATAGAAATAGCCTAAGCCAGATTATAAAACAAGCAAAAATAGCGTATTATAAGAATCAGATTGGAATCTCCAAAAATAACCCTAAAAAACTGTGGAAAGTAATTAATGAAGTCACATCTAAACTTAAACCATCAAATATAATGCAGAGTATACGTGATCCGACTGGTAATATAATTAATGATCAGATGGAAATATGTGAAATAATGAACTGACATTTTGCAACTATTGGGGAACAAATTTCTAGTTCAATCCTTCCGGCTGAAGTATATTCGGACAATGTAGAAATTTCAAATAATAATACACAGGTACTAACGGAAATGAGACCAATAGAGTTAGGCAAAATACTCCTTCATATAAATAATTTGCGTATTGGTAAGGCACCCAGCCACGATATGTATACACCTTATAGGTTCAAAGAAATAAGAAACTATATAGCTGAACCCCTTGCCTATATCTTTAATTTATCGCTCTCAACTGGAATTTTTCCAGAAACCCTTAAAAAAGCTATTGTCGTACCAATACGTAAGGGTAACGACGTTTTAGACCCAAATAACTATCGCCCTATTTCGACCTTGTCAGTAATATCCAAAATCTTCGAGAAGTGTATAAAAACTAGACTAGTAGAATACTTTACTGTCTGCAATAGTCTAGCTAATAACCAATATGGTTTTTAAACAAATTGTAGTACAGCTGATGCGCTTTATGATGTAACATCCTACATAAATGCAGCTCTTAATTGTAACGAAAAAGCAGTGGCCATTTTCCTTGATGCGAAAAAAGCTTTCGATACCGTAGACCACACTTTACTATTGAAGAAATTACACGAAGCGGGTATTCGCCACAGAGTGCTAGAGCTGTTGCGATCATATATATCAGATAGATCTCAGTGTGTCAAAATAGGTACGACCTTTAGTACTTCTCTATGTCTGGACTACGGCGTGTAACTAACGGCGCATTGTAGCATATGCAGATGATACTGTATTAATGCTTAAAGGAAAGCACTGGCATTCGGTGACTGTTTCAGCAAATCGTGGAATAAAACTAATAAACAACTGGTTCTGTGAAAACAAAATTGCACTTAACTTAGAAAAAACAAAATATATAACCTTTGGCGATAGCCCTAACATACAATTAAGTCTAGTTTTAAATTCAGCCGAAATAAAACGTACTCACGAAATAAAGTACCTAGGTGTCATAATTGAGGGTAATTTGAAATGGGAAAATCACATTCTTAACTTATGTCAAAGAATTCGGAAAGCCTATTATAAGTTTCTCATTCTGCGAGATATACTTGATCTTGATTTACTCAGATCAGTATACTTTTCTTTCATTCAGTCGACCATCCAATATGGAATCATAGTCTGAGGTGCAGCCTTTACATCCAAACTAAAACCTTCATGTAATGCACAGAGTAGACTGATAAAGCTATGTCTGAGGAAGTCGAAGTTCTACTCAACGTCGCAGGCTTTCGCAGATTTCAGTGTACTTACAGTGCGTCAACTGTATGTAGTTAGTGCTTTGAAATACGTATTTGCAAATATTGCTAAATTTCCACTATATTGCTCACCCTATACAACACGCTTGCAAATTAATTCCCCTTTAGATATCCCACGAACGAAGAAAACACTAACTGGAAAGCACATAAGTATCTTGGGACCTAGATTATTTAACAAAGTTCCTTCACAGTTGCGCTCAAATCTAGATTTGACTAACTATAAATTAAAGCTTAAACTTTTTGTCACAGCATTTTGATGTGTTTAATGATGTAATACAATAATTGTTCTCACATGAATTACACTAATGTTATTATTTAAATGAATTAAATTATGAATCAAATTCAGACATGAATTCCAGATATCAATAGTTTTAAAATTAACAATCTATAATTTACAGTATTGGCACTGATATGACTGCTCAATTTCTCACACACAAGCCTTATGCTCAAGTGGGAAACACTTTATTTAAAATGTCTGCATGTAATTGAATTGTACACACATATGCATCAATAAAGTGTATTTTCTATAAAAAAAAAAAAAAAAATTTTCGGCACAAATTTTGTTCCTTACACACTTATGGTATTACCCAGCTTGTACATCAGCTGGGGTTACCCTGGAAATAATATTCTTAAACTCTACCTTACATTAAAAATGACGATCTAACTTATGCCTAATTATAATTAACTTAGCCTAATTATATCTAACCCTTAGCCCAGGTCTTAAATCTAACCCCTTCTGTTTGTGGGGAGGCCTATATAGTCGAAAAGCGCATCCATAAGCTGCCGTTGCAGTGCGACCATCGCAGGGCACCTAAATGGCTCATTAAAGCCACCTGTACGCCCTAGTGATCGAATCAGTCCGTTCTCATGTCCGTCTGTCTGTCCGTAGAAACGTGTCGTTAATTCTACAACTCGGTCCCTAAGTGGCTTCAGTCTCGACTTCTGATACAGGAGAAGGTTCTTCTGCCACTTTTTAGTTACCGAGTTGTATAACCTACCAGTGCAGAAGCGCAGGATTCTTCTTTCGAATACCTCCGCTTCTGCCAAGGCAGTCTTTGAGCAGGTAATCCAGGCTGGGGATGCATAAGTCAGGGTAGGCCGGATCAGGGTCTTATAGCAAATGGATTTAGCTTTAGTGGCCATGCCCATCATTTTGGCGAATAGAAGTCTGATGCGTTGAAATGCAGATTTGGCAGCTTTGATTTTCCGCCTGAACAAAGGGATTAAATTTTAAAAATTCCTGGAAATCGATTCCGAGATACTTTAGAGATGGGCCAGGAGTAATCTTAGATGTTCTGAACGAGACAGCGAGTTTTTTTGGTTTTATTGCGGATAGTTTGAGATACCCGATACTTGGAGGGATTGCAAAATACGCAAAGCTGAGTCTTACTACTGTTTGGTTTGATGCCCCATTCGTCAAAGCAAGGATTTAGTTCTACCAAGTAGTATTCCAGGTTCTTCGCTGCTTTGAGCGGATCTTGGCTCGACGCGAATAAGAGCGTGTCATCGGCATATTGGAGGATATGAACTTGGGGTTGGCCCACTGGAATAGGAAGGTCAGCGGGGAATATAGTATAAAGAATTGGTCCATTAACAGAACCTTGTAGCACTCCTGATGTCACAGGCTCTCTGAGAGAATCTGCTCCAATAACTTACTAGTATCGAATAGAACATCAGGTTAAATGGTTGTATGTCGTTGTGAAATATTTAATAATGAAATTATTATGCCGTTCCTAAATATTATTTTGCGCAAATTCTTTATAAATCGCACAATTGGAATTTAATTGCATGCGTGTTTCGAGTCAATATGGATTCGAATAAATTGGCGGCGCTTTGGCTTGACTACAAAGTATGTTTGACCACCTTCCAGCTTTCATTTACTAATGACATGCGAATCTTCGGTACCGAGCATATTATAACAATTGTATATATAAAAGAGCTCAAAACTGAAAGAAATCATAATCAAATATTGTATGTAGTTAATAAAGCATTCAAGTTATCGACTTGCTGATAGAAATGTTTGCTGGAATTCTGCGATTGTCAAGTTATGAGTGATAAACAAGAACGGAAATATTCTGTGGCAAATTTCTGCGACTGTAAATACAAAATTCTACAATTAAATGGTAGCTGTATGAAATAGGGAATTTTATTTAAAATTAAATTAGCTCAGATATGATGCTTGTTGAATCATAAATTACAATCTTCAAATATATGTCTGATATGATAGTAATATATGCACACACGTTGTTTGCATTATCGTTTTGATTGCTTGTAGTGCTGGGTCAGCGACAACTGCTGAATGTAGATGCTCCACTCGTAAACTATTGGTTCTGGAGGTGAAATAACGTTAAAGCTTTTTAAAGTTGCGATGATTCAACAAAGAAAATATTTATAAATTATCGTGTAAAGCTGTAAATTTCTGTTGAAATTAAAGCTTATTCTGTATAAAACATATCAACTTGTTGCGGCTGAGTATTTAATACTATTCTGTGGGAAAAATTAGTAGCAAACAAGTTGAATATTGTGGCCCGGGTAGCTCAGTCGGTAGAGCGTTGGACTTTTAATCCAACGGTCCAGGGTTCAAGTCCCTGCTCGGGCGGTATTGAATTTTTTAGATATAATTATTATGATTAATCCGAGATACAATAATTCCGATAATATGGTGAATTATAATTATTCACTGTAAGAGGATAGATGTCACTTGAAACTTCATCCATTTGAGTATTATTATTAAATATTATGATTATTTTATTTAAACACGTGCGCGAACGTTGTATGGATTTGTTGTTGGGATTGTTGTAGTGGTATAATAAAATAATAAACTGCATATGCAAATACTTCACGTTAATGCAAGTTTTGTAAAAAAAAAACTGAAGGTTTTTAGTATTTGAAACTAGATTGATATATTTATTTCAGTGTAGAATATTGGAAGAGCTAGCAGATTTGAATTTTAACTTATTTAGTATTGTATACACTACCAATAAATGTCTCAAAAAAAAGAGGTGTAGCAGAAATCTGATTGAATTAAATTACAAGTGTTAAATTGTAATATTTTAAATATTAATGTTAATATTTTGAATAATTTATTTTTGTTAATATTTTGATTTAAATATTAATGTTAATATTTTGTAATATTTTGACTGACCGTGTAGCGAACCTTATTCTTGAAATTTAAAAGATATACATCGATCAAACATAGTGGTTAGTTTGTGAATACAAATGAGAAGCGATGACAGTAAGGAATAAAAACACTACTTTAGAATCAGCAGTGGTCAAATACATCCTGGAGGAGGAGTCTTCGGGCAGCATTTGAGAGATCAAGCAGGTCTAGCAGCTACGAAATCTGGATGCAGATGAAAACTTAAGCATATGAAAAACATCGATCAACAGTCGACTACGTACCGATCAGAGCAACTGTGGATCGCCATTGTTCAGGATGATTCATGGTTGATTTCGGGATTGTAACAAACAGGACAGGATTTAAGTTTGGGCATTTATGGGCAACAGTCCAGGACGGTCAATATTTGGGATGAGTGGAAGAGCAGCAAATTTTCGAAAAGTTTCATATTATCTTAGACTTTCAAGTTTTGTTGCAAAAATATAATTCTAACTTTAGGAAATCAGCAAAAGCTGAGTCATATATACATTTTTTGAATCATACTTAACCCTAGATACATAACGTGACGTGAGTCAAAACGACTCACGTGCGAGACGTATTTATCTTTTTCTTTCAAACCGCTTTATATATCGCATCGCCTGTTCGAACCAATTTAGTACTCAACCAGAGCTCCCAAGCTGTGCATGTATATCATGGGTAAGTCTTGTATGTACGTAGATATAGTAACATTGTGAGTCAAAATGACTCCACGTTATGTGATTTGTAGCATTTTGAACTTAAGAACCCGAATTATTTTTCTTTTTTTTCGTTTAATTTGAACATGTAAGCTAAATCTTTGCTACAGAAGCTTTATAAATTAACTATAGTTGGAACAATTCGCTCGAATAAAAGGGAAATACAGGAAGAGCTAAGAAATACTAAATCTAGACCAGCTGAAACTCAATGTTCTGCTATTCTGGCCCACTAACTTTATTGTCATACAAACCCAAACTGGCAAAGATGGTATATCTACTATCATCCTGCGACGAGGAGGGTGCTCGAAATTATATCACCGGAAAACCAGATATGATTGAATTCTACAATCAAATAAAAGAAATAGTTGATTCGTTCGACCAGGTATGTTCCCAGATACAGCAGAAAAACAAATAGATGGTTTATTGCATTACTATACGGAATGCTGAATATGACTTTTGTCAACAACTGCGTCATTTATTGCCGCGAAATACTTTCCAAAAAGAAAAAAAAAACCCTTAAGAGACGGGCATTTATGACGCAACTGAGCACTGACGTAGCAAAATTATCCATGGAAAAGAGGCTCGAAACTCCTACTCTGAGTCGGAAATTGCCCCGAATCATTTAAAGCATATTACCGAATCCTCCTACTGCGAACTCACTACAAGATGAAGATGAACTTGCTGCAAAGAACAGGAAATTCTGTGCCTTTTGTCGGTGGAAACTCAGAAAAAAAGACGCAGAGAAAGTGCAACAAATACAAGCATAAAGTGTTGACATGTTCAAATTGTATATAGTTACTGTTTGAAGACTGATTTGTTAATATTTTGGTTCTCATACCTTATTTTTATGATTATTAAAAATTTGAGTTCGTTATTAGTCCTTGTTTGGGTTTTACCCAAAGAAAAAGAAATTATTAGTGTCATAATTACAAAGAATTTTAGTTTTTGTTTAAATTTAAGTAAAATAAAAATAATACAAATTGAAAGTTAATTTTTTTTATTTGTTAGATTATTGTTAAGCTGTAACTACATTTACTTGATCAAAAACTCAAATCATTGTGGCGCAATCAGGTAAAAATTATGCGTGAGTTACAGTGACCTCACGTTGTGCTGTGAGGGGTATCAAAGAACGTTATATATCTAGGGTTAATAAGTACGATTTCAAAGCGTGATATTTCTGAGAGAAATCTTTAAACTAACTCAGTACATCTTACTTTATACTTGCATTGCGCAGTAAATTATACATTTATACATTGCGCAGTAAATATTCAATCTTTCGCTTGACCCCTTTGGCAGTTATATTGTTGTCAGCAGTGAGATAGTAGAAACGGAGTGGACACGGACAGTATAATTTTCCACCATTAGCCCCTTCGATCCTCTCGCGCACAAAGCATGTTAAAGCTGCCTTTCCCCCATTTCGCCCTGATTGTCAAAGTGGAGGTGAACTACTTGGATTTGACGTTTAGTGGACAAAAAATTACTACCATCCGCTTCAATGTAAATCTTATGGGCATGTCCACTCCATTTCTACTACCTCACTGGTTGTCAGTATATTCCCACTTGTGCGCAGTAGGTTTCAAGCGAGATTAGCGAGATTTCTATGGCGCATCATGACGTAGTACACGTTTGGCTCTCGCAAAATCGCTCCCATGTCAACCCACAAACACTCGTCTGCAACTCGTCGTCGTGTAATCAAGTGTAATTGCCAGAAAAAGTATTTTTGAACGGACCAGAAGAATATGAAATTGGAATTGTTTTTGCGGGATGATTAAAATTGAATTTTTTTTTTTTTTTTTTTTGTATTTATCTTGAAAATTTTAAATGACAAAGTGGTTTCGAAAAAAAAAAAAAAAATTTTCAATTTTAATCATCCCGCAAAAACAATTCCAATTTGATTCTGCTTTCGGAGGCTTATTCCACAAAACGATCGAGTTTCCCGTATCAATTATTCTCTGCTTGGATAAGCTTTAGAGACGATATACGTTGTCTATGCGATTATAGACAAGAAGGGAACCGTGATCACAAATCAATAACCTTTAGAAGAATATGGTTTATACATCAATAACTATACTATAAATACATCAATGATTAATAATCTAAAAAAATTGAGCGGCGCCGCATATAAAAAGCGAGCGATTGTTATTTTATATTGTATGGCTCGGTTTTTATAACCGAGTTTGGATTGCATTTATATGGTTAGTTTTTAGCTTTTATTAGTGTAGTTTATTCTGAAAAAAATAAAATCAACTATGAGAAAAATGTTGCATTCGTTGCTGTTGGAAGATGACGGGCTTAATGGAGATAGGTGCCAAGTTCACAGCTGCCCAAGGGCGGCAAGGATGTCAAATCTGGCCCTGGTGATAAAACATAGCGCCTGACACCATAAAGCGTGACGAAAAATTCATAGTGGCTAGCGTTTACTATTATAGCGCCAACGCCATGTATTATAACCCCAAAAGCTACGTATAATATCCCCGATAAAAATTAAATTAAAAGCGGAAATGTCTTGAAAATTGTATTTAATAAAAAAAAATTAATTTGTTATTATCAATTATTACAACTAAATCTTGTTCAATTTCGGGGTCGAATTCTCAACCTTATTCTTCATGAGCCGACGCTCCACCCACTAGGCTACCCAAGCTTATTGTGCTCGGATTATGTTGATAGCAGTTGGGACTATCTTACATAGCATGTTACATAGCAGTTGAAACTTTGCTGCATAATAGAAAAGCTCATAATGCATGGACATTTGTCTTGTAGCTATATTTTCTCACTGAGAGTGCCATAAATGTCATGCTATGTTGCATAGAAAAATATGCTATACGGATTGTGATATAATGGCGCTGAGAGCTATATTTAAAAGCTAAAGGTATCATGTATAAAGCGTATGCGACCGTAAATACTGTGCTACATTACATACAACTATGCGTTAAAGAGATTTTTTCGGTGTGAAATTAGTATCTAGCCAAGGTCCCAAGCAAAGCTTTCAACTCACCAATCTCTAAGTATCAAGTCCCTACCAACTCAAAGACCCGAAAATGATTTTAATGTCTACTTTGGTTTCAATTTTGTAATGAAAAAATTCAAAAAGTAATCATTTATTTCAATATATATGCAGCATCCTTTAGATTGCTAAAATCGAATTAACTGTTTTCCGTAAATGAAACAAGATGTGTGGGACAAAATAGTGACAAAGAAATTTTCCATGCGTAAGCAATGAAACACTGGTTAGTGAGTTCAAAGCTAAATATAAAAATATATTATTATATATTTGCTAAATATGATTCAAAAGAAGTCTGCTTTTTCTCATATTGCATTGTTGATGATAAACCGTTTTCCAAACGAGTCCTAGATAATTTCAAGAGAATGTACAATTACTGATTGAGTCGTGTTCGAAAAAAAATCGTGTGTACAGTTAGCATGATGGCGAAAAAGTTCCAGATTCTCAATAGCCCTATATTTTACCATAGCCGCAAAAATATTAATGTTATTGTAAAAACTGCTTGTATTTTACACAACTACGCTCGCAAAACAGAATACATTCCGTACACGGCCGCACCAACACGGTTACAGCCCTCGTAATGAATGTTCCCCCATCATGTGCTCAAACGATCAATAGTCAATCTGCTGTTGCATAGCAAATTATTTTATGATATATATTATTTTTACTGCAATTTTATCATATATTATTATATTTACTACAAAGAGGGTCGTGAAATCACTGACAATTTTCCTTGTTCAAGACGGCCTTCAACCTCAAATAATGAGGGAAATGTTGATAAAGTTAAGAAAGTAGTGCCGTATAATCGTCGTTTTAGTCTCAAAGAAATAGCTCAGAGAATCAACATCTCTCGTGAATCGAGTTGGACTATTGTAGTTGATATTTTCACCATGAGACGCGTTGCAGTCCAAATCGTTCCAAAAAAAAAACAACGCCATTTTCTTCAAATGGAGCATCGTAGTTGAATATGTGAAGAACGAGTAAATTTGGATCCTACGCTCATCAAACGCATCATCATGAGTGATGAGACTTGGGTCTATGAATATGATATGCAAACCTGTCAGCAGACATCGAAATAGTGCTTGCCAAATGTCCCCAAAAAACCGAGGCAAAGTAATTACAAAATTGTAGTTTCACCATTTTTGTACATTCGAGGAATGGCACCCTCGGAATTCCTTTCGGAGGGTCAAACCGTGAAAAAACAATATTACTTACGTATTAGGAGGCGTTTCGGAGGGAGTATTTGTAAAAATGTTAGGTATTTGGAAGAACAATTCATCAATTGTCACCATGATAATGCACTGACTCACGAAGCCATCATTGTGACCTAAGTTTCGAATAAACATGTCACGAATATCATAAAGCAACCATTATATTCACGAAATTCGGCTCCATGCAATATTTTCATGTTCCCATAGCTTTAATTGCCACTTCTAAGAACCCATTTGACTCCGTTAAAGACGAACTTGCTGAAGCAACATAAAACGATTACAGAATATGACTTCAAAAATTTTTTGGATGATTTGATTGTTCGTTGGAAAAAATGCATCGCTTTAAATAGAGTAGCCTATTTTGAAGGAGACTCAATAAATTTGGATGAATAATTGATATTTTGTGTTTTATTTGATCATTCTTGAAACTTGTTTGTCTGAATGTATGCATTTGTAATTTTTGGGCAAAATGGATATAGCACCAATTTTTCAAATCAATAAAAATTAAGAAATAAACACTTCAAGTTTAAGATAAACGTTGAAGATAGATATCTTGTGGATTTTAAAGTATTTTTTTAAGTAACAAATGTTTCTTGAAACTATACCCGCATGAGCTCATCTTCTCCACCATTAAGATTATCATAATTCTTTCACAACTGTAATCAAACGTTAAGTCTTATAAAAGAACCTATTTCAAGTCGGCTGCAATATTTTTATGCTAGAACATTTCTATCAACGGCCATTGGCAAACATGTGGCTAAAATTCAAACTTACAATGCGTGAAAACTGGTAAAGCTTGTCTGTTAACTTGCATGATTTCCACAGAGTTAGTTGACAAATGCTCAGCTAATGTTGATTATCATAATGCATTGTGGCGCCCAACGTGGGTTCACCATAAAATAAAATGAATATTATTTAGCTTCGTGGGGCTTTTCATTTTAAGGTTTTATTTTCGTGGAAGTGATATGCGAATAAAGGGCTATGAAAAAATATAGTAGATAATATGATCATCGAGATACAAGCAATTTATCTTCCCTAGTTATAAAATTTATATAAATTTGGACATGAGCTTAGTGGCAACAGTATCTTTTAAACTTTGTTAAGGGAATATTAGAATTCAATAAAGTCGGAGCTCCTAAGTACACGGTAATTTTAATATGAGAGTTATTTTAATTTAATATATTCATATCATTTCAAAGAAATTTTTTTATTGTTTGTGAGGCTATACATATGTAGGTGTACCTAATTTCAAAACACTCACATTCATAATAATAGCAATGTGAAAAACCAGCATGCTGGCTATACTGTGAACTGATTGGTGGATTTCTTGAAATCTCTCCATTATACTAACAAAACTTTTGCATGACACTATGAGAGTTATTTGAATTTAATATTTTAATATAATATGTTTAATTATCAGTGAAGATATATTTGTACCTATTTTCAAAACTTTCACTCACAGTCAGAAAAATATCAATGTGAAAAAGCAGCATACTGCCTACACTGTGAACTGATTGGTAGATTTCTGGGCGAAAAGGTAATCAGAGACTATAATCTTTTAGAACTAAAACACACGGGGATTTTTCAGATTTTTCGTAGCCAAAAACCACTTATTTAAAACATATTTTTATGCTGGCAACGCTTAATTCCATTTTCGTAAAAACGCCGATTGTAGTCTGAATGAAATCTATTAGATGTCCTTGTTCGAGCTTTCAGCTTTCGGTTGTTGCATTGGGGGTGTATTTGCTAACGTCCTAAAATCCTTTTGGGTTTAATATTTCCATAAATCAAATGGTTTTGTTTTTACAAATTTCATGAACATAAAGGATTCTTTTAGGTCAAAATAAATTCATAAAAATGAACAACAGAAAAATATACTTAAACTATTTACATTTGGTGTTTCAGTAAAGGAAAAGCCATTCAGATAATAAAGATTGATACAAATATTTAGATAAATCACGACTGGTACTTCACTTAAAATATCATTTTGAGAGCGGGAGCATTATTGTGCATTATGAATACATGAAGACTGGCAAGAACTTGATGGTATTTTACAAAAGGAGCACAGATTGCTTTGAGAGCTAAACTTTTATGAAATAAAAAGGATCTTGGTAGCTGACTAGTTTCTTCGATGTAATTGTTCTTTTTGGTCGGCGAACTCCAAAGCTGTATTTCTCCTTTTGTTTTCAAACCTGTAATTTTCAGTCTTATTTTTGCTGCTTTCGACGTTCTGTTGGTCGGTGCGATAGTTTTTAGAGAAAAGAAGCTCTCATATTTCATTTTTCTTTCATTCGTATTCAACCAATTAATTAATTTGTAAAATATTGCTTAAATTTTTTTGGCAGTGGAGGATTCGTTCGTAGAAGCATGAGCGTTGACGAAGATGCTGTCACAGAATTCACTTTATACAAGTACATAGTTTTTCGTAATTCACGGTAAAGCCGTATTTGCCAGTTTAATTTTTTTGCTAACTAGAAAATCTGTGATGAGTATGTGATAAATTAGATGTGGATAGTGGATATTATAGGTATTGTTCAAAAAAATGCTTTCTCACACGTTTGGAAATTGCTGCAAAGTGGGCGGTCTGCGGTGGTCAACTAAAAATCCTGTTGTTGATGCATCAGACACTTGTATGTGCCCTTCCCAGAAAGGAACCAAACACTTCACTCGTACTGCAGGGTCATCATGGTTAATTACTTTCGAGTTAATCAATTGTTAAAAATTAAATGAGTTCCGCACTGTGAACCGAACACGTAAACGCCAGTCCCCAACAACAATAAATCCTTCAAAAGTAAGCAAGAACAGCAAACAATTTGAGTTATAGGTATAGTTTTGTTCATTTTACCGCATCTACCTACATCTGCACATACATCGTGATTAACTGACATGTAAATTGACTTTACGCGTGAACACTACAAAGTAAAATTAATGTCCTGCCGGTTGGCAGATTTGGTTAAACCGTTGTGAATTATGGCGAGTGTAAGTAATATCGACTCCATGATGACACTGAGCGTAAATTGCATTGTATATCAGGAAATTTACAGTGGGTAATGGATCCTGCTGCAGACTGAGGTCGATTCGAAATTAGCCGTCAGACTGTTTATTACGATAATAATTGGCTCGATGCACTTGGGTTTCGGTAATGCACTGTCATGGTGTGGACTTTTCGTAAGTTGTCTGAAAGTTTTAATTAGATGAATTTAGGAAGAAAATTTATGAGTTTTGGTATTAGCAGTATCAATTGACAGGAATATATTTTTAGTATTATTTGGGCCAATACCCAATGGGTGTTTTTTCATGATTTTAAATCTGAATTAATTTTTTCTCCTTCTGTCTTACCTCGAAGTTGAAACAAAGTGAGGATTTATATGCTTACCTCACAAATAGATATTAAAACCGGGAACACGTAAATGGAATCTATTTAAAATTGTAGAGTACACTTTGAATCGGCAACAGTGTCAGCAGTAGAGTGCACTATGTATGGAAATATTCTTCTAACCACAGTGAGTGTGAATTTAGTGTAGAGGAGTATAGAATTATTAGTTTATACTAATACCACCATTCAAATTGATACATACAAGTGAAGAAACCGGGTACGCTTCTGCTTTTGATGTCACAAAATTATTTTTCTCAGCCAGGGGTATAATATTAATTTCTTAAGATAAAAACAAACAGAGATCGGATCGATTCAATCAATCGAGCAAATGCTGCTTATTATGCCGATTTTTACACTGCTCAATTTACTACGAATTTCTTATCAGTTCTCATTTAGAGTTAATCTCATCAGCTCAACAATTGGGGTTCACAAGGTCATTTATGGAAGTGAAAGGGCAGATGGGTTAGCCAAGCATGCATGGAGCTAGTCTTCCTCAGTCAGCATCGGTAGACATCCCAACTCTTATCCAAACGATTAAGTACTCAATCGACTCTAAAATGATGATAGGTGCGACGTGTAGATGGGGTGCAACGCAGACCTGCAGGGTAACTTAAATCATGTGGAGGTCATACAACCTCGCACCGACTAAATACCTCCACGAATTAACGCAGACTGACTGCAAACGACTGTTGGTATCGTAACTGGGTATTGTCTTTTAGCAACACATGCTACGAAAATGGGACTCATAACCAGTAACACCTGTAAGATTTGTCAAGAGACATCTCTCTTAAAAACAACCCAGCATCCCCTGTGTCACTGCCCAGTAGTGACGAAAACCAGACTGCGCTGCCGCGGTGAGCCCTGGCTGGTGGATCTCTCGCACGCGGTGGAGCAAAAGCTGAAGGACATGGTTCAGTTCGTGAAAAAGTCCGGAGTCTTCTATGGCCGCTTGGACTGAACTTTCTTTCTTGTGGTTCATTTATCTCGTATCACTATGGACCAATAAATTTATGTGTGGTAACAACCCAGCCACCCTGTCAAATTGAAATTTTTAAAATCACAAGAACGGAAACTCATCATCGAATTACCTCAATTTTGAGTACTCGAAACTTCTGTTTACGTGAAAACATAAACGTAACTAGGTTCGATAGAAGTGATTTTCAAATGTGGCCAACCCTGTGGTTTTGGTGCCATCTTGAAAAATCACTAAGGGAAAAAAAACTCTAGCGCACTTGAACCGCTAGAAAACTAATTTTCGAAGAAATTGTCTTAGAGTGACAAAAAAATGTGGAAAGACGTAATACACTTTTTTGTAGAATCATATCAACCATTCCTTGTTCAAAGCAACAGAACTCAACTAAAACACAAATGATGAAAATGTTCAGTACTGGCAACATTTTCCCAACGAAGCAGCAATAAGTTTACCTTCACAAGCTCATACTTAAATCAACTTATCATTTGAATTTCGTTCTCATCGGAGGATTTCGTCGAAAGCTTAAGCGGTTAACGTTGTTTGAGGCTGCCATCCAAAAAATGTTCAAAACTCGGAAAATTTAAAAATTGGTTTCTTAGTTTTATTGCGAATGTTTTGCATATGAGTATGTAATTTGCAAAATATATACCAAATCTGCTTCACGTTAAACTAAACCCAACCAATAAATTTCGTTTCGATTGAATCACTGCGCTAGAAGTTATACGGGTGAAAAAATGTTTAGGGTTACCACCCTCAAAACTTTTCAAATTTTTAAAGCTTTAATATTTGTTGTTAATTTTCATTGCAGGATCGTTCCCATTTGTAAATCTAATGACATATTCGCGCAGTAAAGAAATTCCAAAAAATTACAAAAATGGCCATAGCTGTACGAAATTCGTAAGACATTTGGCTCACATTAAAATCTATTTACTGCATAAACTTAATTTTGATATCATGACTGCACCGGAAGTAATAGGGAAAAAAGCTTTATTTTGCTGAGCAAACTTGCAAGATTTAGGAGACAAAAACCACCATAGCGGGCAACTCTATTCAAATTTTTCAGCCAAATTTTTCAACCAAATGTTACCTTAAGTAAGATCCAAATATTGTGTGAATTTTGTTAAAATCTGATGGCTGAATCGGAAGTTATAGGCCAAAAAGCTGTTTTTTTTCTCAGTGACTTTTCAAGGTGGCACCACTGCCACAGGGTTGCCCGCATTTCAAAATCACTTCTATCAGACCTGGTCCTAGTTTATACCAACATGTCCTGTGAATTTCATTATGATCGGATAATCTGGTCATCAGTTCTCGTGAACAGAACTTTCGAGTGCTGAAAATAGAGGTAATTTAGTGATGGGTTGCCGTTCTTGTGCAAATCGGAATTTTAAAAATTTCAAATTTACATGATGCACAAACGTTAAAATTTATCAATGATTTGAAATTTTTGCTAAAAATCAAAAATTTTTCAGGAGGTTCAATGATTTGAAGGATATTTTTTCAAGAGCCTGCCGCAGCTACAGGGTTACCCGCACTACCTTGGAAATCCATGTGTATTAAACTTTAGTCAACATCAATATGCTCTGTAAATATCACGATGATCCAATGTTTTGGTCAGAAGTAATGACAAATCAAAATTTGAAAACAAAATCCTTGCCTACTTTTAGGCACGCTGCACCCACACACGGCTCAAATTTCCAATTTTTTGTCTTTGTCTCAAGTAAGCTTAAAACATAATAAGTTTTCATTCCTAATACCTAATAACTAAAATTCCTAATATTATATATATACTCTTCGCGAAACGAATTCAACGGTCAAATCCCATACAAAAAGAGCTTTTCAATTCGTCAGTAAAGCTCTTTTGTATGGGATTTGACCGTTAAATTCGTTTCGCGAAGAGTATAGTACTAGACAAAAATTAGTAAATACCGTTTTTTGTTCAATACATTCTGATCCATTCACCGCATTTTAATGAAATTCACACAGTAGCTCTATAAGAATTTGATTAAAAAATTAGGTTAGAATTGGTTAGTTTGGTAATTTTTTTCTCTTGAATCTTGAAAACTTTTTCAGCGAAATACAGCTTTTGACCCATAACCTCCGGTGCAGTTATGAAATCAAAACGAAATTCATATAGCAAATGGACTTTATTGAACGTCAAATTTGTTGGAAAATCATGATTGGGTTATTTTTGTATTTTGTTTTTTGTTATTTCCTTACTGAACGATGTTATTATTAAATTTTAAAACGGTAATGATCTTGTAGTGTCAACAAACAACAAATATTAGCTTGTCAAAAATTTCAAAACTTTTAAAGGTAATAGCGTTAAATTTTTTTCACCCTTTTAACATTCAAAAACTGCACCGAAAACAAATTAAAAGGGTAGATTTGTCTCAATATGAAGCAGATTTGGTATATTTTGGCTTTGGTGCTAGCTAAGAGTTGCCAGCAAGAGTCTTTTTTGTTATATGCCGTTCCATCAAATATTCATATGCCAAACATCTACAATGAAAATAAGTAACCAATGCTTAAATTTCCAAGTTTTGGAAATAGTTCAGATGGTAGCCCTAAACATCATTAGAGTAGGTTGAATCTGACGTGAAGCAGTTGTGGTAGACTTCTAGTTGCATTGGTGACAAAGTTTTTCAATCACTGAGCATGTTCATTATTTATGTTACAGGAGATGTTGCTTTCAAAGTTTTATAGGATAAGCATCCAATAATGAATATAAGTAACAAGTGTTTGACTTTCTTAAATTGCGAAATTCATGCAAGTGGTAGCCCTGAAAACTTTTCTATCCTGTGAGATTGAATACAGTGTTCGGATTAAAGTGGTGAATGACCTTCGAAACAGGTTGGTCGTAATAAAGAGCACGTGTTATAGAACATGCATTTAAAATCTGGGTAATCGCTCTACATTTCTTTGAAAAACAGTATATCTATGGGCTCTGATGCGCTAGTGTTTTATTTTTCTTACTTTTACCATTTGAAAACTGAAAGTCTCAAGAATTTAGGATCGTGATCATTGGCGTATATTTTGGAATTTTAAAAATGGTTCAATAATGCAGTAAAACACACAAAAACCTTTGGCTTGGATATCTATTACATGGTATATCTAATTAATTGTATTTACTTAAACATAAAAGCTAAAATATATTACTTAAGCTTATTCTTGGTCCTTGCAAGCGAATGGGAATATTTGCGGGATTTCTTGTTTTATTTGTCTTAAAAACTAAACTTATTGAAGAAGAGGATATCTGGTGGGGAATAAAGTAATGGATTAAATTAACCAACAGCACATGTCCGATGGCTCATGAGCCACTAGTAACAGGTCAATCACGCAAATTGGAATTGTGCTCCATACAAACGACCAGGTCAACTATGGTGGAGAAGATGGAGGAGATTTTGTGTTCAAAGCCTTGCCAGGATGGACGAGCTATGAACAACACCGCTATCGGAATCGCAGTTGGTGGGGAAACCTTCCTGTGGCATTCGGCGAATGGAGTTAAAAATGACGGGTCTCGAGGCAGAAACTCAATAGGTGAAAAACAATAAGGATTGTTATTTATAAGCAGAAAAAAAATATTTAAAATAAAGAGGCATTGTGAAAAATATTTTCAGATTTACACAATAATGTTCGCATATTTTCGTAAAAAAAAAATAATGCAAACCATTCGTTTTTACCAAACGATAGTATGAATTATGCTTAAATTTCTCTTGATTCCGTATTACATTCCAACTTTTACAAATTAAAGAGAGTAGTTGTTTCTTTAATAAAGCATATGCGAAATTCGACTAGTCTACAATATTATGTTCACCAAAACCAATTTGAACCAGAATCTATTGCAGCCATTATAACCTCAAAAAATCGCCTCTATCAGGCAATCAATAATTTTTCAATAGCCTGGCCAATCAAAAACTTAAAGACTGCAGTATTCCGACAGTTCAAACAATTTTCACGAAAATGAGAAAACGATTTTATTTTCTTTAAAATATGTTTTATTTTTTTCGATTTTATTTTCTTTTTCGGTCAGGCTGAGATATTATGAAAATTTGAGTCAATTGGGCTATGACCTATGGTTGTAGCAAATTGCTGATTGACACACCAGATTGAATTTTATGCTATAGTGAAAAATTAAAATAGCTCATTTGATCTTACCCAAATAAATTGATCAGCCTAAATTAGTTCAAACTGTGACTATTGGACGGGCAGGGAAGGAATTAGTTGAAATAGTCTTCCACCTTTGCAAGTACAGGTGACATTAAATGTAATTAAGAACGTTGTTGTCAATTTCAACCTCGTTCGGGTCTCAGCTGCCATTGTTTTCCTACTTGCGGAAAACAGTGAAAATCCAATGGTCCTTCGAACTCGAATACTGTGAAATACGATTGTACTCGTAGAACGTGTACAAGCTTTGCTTTAACGGTTTGGCACGCACAACCATCTTTGTCTTTGTTCAAGAACATCCATTGAGGTTCACAGCTATAAAGTTAGACTTCAATCCCTATAAGCTCTCTGCAGCAGTAAAATCTACATGTGGCTAATCCCATTTCGAATGAAGTGGAGCACCCAGCACTCTAAAAATACTGCTGTTGGATCAACGGATTCACCAGCAGTTCATGCAAACCGTTCCAGTGGGACTGCCGGACATACAATTAACTGGGATTCGGATTTCGACATAATGCACATTTACAATTCGTGGTGGTGTAAATATCGCCTGTTCCAACTGCCATTACGGGTCTATTGGAGGGATTAGGCATTTCGTATTCGAAGCCTCCAACACCTCCGACAAGCATTTATGGAATCGTTTGAATCCTATGCAGTGAATAAATTCCCTGCTTGACTTTTTGTCCAGACCGAAGGGCTTGTCGTTGGATTACTAATGAATTTCGACGGCATGGATTGCAGATTTCATCCTACCAGCAATGCATGTAAACAATCGAAGCGTCGCAAACAGGAATGATACGGCGACAAACGTTCGTTAGTAAATTGGTATTTTAATGACCGCACAATTTAGCTGTAGGAGTGGGTGGGATGTTTTGTACTGGCTGGTAAACAGAAGTCATTACGTATTTATGAATACAGCTGTGGTTTCGGAATGCTGACGAAACAGATGTTAACAATTGCAATGCGCCAGTAAACAGAGTAATTAGCAAAGTCCGAAAACTGCCTCTGACTGTAACTTTTTATTGGCACTATAAAAATCTCTCCGATATTAACATATGTATTTTTTGGGCCATTTGGCTCAGCGTTTCAAGTAATAACTATTTATATTGATTTAAATGGATTGGTGTAGATTTACCAAGTAGTTTATGCGTCTGCTAATAACAGCTATAACATAGAGCTTGTATCAAAACACAAGACCGATTGAACAATTAGAAAACGAAGACGTGCAACTTATTTATAAATAAATAACGTACATAACAATAATATATTGAAAAACACTAAAACTAACTTCCATTTAGTGTCTCAAAAAACATGTGAATCGGGCCACAGTAACAATCAATGGAAATCAATACGATATCACCTAGAAATTTATAAATAAAATTACTCAAACACTAAAAGTTTTCTCCAAGAAAAATAAAGCATGATGCACAAAAGGCTTGGTTACGTCCATTCATATTAAAAATTCATTTGTTAGAAAAATGAAACAACAACCATTTAATACAAAAGAACAAATAGTACAGAAATGTTCTATATACTGCAATTAAAACGGTAAAGTCAATATACTAAAATAAACAAAATAAAACCTATGGACAATATTATCCATTAGTGAAAAAACCAGACCACCGATGTCTGAGATTCTCTCCGAACAAAATATATATGCTACTTTTGCTAAACCACAAAAGAAATCGCAAATAGATTTCATTCTTATTGTGCGACTATTGGATAGAATATCACTAAAGTAATTAATTTTAGCCCAGTCACCAACAATCTCCAACCCGCACCTCATCCATAAGGCGAGCATTAGTTTAACACTATCACTTGAAAATAAATATTCGATCATATTTTTTGTTTTAAAGATAATAAGTCTGTTGGAGAAGACACAAATTCAGCAAAACTACTACATATATACTTAGACCGTTCTGTCATATCTGCAACCCCAGTTATCAAGCCAAAATAGACAACTTAGATTTTTCAGAGTAAACAGCCAAGTTGTTTCGTTCTTATTTCAGTTGCTGTCGTCAAGATTTGAATCAGAAATAACCCATAAGGCTACGCTTAGCTGTGGGGTTCCCCAAGGTACTGTGCTTGGCCCAGTACTTTTCAATAAATACTAAAAAATACTGATACTGTCTTTCGAGGTAGCATTGTCGACTACGCTGATGATACTGCGGCTATATTTAAAGGTAGCAACTGGAGTTACGTATTTTTATCCATAATTGGCAAAGTGCAAACTGACAATTAATCTAAACAAAACTGTTTTTTACTTACTCGCACCAGGCCAAAGCTCCAATAAGAACTTACTGAGTGGATGTTAATATTTACATAGCGCCTATTTTCAGTCGAAGTCCATTCATCAAACCTCCAACTGAAGCGTTCACCTGAGATTCTAGCCTGTCTTATCTCACTTTAATTCCGGAATTGGGATTTTAGAAAGTCAAGCTTTCCTGGGATATTCGGGACCAGATATTGGCTGGGAATCCAGAATCTATGGTAAGTGCAACTTACCACTTTCTCAACGGCATGTTTATATTATCCGATTTTGATTACGACTTGGAATATTTGTGAGTTTGTTTTTCTATGTTTAATATGCCCATAAAAAACGTGTAAACAAACTTATCGACCCCACTCCAGAATAGGTGGAAAAGTGTGCTCCGTTGAGAAAGAGGATACTGTTAGTTACAAATGGTTAGATCAATATGTTACGCGGTAACAAAGGCGGCGGGAACTCGCGAGAGTAACGAACGCAACACCCGATAAGTTTGAATTTGAAAAAAAGAGCAACCCTTCGCCCGGAAGGGCTGCTCCTTTCCAAACCGCGACGCCACCACCCAATTTCGTAGGCCGAATACTTGAATGTACCCACCACTCGTAGGTAAAATAGGAGTCATAGCATCCGACTTATGTCATATATTGGTCGGATGCCGATGACCTAGATTTAAGTTTTACATCGTACCCGAAACGAAACCGACGCAACGACCGAATACCTGCCGACCGGTCTCGAAGGACATCCCAGGACGTGGACAGTCGGAAGGAATACGCGAACGTACCACTTGGCGGGCCGGAACACATACACACAGCGACGACTCAGCGAACACAAACTCACCTGTCCGTAATTCTTGGGGAAACGCCGTACAGGACTTTCAACTCCCTGGGTACACCCTCAGAATAACTCCTGGTGGCAGCGTAGACCCGACCCAGGGAAAATCGTTCGCGGGCGCCCTGAAAATAGAAAAGACACCACCAAGAATCGGGTCCAAGGAAACAACAATAGTACACGTCACTTACCTGGCTCTGGCTTGTCCGCCGTCGATAAATCGCCACATTGATTCCCGCTAACGACGCGCCACGCCCGGGCGATTCCTCTGGAAACTGAACTGGCCACAGGAGCTGCGAAATCTCCGGTATTCATTAAATCGCCACGACGTTTTCGTTGATGTTTACTTTCGAGGTAAATACTCCGCTGACAGTGACTTTCAAAATGTCACCATGGAAATCGTCCCACAATGTCATACCTGAGTCCCATACTGCCCGAAAGCTGTGGTGGAACAGTCACCATGGTGAATCACGCAACCCACCATAAGTTGGTAGCTCGGGTGCCACGAGCGGAGCGAACATTGCACCTGAGCAACGGGAGCTTACGAAAAACCGTTCAGGAGTAGCGAACGTTGAGGAGAAAGATCGCGCCAAAGTTCTTTTCAACTCGAGACAACGAAGCGTTTAGAAGTGTGGGAGAAATATTTGCTAAAAAATATCTACGTTTTTTTTTCCAAAAATTCAGGTGCGTTGATACGATACAAAGCCGGGCTTTCCTTCTACTAGTAGATCCCAGGATTTGGGTAATGATAAAACGTGAATTCCCAATCAACTTTTCGCGAACTTGTGAATAGAATAGATATAGCAGGATGGGTTTTCTTTTAGATTCGAGTTTGATAGATGGAAGTATAGTAAAGATGGCGATTCGAGCTCGCACTGTGATTTGCGTGCGATAGTTAATGAGATAATATTGGTAGCGATTCGAGCTTGCACTGTGATTTGCGTGTGTTAGTTATTAAGATAATATTTGTGGCGATTCGAGCTTGCACGGGTTGTGGCGCCCAACCGAGCTAAACCGAGATTCTGGGGGAGCCCAAACCTCACTCAACGGCTCCAGGTCCATTCTAGGGGTGAGTGAGTGGCGCCCACGCCCATTTCCATTGGGCTAGTCCGGAACCTACACGGACCCACCCGGATCTCGTCCTCCCGAAGGCAGGGGGGGGGGGGGGGTAACAAATATATCTCAAAAACGGTTATGGTTAGAAGAAAAAGTTATATAATCTTTTTTATAGGAATTTTTTACAAATTCGTCATACATTGTTTTTGTGAAGACGTGACCGTTACTGAGATATTTAGGAAAGGTCACTTTTGGTGACCTTTGACCCCGTATAAAAAGTCACGTAGCACTCGGATCGATGGGGACTTTTGATATTTTGTTCAGCACGCCAGTACCAACGTTCGCATTAAAATTCAGCTTCCCCTAATTTTTCCGAAACACCATGGTAAATTTCTCTGGACTGGTAGTGTACTTTCAAATTTTATGCTTATCTGGAAGAGAAAGTCGATGCGCACTTTTATTTTTATTTTAATTTTATGTTATTTATTAACGAAGCAAGGTACAAGTTACATAATCATTACAAAGCAAAAATGAATTTGAAAATTGATATAAGCATATGAAATGAAACGAAAAATTAAATAAATTCAATAATTAACAAATAAATAATTCACAATAAATAAATAACAAATAAATAAAACATTGACAAATAGCTTAGCACAAAGGGTTGCGGATGGCTTGGAAAAGGGAAGATTTGAAGGAAAATTTTAAGACCGTTGGAGAATACAGATTACTTATGCTATTGAATATCCTGCAGCATCTATTTATCGACTCATTAGCTGCGTACGTAGTGGAATGTGAATATTCCTTAAGTAAACGAGAGAAACTGGTGCTCCTTAAAGTGTTATTTAACACAATTTTACTACTTAGAAATTCAACTCTGATAACGCCTCAAATGACGTCAAATGTGAAGCAGGCCGAAATCATCTTTATTCTGGATGCAAGTGTCAATAAGTTTAGGTGACCCAGTCGAAACTCATAAGGAAGAAGGACATTAAAATCGTAAGGGTTGTATAGTTCTCTCAATGCGAAAAGTAAGAATTGCTTTTGTATGGACTCAAGTCTGTTACTGTGGGTTTCGATAGCCGGATTCCAGCAAATGGAAGCATAATCGAGAATGGGGCGTGCAAGCGAGATGTATAAGGGTCTTATGACCCACAGGTTACGATATTCCTTGGCCCGTCTTTTGATGAAACCTAGCTGTTTGCTTGCATGGGAAAGTATTTTATCATAATGCAAGGTAAAACGGAGTCTCTCATCCAAGACAACACCAAGCTCAACAACGTTTTCAACTCGAACTAACAAATTATTACCGAGGAAGTACGTGTTATGTTAGATTGTGTATTTTCGGGAAAAACTTATAACTTGGCACTTAGCAATGTTGAGATAGACCTTGTTTTCATTGCACCAGTGATCAAGTGAATCAAGTTTGGATTGGAGAAAGAGTGCATCGGATTTAGATTTAATGATGTGATAAACTTTGAGATCGTCGGCATAAAGTAGATGAGGTATATTTGCTAGGACGTCAGATAGGTCAGAAATCAATATATTAAAATGAAGTGGGCGAAGATGGCTACATTGTGGTGCACAAGAGGTGGCAGAAATATTTTTCGATAAATGTCCTTGAAATTTCACCATTTGCATTCGATTTTGAAGATAGGAAGTCAGCCAGCCAAGCAAAGATCCGGCAAATTCGAATTTCTGAAGCTTTAGCATTAAGGTAGAGTAGTCAAATCTGTCAAAAGCTTTACTAAAGTCTGAATAGACTGTGTCAATTTGGTATTCTTTCCCCATTTTACACAGAACGTCTGCGATTAGGACTCTCAAGTTTGTGGTAGCTGAGCGACCTTTTCTAAAATCATGTTGTTACTCGTTCAGGCAGGAGTCAACAAGTGGAGAAAGTTCAATCTTTTCAAAAAGTTTTGGAATTGAAAATAAAATGGCAGTGCCCCTATAATTTCCGATACAGCGTCTATCACCATTTTTGAAAATGGGTGTGAGATATGAAAGTTTCCAGCAAAATGGGAAAACTCCAGACGAAAGTGATCTGTTGAAAAAAATATGAAAGGGAGTTATAAGCTGGTCTACACACTTACGCAAGATAGTTGGAGGAAGAAGATTGGGCCCAGGACCTTTGTTGCAAATGAGTTCCAAAATAGCTTTACGTATTCCGTCACGTGTAATTTCTAATTGGCCGACAAAAGCTGTAGGAGCAGAATGAGAGAAAGGGAGGTGTCAGTTTGATGGGTATGATGCATTAAAAATATTCTAGAAACTATCTGCGAATAAATCACAATTCTCATTAGGAGCGGAAGTTGTGATATCATTAAAGAACATCGACGATGGACAACCAGTAGTTTTTCGCTTCACATTTACAAAATCATAAAAATTTTTCGGATCGCGGATTATATTTTCGCCGGTTGTCTTAATGTAATTGTCATAAGCATCGTGAGAATTTGCTAAAAACTGCTTAGCAACTTCATTATATTCATCCTGAATAGCAGAACTTACGTCGATATTGTTTTTAAACCGCTTATAAAGTTTGTTCCTACGATTTCGCAAATACCTATGGTCCCTATAAAGCCATGGCTTAGGCAATTTTTTCTTTTTGTGATATCTTAGGTACATATCTTTCAACGGCATCAAAGATTTTGTTATAAAAGGTGAAAATGGCTTCCTCAAGCTCTAACCTTGAAAAAGTAATCGTCCAATCTATAGAGTCAAGGTGATGGTGAATGCTATCATAATTAGCATTAAGAAAGTCATATACAATGAAATTATTGTACGTTCTTAAGTAAATAGAATCAGGAGTGGCAAGATCAACTGAGATTGCTGTATGGTGCGAGCTATTACAAAAAAGATGCTCCGTGTCATTAGTTGGACTTATCACTACTTCGTCATAAGCGTTTCAGGGTGTGTACAACATGAAGGTATGCGCATTACTAAACATTGAGGCATTTTTCCAGAATGAACACACCATGAGTGTTGCACCTTATATCGCCAAGATGTCCTTTAGCAATTAAAAATTATAAATACATGAGTTTGGCGATTGTTTTTTCTCTCATTTCGGGCTCAGAGTGTTTGGAGTGTACCAACTCTACTTTTGACTGCCTCAAAGGAATATTGTAGCAGTTAAAATAAGGCAGCAAGAGAGCACAGAAACATTGAATGCCAGCATCAAGGAGTTGACGTGCCACTTCGCCGGAAAGAACAGAGGACGGTTCAGATTATCACGAACCACAGATATAAAAGAAAATGGATACAAAATGGCTATCCGTGTACCCATATGTGAGTTAGCCTTTTTTAATACACGTAAAATATTGCTCTCTCACAAAAATTCCGCTCAATGCACCGCTTTCTACCGGACTCACAACCGAAAAGCCCTAAAGCTGTCTCTTATTTACGAAATATGTGAGTAATATCAGATCGAGGTAAAACCGTGCAACGGACAACACAAAAAGAAATGTCAATGTCAGTTTGATTTGTGCCGGTGAATCAAAACATTGACTTTGATTCTAAATTTCTCACAAAAAATTTTGAAATTGTTCGGCGTGTACCATAGAAACATAAAACTTCGTGAGTGCACGATAATCTGTGCCGCTTTCCCGATTATATTAGCGGTTCGAATTCCAATTTATGCCTAGTACTATACTCTTCGCGAAGCGAATTCAACGGTCAAATCCCATACAAAAAGAGCTTTCCTGACGAATTGAAAAGCTCTTTTTGTATGGGATTCGACTGTTGAATTCGTTTCGCGAAGAGTATAGTGCTAGGCATTAGTGCGAGAATGAAATGCCGCGTTCAAGGCTGCAATAGTAGTCACAGAAGTGCTTCGTGGGGGATGTCGTATTTCGGGTAAGTGAAAGTAACCTTTAGTATCGATTCCGTTTTCTTATTGAGTGAAATCATGATTAATTTCATTTGCAATAAACATTTTAATATTCACTCGCCAGTTGCGGAAAAAGAAATATCAAACGACGTTCAAAATGGCGATCTATCGTGGTTTTTACATTGGCGTTACCGTATGAACTGTGTAGGGCACACATCCGTATCTCATTCTCACACTAATAAGCAGAAAGTCGAAAATTGGACTATTTCTCTCGTTCGATTTCTAATCCATTCTCTCTTATATCTGTGTCTATTCCCTAAAAAACATCAGCAGGCTGGTTCGACGAGCTGATAGATACTAAGTTACTGCAAACAATTCGCAGACACAAATTACTTCCTGACTGTGTTTACAATTAACTGAAGCTAAAGAGCACAATGAATAATTAACCAAAGGAAGTTATTGAATCGAGTTTAGTGAAGCTCGATGCTAACATACTAGAACAAAATGAGCAGCATGCATGACTCAAAGCATGCAAAACTAAAGCCAAACATAGCTAAAATGTACATTTTGGACATGCCAGTCCATTGATCTAAAATGTTGTTTCCAAATTATATGTTAACTCTGCATGTTAACAGATTTATGTTACTATCATATTTATCAGGATAAACGTTGCAGCTTCTGCTTTAATGAAGTTGACGTTCACATAATCCTGCCTTTAGGGGTTTTTTTTGCCTGAAAGGTGTATCAATATCGCTTTCCTAATTACTTTTGCTCCATTTCAAACATAATTCATTGCGAGAGTTACTATTGAATTTCTCTTAGTAAGTAAATGGGGTAGTCCCTTTGACTTGAAGCCAGTACACAATTTACTTTTCGCAGCAGTGGCTATTCTGTTGACGTAATTGGAATCCGTCGATTTGCTGCCAAAGTATTCATTTTGCAAGTGGAATCATTAATTTGGCCCAAATAAAATCCTATACATAGTGGATTAATTACACGTTTTCACTTCTCCATTGATGCGGAATGCGCTACGAAGTCTACAGCTAGCGAAAAGTTAAACAAAACAAGGTCTAGAACCACAAGAGCTGGTATGGATTACGACGGTAACTTGTTAGTGCCTAATTAATTTGTGTTGTCGGGTTGGTACTCAAGAAAGGATCTTTCTTTTGGCCTACGAACAATGAAACACGTTGTATTATTACTTAGGCCAATGTTACAGGTGGAAACTGTGATGCTACAAAGTCAATATGTATTTTTGCGAAAAAAAGCAATTGCACAGATTTAACACACATTTTATTACATAACATACACGAATGATAGATTTATTGCTTAAAATAACACTTATTCGTACTTTAATTAATGGAACCTATTCGACATCTCTATGCCTGCGCCTGCGAAAATACCCTATCAAGCAGGAAGAGCATACAAACGCGATCAATTCTACAACCAAAACCGTAACCCCAGCATAGGCCAAAACATTGAAATATTTATTGAAGAAATGGTTGAGTGCTCTTTCACAGCCAAGTCGATAAGCATTTTTTTCTAAGCACATTGGCTTGGCAATGGCTGCATCACAGCACGTTTCTGGTAGTTTTCCAGGCCAGTCTTTGGAGCCGGTCTTTCCGCAGCAATGCAAACCACGCTGAAGAGCTTGGAACGCCGATCCAGGCTCAGAGGCATGTTTCCAAAGCGAATCCAGAGTTTCTTTGATCAGAATTTTTTCATCAGGATAAGCAGCGAACATGTAAATAATGACTGCAGTAGTAGACACCAGCAGAAGAAAACAAACAATGCCATAGACAATCATAAGAAATATTGATTCTTTCATCGTTCCGCAGCATCCGATGATTGAAACTAGACAGAGAAAGACTCCCAGGACTATAAATGCGATAGGTACTGAATGCGCTCCCATATGTGTCGTGACTTCTTCGTAATCGGCAACAGCTACAAGAAAAACACTTCCAACGGTGGTCAGAATAAATCCACACAGGAAGCACACCGCATTGAATACGTACAGGAGCAATTTGATAACACTCATTCCAAGCCCCATGGTGGGAGCTTGCTTCTAATCGGGCAGCACAAACAATTAATTGGCCTTGTTTTTTCGCCTTGTTAAGTTAAAAACTATAAGTTAATTGAGCTTATGCGAAACCGTGTTCCAAGTCTAAAACGGGACTGTTAAAGATATGGGAAACATTTAAAAAAACACAAGAAATTTCAATAGGAGGAACTTTGGACAGGAAATTTAGCGACTGTCAAATACAATTAATTGTCTACGACACATAAGTCATTGTCAATTTTCGTATGTACTGTAATATAATAAGCTGTACGGAATCGAATATTTCGAATCATTCGACAAAAGAAAAAAGAAGATGATAACGAGGTTAACCAGTATTTTCATAAGATGTATAATGCATAGATTGCATTACAAGCTATTTTTCAGCACCAGTGAATAATTCAGTATTTTTTCTTGGATTTCACTGTATGTTGCAAAGAAATCTGTTTCAGTTAATTTTAGAAGTGATGTTTTTATGGACGTATTAGTGTTTTGCAGGAAATACGGTTTTAGCCCTCTCTTTAAATTATTTTATTTCACAGGTAGACCATAATAAATGGGCCTTTCCACACTTGTATTCTTGATGCACTCCTCAAACCGGTTTTCTGGGCAAGAGGCAGAAGAATCAAGAGGAATTCTCTACAAAAAGTTATGCACTTGGAGACAGATTTGCATCACGTTTGAAACTGATTGAAACTGATGCAAATCACTAACACAACTATAATCATAGTTCACGGGTTAGGAATTTTTCATGAAACACTCAAGTCGAAATGAGAAAACAACAACACGCACACATTCATATGCATAATCGGTATATGAACGGTTCCGTTGCTGAAGAATACAAGTGTGGAAATGGTGATTGCTGTCAAACCGGTTTGAGGAGTGCATCAGGAATACAAGTGTGGAAAGACCCAATGAATGAATTCCTGAGTCAAGGGTTCGGATAGCTCATAACACCACGTCCATCTGGGTCTCACTGCTATAAATTGAATTGTTTTTGCGGGATGATTAAAATTGGAAAGCAAATGTTTAACTTCTGAGGTTTATTCCGCAAAACGATCGAGTTTTCCTTATCAATTAGTCTGTGCTTTGATAAGCTTTAGAGACGAAATACGTTGTGTATGCTGATTTATAGACAAGAAAAAAACCATGATCACAAATCAATAACCTTTATCAGTGCTTTATCCTAAAGGATATCCAGGTTTAGTAAAGTGTAGAGTAGAAGTATACAGTAGAGAATTTTAGTTCCTTCTTCGGCTTTGGTGTCATTTCCCGCGTTCTTAGTGCTCCTTATGGCAGGATATACTTACCACTTCAAGGCTAATCTGTACCACTATTTTATTTAGGGTCCCTCGTATACAGGCACTTTGTATCTTGTAACTGATAATCGCGGTAATCAGTTTTCCCTAGTATTGGATGAAAATACAGCTCTTGATTGCACTAAAATGTTGTGCGCAGTGAATCGATACATTGTGAAGAGTTCGCAATCAAAACGTCGTTTTACAGGCTGGAAAAAAAAGCCGGCAATGGTTGTCGCTTTGACAACCGTAATAATAAACCAGTTGAAAATGGATGAACTGAAGATGAAAAATTTAATAAATTTTGGTGTTGACGGTACTAGTGTCATGTTGGGGCAACATCAATCAGTTATATCTATTTTAAAACCCTTAAACATTGATTTGGTCTTTGTGAAATGCAGATGTCATTCCCTCCATTTAGCAGCAGAAACTACATTGAAAGTACTACCAGCTATTTGATATTCAAAGAATGCTTTAATTGGTTTTACAAACATAGAACAGTACAAACACATGTACGAAATAATGAATGAAAAAAGTCCACATAAAATTGACATATTTTTAAGGCAAATGCCTTGAGTCCATTTGGCTTGAGTCCGTTTGGTTTAAGTCCAATATAGCACGTCACTCACTACAGAACCTCGATCAAGTCAGTCCAATCCAGTTGGTCAGTGTATTTTGATTATTGGATGCAATGCCAACGCTCATCACACGGCATGAGGGAGTAGCGACGTCAACACTAGAGGTGGTTAGTCTTAGACTTCCTCCTGAACAGCAATTTGTCTATAGCAAATAAGGGCAAGATGCCAACTTTCCTGACAGCTAACAGGCAAGAGGTACTAGACCTCACGTTGGTGTCAAACAGTCTGGCGGATATAGTGAAGAAGTGGAATATCCTAGAAGTCGCTTCTTTCTCTGATCGTCGGCATATAAACTTCGAACTACGAAAAGATATCGTAAAAGGGATAAAGTACAGGCAACCTAAGTGTAAGGGACTGAGAAGGCTATCAAAATGGCCTTACAGCTGAACTTTGCGGCCTGCACCCGAATTTCACTACGAAGATGGAACTGAAGGACACTGTGGACAAAATCACCAGGATAATCCTCGAATCATACCACGATAACTGCCCTGAGAAAACTAGTGCTCCCATAACGAGAGTGCTATGGTGGAACAGGGAATTAGAAAAACTCAGAGGAGCCGCAAGAATGGAGTTCAAACGGCCTAAAATTACATCAAACTGGGAGGCCTATAAAAAGAGACTCACGGAGTACAACAAAGAGCTAAATAAATTCAAAAGAAAGGCTTGGAGTGCCTTCTGCAAAAGCCTCAATAGCATCCCAGAGACTGCCAGGATGCAGAAAGCTCTGTCCAAAGGCTACAGAGGGAATATAGGGCTACTTAGAACTCCACATGGAGGGATGACGATCACCTTTGACGACACACTGGAAGTGTTGATTAGAACACACTTTCCACGGTGAGAAAGCAGCAGCAGCAATAAGGCTGAGGAAGAAGAGGAAAGTCATGATCGGATACTTCACTCACCTCTGATTGAACAAAATATCACGTATGGAAAGGTTGAATGGGCAATAAACTCCGATAGACACTGAAAAAGAGGGCAGATTAACCTTTGAAATATCGATATTTGTCACAAAAATAAATATATCTAGCTTCGAAAGGAAAATCGGTTTTTCTATTAAAATATTTTTTTTCTTTCAAACCCTTTTAAATCAACTGCCCTGCTACAAAGAGTGACGGAGAAACTAAAAACCATTCTGGGACATATATTAGAGCGAGCTTGCAACTCAGCTATAAACTAAAATTGTGGAGACTGGCGCAGGTTGTGTTCATCTTTAAAGGTGGCAACAAACCGGCCGATCTGCTAAAATCATACTGGCCAATCAGCCTCACATCTTTCATATTAAAGACCAAGAAGAAACTGATTGACGTTTATATAAGGAATTATCTTTTGACAAAGATGCTACTTCGCAAATTTCAATTTGCCTTCCAAAAAGGCAAATCAACTATATCAGCTACACATAAGCTCCTACAAATAATAGAAAAGGCATTGGAAGGCAAGGAAATCGCGCTATGTGCCTTCATGGACATAGAAGGAGCCTTTGACAATGCAACACATGACTCGCTGTACCTCGCTCTTTTTTTCGTTTTTACAGAGCTAGAGAGTAAACAAAGAGAGTTTTGTTTACACGTTGTTTGTGTTATGTCCTCCTGCAATTAAAGTATAAAGGTCTGCTTGCGTACCTAAATCTATTATAATAGATTAAAATAGCAAGTCGTTTTCGTACTCTTGCTGCAAGCTGAATTTTGCCAAAAGTTGAAGACAGCTGCAAAAATCTGTTGCTGCTGCATTACGCGAACATACCTAACTTTTTTGTTCATGAAGGAGATACAATGGAAGGTGGAGAGTAGTTGACTGTAATGAGGAGAATAGTTCGTCACCAATTGAATCCATTGCGTATAGCATGCAATCAATAAAAAAAGTAAAATGTATAATAAGTACGAATGCTAAGTGAAATTTTCAGGTTTTTACAAAGTTATAAACAACACAAAGAAGCTTTTATTTACTTGTTGGAAGTAGGAAAGGTGCATGCTTCTGTAGTGCTACCCATTGTGGTGGGTGCATTACGATTTGGAAGCCATACAGATTTTGGATGGGCTTAATCGTCAGTGACCGAAATAATTTCGGAATTCATAAAAATAATGCAGTATCATTTTCGCGGAAGTTGAGAAAGAGTAAAATTATTCAAGCTGATAAACTGGAAGCAAAACTAGATTTATCAACAAACATGTTTTCAATGTGTAATTGGATCTGTTGATGGAACTCATATACGATGCGTATATGAGCAAGCGAACAATTCTACCATTCAACATATTTACTGTTTATAATATACTTTTTACTCAAAGAAAACAAAACCAGTCGTAATTATTTTTATTTAGCATAACCACGTCCAATTTTATTTAACTTAGCCACTAAAAAACCTTTTATTTGCTTCCATTTCACGGACAAATTGAAAAAAATTCAAATCTCACATTGAATAAACCGTTCGAGTGAATTTCACATTTCATTCGAGCAAAATATCACTTAGTCGACTCTCATGATAACGGGGGGACATTATGTCCATGTCCAGTCATTTAAAGGGCTTCGTATGAAAATTTAATTTCGAGTAATTACCTGCCTAATTTCAGGCGACTTTTGTAGAATAGCAAGAAAGTAGAGTTGGGTCGTACTCGGATTTTTACATACTAGGTATTCCGAATACGAGTACAAAAAAATACCTGTTCCAAATACCTGTTCACAAAATACTAGCTAGTATTTTTTGAAGTATGTACATATATACACACAAGTCCATGCGATTTGCAGTGATGTAATGAAACGGTATGATATGCCCTCCCCCATCCAGCAGAGACAAAGTTCCCAGGCTAGAATGTTGATGGTGCAGTTGACCGTGAAAAGATACGAGCCATTAGTCCGTGCAGCTTGTCCGTAACTATCCAATGGTCGGTCACTTATTTGACAAGTGTTTCTCCAATATAGGAGCCATCTAAGGGAAAACAAGCAAATTCAATCAATTTAATTTGATTTTCATTTTAATATATGCACAAAACACCTCCTGTATTCGTTCAAACTACCAGTGTCGAAAAATGTACTATGATAGGACCAACTAATCCTGTTGCCATCTATATGACTTTTCATCGATCGATGCCTGATACCAAACTTTTCCTGGCTAATCTAAAACAGTCGGTTTTCCACTTCACCTCACTGAAGCATGAATTTGTCGAAAATTTTATTAAGAAATGATAAAATGTCTATTAAACATGAACCCACTAGGGGTCAACCTTTTCTGTAAAGCTGGACATGAGTCACAACCCCGTTAGGGTTGGAGTGCAGTCACGAGTAGAGCTTCAGCACAGCCGGAGAAGCCAACTGGCTAACCAAAGAGGATCTAAACATTTTTAGTATTATTTTCAGTTTTCCCGGCTGATTTCATTCTACCATATCTTAGAAACTAGGCCGCTTTTTGCCATATTTGTATGGGAACAACTCAGAAAGATCCTCAAATTCATGCTAGACCAAAAAAATTTTTTTTGGAAAAAATGGACGTTTTTGCCTAATTTCCCCTATGAAAAAATTTGTTCTTCCTTAAAATATTGAACTCCCGCACTATTGAACTCCCCGATCACTTTCAATCATCGAAAGCGGTGTAAAGGCAGTTTTTGCCAAACTATGGCCAAAAAACCCCTTACTCCCCTACAAAACCGAAATTTTTGTATCACAGCAATAGGTGTTGGCTCGTTATGTCCCAAACCACACTAACCCAAAATTAGCCGATTTTGTCCGATTTCAGCTACTTTTGCCCTAAAAAGTTTTTGAATAATTGAATAAAATACTTTCCCAATTTCTCCTATCAAAAATTTTTTCGTCCTTAAAATATCACTAATATACTTCCCGACCACATTCAATCATCGAAAGCGCTGTAAAAGCAGTTTTTGCCAAACTATTGCCAAAAAACCCGTTTCTCCCTTACAAAACCTAAACTTTTGTATCACAGCAATAGGTCTTGGCCAGTTATGCCCCAAACCGCTCTAACCCAAAATTGGCCAATTTTGCCCGATTTCAGCTACTTTTGCCCTAAAACCTTTTTGAATAATTGAATAAAATACTTTCCCAATTTCTCCTATCAAAAATTTTTTCGTCCTTAAAATATCACTAACATACTTCCCGATCACTTTCAAAAATCACAAATCGTAAATTTTTGTAACACAGCAATAGGTCTTGGCCCGTTATGTCCCAAACAACTCTAACTCAAACTTGGCCGATTTTGTCCGATTTCAGCTACTTTTGCCCTAAAAACCTAGACCTAAAGTCCCAAAATACTCGCAAGCACGAAAATACTCTATACAAAAATATGCGATACAAAAATACTTGCAAGTTCTAAAATACTCGATACGAGTATATACTCGTATAGTTCCAAAATACTTGCAAGTATTTAAAAATACCTGTTCCAAAAATACCTGTTCCAAAATACTTGCAAGTATTTTGGAACGATACGTTATTTTCGTATTCGAGTATTTTGGAACGATATGAGTATATACTCGTATCGAGTATTTTCGTCTCGCGTACGAGATACTCGTGAGTATGAAAGCACTTGCAAGTATGAAATACGAGTTTATATTAATATTAGGATACTATTACGTCACTGTTTGATTGAAATGAATTAAATGGACGAAATTTATTGTGTAAATTCTTGATTACATGAATAGTCCACAAAAATACTCGTACCTAGTATTTTTGAATTTCGTACTAGGTACTGGCTGTTCCAAAAAAATACCTGTTCCATATACCTGTTCCAGTATATACGCCTCATCTCTACAAGAAAGCACCGATATCATTTTAGCTCATTTGCCAGTAATTCTTTAAACGAGGAATATTTGCACGCATAGCTACTTTGGTGCTTAAAATGCCTTTACAATTAATTTTCAATTGGGGTATAGTTAGTCATTATTTAAAAGAATTCTAATACATGCATTTCCCTTTCACTGTGCGGTGAACGTTCTATCCATTTTGAAATGTTGAAGCAAGTGCCTGCGTTTCGTGGAATAATCATTTCGCTCTTAGCTCCACTAAATTTTAATTATAACTAGTATGTACCAACATATTTCAAAGGTGCTTTGTGGGTTGCTTGCTCATAGAGAACATCCCACAACCTTACTGGATATACCAGCGATTTGAATTTCTGCTCGAAATAGGAAATTGCTGTTTTGATCCTACGGAGAATCCTTTGATTCACCTAGAAATGACACATTCAGCCAGCGCACAAAGCACAATATTGGCAGAGCCGTTATATTAAACATTTATGCACACATTAGCTTTGGTGAAAGTGGGCCTTATTTGTATGGTATATGAACTGCATACATGAGTATGTAGATATTTTTGCGGCTAATGACGCAGTCGACCAGACATGTTGAAATATAATCGACATTAATCTAATCGTCAAAGTGTAATTACAATAGCAAGTTTAGAATGCATTCAAATTATAACGGATCCTGTTGCACTTATTTACACGTATTTCACTAGTGACTTCTGAATAGCATGTCCAAGACAGCAGAGAGTATGTTTGATCGAACTTTTAATTAGTATCGGCTTTAGTTAACAGCATTTTTATACTGTCCTAAATTCAGTGCCTGTAAAAATGATAAGGTACCCCATGTTCTTCAAGAAATTGTAAAATAAAAAAACCAATCCCATAACATTCCCCTGAGCAGTTATCAAAATTAAAGGATCATATCCTTGTCTATATTTTATATTTTTAAATAAAGAAAAAAAATGTGTATACTTTTAGATAGTTAAACTCCGAATCCGAAATTTCAAATTGTTTTCCATAAAAAAAAATCACAAAAATGGTCTTTTTTCCGGCACTTCCCTTAACTGACCACTCTATAGCTAATAGATCGCTTAACTTATTTTTTGTCCTGCTGTTATTACTTGTTCTATTTTACTACTTAACTTACTGCGTCCTACTGGTGGTGTTAGCTCCTTGGAGTTCTGATGCGAATTTGTATTCGTTATGCTGCCTCCTCACTGTGGGCAATCATGTGGCTCATGTGCGTGGGCCATCGTGTGGCCCATTGTGTAGACGGGCGATGGCTTGCAGTGGCCGACAGTTGCGAAGCATGGAAATGGCGATGGCCGAGGATGGCTTTTGGAACGGTTTTTCGCACACATCAAAGCGGGCCATCATGCGCAACCGAAAAATCATGACTGGCCCATCAAATGGCCCAATATGTGGAGGCAAATGTTGAAACTGCAGTCTTTTGATTTTAACATCGAGCATCGTAAGGGAACTCACAACGTCGTTCCAGACGCACTATCGAGAGTTTGCGGGTCGACCGAAACAAGGCAATCTCTAAGAGGTCACTTGCCTGAGCACTACAGACTTGCTGAGGTAATCGCTGATACAGCATTCCGAGCTCGTGAGTATTTGGACCTCATCGCCCAAATTGAAAAGAGCCCTGATGATTTTAAGAATGTGCACGTTAGAGAGGAAAAGTAGAAAGTTGAGCGAATTTTGGCTGCGGAAAATTAAGTCCAAAATAAAAGTTTTTTTTACAACCGAATAAAACTACGAAAGTGGAGATTGCCGAAGAGGAGGAGGAAAGTTGTTGAAATGAAAATTGATTAATAGCTGAACATGGACGACGGAACAAAGGCGATCGATACTAGTGCTGCATTTGGGCGAAAGAACTCATAAAAACGAAATGATGGGAAGAAATTAATTTAACTTCAGCTTTTAAAGAAACTTCTGGACCCTCGGGATCATCTAATTGCTCAGACATTGCGTCACCAGATAAGTGGTTACTAATTTGATAGTTATTCCGTTTTTTTTATGAAAACCCTAATTTAAAAGAAATCGCATGCACTATTTAAGTTGATTTAGTTTTAATAAAACTAATGCAGTTATAATGAATGAGTTGAGAGCCTAAGGACATAGCGAACAACGATAATACTTATATTTAACGATATTACAGTTAATGAATCAATGCTTGCTGCCTTTAATTTGTCTCGTTTAAGTTTCTTCAAGAATTGGTTTCAAATTAATAATTGAATTTGATTTTCTTTTGGTTTTGGATTGGATTTAGATATGCCTTTAGATTTGTTTGATTCACTGTGGGTTACATGTTTAGATTTATTTGAAGTTGATTATTGAAATTTTGGTTAGATTGCATTCTTTGGTTTTATATTTTTACTTTTGAGTTCATTTTTTGTTATACCATACATAATGTATTTTGAATAAGATATTAAATTATGATTCTGAAGGATCCTCTTCGTTTCCCTCTTGTGTGTGGTTGTCGTTGTCCTAGTGATTAATGAAATGTTGTGTTGTCTGATTTTTCCGCCCGCCAACCCACGACAGGCTGAGCTAGTCGGCTGGGCTAAGGCACGCCGGCCATATAAAGGAAAAATCCCTAACTAAATATATGCTGCATTGACGACGGCTCGGCAGAGTTTAGTCGGATGCAACAATGTGTGATGGTGGCCATCATTGTAGCGATCATTGAAACCATGGCAGTGGCCGATGATGGCCCACAGTGAGGAGGCAGCATTATGCTGCCATCATCGGCCACTGCGGTGGTTGCAATGATGGCCACCATAACATAGTTCCTCCACACACTGGGCCACTAGAGGGGTCAGTCATGATTTTTCTGCTGCCTCCACATTGTGGAGACCACTATAGTGGTTGCAATGATGGCGACCATTGCAACGTTGGCCACCATCATCATGATGGCCCGCTTTGATGTGTGGAAAAACCACTCCGAAAGTCATCCACGGCCATTGCCATTTCCATGCTTCGCTTCTGTCGGCCACTACAAGCCATTGCCCGTCTACACAATGGGCTACATGATGGCCCACGCACATGGGCCACATAGCGGCCCACAGTGTGAAGGTAACATTAGGGATGGGCAAAAAATCGAATTGAAAGGATTTCACAAATTTAAAAATTGCTCGTATTACAAATGGTGCGAAACCAGAAAGAATCACTAAGTCATTCCACCCACCCCGCTCTGAGTCAGACAATTTGTAATTATCTGCGTGTTATATCACCATCATCATCATCAATTTAAGCTTCATTATTTTTATGGAAAGGTTTTTCTAAGCAGTGAATGATATGTTTCAATGAAAATCAAATAAGGATCATTCTTCAAATTATTTAAATCTCGGTATATAATCAATCATAATACCATTATAACATTTCACCAGGACAAATTAAATTTCTCACTTCCCTTTTCTTTGTTAATCCTGAATCTACAAAGACGATTTCAATTTTTCGCAACGAACTCTTAATTTCCCCAAGGATATTCAAGATATATAATTCACCATTTCCAAAGTAAGTTATTCAAAAGATCTTAGAAGAATTTCACTACGATTCCTATTCACACCAGCCATCAAAAATGCAGCTCGGAATAATCTCCCAAGTCTACTGTCAGAATGATACCTCAAGCATATTCTTCGAATGTGATTTTTATGGACGAAAATGTGGAACTTTGCGCGTACTACTTGCAGCTTTAATACCATACTGGGAGAACTAATTTTAATGTTGGCTCTGGTGGAATTTCTGCAGAGTCGAGTAATATCTGAAATGGTATAGAAACTTTTTTTTTTCAATTTTATCTCATTTTATAGAGTTATTAATAATAAAGTATGATGCTTTTAGTGGGATTGTGGTGAATGCCATTTTCAAGGATATCAAGATGCTGTGAATGCAGAGCGGAAATTAAGGCGAGCCAGTAGAAAATGGTGCGGTTAATTCATTTTGCTGCATCGGCTGCATAATGCAGATGAGTAGCTGGACTGACTTTCTTATAGGGAGAGATGCAGTTACATTCTGTTGGATTAAATATGCTAGAGGAGTTAAGCAAGTCTTGGATAGTAGACGGGTGGAATGATGGTTCTAGTGAGATTGATGGTATGAATTGCTCGGATATTAACCAGCTGGCAGATTAGATAATAATATTTACGATATACGAATGAAATTTCTTGTTTATTTACTCAGCCACTTTAAACATACATTCTACTTTTAATGGTGTGCACTCTTCACAGCTGAGAACGCACATGTTTTTGATGCAAACTAAACTATTAAAATGAAATGAAAAAGAAATTGAGATCATTGCTTTAATAGTGTTAAAATAAACATGTTGTGAAACAGATTTGGAGCCAAAGCAAATGATTACACAAAATTGTTTGCTCTAGTTTAAAAATGGATGGTGCTATGGGTCAGTTCTTTTCATTTGCTGAAATTATGGATTAGTATGTATTCCTTTGGCCAGCTGATGATGAGCTTCAATATTTATTCCACTGTTGCTCTTGATTTCCTCGGCTATCATTTTGATCCCAAGATACTAGTGGAGAGTAGGGTAATACGGGACTCTGGAGATAGTTTCTTGCATGTATTTATTTATTTGTGTCTATTTTCCGAAGGTAAAGCCTAATTACAAAGAAGAAATATCTACAAAAAGAAAAAGAAATCTAAATAAATATTAGAATTCAAAGTCTTGATATTTCAAAATAAAAAAAGACGAATTAATAATAGAGCAAATAATAAAATTACAAAAAGCACGAAAAATGCTTGTGGCAAATCACCAGAAGCCGAAGTGAAAAAGAATAATCGTGAATTAAAGACCTGGTTGTAATTAATTGTATCTCCTGGGGATACACAATACCGGCGAAAGAAAATAAACGTCTGTTCGCGTAAAAGTTATCGAAGAAACTGACGCTGATGTATCCGAACAATTGACCTAAAGTAATCATCATGTAATCAAGCCTGAGGAGTAAACACTCGCCAATAGCCGAAATTACACTGTCGGCAAATATTGGCGAGCCGACAGTGTAAATGATCACCTCGTCTATTCTCGCCTGTTTTATGGGGGTTTAATGAGAGTTTTATGAGAGTGTCGGAGAGTTTATGCGGGGGTCTCGTCATACCTTGAAGTCGCTCGAAATTATGCCGGTTTTACGTATCGGAGATCTCTTGCTCCTTCCCAATAGGTATATCGATGACATCAGTCGAATTGGCCATCCGACAAAAATATCTTGAGGGCGCTATGAAGTCCTGGGAAGATGAATAACAAGGCAGTCTAGGGTATCCATGGATGCGCATTGCACCTGGCAGCTTTTAGGTTTAACTCGAAGTGCTCTTCGTTGCACTGTGGGCATTCTTACAGGCCACTACCTCATAGTGCGGCCATGCACAAGGATTGAGCGCAGGTACAACGATTTCTGTCGGTGTTGTGGCTCTGAGGATGAGAAAGAATCCGTCCTCCATCTCATATGTACATGCCCGGTTTTGGCAAGGGGAAAGGCGCCGGCACTTGGTGCGCCCTTTCTCTCTAACCTGACCGAACTATCCCTGGTCAATTTAGAGGAGATAGTGCGGTTCGTCAAAGGCAGCAGATGGTTTCCTGAGTTCAGTGAGTAGGAGAGATTTACTAATTATTGTGGCATCACAACGGAACTCTCTTGTGCCTATGTATCGGTCATCAGCCCTCTGTAGATCGGCAGTCACTTCAACCTATCTATCAATGTATTGGGTCAAAGGGATTTGATAAAAGGTCTGGTGCTGGCTCCGATGATACTTACAAACCTATTTGGCTAGCCCATGAAATCATGAGCAAGATGCATCGTATTGGACAAGATGCATCACATTGGACAAGATGCATGAGTACGAATGGGTACAAGGCACACTGTTTGAAAATTTGTGAACAAATTTCTGACCAGAGAAAATGCTACCTACACGATATTACCACTTAAATTTCACACCATGCAGAAGGGTGCGAAGTTTAAGTGTACAGATATGCATACCGTGTATGTAGGTAGGTATGCTTTACTAACGTCTCGCCGGCTATTTTGTCGAATGCAGATACGAGACGTTCGCCATGTGTGTAATTGAGGCAATTTGGATGGATTTTGGAATAAAGACAAACGATCACTATACTCACAAACCGGATCAGAAATTCAAATAATAAAGAGTGTGTAGGACTACGTTGAACGCACTCTACAGCATCATTTAAATAATAAAAGTAATGAGGTCAGGCTTGACAGTGATATGCAAGAATGCTATGGCCAAGTCAAAAAATAGATTGAAGGAAGTGGTGATGCCAAAACGAGAGGAAAATCTAAGGACAAGCCCGAGCGAACGAGAGGTTTTGTCAGTTCGACAGTCTGTTCTTTAAGTTCCGGGACTACTGTGAAATAAAGCGCTTAAGGTGTTTCAATAATTTTATTGACGATTTTCACACAGATGACAAAGTAGATTTGAACAAAAGGGTTTGAATGCCATCAGGCTGACATAAAAATCAAGCCATTTAAGCAAGGAGTCAATTTCTGTGGGATTGGTCTAAATGGAAGATAAGATTGAAAGGGCAAGTCAACAAAAAAAGGGAGGTACTCCGAGAGCAGGGTACTCTAGAAATGACCGTAAAGGCCTCTCGTCTGCATTAGCGGATCACACTTTAATCCGACTCCGACGGACGCCAGTATGCCGCTTTACCAGCTCTACGTGGTTGGAAAAAAGAAAGAGGTTGCTACTTATATTTCATTCGTTATGAAAATATACTAGCCGCAATTCACCGACAAAAGGGGAATAGGGTTGCGGCTAGAGGGACCAAGAGCTATAAGAGAGCTAAACTATTCTATTGAACAGCAAAAGTAAGGATTGCAAGAGATAGTACTTCGGCCACTTTTTCGTTTGTTTTCTTTTAGGCCAAAGTCAGTGGGAGGAGTGACTCCATAATATCTGGGGTCGCAATCCCAATAACATCAGGGGCCTGAGGCTGTCTGCCTCTCTTCAAACCTACTAAATGGAGAATTGCTTTCTCTTGTTTTCCCTATTTGCATGACGGATGAAATATATTCAGCGTGTTCCCTAATCTGGGAAAAATCCGCCCCATGTTTAAAAACTCACCCCAGCCACGTAGAGCTAGCAAAGTGGCATACCAGCATCCGTCGGAGTCTGATTAAAGAGGGACCTTCTCGGTCATTTCCAGGCTACCCTGCATCACTAACCCTGTTTGGCAGGCTCTCTACTGGACTTTGGTTCAGTTGAGGCGCTTGCAAAGAAATTTTTCCCATTTATATAAATCGCTACAAAGGATTGTGAATCTGCACGAAGCGGATGATGATGGACTATGATGATTCGGTGCAGTCAGCTGTTGGGTTACAGGTTGATGAGCCAGTTGACTACGATACTGAGAGTAGTGTAAACCATTCTGAGAGTAATCTAGATGAAGCTGCAGCTGCTGCTGATCTTGAAGCGGTGATGGCTACAGAAAGTTTTGTTGGATACTGTTTAGTTGTCTGGAACTACCTGAAAGGAAATAAAATTAAATTCATTGAAACAGTAATAGTTACTTATCTGTCCGCCTCAGTGATAGGTGACTGTCAGTGCAGCCGTTACAGTTGAATTAGCAAAATTTCAGTCAGCGGATGTTGGACATTAATGCTGTATTCTATTATGAAATTTCGACTGTTTATAGTAGTTTAGTAAACGGTTAGTATGTACCGAAATTCTCACCACTATATAAATCAAAAATTGCAGTTAGTTTATTTCTCTTGTTTGTTCATTTGAATTTGATTCGATTCGCTATTTTCGCATTTCTTTCGATTTGTCGCATTGTATTTTTTATCATTTTTGTACGTTTGTATTGTTTTCGCATGAATGATTTCAAATAAATGATTGAATAGTTTTCTTCTCGTTTTTTCTTGGAGTTACAAAATGAAAGACAATCAGGGGTGTGTTCAATGTGCATGCTATAGCTGCTATTAGCTGCTAATTTAGCAGCTCTGGCTGTCTAATGTCACGAAATAGCTTCTTTCTGATGCTTGCTATTTGACAGTCGGGCTGTCCAAGATTCCGGAATAGCTGCTAAGGTAGCAGCTATTCGCTGCTCGCAGTCTGGAGGATAGCAAGAAAATAGCTAAGGCAAAATGGCCGTGCATACACAGGCATGCAGTTCAAACGTAATTTTTAATTGGAAATTGAAACAATTGAAATGAAAAGAAGTTTTTGCGCTTTGGCGACACGGGAGATGAGGAATAAATTTGAAAATAGTGACAGCATAAATTAAATACGGGCTTTTAAACACTTCAACTCAACGAGTTAAGTCGGCTTTCACACAGTGCAGCTTATCTCGAGTTTTTAACAGGCGAGCATGAAGCGCAAAAGGCCGGGTGCACTGATTCATGTGCCATCAAATTTTCAACGATTATTTTTTACTCTTTTTCACATATATGGCGTCAAAAGCCGGAAATAAGTGATACGTTTGAAATATGTTAGGAAAATTTTAATGGTTTCTGCAGCTGTATGTTGAAAACTCCTAAATTTTATACAATTTCCAAAGTGCAATGGAAGTATTGAATTAATCCACGATAACACAAATATTAAAATAAAAAAAAAAATTTTGAAAAATTATTTTTGAATTGTCGGACCTTCGTAGCAGCTCTTGGCTGTCCAAGATCCATAGCTGCTTCACCTAGCTACTTCAAATTTTGACACTTGCTAAAGTGATGCTATGCTATGCTTTTGAAGCAGCTATAGCATGCACATTGAACACACCCCAGATACACTGTTGTAGTTGAAATTACTGTTCAGGTCGTTTATGATATAGAGCCCACTGCTGAATACGATTACGCGTAACAGACGGTGAATTAATTGCAGTCTAAGTAATAGGAGCAGGAGATTTGGAAAAGTAGCAGGAGAAAACGAACCCATTGATGAAGTCAAAGGTCGGACACGCTCTAAGATTTTTGCGAGCTTTGAAATTTTTTTATCTGCGATAACTTTTTATAACTTTTTATTTTGCCGATGAAAACTGCAACAGTACAAATGAGACTCACAAACAGTGCCCTCGATTGGCTTTTGCTTGATTTGCAGAACTAGTACAAGCCATAATCCTTGATTGAGTCGTCTGCATGATGTTAGCGTTTGATGTTCATTTGTCAACCAAACACTCTCAGTCTCGTTCCAGTATTCTAAGCCATAGATCCAGACTGACTTCAAAGCATAATTGTGGTCGACCACTTTGGAGTCAAGATAGATTGCTGACTTGCTATTGAGCATCCATTTGAAGTTGGAGATTTTGAAAGTCCACTTTTGACATTTCTCTTCAATGTGCAGTTGCCAAGTGAACCTATTGTTAAGATGCATTCCAAAATATTTGATATTTTACTAATGTTCGAAGAACATTAGTATATATATATATATATATATATATATATATATATATATATATATATATATATATATATATATATATATATATATATATATATATATATATATATATATATATATATATATATATACATAGTATATATATATATATATATACATCATCAAAAAAATTCAGTGACTATTTCTCGGGAACGCGCCATCCGATTGAGCTGAAACTTTTACATTGGTGCATATGCGGAATAGGTCCAAGTCTCACTAAATGTCAATTATTGTTAATGCTTTGGCGCCGGCGGCCATTTAAGTGATATTTTTAATATACCTATTATTCCGTACACAAATAATTTTTGCAAAAAAAAAGTTGACGAAATAAATTTCGAACGTGTTTTAAATGCGAATCGGATAATTATTTGGATTTTTTTTTTTAACCCCATGTGTGCGCTAGGTGCCTAAAAAGAGAACGGAAAAATTTGAAAATTTTTAAATTGCGATAACTCTTGACAGAGCTATTCAATCATTACGAAACTTTCAGAACCTATTAGTATTATTTAGTTGTAAATTTATGTAAAATGAGCGTGTTGGCAACTCTGTAGCTAGGGCTGACACTGAAAGAGAAAACCTTCAAACCATCGACTCTCCTGAAAAAATACCGCTTTTTCAAAAAAAAAAAGCCACTCATATGTAAACCTTATGCTTTGTTTACATAGCCAAAGTAAAAAATTTGATGTGTTATAACGGGCACGCCTGGTAACCCTTGCCCAATTTACCTATATTTTTAGCATTAAAACGGAAACTCACGATCCGATAAGCAGAATTAATTGAAATTTACAGAATGTATTAGTCATAAGTAGAACCAGGTCTGATCGAAGTGATTTTGAAATGCAGGCAATTCTGTGCCAGTGGTACCATCTTGAAAAATCACTAAAAAAGATAACTGCTTTTAGCCCTATAAATTCTGATTCAGTTGTTCGATTTTAAAAGAAACCACGGTAGCTGAATTTTACTTTAAACCACGTTTGGTAGAAATTTGGTTGAAAAATTCGGTTGGAGCTGCCAGCTATGATCATTTTTGTGCCTTAAATTTTGAAAATTCATTGAGGAAAATAAAGCTCTTTTCCCTATAGCTTCCAGTACAGTCATGGTATCATAACGAAATTCATATGGCATATTTAAATTATTGTAGGCAAGACTCAGTAGAAATTTAGTTTGAAAAACAATGATAGGGTTGCTAACTATGATTGTTTTTGTATTTTTTTTTTTACATAGCTTTAGTAAGCGATTTTATCATAAAATTTTCAAATCGTAGTGGTCTTGTAGTGAAAATACACACCAAATACTAAGATCTAGAAAGTTCAAAAGCTCTTGTGAATGGTAATCCTAAATTCCTTTGTATCCCTATAACTTCCAATGCAGTGATCGGATCAATACAAAATTCGCAGAGCAGGTTGACTTCAACGTGAGGCAGATGTGGCTTATTTTTGGTTTCGGTGCTAGCAAAGGACTGCTAGCACTAGGTGTTTTTGTTATTTTCGTACCAATAAATGCTTGCATTAAGTATTCACATCTTGAATATACAATATATAACAATATATATGACAATACATACAATATAAGACAATAACAACAATATATAAGACAATATATAAGACAATATATAAGAATACACACAAAATCTGAACAAATCCTCTACTGTTCTTCGAACATTAGTATTTCTAGCGGTTCTGATGTGCTAGGGGTTTTTTTTAAGTTTACTTTTTCAAGCATGAAATGGATAATCCGTTAGAAACTTTTCCACCGATTTTGTCGAATGCTTGACCTACGTATAGAAAGACTGCTGAAAGTACTTCTTGCCTTCGAGTTATATTTTGGTACCTGCGGCGATTCAAGGCGCCTAGTGAATTATGCTGTTTCGTTAGCTTCGCCCATGGTGGTAGTATGTAGTCACAGCTGCAATATGAGGAAAACTTCTACCAATAGCTTTGATTATCAAAAATGCCTTACACCACTGCAATGAAAAAAGTAGACGATTATGGAAAATTTAATTACATTAGACATTTAAAAATTCGCACCGATTGGCTCGTACAAACACAATCACTGGCTTCTGTCACCTACTGTGCTCTTCGCCCAAATCTAACAGACTAGCAGATTAGAAAAGTAGATTAAAAACATAGTTTCTTACACAATTTGATCATAACAAAGTTTCAGTATGCATAGAAACGCGCTTATCAAATGACTACGTCTTTACGCGTCTTGCTTGTCGCTCATTCGAAAATTCCATTCAAAAATCCAATTGTCGCTCAGTTCGCCGGATAACGGTCAGCATCACAATGACCAAAGTAATACTGTCGTTCGTTTTCACAATGCTCTGCAGCGGACTGAACGTCGATATCAAAAACATTTGCCCACGGTCGGAAAAATTCTGTGTGAGACTGAAGCTGCATCCGACGGAAATTTATGAACTGGACAGAAACGTGACTTATCCGCACGAAGACGTGACATTCGGTGGCTCGCGACTCTATGCCATCCCAGATCACATTTTCTTCGTTTTTCCGAAAGTGAAGTTTCTCGATATGAATCGGTGCAGCATACGTAAGTTGCAAGAAGCGAATTTTCTGGGAGCAGATAGCTTGCAGCGCTTGGAAATGTGGAAAAACCAGATTCGCGCGCTACCACGTGACGTTTTCTCAGGGGCCAGGAATCTGGAGGTGCTGGACCTGAGCTCGAATCGAATCAAAGAATTGCATCCTGCATGCTTCCATGGCCTGCGAAGATTGAAAAAACTTATCCTGTTCAGGAATGATGTACGGAGACTGCCACCAGCAATTTTCCGTGACCTAGTCGCCCTCGACACTATTCATTTGGAAGACAATTATCTGGAAGTTCTCGCCGAGGACGTATTCGCTGCCAACAGGATGCTCGGTGTTGTCCGCATCAGAAACAATCGACTGAAGGTAATTCATCCAGGCATATTCATAACTATGCGGAATTTGTTCTGGCTTGACTTGTCCCGTAATTTCTTCGATGAGATTCAAACTGCAACCTTGGACACGCTCTTCATTAACGACGGTCATGTACGGAAGTGTTTCGTTGACGGGAAAATTCGCAACTTGTTCGCCAACAATAACCAGATTGATACGCTTTTTATCAGTGATCTGACCAACACGCAAGAGATGCACATATCGAACAACAGGATAAACGATCTGCGTAGCTATTCGGCTGCAAAACACTTGTTAAAGCTAGATGCATCACGTAACGCTATAAACGTAATAAACTCCTTGGACTTTGCACAAATGCCCGATTTGAGGTTTTTGAATTTGTCTGCGACGGGACTGGACGACCTTAAATTGAATACGTTTTCGCGTCAAGCGAATCTTACTGTTCTAGATCTTTCTCACAATGAGTTGCAGTCTATATCTCCGGATTTATTGAGTTCGTTAAACGATTTACGAGAGCTCTATCTGGATTTTAACCAAATGAAGCGAATAGACTATGAGCGATTGGCGATCGCGTTACCGGTATTGGAAAAACTCGGATTGAACGGAAATAACTGGAATTGCGCACACTTAAAGGAAATTACGGAGTTTATGGACCTAAATGGAATATTATTAGCTAATAGTACTTTTAATGACAGTGTTAAGTGGGAAAATAATGTAGCTGGCATCAATTGTACTGTTTTATAGTGCTTATGTCATTTGTTGGAACTGTATTTTGATTAATTAATTTAATAATTAATTTTAAGTTAAAATGTAAATTGAACCACAATGAGATAGTCGTTTTGTTTTATTTTGACGACAAGCGTTGTATTGGTTGCGGAAAAAGAGAATTTGATGAGTCTGACCTATTTTTAGGTTTAACAAGTTTAATAATCTGAATAAACTAAAATTGTCACCCACTTATCGCTACTCATTCGAATGGTTTCAAAGCCGAAATTTCTTATCTGCTCTTCCGGTGTAGTTTAAGAGAATAGTGAAAAGTCAAACAAGGTCAATGAGAGTACGGAAGCAAGAATACCGAAATCAACTGGGTTAGTAAGGGGACCCAAAAAAGTGTAAGTGAATATGAAACACTCTATTTGGTCATAAAGCTGATCATTAATCGAGTACACAGCTTGTGGAAGACACTGAAATAAAAAACTAACGCTGATTATTTCGCGATGTGTAAAAAATTATATTTAAATTTCGCTAATTTTCAATTATTTCTTCTTTCAAATAAGATTTTAATGACATTCTTTATTAGAAAAAACTTATTTACTCTCAGACATTAATATCATTTTTAGTGCACCCATTCAGAATTTCGATTTGTAAATTTGAAGTAAGACTACTGACTGTCGATGTTGGAGGGGTCAACTGTTGCAAACAGATAATGAAAGCTTAAAATACTATGTTTACCATGAGTTCGACTACTCTAAATTATAGTAGGGGAATGGTTTAAGTGTATAACTCCCCTGCAAACCATGAACCTGTATTTTCTTGATTCAAGTTTGTAGTTCAAGATTTATTGTTGTATGGCAACCTTCACAAGGAATTCTTGCAAATATTGAAGCACTGGCTCTCTGCACCATTTTTCAATGTTGATTTGAGTTGAAGATCAATGGTATTCATCTTTCGATTAACAAGCACTGTGTGTTCAGCTTAAATCAAACCTACTAAACAAAGATCTTACAAGAAACGGTTGGTCGTTTTTAATTTTCAATACCGATGTTTTTAGAGATTTTTGAAGAAAATTATTAGGCGCGTTTTTTGCAACTCTATAAAGCTCTGATTAGGTTAGTTGCATTAAAAACAATAACAAAATCCTGCCTCGGTAATCTCGGCGAGGCGGATTTTTGGGTGACAGAATGGTTTGAGTACAAGTTTCATGGGCACACAATAGAGTGGGAAATTGAGGGAATTTCCTTGTATCTGTAGCGATTTGACAGAGTGACAGTTTGATTAAATCTTAACATAAGTTTTAAACCATTTATGTCACAATGTTATTCAAATACCTACTGCGTTAACGTTCAGCCAACATCGATTTAGATCCTCCTATGGTACCTAAAGATTTTAATATTTTCAACTGCACTCTCAGAGGTTTCGCACATCCCAGAGCTATATTTGTATCTAGGCCTGCTCCTTGAAAATACAAAATCCTTCATCGCTAAGGACTGTATATCAGTTATTAAGATAGGGAACCGGCATTGTGTATCGTCATTTCAAATTATTGCACCAGATTATTGTTTTGGTTCCATCGCAAATAATAAATAAAAAAAAAAGTAAATCAAGCGCTACAGCAAACAAGGAGACGAATTCATCTTATAGCCCAGCCCAGTGATATCCGACATAAAAAAGGCGAAACTTCGGAAAAATTAGGGAAAAGCTGAATTTTGGTGTGAACCTTGGTACTGGCGTGTTGAACAAAATGTCAAAAGTCCCCATCGATCCGAGGCCTTCGTTGCTTTTTATACGGGGCTAAAGGCAATCAAAAGTGACCATTCCTAAATATCTCAGTAACGGTTACGTCTTCATAAAAACAATGTATGACGAACTTGTAGCTTAGAAAATTTCTTAGAAAAATATAAGAAAACTTTTTCTTGCAACCATAAGGGTTTTTGAGATATATTGATCTAAACATTTGCTACTAACAGCATCCTCTTTCTCAACGGCCACAGTGGGCTGAATCCCGATTCTAGCTGGACAAAATTATTTTATGGGCTTAACAAGGGCTCAAAGGGTGGAATAGCTTAAAAAAATAATTAAAAAAAATACACGAGATAAAAAGTAGGTGTTTCATTTATTAAAACAGAATGTTTTATTTTCGAGTAAAATCAAGTATTTTTATGATATATATTACAAAAATCCAAAATCAGGATCATTTTCCGATTCGTTCGGAGAATCCTTCTCCGCTTCGCTATCATTCGTATCCTTTTCCACTGAATCCGCGATCAGCTCCCTTGCATCAGCACTCAGCTCTTTCAACGGGACCTTCTGGAAAGTTCTAAGGCTTGTAATAACAGGATCCGATGAAACCAAAAGCGTGTGAACTAAGTCTTCACAGGTTTTAATGTATGAGGACTTTCTAGTATGCCGGGCTCTGAATCGCCTCATGTCTTTATTTCTTGCCTCCTTTACCTCCTCTGAAAGCTGCCCTATTGGAACAAGAGCATGTTTGATGGCTAAAGAGTCATGCAAAAGGATTTTGTGTGCACTGGGAGGCATCCTATACCAGCTATATAGCTCCAGAAACAGCTTGGCAGAATCATAAGCAAATGTGTTGAACTTTTCATCCCTGATTGTATTTCCGCTTGAAATAAGCTGCAACAATAAGAAAGAACGAATAAGATAAACTGATTGCCATAGTGAACAATTTGAGGAAGTTGTTTTATAAATACATGAAGAATAGTTCTAATCTAGATATTAATCGCTTATTAACTCCTGTAGCTGCAGTGGCTTCATTATCATGCTTAAAAAATCAGTGGGACAATTTCCCGGTGTTGGACGTCCCACTTTCTTGAACCACTTTGTCGACTTTTATCCCTACAGAGTTCCATAAAGCCTTCAGAATATTTTTTTCCTGATGTCAGCATCAGCCTTCTCATGAGAAGTAGCCCCTCACATGGTTGGCTTTCTCAATTCCAATTTATCATTAAAAAGTAATAAGCATTAAAAAGTAAAAAGGATTAAATTTTCCTTTTAAGGTCTTTAAGGTATAGAGTAAAAATAGAAGATGAGGGTCCGTTTAGGATTTAAACTGAAAATTTAAATTTTATAATTCTGACCCCAGAATTTTTGTTATATCTCAATTTATGGTTTATTATGGCTCTCAATTTTTGAATATGTTATTAATTATACCATAATAAAGAAATTCTCAAAATTTGAAGTCAATGAAATCTAATGAAAAAAAGTTGCACGTTAAAATGTGAAGAATTTTTCAATTTCCACGAAGCAAAATGACACTCTCTTTTATTCTAATTGTATAAACTTACCTTTACCAATTGGGCGTTTTCAGTACTAGAAACTTTTTCTTGAAAAGTATTTAAACAAGTTAGATTAACACTCAAACGAAAATAAACATTCATGTCACCGGGCAGATAATACAATGGAAGGTCACATTAATGTACCGTGAGAGCGTCTCACGCTCTACTTGCATTCGATCGTTTTCACAGTAAGCTATTACACACTATTGTTCGGTATAATTACAAACTTTTTGTGAAATTAGGTTTACTGAAGCCTTAAGAAAAATATCCTATACCTGAAAACTTTACATTTTGACATTGATTTTTTGACTTTTGTCCAGCTAGAATCGGGATTCAGCCCACTGTGCGGCATGTTGATATTATCCGATTTTATTTACGACTTCGAATGTTTGTGAGTTGATTTTTCTATGTATAATAGGCGCATAAAAAAACATGTAAACAAACTTATCTACCAGACTCCATGGTAGGTGGAAAAGTATGCTCCGAAAAGTTACCACCACCCCCCCGCCCCCCTTTCCCATAAAACTTGTAGGGGTATCAGCTCGCTACTCTCTTCTCGGTTATAAGGTGTATTGCTGCATCATGTACGGGATATTCCACGAAGGAGCAGGAAAAGACAGCAACATGGCAGGTGAAAATAGGTTTTGTAACATATCATGGCTCTAGAAGTATGAAAAAGCAAGAGAATATCATGCCATAATTCTGTAAAGGCTCATTCTTGACATTATAGGAGCTCAACCCCCCGAATAATCAGTTTTTTACCAATCCTGAGATGACTGCATAGCACCAAAGGGACATGACACATCTTGAAACCAATTTGCACCTGAAATTACGTAGCCTTGGCCTGAACGTTCATGGGATAAGACGGCATGAAAAAAAAACAAAAAACCGTTATTTCTTGGTGGGTCGTTTGCGGGGGTGGGTAGGGTGTGGGTGTAGAGCTGGTCCTGCGATTTCGAGAATAGGCAATTAACAGGATAAAAAGTGGTCTTATCTTGTTTAAGAGTTTGCAAAGAGTAGGCAACGAGCTCATTCCTGAAGATTTGGGAAGGAAGCTCAGGAACACCATTTTGTGGAAAAGGGGGTGGGGATAACTTTTCGGAGCACACTTTTCCTTCTACCCTGGAGTCTGGTAGATAAGTTTGTTAAAATGTTATTTATGGGCCCTTCAAACATTGAAAAACAAACCCACAAACATTCCAAGTCGTAATCAAAATCGGATAATATCAACATGGCATTGAAAAAGAGGATGCTGTTAGTAGCAAATATTTCGATCAATATATCTCAAAAACCGTTATGGTTACAAGAAAAAGTTTTATGATCTTGTTTGTTGGGAATTTTTTAAGCTACAAATTCGTCATACATTGCTTTTCTGAAAACGTGATCGTTACTGAGATATTTAGGAAAGGTCACTTTTGGTGATCTTTGACCCCGTATAAAAAGTAACAGAGCACTCGGATCGATGGGGACTTTTGACATTTTGTTCAACACGCCAGTACCAAGGCTCACACCAAAATTCAGCTTTCGCTGTGTTGAAAAACTCTACAGAATGAAAAAAAAACATAGCTAGCACAATTCAAGCGTTTGGTTTTACTACTGAGGACGATTCCTAATGTCTGCTTGGGTTTTGTCATAAAACCTTGCCTACACTCAGAAAAATGTCATTTAATAGAATCAAATTTAAATCAAAAGTTGAAATCACTTTGAAATAAAAAGCAAATCTTATTTGAATTCCACTTTATTCTTAAAATTGGCGACTTCAAATCAAAATTTTTCATCATTGAATTAAAAAGAAACGTATATGGAGCCAAATCACATTTGAAAATTTTTGAATCAAAAATGTTCAAATATGATTTGGCGCCATATACGTTTTCTTTTTAATTCAATGATGAAAAATTTTGATTTGAAAAGAAAATTTTTATAATAAAGTGGAATTCAAATAAGATTCGCTTTTTATTTCAAAGTGATTTAAAGTGATTCTAAAAAAGTGTTAAGTGGTGAAATTTTTCTGAGTGTACGTTTTATTGCTACTTTATGTCTACGCCTGAATTTTTTGGTTCCTGTCTTCGAATTTAGGCAGATAATGTGTATTCTATATTAAACATATTTCGTTTGTCTTACCTATTTTAGTTTATTCTTAATGAGTTAAAGCTCTCGGTTTTTCTTCGCACCGAACAAAAGAAATAAAACTCTTCGTAGCAGATTATTATTATTCTATATCCAGAAAGATATAGTACATAGTAGTAGTACTATTGTACTACCCAATGCATTAGCGACTACCTTAGAATTTGAGGAAATTATTTTCAAGCACTGAGTGTTTTAAATATCAATAAACTAGTGAAAATTAATGCAGTTAGAGAAAAATTCAAATTATTTATGATGTATAAATTAGTAGCTAAATTCGTAGCCAATAGCTAAATGAAAAATTTTGTAGCTAAATCTAAGTACAATGTAGCTAAATTAGCATCACTGGTTACCACATAAGCTCAAACTCCGTCCCACGACACGTACAAAAAAAATTATACAACAATATTTCTGCACTTAGCTCTAGACATTTGCTCTATAGCTATCTCTGAAAGCTATTACCAACAAGGCATATTCGCAGTTCTGCTGCCTGGCGATTAACTTCTTTCCAAAGACGATGTGGTCGAAGTTAGAGGTCGTAGATGAAATTTGTTTCAGATTATCAGTGAGCTCTTCAGGTAGGAGTTTTAGCTATCATAAATACTAAATAAGGACAATGGTGGCTTCACTTAAGTTGATACATGAAGAAATTGCATTCAAGTGTTTAAGATTGCTAATGCAGAGCTTTAAGGCTTTAATTCGGTTCGAATCCAGGTTGGGACGAGGGTCCGCGCACCAAGCTTTGAGTTCACCTAGCTCTGATTATAGTAACTGATTTAAAATCAGGGGTAAAGTGAGTCGTGGAACTAATCACTCCACACTCGTATCCACAATGATTAAAAAAAATTGTAATGAACCTCTCTACCAACTTCAACCACTAGACCCGTACGAGGGTTGTCGTGGGATTGCTTTACTTTTTACTGTGTTTTTCATTACATAGTTTTTAATATTATGATAAACTTTTGCTTCAATCTATCACTGAAGTTTTTTACGCTAACTTGGCCAAAGATTGAAGAATCGTAGGCATTGCAATACGTCAAGAGTACAATAATCCCAAAAGTGTTCAATTTAATTAGATTTAACACTTTATGTTTGTCAAAGTTATAAAATATAAATTAATTAGACATGCTTTAGTAAATATCCCCCATAAATTACTATTAGAAACTTTTGCTAAATTTATACGAACACTAAAAGCATTCTCTATTGTCTTTTTTCGGTTCCAATGAATAACAATGGTTCGTGTTAATTTATTGACTTGTAGCTAGGATAAACGAAAGACACACAAACAGCATCCAGTGAAAATGTTTCCAAAAGACTGGCAAATTAGCTTGCAGAAGCTCAGGGCTTTGAGACAATTTAGCGATCCGGATTCGAGGAATATACTAGAATCCTCTTTTAGTCGAACTTACATATCTTTGCAAACTACGTCCTCAGACCAAAATCGTTTCAGGCTCATCCCGGCATTATGTACACACTATCGGAAGATATTGTAAAAGTTTTCCTTGAAACTATCTCAGTCGAAGTTTCGAATTTAAACTTGATGTATGTTCTTGTAAAGTTTTAAGCCGATCTAATGAGCGGGACTCTAGCTGCAGTTTATAACGATACGCGAGCCGCAAGCTTTTACAGTTTACGATTACTTGTACTTTGATCTATGACTCTTTGAGGTAGTGAAGTTGCATTAAAGTTACATGATGCCGTTAAAGTTCCTTGTCTCGTTGCTGCTGATACAATAAAGTGGTAATAGTTGGTAAATATGTATTGAAATCTAGAATCGAGCAAAGACAAGCAGTGCAAAGTCTCATGTTGTATCTTTGCATGGGTGCTCGAATTATAAATTCATAAATCACGTCAATCTAATCTTTCTACTTTTATGTCTCGGAAAACTCTAGAATATCTATATTTGAGAAAACCCTCATCATCATTTTGTTGCGCTTGATCTGAGTCGCAGTGAAAGATGAGTTTGAAGACAATTTAAAAGTTTGCCGGGAAAAGCACTAGCAGTTCCATATCACCAACAACCCGAAAACTTTAAATGTCCACTTACGACCACTAACTTTTCCTGAGCTCGGCAAAAGGAATTCCACTCTCGCCTTAGGAAAGTTGGGAAAGTTTTCCTAAGAACGGAAGCATCAAGCGAAGTGTCCGGACATTCTTGTCGATTACATCGATATCTAGAGCAAATATCTAAGATAGCTCCATTCGATCAATTCCTGTTCGACTTTTGGCTTTTCAAGTGAAAACGAAGCGTCAAGTTTAATGTGGGGGAAATCATAAGAACTCGTGTGGTGTGGGTTGTAGTTGAGCTCGCTGTATAGAGCAACGTCAATTGTCGTGCCACAAAATTGATTTTTGGTCAGCCGCTGGCCAATGAAACCACACATTAAGTTCGTTCTTGAATAGGTTTATAGAGACACGCAGTAATTTCCGGTTCTTCTTCTAATGGACTTCCGACGAATACTTGAAAATTACTTTCGTTATCAAGAATGTGAAACGACTTAGTAAATTATATGACCGATTCGAAGGATATTTCATATGCGGATGAGAAAGAGGGTTTTGTGGCGAAGAATATGAGAAAAATGAACAAATTGCTCACAGGTCTCTTCAGTTGTGGCGAAAGAAATTTCATCAAGAAACGTACAAGGATTGATCCAAAAATAGTGATCATCGGCTATTTCCTGTTCCAAAACTATAAAAAAATATTTACTACCTCATATACCCAGTCAGTCCGCCAAACAGTTTAAAAAAAAAACGTTTGGCTGCAAAAAAACGAACGAACAGTTTTTCCAAACAGCGACAAACAGTTTTTCTAAAACGAACAGCATTTCTAAAATAAATCGTTTTTCTACAGCGAATAGTTTTTCTATAACTAAGCGTTTTTCTAAAACGAATCGTTTTTGTAAAAACGGATCGCTTTTTTAAAACGAATCGTTTTATATCGTTTTTCATCGTTTTTCATTTTTTTGACGAACCGTTTTCATCGTTTTTCGTTTTTTTCAAACGAACCGTTTTTCGGTTGTTAAAACGAACTGTTTGGCAGTGGAAAACTGTTTAGCTGCGGAAAACAGTATTTTCGTACTTGCAAGTTTTTTAGTCAAATATTCAAAAAGTTTTTAGGGCAAAAGGCGCTGAAATTGGACAAAATCGGCCAATTTCGGGTTAGAGCGGTTTGGGACAAAACGGGCCAAGACCTATTGCTGTGATATAAAAATTTCGGTTTTGTAGGGCAGTAAGGGATTTTTTGACCATAGTTTCGGAAAAACTGCCTTTACCGCGCTTTCAATGATTGGAAGTGGTCGGGTAGTATATTAGTGATATTTTTAAGGGCAAAAAAATTTTTGATAGGGGAAATTGGGCAAAAACGTCCATTGATCTAGCATGAATTCGGGGTCCTTTCTGAGTTGTTTCGGGTGAAATTTTCATACAAGTCTGGGCAAAAGCGGCCTAGTTTCGAAGATATGGCAAAAGGAAATCCACCGGGCTAACAGTAGCACTAAAAGTGCCAATGAGGAAAAGGTTAAGATCCTTTTTGGTTCATCAGTTGGCATCTCCGGATGTGCTGAGGCTCTCCTCGTGACTGCAGGTCACCACGAGGGTGTCTCCATACCTACCCGGGGTTGTGAAATTTACGAGACCACGGGAGGCAAGGTGCCCCTAGACTCATGCCCATGTTTAATAAACGAAACATTTTTTTTTATATCTTAATAAAAACTACATGCTTCAGTGAGGCGAAGTGGAAATCCGACTGTTTTAGATTAGCCAGGAAAAGTCTGGTATCAAAGATCGCTCGATGATCATATAGATGACAACATGATTAGTTGGTCCTATCTTAGTATTTTTTTTTACTTTGGTCATTTGTATCTGTATTCGTACAGGAGGTGTTTTTTTTGCATATAATAAAATTAAAAACAAATTAAATTTATTGAATTTGTTGGCCCCTAGATTGGAGAATGCCTTGCCGAATAAATGGCCGACCATTGGAAAGTTACGGACAAGCTGCACAGACTAATGACTCGGTATTCTTTGAAGGTCATCTTGCATCATCACCACTCTAGCTTGTGAACGTTGTTTCTGGAGGGTGGGGGGAGGGCATATCAGTCTGTTTCATTACATCACTACAAATCGTATGCATTGTATGTACATATGTACATACTTCAAACAGGTATTTGGAACAGATATTTTTTCGTACTCGTGCTAGTTATACTTAGTATGTGAAAATCCTGGTACGACCCAGCTCTAATTCTCAAATAGCATTAAATTTGTTTCTTTTCGTTAATTCAAACTGTTTTTTTCAAACAGTTCGTTTTCGTTTTTTTGAAAACAACAGAAACGCCCATCGCTAGTTGTCATTAAGTACCTGTGTTTGAAAAAAATATCTACAAAAAATATAGACAGCGACTTGTTGGAAACACTAGGGAACTCTGCTCCTCCATATTCTACCATTGCACGCGAGACCAAGGAGTTTAAGCTTTGAAGAACATCCACTGAATACGAATACACGTCCCTCACAGAAAGCAACGTGAAAAAAGTCAAAGATTTCGTGCTGGCAGATCGAAGAGTGACCATCAGGCATGTAGCTGAGGTCACAGAGATTTCGTATGGCAGTGTCCAAAGATTCGTTGCCAACGAATTACATATGAAGGAGGTCTCTGCGCGTTGGGTGCCGAGAATGTTAGCCCACGAGCACAAAAAGAAACCGGTCGACATTTCTCTCGAAAAGTTCTAGGCAGATTTGGAGAAGTTTTTGTCACGTTCCGTAACCATGGACGGATCATGACAAAAATCTGGATCACCATTTTGATCCAGAAACTGAACAGCAATCGATGTCCTGGAAGCGTTGCTCTTCACCATGCCGAAGAAATTCAAAGTGCCGAGCTCAGACGTGGCAAACTGCTAGCCTGCGAGCTGATTCATCAAAATAACGCACCGATTCACATTCACAAGGATGTAGTTTTGATGGCTACAATGCAAGAAACAGGATTCGAGCTGCTTGAACATCAACCCTATTTGCCAGATCTAGCTCCCAGTGACTTCTACCTCTTTCCTCGCCTCAAAAAACATCTTCGGGGCAAGAAATTTGTAGATGATAGCGAAGTGATGACCGCTGTTGGGGCGTTTTGGGAGAGTAAAGACAAACATTTTTTCTCAGTGTATCCTGAGTTTGGAAAAAATATGGACTAAATGTATTACCTTATTAAGAGACTATGTTGAAAAATAAATATTTTTTTTAAGTTTTACCACCTTGGTTTATATTGATTATCATTATTTTTGGATCAACGCTCGTAGTTGGAGGAATGATGGGGATTTTTGCGGGGAATGAATAAATGACCAGATGAGTTTTGAATTGTTGGAACTAAAAGAAGCCTCAGCTTTGGCAACGTAGGCACGAAGGGCTGTCTTAGTGACCCTCTTTGCATGAGATCTTAGCTTTTTAAATTCAAGCAGATAATCAAGCAAAGCAGAACGCTTGAATTTGCCACTGACAATATCCTTTGCCCTAAGGGCTGCAGCGACTTCAAATGCAAACAAGGGAGCACCATTAAGCTTTCTGGGAGACAACGTAAGGGAAAGACTGTTGCTAGAATTAAATGTTCAAAAAGTGATATTTCACGCGAATGAAAGCATACTAAAATCATCAAAAAACATTACGTGAGTGAAAGGAAAACGACACAGGAGATAGGATGAGAGCTCTGAAAAGAAAAGTTCCTAAAGTGAAGAAGGACTAATACCGGGGATGTAGATTAAGGCAATAAGTAATAATAAAGTAGACGCTGGAGAAACACGAACTAAAATACATTCCACTAAGGATGTAGTAGCAAAGTCACTGCAAACTGAACTAGTAAGAGATATGTGAATGCAAATGAGAAGAGACTTACCAGAGATTGAGCGGTCATGATCCTAGCGGAATACAGGGTGCTGTAATAAAATGTCACTATCAAAAATATCATCGGTCAACCAGGTTTCACACAATTACAGGTTACAAATCTTGTTTCCAACTGTTTCGACATTTTCAAAACGCAGCTCACAAAGAACCGCAATTAACGGAATTACTATACATCAATCCCATCATAGTTTCTCAGTACATATTTGTATCTATTACACTATCGGGCTGAATGAATCTGCAACCCAACATTGCACGTCCATACAACTAGCATTGTACCCATAAGAACAGTCTAAATTATTCGTTGTCGTGTGTGGATTTAATATCTGCTCCAGAAATATAAGCTATTGAGTTTTCATCATTTTGCTTTGTACAACAGCTTTTTCCTTGCAGGTTTCTAGGACATTTAAGAGCACAGACCAATCATTTAAACCTCATCATCAAAATCGAAATATCGCACCATTAACACCCCAAACGCCCTCCTTGAAGATGCCCAATTTTACATTTGCTTAAAGACAAATCACTCACAGTTGTCATCAGCGCGAGAATGGGATAGTGAGCGACATGCGCAATGATTTTATCTATCCGCTAAAAGAATCTTTTTGGTTTTTTGATTTCAAATGAACTAAACCGGAGAAATCGTGGTCACCGCCGAACACCTTTTTTTTGGAAGACCTTCAGGAGATCGTCTGGAGGAGCGCACCAGATCAATATTTTTATAAACCATTAATGCCATTATAAACTTAGATGTTTCCACTAAATGCACATATACTTTTTGTTTTTGTAAAATAAAATACCTTTTCACAAAAAATTATAAAAAAACGTATTTATTCGGATTCTAACTGCGTATAACCTCTTAAATAGGTTTTTGTGAGAAAGTAAAACTTTCAACTAAGAGATGGCACTACTAATCCTATTTCGATATAAATTTTTGTTTTTGAGAGAATTAGCTGTCGTAAGCAAGCTCTCTGTACCACGCCCCATGCGACTTGCATGTATTGACCTACCTCTTAAACTACTGGCCATCCCATTCTTAAACTCTTATGATAAAATAAGAACACTTTAAGCTTTGTTTTGCCATAAAAATAAACAAAATTAGCCTGGTCCAAATTATTCAAAAAAACAGAAACGAGTTGAAATTGTTACTTGCGGTTTCACACAAATTTTTACTTCCGGTTTTTAAATCTAATTTCAAAATTAAAAAGAACAGTTAATTTTCTACACCAATCAGTATTTTTAATGTTTTTTGGATTTTGTTTTGAATTCTAAAATCCGCTTCCAAAAAAACTTTTCATCAATTTCATCCACTTTTCAGAAGCCCATAACTTGGCAACTAAACTTCATAGAAACCAAAATTTGTGTATCCACGTTCTTATCCTCTAGAAGTACCATTATGTGCAATATGAACGAAATCCAGAATCTCGATTTTTTTTCGTTGTCCGCTTCACGTGAAATGCCCCCTATGTCTAATTATAGTTACTTAGCCTAATTATATCTAATCTTAGCCAAGGTCTTAAATCTTACCCATTCTGTTTGACGGGTAGCCTGTGTAGTCGAAAAGCGCATCCATAAGCCGCCGTTGCAATGCTATTATCGCGGCGCACATAAATGGCTCGTTAGAGCCACCTGTACGCCCTAGTGTCCGAATCGGTCCATTCTCATGTCCGTCTGCCTGTCCATAAAATCTTGTCGTTAATTCTACAACATGGTGCCTAAGTGGCTTCAGTCCCGACTCCTGATACAGGAGAAGGTTCTTCGGCCACTTTTTAGTAACCGGGTTGTAGAACCTGCCAGTGCAGAAGTGCAGGATTCTTCTTTCGAATACCTCAAATTCTGCCATGACAGTCTTTGAGCAGGTAATCCAGGATGAGGATGCATAAGTCAGGATTGGCCGGATCAGGGTCTGATAGCAGACGGATTTAGCTTTGGTGGTCATGCCCATCTTTTTGGCGAAAAGAGGTCGGATGCGTTGAAATGCAGATTCGGCAGCTTTGATTTTCCGCCGCACAAAGGGATTTAGTTTTAAAAAATCCTGGAAATCGATTCCGAGGTACTTTAGAGATGGACCAGGAGTAATCTTAGATGTTCCGAAGGAGACAGCGAGTTTCTTGGTCTTGTTATGAATAGTTTGAGGTACCCGCTACTTGGAGGGATTGCAAAATACGCCAAGCTGAGTCTTACTGCTATTTGGTTTGATGCCCCATTCGTTAAAGTAAAGATTGAATTCTAGCAAGTAGTATTCTAGGCTCTTCGCTGCTTTGAGCGGATCTTGGCTCGACGCGAATAAGAGCGTGTCATCGGCATATTGGAGGATTTGGACTTGGACTTGGCTCACTGAAATAGGAAGGTCAGCTGTGAATATGGTATAAAGAATTGGTCCAGTGACAGAACCTTGTGGCACTCCAGATGTCACAGGTTTAATGATAGAATCTGTTCAATTAACGCTGACATAATAAAGTCTGTTGGTAAGAAAGCCTACGGCGAGTCTTATTACCTTTTCCGGGAATCCAAACTTGATCAACTTAACCAGAAGGCCTTGGTGCCAGATGGAATCGAAAGCCTTCTCGGTATCTAAAGCACACACCACAGTCGGAATGTTTCGCTCATTCAAGTGAGACACACTTTGATCATGCAAGTATGGGATGGCGTGCTGAGTGCCGAGCTCACAGTAGTTTTTTATCATTTCCATCCAAATTCTCTCAAAAATCTTCCCCAAGCTAGGAAGCAAAGAGATTGGACGGAAATTGCTGGCCTCTTTAGTTTTGCCCTTCATATGGATGGAAACAATCTTTGATACTTTCCATGTGTCCGGAAAGTAGCTGTTGCTCAGGGCGTTGTTGAAAACAATGGTAAGAATTCTGAGCATAGAGATTGGTAGATGTTTAATTACTAGATTAGACATTCCATCATGCCCAGAAGACTTCTTACTTTTTAAACCGCGCAGCAATTGCACCAAGTATTCACTATTGACAAAGTGGAACTGGTCATCTGCATTTTGCGGATCATCCAAAGGGTTCTCGGATGAAAATTTGTATTGAAGAAGCGATTAACTTCCTCTTTTACTATTTGGCTGTTAAGAGCAGAACTGTCGGACGGAACGGCATTCAGCTGCGATTGGAATGTCGATGCAAACAACTCTGTCTGGCAGCCAGGGTTGTGAACAGCAACATTGTTAATCGTTAGCACCATCTCCTGGCTTTTAAATTTGCCAGAAAGCACATTAATTTCTTTAAACATGTCGGGCTCTGGTCGGACGTCATCCAGCCGCTACACAAGACACTCACTGCGAAATTTACCAGCCATCTCAGCAATTATTTTACTGAGACAGTTAATATTCAAAAGTAAAGAGTTGTACAACGGGTGATCCCTCCCATGCCTATGAAACATTCGCTTTAACTTACAGCGCCAAATGTGTCTGCTTGTGATTCTGATATTTGTTAAGAGTGATCAAGCGTGTATTTTGAACAACGGTTTCGTTTATGATATCATTGACGGACTCTATTATATTATCAACCTGACGCTTTGTTAAGTTCTCTGTCACACAAACAACAAGATTTCCTACCGCAACGTCTATATCGCGGTAGGAAATCGTCTATGTCGCGGGAGCCGGCGACATATTTTGGCGACTCGTTTCATCGTCGATCAAAGTATGTAATTATCCTCAATAAGGTCTAGTAAGTAACGAAAATCGACCACTTACAACCAGCTAGCGGGACAACTTTTACTGAGAACATCAACAATATGTAATAAACAATAGAAAAAAAACCTAATATAATCGTCGTTCATATTTGGAGGAGTTGTCAATTGACATCAGACATAGTCGAAAAACGACCACTTACATTTGTTTGGCGGGACAATCAACCACTTACAAGCGCGCTAACGTGCCAAAAAAAATTCAAAAATTGACTTATTTCATCGTTGCTCAAATTGGACATGGTTACAGAGGATCATGTTGCACATGTAAAAATACTGTGCTTACAGTCGATTCGCGGGACAACCTACTTTAAGCGAGCATCAAAGTCTCCGCTACAAGAGTCACTCACATGCAGTTTGAACGTTCAAATGCGCGCACGTGCTGTTAAATAAATTTGGATGGTCTCACACGCACTTGTCGTGTCCATTACACGAGGAATCTGACACAAAAATCATTTTTCACGCGTGTAAAATCAAGGACAAACCTAGCGTCGTCATTCAATGCTCAGATACCGATATGTTGGTTATAATGCTCGGTAACATGCAACGCGTCTGCGAGAACGCTAAAATCTGGTTTCGCGTTGGCGTAAAAAAATAATGAAAGGTTCATCAATGTAACTGAAATGTACGCGAAATTAGGTACAGAGTTGTGTTTGGCACTTCCAGCGTTTCATGCCTTCACAGGATGCGACTTTAATCCTGCTTTGTACAGAAAGGGGAAAGTGAAACCATTAAATATTTTGTGGAGCAGCGAAGAGTACTTCAAAGTTTTTGCAGATATGTCAATGTACCCCGATTGCGACTTTGTGGCGATATTGTCGATTGTAGAGAAATATGTTTGCTATTTTTACGACAGGAAAAAACAACGAAACTTAATTAGGTGCGAGTAGAAACGTTTTCAAAGGTCTACAAACGCAAAGAAAACGAGCAAACACATAACATCAATGTTCGAAACTTCGATGGATCGAGCCTTCCTCCATGCAAATCGGAAATCGTTCAGCATACCCTAAGGTCCGCTTATATCGGAAAAATGTGGAGCAACTCCTACTCACAAAACATCACGGATTTGGCACCAGAGGACTGTGGATGGCAAACAAATGGGGACAAATTTGATTTCAAATGGTTTCAGGGCGAACAGTTGCCAAACATTGTCGAAGACATTGTACTCAAGAAAGAAAGTGAAGAAAAAAATCCAGACGGTGAAACTTTGCCAGGTAGTAAAATATTCAAGGTGGACACAATATTTTATCCGCCAGTGGTAGAAAACGCGAGTTTTCTGTCTTCTGGACCTTACAGACTCCGAGTACGATCCAGATTCAACCGATGAAAGCGATGAAAATTAGTATATGAAAATTTTATTAAGTCACGAATAAATTTGGTAAATATCTACTTTTTTACCAATTCCATACTCATTTTCTCAAATTTCATTTTCGTGTATAAATTTATGATTGAAGTAATGTTCTGCTTCACAAAACATGGCATGATCGCTTAAAGTAGGTTTGTCCCGCGAATCGATTATAAGCACAGTATTTTTACATGGGCAATATGGTCGTCTGTAAACATGTAGAATTTGAGCATCGATGAAAAAAGTCAATTTTGAAAAAAATGATTGATTGTCCCGCCAAACAAATGTAAGTGGTCGTTGTTTGACATCGTCTGATGTCAATTGGTAGCCCCTGAAAATATCAAGGGCGATGATAAGAGTTTTTTTACGTACTGTTTATTACATGTTGTCAGCGCTTCTGACAACAATAGGTCTCGAGGTGCGGTGTAAGTGGTCAGTTTCTGTGATAAGCACAAACAAATTGAAGACCCTGATATACTTTCATTGACGATGAAATCGGCATATTTTTATTGTCGCTGGCTCCCGAACTAATACGCTATGTACATAGTACTCTGAGCTATGCAATATGGCTCCCAGCGCCATAATGTCAGAATCTACATAGCGCGTGGTCTTATGTAACATGGCGCAGCATTTATGGTCCCACACGCTATGTACATAGTACTCTGAGCTATGCAGTAGGCTGCCAGCGCCATAATTACATGGCGCAGAAATTATGGCCCCACACGTGATATTACATAGTGCCATGAGCCATGTAATATGGGTCATGGCACTCCAATTATAACTCGGAGCCATACTGTGTGAGGGATGTATAAATATCAGCAAGTGACACTTGAGTATCGTCGACAGAAGAGCGCTGAAAAAACACATAGCGCTAGACGCCATAGTTTGAAGACTTCTGGTGTGTAGACTTCAAATTGTTTAGTGGGAAAGCAAGGCTTGTAATGCTTGGGGTCCGTAGTTCGAATACAGGTTCAGATGAAGGACTACGGACCGAGCTATGAGTTAATCTAGTTCTGAATTGGTATCTGAATGTTATTAGGAGTAATCGTAGAATTCGTTACTTTTTACTCGTATGCATTGATCATAAATAATTGAATAAAGCTTTCTACCAACTTCAAATTTATTGATTTATTCACTAAGCAAGGTACAAAAATCACATATAAAATATCAAATTAAAAATATAATGGAAACGTAAAGTAAAAAGTAAAAACAAAAAAGTTAAATAAGTAACAAACAAATTTAAAAAATGCCAAATAGATTAATAAATAACAAATATAAATAAAACATTGACATAAAAGCTATAGCTTAAGGTTTAGGGGTATGGATGGCATGCAAAAAACAGCAAATAACGCATAAATAAATTAGTTACAAATAGATAACAAATAAAGTAATAAATAAATGACAAATAACTAAATGAATAACAAATGACAAATAACTAAGTGAATTTAAATTTAAATTAAATATACAATATATGTATTTATATTAGTATGGTGGGGAAAAGGGGGAGACTATGAAGAGAGAGCCTTCATAATATTTTTTCGAAAAGTTGATTTAGATATCGTAGGGGAAAAGTTCTCGCTCATGCTATTGAATAGCCTGCAGCACCTATTTATTGGCTCGTTTGCTGCACATGTTGTGTTGTGTTGGTATTCAATAAACAATCGTTGGGATCTAGTGACTCTCAGGGGCTGATTGAGCACAAACTTTTCTTTCAAGAAGGCGAAATTAACCACGTCTCTGATGACATCGAAGCTGAAGCAGGCAGATAACATTAATCTTCTCGATGCAAGTGGTAACAAGTTAATACATTTAAGGCGATATTCGTATGGTGGTAGATTACTGAAATCATAAGGGTTGAAAAGATCTCTCAGAGCAAACAGTAAAAACTGCTTCTGAACAGACTCAAATCTTTGGCTGTGAATTTCGAAAGCCGGGTACCAGATAGTGCACGCATATTTAAGAAGAGGACGCACGAGTGAAATATATAGGGATTTAGCAACCCAGAGATTATTAAACTCTTTGGCTCGTCGCTTAATGAAACCAAGTTGTAAGGACTATAGTCCATAGCGTGGAGGACTATTAGCATAGCGTCTGCTCCTATGTATTTTTCGTCATGTACTATGGCGTGTGGCGCTATATTTTATCAGAATCCCGAAATCGACAATGTACATGGTGCCAGAAGTCTATAAACTATGGCGGCTGGCGCTATGTGTTTTTTCAGTGTCAATCAAAAGTTGAAACACTTTTAAATAAAAAACGAATCTTATTTGAATTCCACTTTATTATAAAAAATATTATTTTCATATCAAAATTTTCATCTTTGAATGAAAAATAAAGCATTAAAGCAAACAAGACACATTTTGATACAGCGTTATTGAAATGAGGTCAGATTATTTGAATTAAAAAGAAACGTATATGGCGCCAAATCATATTTGAAAATTTTTGATTTGGCGTCATATACGTTTCTTTTTAATTCAAATAATCTGACCTCATTTCAATAACGCTGTATCAAAGTGTGTCTTGTTTGTTTTAATGTTTTGTTTTTTCATTCAATGATGAAAATTTTGATATGAAAATAACATTTTTATAATTTTATAATCATTTTTATTGAATGTGAAAATTCAAATAAGATTCGTTTTCTGTTTAAAAGTGTTTCAACTTTTGATTTAAATTTGATTTAAAAAAATTTAAAGTGGTGAAATTTTTCTGAGTATTAAAGTGGCCAGGGCCCCAAATTGATCTAAGACGGCTCTGTACTTAGCATCCTGTCTCACCTTGCCTCTGGTTTGGTTCAAGTGCCTTCTTAGAGCAAAATTAATTGAACATTCAGTGTGCAACCATAGTTTTGAGCTAGATTCGAACTAGAAACCAGTGCAATTAGTATGCCACTAGTGCCAAATAATTGCACGAGTAATAATTATATAACCAAACAAAATTTGAAGGTCTGGACAGTGATGCTAGTTTAGCTACATTGTAGCTAGATTCAGCTACAAAAAGAAGCTGTTTAGCTACAACATTTTTCATTTAGCTAATGGCTACAAATTTAGCTTTTAACTTATTGATTTATAGAATTTATAGAAATAATTTGAATTTTTGCTTTGATTACATTAATTTTCATAGTTTAGTAATATTTAAAACATTCAGTGCTTGAAAATAATTTCCTCAAACTCTAAGGTAGTCGCTAATGCTTTGGGTAGTGCCTTGGCGTGATTTTTGATTCGAAATTGAAGTTCGACTTGCATATTCTTCACGTCATTGCCAAGGCTTCTCCTTTTTCCGGCTTCATCCTCAGATCCTCTAAACGTTTTGTTAATCTTTCCACTTCTCTTTATCTGTTTTTTTCCTTCGTCCGTAGTGTTCTTGAATACTGTTGCCAAATTTGGTGTCCACATTACGGATACTTGATCGATGCGGTTGAATACGTGCAACGGCGATTCACCCGCTCGTTGTTCTATAAGTACAGTATTCCGTATTGTGATTACAGTTTGCGCCTATCCATCCTTCAAAATCCTTCCCTTGAGTCACGTAGATTGTTCCTCGACGAGTGCTTCCTTTTTAAACTTTTTAAAGGCAGTATATTGGTTGACCCCAGCATTCAACTTTCTGTCAGAGAATCGGGCCGTCCTAATAGAACATTATTTAACTTTAATGTTACATTTGCCCGTACCGACACTTATTTCTTCTTCTCTGCCTCAAATGTTATTTGAGTTTAAAAATACTTTAAAAATAACGTTCTTGCATATAATCGAAATATGTCCTAATTTACTACATTTGTTTTTGTTTCTTTTTCGGCCGATTAGCTTTTTATTCTTTTTTGTATTATTATTCCATTCTGAATTTATTAATTTTCTTGGTTTTCATGTTATTTTCTATTGCTTATATACTTGCATGTATTTTCATTTTTTCTTCTTGCCTAATCTATAATTGGATTTGCTCTGTGGATTTGAACAATACATAAATAAATAAATAAATAATAATCTGCTACGAACAGTTTTATTTCTTTTGTTCGGAGGTAAGAAAAACTGAGAGTTAAGAATAAACTAAAACATTAAGAATAAACTAAAATAGGTAAGACAAACGAAATATGCTTAATATAGAATACACATTATATGCCTAAATTTGAAGACAAGAACCGATAAATTCAGGCGTAGACATAAAGTAGCAATAAAACGTAGACAAGGTGTTAGCACAAAACCCTAGAAGACATTAAGAATCATGCTCAGTAGTAAAACCAAACGTTATGTAGCTAATAGATATTGGCCGAGGCCCAGCGAGCTGAAGTCAGACGATGCCGCCAACATGTGGACGGTATTTGACAGCTCGTCACGAATCGCCTTGGCTCGTGCTCAAAATCCATTCCGATCGGATGTGGCACGAGCGCCGGCGAGCCCTGTCAAAGTCGCTCGTGTGGACCGTCCACACACTCGGGCTCGCCAGATCTCGCCTGGGCTCGGCCAATATCTATTTGGCACATTAGAATTGTGCTAGCTATGTTTTTTTTTTTTCATTTTGTGGAGTTTTTGAACACAGCGAAAAATAAAGACTATATTTTCTCCGTTGGGAGCAGCACCTCAAAAACAACATCAGTAACAAATCAAAGCTTCAATGTGTATTTTCGTTGTGAACCGTTGCGCATTAAAATCAATTGACCATTTGAGTGAGATGACTGGCAGTTGAGTCCAAAAGCTTGAGCAAGTGTAGGATTCATCGATCAAAAGCAGCGCCAGAGTGAAAAACGTTATGTTTCCATACTTCAAATCGGATTTAAAGACATATATTGATAACTCTATTTCTAGTATTTTAATTGACGAGTCTACGGACATTTTTGTGATATTCAGCAAAAACTTATTACAATTTACTTGGCTTTGATTGAGCTAGAAAGTGAAACTGCTGAAAGTATTGCTACTACCATAAACACGTGCTTAGAAAACTACAACCTAAATATTACAAATATGACAGACAGCGCAAGTGTTGTGGTCGGAGTGAATAACGGTGCATTTCAAAAATTAAGTCACCAAATCCTTTTTTAATATTAATAAGATGTGCTTGTCATTTCGTTCAGCTTTCAGTTTCTGCATCTGCAGGATCATTTCATCCCCAAACGTTAGAGTTTTTACTTGCAGAGCTTTATAATTGGTTCTCTAAATTCCTTTGAAGATGATACGGAGATCATAAACAAGGTGGTGGTCAATAAAGGGATCAGTATCAAGGATCTTTAGCCAATAGTTAGGGCTAAAAACCCACTTTAGGATAGTCCAAACATCAGAAGAATGTTATTTAGCAAAAATGATTTACAAGGAGTATAACAATTACAAAGAACGCTTCTATCATGAATAAAAAATGAAAAGCAATTCTGTTGAACTCACTAAGCTCTTTAACGATTTGCATACTATTTTATACTGTAAAATTAATTAGCTGCTCATTATCGGATGTCCATCCAGAGCCGTCTTTGGTCAATTTGGGGCCCTGGGCACTTTAAGACAAATGTGGCCCCTAAAACAGAGGTTTATTAACAACAGGCAATAGAAATCAACAGGAGCAGCTAGGAAGAATTCTAGACATGTTTATCAGTTATTTATACATATATATACATATTCAAAGCCACATTAAATCAATAGGTAATTATAATCTGGAAAAGTAATTGTTAAACCGTTATACGCAGGTTAGTAATAAAAAAGCCTATGCTGATTGAAGGGGTACTTTTCTAGATTTAAGACAAGCAAAATCATTAATTACTTCTTCAAAGTAAATCTCTTTGAGCACATCACATTCTATGGACAGCAGCGACAAACTGGTCAATCTTTCTTGAAGCATTGTAATTCTTAATTAATTTTTTATTATTTTCAATTTTGAGAAGGAGCGTTCCCCACTGCAGTTGGTTATCATCATGCTTAAAAAGATTCTCAAAATAATTTCTACACTTGCAAAAGTGTCTTCAATTTTGTCTTCTTTCAAAAGATGATATATACCTGAAACACTGTTAGTTTCTTTGTTTTCACTAGTCTGATCACTTTTCAAGTATTCTGTTAGATGCAGATATTCCATTTCTAGCTCTTTGTCGCTAACATCGTTATGATAGATTTTAGTGAATTCTTTGCAACTAACACTCAACTCCTCGGGACTCAAAGTTTTCAATCGAGATAAAAATCCGAACCGATGATTTATTTCCTTGTACGAATTCAATCGCTGTTTTAGATGAATGCCCAGGGTATCGATTATCGGAATAAAAGTTTCTACTTTGAATTTCTCTCTCCCTTTTAGTTCTCTCTCCCTTTTAGCCATCAAATATTGCCTGACGTGAGTTTCTACCTCTTATTCTTTGAGATAGGTCCTTGTAGTCACACTCCGGATTTTTCTCTTTAGCGCACGATTCGAAGTCATCAAATTTGTCCCTGACGTTAATAACGAAATCTTCAAGTGAAGCTAACAAATTAGTTGCAACGTCCATTGTTATAGTTTTTTTCTGAAGATAAGTACTTGTTTTGTCTATTCTTTTCAATATGGTGTTCCAAATTTCTGTCAATAAAATATATTCCAGGTTTTCCATTTTTTTGGACAAACTAAGAGCTTGGTGCCTAGTTTCATGTCGCTGCTCTGCATCCTCCGCGATCGACGTCATGGGTTCTATAATTTGTTTATGGCCTTGATGTAAGGCGCTTACTGCATCAGCTCGCGCAGACCATCTGGTTTCAGAAAGACTTTTAAGAACTTTTTTTGAACCTAAATATTCAGTCAATGTATTCCATCGATGAGTAGAATCCGAAAAAAAATTGTACAAATTCTGAACCATCTGAAAAAAACTTGTTGCCTCTCGTACACACCCAGCGGCATGAAGACCTACCAAGTTTAGAGAATGACCCGCACAAGGTACAAAGGTAGCAACATCACATTTCTCCCTGATTTTCGCTTGCAGACCAGCATACTTTCCTGACATATTTGAAGCATTGTCGTAGCTTTGCCCTATGCAATCTTTGATTTGTATATCATGATTCTCTAAAAATTGCAGGATGGTTTCCGCTAAATATTTTGATTTATGCTATTTGATAGGTATAAATTCCAAAAACCTTTCAATTGGAGCACGGTCTTTTACGTATCGAATTATAAAAGTTAACTGGTCAGTATGAGAGAGAGATCGGGCGTGCTGTCAACGCTAATCGAAAAATATTTAGCTGATTTAACTTCATTTATAATTTTTTTATAATTTTTTTATAATTTTTTTTTTTTTTTTTTTATTTTATAATCTTCTTTTTCTCTGTAGGTTCTGGACGCTTCGGAAAAGTCGCAGTCTTTATTTTGAAAATATGTTGGCTCTTTACGAATCCAAAATTCGTGGTTTTTTTCGGTAAAATTTTCGTTAATATAATCGCCAGGGTCGTGTGAAATATTTTCTAGGTCGGATGACAGCTGCTGCTCAATTAAAACAGATGTTGGTGAAGTGATTGCATTTTTCCCGTAGGGATGGACGCCTTCTGTACAATATGGCTCAAAGATAGGACTTTGCGAAGAACAAGTAGATTGCGAAGTTCCCTGAGTTCCCGCAACCTGTTGGTGGTATGATTCATTTTGTGGATGGTCTATTATTTGGTTACTACTCACAGAAGCTCCTGGTGTAAAATATTACTTCTTTCTTATGTGCAGCTTTTTTCCTTTTTTCTGAGCCACTAAGATATGACCGTTTTGTTATTATTTATATACAACATGCACTGAATACAAAATGCACTGAATTATCTAATTGCACTGAATTATCTAATTGCACTGAAAACACTCGCGAATACTAGCTAAAACACACCGTTACAAGTTCAATTTTGAGTGAAATGATTTTTTAGTCCGGAACAGAAATGCCGTCCCGACTGTGCTTTTCAAATAGGAACAACAGAAATTAAAACGCTCTCCTCACACATTGATCGATTCTGGTTAATTCATTCGCAAATAATTTAGGGAAATAAGCAGATAGAGTTGCCAGTGTTAGGCCCCTGATTCATGAGACTACTGTAAAAGCAGATAGATAATTATTATGTATAGTCAGGTAAATATAGTTTAATATCGGTTGGTGATCTGGAAATAAGGGGCCCCAAAGATAGCGGGGCCCTGGGCACTTGCCCAGTGTGCCCATGCGTAAAGACGGCCCTGTGTCCATCCAATATTTTTCCATTTGAATTATAAACATTAGCTTAATAAAACCTTGAGCTTTTTATTGTTGGAGTTAGCTACACTTTTTAGCTACAATGGAAACTTTTTAACTATTTTTAGCTATGATTTTCCTAAATTCTAGCTACAACGGCTGGAAAAAAGTTGGCAGCACTGGTTCTGGATAGTTTTATCTGTCAGGAGCCAGTAGTTTCCGCTTGTCCGCGCTGTCACAATTTCAAAGAATGGTTAGATAACGAAAACTTGTCAGAATTTAGTTTCATGTGGTTTTTAGTACTAGGGTTTACGCTGAAATTGCAATACACTACGACAGCTCAATGGAATTGTACCCCAAATTTTAGCGGCCATATCCTGGACTAATGGCACGAATGTCCAACTAACAAGCGTGACTAACTCAAAAACGTTTACAGTAACAATATTAATTTTTATTCTTTCTTAGCAATCTTTAATTGAAATTTCAAAATTTTGTGCATAGAATTTTTAATATTAAAGCTGTTGTAAAAATTAGGAATACGTTCAATTCTAACGATTTTTTGTTCACATTTTTACAATCTGACATTTGCTGGCTATGTACCCAGTAATATGCTGTTTTCCTTTTTTAATAACGGCAAATGTTGTGTTCGCCAGGAAATAACTATTCGGCAAGTAAAATAAGCCAAACGGAAGATATGGTGAGTAATATGTAGCGGCCGCTATTGAAATGTTCTGACGCTGGATGGGACATTTGAGTCCTATGCCGCCGGTAAACTGTTTTATTAAAAAATCGATAAGAAGCACATCAAACTTAGTTTTGCGTCTATTATGACAGGGATCGAATTCCTTTTCGTAGACTACGCTTTTTCTTTGTGTTGATTCAACTCGCATGAATTTCGCGTGAATTATCAGTATAGGCGAAGGTTCTAGCAAGTGTATATAGCCCGTCAAATGAGTTTGATTCAAAAGAGAGAATTGGCACGACCAGGAAGCGCGATCCGCATTGCAGACAATATCCGAAATGTGCACATTGTACCTCTGGAATGAGCTGACGTTACATTAAGAAGTTATTTGATTATTTTTCTCGAGCAATTGCACCTGTTTCGCACCGCACTTAAAAGCTGAAAGAGACAAAAGAATTACAAACTGGAACACGAACTTCATGCCGTGAATTCGAGGCTTTCTTTAGTCGAATTAAATCTTTTGAAACCAGTTCTAGCGCTTGTACTGAAATGTATTTTATCTTTACTGTCCACTTGTTGAAAATAAATTAGTTGACTATTCTGGACAAACAATTAAAACTGAATTAATTTGATCACCCATCCACGAATATGCAAAAATAATTATCAGCTGAATTTGGAAGATTTTGTAAATGATAAAACAAAACGATTATTTTAATGCACAGTAATTTCTAGCATATCGTGATGCGTGCACGATGTGGTTTCATTAAGATATTGACCCGGATGTCAAAACTAAGACTCCCACCCGATAGACCTGGTGATTCAAATAAAATCGAATAACACAATTAGAATATAATAACTCAGTTTTTAATAATCATAGACTAAGGGCTATTAAGTATTCTTGGTTTGCTGTTTAGAGAAACCAGTACAGTAAAATTACTTCAAATTTCTCGACATATCACCATACATACTTACTGAAACTAAGTTGAAATAGCTTAGAAGAAAGAAGAAATAAAATTGATATTTATCGCTAAGCTTCCTAGACATTTTCATAGAACTAGGTTTTGTTGGTGCTAGTGTTTTTAGCATTCTGACTCCCCTCCTTTGTGGGGGGAGTGTGCCGATATCTTTCGCCCTTATTAAATTGCCTTTAAGAGCAGATGTTCCGCACTATCCCATTAGCTATCGAAGACTGCGATATTGATCATTGACGTGGCTGACAATATTTCTCAGTTCCTCCTTGGTACTGTTAGAACGTCCTTCTAGTCTGGTGCATAGTTTTAATGTTTTGTCATCTATAGTCTATTCTTAGTTCTCTGTTTATATCCATACTCTTGACGTACCATGGGATTCTGACAATTTTTCGAAGTGCGAGGTTTAAGCAGAAGTTGATTTTTGTTCGTCTTGTATGTCCAGTGCTACAGTGCTAGTATCTGTAAAGTATCTGTTTGTAGAGTAATGTTTTGTTCGTCATGTTTAATTTGTTTGATCTGGTCATAGGTTGGAGTCTGCTCAGTATACATCAGTTTACCATCTTTCATATTTTATGTGCGATGTCCATGAGAGTCTAACGTCAAATGTCAGTCCTAAGTGTTTCGCTGTACGTTGCCAGTGTATAGTCTGGTTTTCGATTATTAGTTGTGGTAATTTTTATCGATATCGTCTCGTTACGAAGATAGCTTGTGTCTTCTCGCCATTTTATTTGAAATTCCAGTACTGGAAATGTTCCAACAAGATGACTATGCAGCTATGCAGTTTTGAAAATATAGGGCCTGCTTACCTTGAGGTATAATAAAGTGTGTTTTTTGCAGGTGCCGCATTTTGAATCTCAACACTGTCAAATGAGCGATGAAAGCTGCTAATGTCACTGTCTTTTTTGCCCAGTAAGGTCTGGCAAGGAGGTCGGTCAGTACCCAGCAGTCTGGCGGCAGGCCTAATGAATCACTGGCCAGTCCAACGAAAGCCGGGGTTGAGTCGGCTTTTAGCAGAGCTACAACCAGGAACGAAAACGCCTGGCTGAAAGGCTCGCAAGTCACCAGGAACGAAGTGGCGGCTAAGCCAATTAGCACAGTTGTAACCGGGACTGGACGTGGTGACGCCAAGGATCTGCAGTACACTGTAAAGGTGGTGGCAGCTGATCTCACTAAATGGAGGAAGCGGAATGTCTAACGCGTCATGAGCAGCTTCGATGACGCTAGAATCCAAAGGGAAACCTGAGAATATCCATGTGAAACCTGCTGCTACGGCTGAAGAATGATGTGGTCAAGGAACTCCTCAAGTTTGCCATTTCAACGAAAGAAGAGTCATTTCACTTTGAAGGCTGCAACATTGTTCGACGCCACATTTTTTTTTCGGTTGACCTATCACCGCGGGATATGTGAGGTTTGACTCACAAAAAAAGGACCAGCCACAAGCCCACGAAGTTCCGAGTCGGGACAAGCCTAAACACTGCTGCAACCAGGTCGTGCTGACTCACCCATCAGTAAAAACTGACTTCAGAAAGTACCACAACTCATGGGTCGGTAAGGCAACCTTCCTCCCACTTTATGCGCAGCACTTTCTCAACGTATGTTGAGACTGCACGCCAGTTCTCCTCGTTTCACAACATTGCAGCCATGATCGTATCAGGCGTTGCCAAGCCGATCGTGGATTCAATGGTGCGCCCCAAACCCACGAAGCGACTGCAAATAAAGAATGTGTGCTGACCCGTTCTGTTCAGGTATTTTTTGAAGCAACCGTGCCCTGTCAAGATCTGACAAAGGTAAAAGTTTATCTCTCCGTGGCTCCGGTTAAGCCAAGGCTCGATGAGACCAAATAGCTTAGCCGTCCAGCGTCCAACGTTGCTGCCAAAGTTGGCGGATAAGCGTACGCGCGTTCGTCAGAACCTCAGTTATGCCCAGCTCTGAGCAAAAGCGGTACGATCGGAAATACCCATGATACCACCATCACAGCCTCTTTTGAGACTGTGCGGTAGCTACACCATCACAGCCTCTTCTGAGGCTGTGCGGTAGCTATAGGCGATACGCATGGCATCCCTGCGCTGGACACTAGCAGTTCGTTTCCGAAAATTCTTACTTTGGAGCGCATCTCCCCAGATTTCGGCTCTATATAGCAAGATGGAATTGGCCGTTACCATTAGCAGCCTCCGTCGCGTCTCACTGGGTCCACTGATGTTGGCCATTAGCCTACTCAGCTACTAGAGCTCTGTCACATGTCCTGCGGATATGATCCCAATAGGTCACCTTGGTGTTCAGGGTCACTCACAGATACCTGACCGACTTGATTGTCTGGACCTCGACGGATCCAACTATCATGGGTATGACAGTTGCTATCCTCTGCTTCGTCAGCATAGCAATCTCTGTTTTATTGACTGCCAGCTGGAGGCCATTTTCGATAATCCACCGATCCACCCTCCTCATGACTTGGTTAAGTCTGAGTTGAGCGAATTCGGCAGATCTGGAAGTAATTACCGCTGCGACGTCATCAGCGCAACCTATCAGGAACACATCCGTAGACATTTCCCGGTGCAGCAGATCATCGTACATGATGTTCCTGAGGTCAGGTCCTACGATCGACCCCTGTGCCGTATCTGAGATGACAGGTCTCCTTTTGACTCCATCGTTGGTGTCGTAGAGCAACCAGCGGTCCCTGAGGTAGTCCCGCATCATCTATCAAGTAGCTTGTCATACGGAACGTTTACTCAAGGGCACGGAGGATGTCCGTCCATCTTGCCGAGTTGAAAGCGTTTTGTACGTCCAGCGTTACCAGCAGGACGACCAGTCTGGGTTGATGGCATGCCTTTTCCGCTCTTGCTACAGCCCCAACAACCTCTGAGAAGGCATTGGTTGTTGAATGACCTTTTCGGAAGCCGTGCTGCTTGCAACAAAAATCACCAGCAGATCTCACAGTTGACAGCAGCCACGGCCTGAGCAACCCTTCGAGAAGCTTCCCGCAGTGTCCAGCATGCACAGTGGGCGGTATGCTGATAGACTGCCCAGATAACCCTTCCCCTTATCTACAAGTACCAGTCGAGCTACTTTCCACTGCGTCGGGAAGACCCCCACGACTAAATATGAATTATACAAATCTAATAATGGACGCGGTTGACTCTCCGCCACGACTTTAAGCTGCTCGACCGGTACCCCATTAGGCCCCGGAGCCTTCCGGTTCTTCACCCTGGACACTGCACTGTTCAGCTCTTCGGCCGTAAAGGGAGGAACATCCGCCTGGTTCACGATGATGAGATCATCAGTCCTTGGCGGAACACCGGGAACATACTCCATGGATATCGCATCCATGAGGGCGCTAGGCCGCATGCAGCCAAGTCTACGAGTTACCAAATTGTAGTCACCTCCTCAGGAGTCTGAGTTGACTTTTGCTTGTTCCACGTTTGCTCCTCGTGATGGCATTGGTCTTGTCTCAATGTGGCGAGCAGATAGCTCAACCACACCCGGTTACATTGCGGTGATTTGTAGTGACATCTTGACGAAGGACTGGCTTTGGTCAACTGGGATCAAGGAGCTACTAATAGCCTCTACATCACTGTACCTCAGTCAACTGCTGACAACACAAGCAAACTAAATGCTGCTAATATGGGCCAAACTAAAACTCGAATGGGAACAGGATGGACTGCAAGGTGGCCAGGACATGATGGCCATCACCTGATCTGAGCAAAAGCAAGAAACAGAAGAAACTGCTTGAGAGCGACCACAGGGCACATCTCATGCGAACTAAATGGGACTAACATCTAGCAACTTATGAAAGAGGTGCAAGATGGAAAAGGACAACATGGAGCGCACTGTCTACGATTGCCTGGCCATAAATAAATAAGCATGAAAACCGCACGAAACAGTCAATTTTTTCGGATATATTGGCATTTCGTGAATGACTTCAAGATGCTCACTTGACCAAATTGGGCAAGTCAAATATGTGTTTTGTCGCTCAGTATGATTTTGCGGTAAAAATCAAGATTGGCATCGAGCATGTCTAGTGCCCATTCACTGAAGTAACGTCGCTGTTAGTGATCTTGCAACTTTAGCTCTTGTGTTAGTGCTGTCCTGTAGGCACGTGAAGCCAAATCCTCGTGCAAAAATTGCCTCAAACTGGTTTGAGAAATGCTTGATTCCTGGGAACGACGAGGAATTGGCAGATTTTGGTTTCTTCGCACACTCTCTCGTACGGCTGCGATGTTCCTTTAACTTCGCGCACTTCTTTGTCACACTGGCACGACAACATTATGAAGTGTGAATGTTGATTCAAATTTTTGCACTAAACGTTCAATTGTTTGTTTACCTGGGCTATTATGATGACCGTAAACTCGACATAATGCGCGTTAAGTTGAATATTGATCAAATTTTCACTATTTCTAAACGTTGCTGAAGCGTATATGTATCCGTGATTGAAAATGGCAAACCATCAACTGTTCAAACGTCAAAAATGTCATCGCAAGACAGGCGAATTGCAACAGAAAATTGGGGCGGCCCTAATGGGAAACCGTTTAAGCTTGTGTTGAAAGGACATATATTCACTCCTAATGACATCAACTATAATTGTGAAATACTGATGGGTAGATACAAAATTTCGCAATTTATTCATTTTATTTATTTACTTATTTGCCAAAGAAGACATGATACAATATACATAATACAAGAAATAAAATAGAATATTAAAGTATTTTAAGTTATAAGAAATAGATAGGTAAGTATTGTAAGAAATAAATAGGTTAAGAAGTTGATAGGGCCTCTGTCAAGTTATATTTGAAAATAGATTTGGTGATACCTGAAAAGTAGTGATGACTTCATCATCATCGCGGCACTACAGCCCGAATCGAGCCTTAGCCTCCTTAATAATTCGCCTCCATTCGTCTCGGTTCAGTGACCGCGTCCTCCAGTTCGGTGCTCCCAAAAGTGACCTGCTGTCAGCATCTATCGAGTCCTCCCATCGCTTGCGCGGCTTACCGACTGGCCTGGCTCCGCTCGCTCGCCCCTTGAGAGACCTTTGGGGAATCGATTGTCGCTCATTCGTTCGACGTGGCCAGCCCATTGTAGTTTTTGGAGTCATATGACGGTAGAGACTTCCGGCTCGTCATACATGGTATACAGCTCGTTGTTGTATCGGATTCGCCATCCATCTTCTTCCCGTATAGGACCGAGGATCCTTCGCAATACCCTTCTCTCAAACGTATTTAAGGCTTTTTCAGATGCCTGGGTCAGCGTCCAGGTTTCACTTCCGTAGCATAGCACAGGTCTAATAATTGTTTTATAGATGCGGAGCTTCGTATTTCTGTGTACGCATCGAGATTTTAGAGTGGGAAGCACCGAAAAGAATGTCTTATTGGCTAATTGAATCCGTCGTTTGATTTCGTCAAGCTCATTCCCATCCTTCGAGAGGTTCGTCCCTAGGTACACGAAGTTGTCTACATTTTCAAGGTTATAGTCCCCTATCGTTATGTTTTGTCTTATTGGCGTCCTTTTCCTTGATTGAGTCATAACTTTTGTTTTTTGTTCGTTAATTTGAAGACCAACTTCCTTGGCGGTTTCGTCTAGAGCTACAAATACTTCCTTGGCGTCGTTGAACGAACGTGACATAATGTTGATGTCATCAGCGTAAGCTACTAGCTGTGTCGACTTAAATAATAGAGTTCCTCTCGTGTCAACGGGGATTTTTCTGATGACATATTCAAGCGCTAAGTTAAAGAGCACCGGAGTTAATCCATCCCCTTGTTTTAGCCCTGTATTCGTCGAAAACGAGTTGGTCATATTATTCTGTATCAGCACTTGTGACGTGGAGTCGGTCATGGACATTTTCACCAGTCGTATCAACTTTGCTGGGATTCCGAACTGCAGCATGATGTTATATAATGCAGATGACTTACACTGTTGAATATTCTACAGCACCTATTGGTGGGGTCATTATACCCATAAACTGTAAGGTGCTGGTATTCTTTAGGGAGGGTTGTATGCCTAGTCTGTAGTATTTGATCGTTAAATGTAATTTTGTTAGAGAAAGCTGCTATACTAACTGTTCCATTAATGATGTCAAAGGCTAGGCATGCGCTAATTAAGATTCTTCTTAATGAAAGAGCCATTCGATTTAAAAGACCAAGTCTGTATTCATAAGAGGGAAGATTACTAAAGTCGTATGGATTATAAAGGTGACTCAAGACGAAAAGTAAAAATTGTTTCTGAACCGATTCGAGCCTTTTGCTGTGTAGTTGAAAAGCTGGGCACCAGACTATGCAGGCGTATTCCAGTAGGGCCACACTAGTGATGTATATAAGAACTTAGGAACCCTAATGTTTTTGAACTTTTTAGCGCACCTCTTAAGGAAACCTAATTGTTTGCTCGCTTTCATCAGAACTTTGTCGGACTGCAGGTTAAAGCACATTTTGGTGCCTAGGGTTACACCTAGGTCTATAATATGCTCTACCCTATTAAGTTCATTGTTATTGAGATAGCATGAGTTGGCTACGACTTTATTTTTTCGGGAGAAACTTATCACTCGACACTTGTCGACGTTCAGATTTAGTTTATTCAGGTGGCACCACTGTTCGAGAGATACAAATTTTGATTGGACGAAATCAATGTCGGACTGCGTTTTGATAGTGTGGTACAAATTCAAGTAATCAGCGTAGAAGAGGTGTGGGGTATCAAATAAAATCCTAGATAAATCTGAAATGAAAATATTAAAGGGAAGAGGGCCCAAATGACTGTCTTGCAACACCCCCGATAGCACAAAAACTATTTTTGAAAATTTTCCTTGGAATTTGGCAACCTAAGTTCTGTCACAAAGATAAGATTTAAGCCAAGTTAAGAGCCGGTTTAGACGAGCGGTGTTGTGCTTTACCTGCACCGATTTTTCTGGGCGATGGTGCTTGCTGTAAATTTAGACGAATAGTGTTTTGCTGCGCTAGCACACATTTTTCTTAATGCATCATAATCAGAATAACTATGCTACAGATATGGAAAAAACAATTAGGCAAGACAAATAAAGGTGAAATTACTTCTATGCGTGACCGAAGGGTAGATGTAGTAATAAGGCAGCAGTTTGCGGAATATTTTGTAATTGTGGGAGAATTAGATTGGCAAGAAAAAGGAACACTAAATGGAAATATTAATGCAACAACTTTGTTTCCTAAGGCGTGGAAGAAATTGAATTCTGCAATTGATCTTTACTAGAATTCATTAAAAATAATTACTTTGTTTATATTGGACACTGATGTTTTAATGGCGCTGTGTCGTTTTAAAAATTTCAGCCGATCAAAACACTACATTTTTGACTGGTAAATATCTTCCAAACCACATTCATTTTTTTTTGCAAGCTGCTACCAGCCGTAATTCCTTCGCAAATTGGCTTCTACGTACTTGAGTTTTGCTCCGGATTGCATACAAACTAATTGTCCCATATAAACTTTTCAGTTTGAGGTACATATATGAACTGTAAACTTTTTTGCCGCATATTCCTATTTATGTAGTCTCTGTGCTTAGAATTATATAAACTTTCTTTGCACTCTAATAATAGCATAGTTATTAATTCCTGGCTCCACGTAAACTTATTCGACATTCTCACTTTCAATTTTGATCAAGCTTTATCGATGCGCTCTACAGAACGTCTCAAAGCAGCTAAATCACACTTTCCAACAAAAAATGTCTGAACCCCAGACTGTTTTCAATTAGAAGAAGAACCAAGAAAAACGGCTGCCGCGCTCGATGATCGACTAGACCTTTCGTGCTCGCTGTTCCGTTTCGTCCTTCACTTCCTTTCCTAAAAGCTTTCCTAAAAAACCGCTCGTGTAAACCGACTCTAAGTAGACAGCCAGATATACCGAAATCAATTAATTTGTGTGCCAAAATTTGATGATTGAAAATTTGACTCTGTCGAACGCCTTGTTGAAATCAAAATAAATCGCGTCAACCTGGTTTCCCTTTCGAACTCACGGAGGAGGTCCGAAACCAAGATCATTAGATTTTTGGTAGTTGACCTGCCTTTTCGAAACCCATGCTGTGTCAGTTGATCGCGGACGAGTTTCTTGAAGAGTTCGGGGATTGCTGAGATAATAGCGATGCCTCGATAGTTGTCAATAGATCGTTTATCGCCGCTTTTGAAAATAGGCGTAAGATTCCATAAGGGTGGAAAGCCGCCTAATGACAGCGACTTGTTAAAAATGATATTCAGAGGGGTTACCAATTGATTGATATACTGTATCACAAAGCAGGGAGGTATTAGGTCAGGGCCAGGTCCTTTGTTGATGCTTAACTCTTGGATAGCAATGGCAATTGCATCTTTTGTTAGAATGATTCCCTAAATGAGTGGTGTGAATACAGTTTAGGTAGACCAGACAGTTGAATTTATTGTAGGGATCGAAGGAGACCAGAACGTATGTTGAAAGTGATCTGCAAATAAATTGGAAAGAGAAGATAAAGAGTTCCCTCTGAGCATAGAAGCGGGATAGCAAGTCGTTTTTCGTTTCATATTAACGAAATCAAAAAACTTTCTCGGATCATCAAAAATGTTGTTACCCATTTAAGTCATATGCTTCTCGAGAATCAATTGGGATTTCTTTGGATAAAAGATCGTAGCTTTCCTTTAGCCTTACGCTGATATTGCGATCATTTTTAATTGCTCTATAAAGTTTGTTTCGTTGATTCCTTAACTGTCTCAAATTATACGGGACACACGTATTTTTTAGGCATCAAATTTAATCATGACAATAGATATCTTACCATATGTCAATATACAAATGTGGTGCAACACTGCCTATATTTTTGAGCTATTGAATTGAAATTCGTTTGTTTGATGTTTAATTGACTTATTTTTTTATTTATCAGCCAAGTACATTTAATTTACAAAATTCTTAGACATTGCGCTACACAATCGTAATTCAAATACATCAATTAAGAAAGATTTGTGTAAATTACCTACTAATTGTTCAAACTTTTTGTGCGCGAAAAAGTAAAATAGTAGCAAAAATATGTATACTTAAATGTATCTATTAACTATCATCTACAATCTATGAATAATACTTCGATTGTTGGAAGATCGGGATTGTCATAGGAATGAATTTCGTTTGTTCTTGTTCTAAGTACACAGCTCAATAGTCATCTGAATCACTACTAGATTCTACGATAATGCTGCGTGTTTCTCGTCCACTTGGACCAGGAAGTTCCCTGCTTTTGCTCGTCAATGGTTTAATTTCTTCTTTTGACGCAGTCGAAGGTGTTTCTTTCTTAAATGCAACACGTTCGTACGCATGATCATCGGATTTTTTACAGTACGAGTAAAGTTGCTTTCCTATTACACTTAGAGCCAACGTGAAGACTATGAGGACCATACCAGGTATGATAACACTCCAGAATGCATGCAAGTCTGACAGCATATCTCCATCATTATCGGAGGTTGCGTCTGCTGAGAACTGTGCTGTCGCACGGCTCAGGTTATTCCCATTTGTAGATGGGTAACAGTAAGCTTCCGTTGCAGAAACTATAGTCAAGTGATCTCCCCGATGGCACTGCAAACAATGGTGGAGTTCCGGTCCGCGGCACAGCAAACAGGATATGTGACAGGACGCACATCGTTTTTGCGGGATAGGTTTCATTATGTTACGCTTTCCAGATAATGCCGTGTCCTCTGAGGAAAATTCAAGATCATCCGTTGAATTTGCAGTCCAGTTATCGGCAGATCGAACTGATAAGGTATCACCGAACTCCTCGTTATCATCATCATCATTTATGTTTTTGTTTCGATTTCGATTACGTGGTATTTCGGGAATCATGTAGCTTTGTTCGGGACAGTGAGACCAACATCGATCTTTGTACAAAAACGTTCCTTGGGCGCATTCTGGAAAAGTGAAAAGTTGTTAACATTTTTTATTTGAAATTGGTGAGTGTGAATAAAAATACTGATAAATATTTATGCAAAAGAAAAAAAAACAAAGAAAATGACCGCTACCAACAAGCATGCAAATAATGAAGTCGAAGCATGAGTGTTTGGTATATCTACATAGGCTTAAAAATATTGTAACGCATATTTTATGTTTAACAAAGAATAAACTTCAAACATGCTCAAAATAATTTTGATTTGAACGCAAGAAGAAAATGTAAACATACAGGGAGAATATTTTGAAAAACAATAAATAACTAATGAAATTTAAACCGTCGTTTTTAGCAGTGCGTAGCACATAAGAATTTTTGCGTAGCACATAAGAATAGTTGACACTCCTCATTTCTGAAACTAGGAAGTAGTCGAACAAAAACACAGAAAAAATTATTGGTGGATGACCACCAACAGAATATTCGTCCAAAGATAATAGGCAATCAATTTGGATAAAGGCAGACCCTGAAATGATGATGTGGGTCGAATAAGAAGGAGAGAGGGTGCTCTATACAGGGTGGGCCATCTAGTGGTTTCTTTTTCAACCATAGGTTATTTTATCACTGAAAGCTGTTTCTCGCTCGAAATCTTGACAGAAAATCAGTATCATACCTCCACAGAACGAAATGAGTCGCTTTCCGCTTGAACAACGTAGGGAAATATTGAAAACTTATTTCCAAAGTGCACAAACAGTGCGTTAAAATTGGGTCTTCGCAACTTAAGTCCAATTTATACTTCTTAAGAGGCAGGTGAGGCCAAGTGGTCACTAATTGGTCACACACACAAGTGGTCACTTTGAAAATTAGTTTTGACCAAAATGAAACACCCCCCGCGCCTGCTGTACGCAATTTTGTGCAAAAAGTTCGTGAGACTGGCATGCTAGTGGACAACACTCATGGCCCCCGTCGTCGTACGGTACGCATAGACGAGAATGTGGCTGCTGTAGCCGAGAGTGTGAGGCTCACTCCACGAACATCAACTCACCGTCGATCTCAACAGCTCAACATTTCACGCACTAGCCTGAGGATAATTCTGCACAAAGATCTCGGATTATTCGCGACTCAGCAACTAAAGGCACACGACCATCCGCTTCGTTTAATTTGGGCCTTAGAGCAACTTGAATTGGACAACAATTTTGGGCGAAAAATCATCTTTTCTGACGAGGCACATTTTCATCTCGGCGGCTACGTTAACAAACAAAATTGCCGCATCTGGGGCTCGGAAAACCCGCACGTTATTTTCGAGAAGCCAATGCGTCCACATAGAGTGACAGTTTGGTGCGGATTGTGGAGTGGTGGCATAATTGAACCATTTTTCTACGAAAATGAGGCTGGGAATGACTTTCGGTCAACGGTGAACGTTACAAATCCATGCTATCCGACTTTTTTTTTACTGAAACTGAAGACATGGATTTGGACAACCTCTGGTTCATGTAGGATGGCGCGCTATGCCACAATCGATCTTTTACGCACCAAATTCCCAAAGCGTGTTATCAGCCGTCTTGGGGATGACAATTAGCCGCGTCGGAGCTGCGATTTGACCCCTTTGGACTTTTGTTTTGTCTGGAACCGTGAAGGACCGATATTATGCCAACAATCCAAAAACGATTCATGCACTTAAGGCCAATGGTATCCAAGCAATCTGTCAGCTACAGCCTGAAATCATCAACAAGGTCTTGGAAAATCGGAGTGACAGAATGCGCTACTGCGAAGCTAGCCGAAGCAGCCACTTAAACGAAATTGTGTCCCATTATTAATGGGAATGTTTACTCTTACTAATAAAGCCATAATACATGGGAAAAAATTAAATTTTGTTCATTTTATTGCATTTTTAAAAAGAAACTTGTATTTGGCCCATCCCGTATTTGTTTGCAAATATTTTTGATAAGAATAGTTTTGACATGCAGCATTTGGTAAGCGTTGCCCATAGGCGCACCGTAAGAGAGGTGGAGGCTCCTCAGACCCCTGACTGGCCCCTCCCAAAAAAATTATTCTTTCCTATCGCAGACCATTGACTTTGGTTGGATTCAATAAATGAAAAAAACTTGGGCAAGTGCACCTGAATCACGAAACATTTAAAATTTATCCGCAATGCAATCAAAAATATATGTCATACAATTTTTTTAAGAGTGCCGAAAAGATAGTTAGTGAATCAGTGCATGAACAGTATGTCACAATGAACTCAGAATATTAGGAAAAGGTGATCGTCATTGCTATTTGTCTCAGTTGTCAAGAACTCGTTTTTTATGGAGACATGATGAAAATGTTGCCTTGGATTACCGCGGAAACTTTTTGAAATTTAGTGAATTGTATGCGAAGCATGGTTTTTGAAAAATATTTTCATTTTGAAAAATATTTTCAAAACAGGGTTGCGAACTAATCCTGCGGCAGATCATAAAATTAGGTCTTAAATAATTATTGAAATTGTTCACGAGGATATCACGAAAAAAAAACAAAAGAGTAAGGACTAATAGACATTATGGCAGATGAAGCGAGGGCCCGCAAACAGGAATAGCTCCCTGTTGCTGTGAGGTTTGCTAAAGGATTAACACCCGAAGAAGGGTTTTTAGGTTTTGTAGATTGTTCAAGAGCTAGAGATGCCTCGTCTTTAGTAGACATTTTGAACCTTGTAGACAGCTCTGGGCTTAGTGCATTGCCTGTTGTTGGATAATCTTATGATGGTGTTACTGTCATGCTAGGGCAAAAAGTAGGTGTCCAAACCAACATTAATGTAAGCCACCTTGCAGCTACATTTGTAGCAACATCTAACTCACAGAATCCACCTTGTTGTCATGAACATACTTATGCTCCCCCATCGAAACATGTAAATCCTTCGTCAATATCATCGAATCCCTTTATCTACACTATTCGAATTACACACCAACAGTTAAAACAGATAAGATCAATAAAATTTCCCGATTGCGAATGTGTTGTCGATAGTTGTGTGGCTCTAAAAGAGCCTTTACAAAAAGAAATGAGAGAGAAAAAGGCCAAGACTCAGTTTATGCATCGGGGATCTATTATTCAATCAGTAATCGAAAGTTTGTGAGAAATTTCTTCATCTTTCACTACATTCTTTCATTAACGAACATGTTAAGCAAGTATTTTCAAACTTGTGAATGGAACAGTTAGCACACTACCAAAACACTAAGTGATCGAGAAAAACTTTATGTAATTTGGGAAAAAATGAAATCATTCGCAGAGAAGCACTGGCCGTATCTCACATTTCCTACATGATCACGAATATGAAAAACAGCATAGAGCATCACACTGAAAGCTTTTTCTATTTCATATAGTCTCAGACATGCAGATAAGTCTCTCTGCAAACCAAATGACTCGAAAGTTCATGCCCAGCGGAAATCACGGAAAATTGGGAAGACGGAAAATTGGATTTGAGTTGACTTGACTCGTGAAATCAAAAAAACGCATGGACGCGTTTACGCATGGACTCGTGTCTAAAAAGGGCTTAAGTGACAGAACAGACAAATGCGAGTGTGGAGCTGACCAATCTTGGTGGCAAAAGAATCCAGAAAAAAATTTCGTATTGTGTTAATGAGTGTTAAAGGCCACTTTCCAACGAAGTAAAGTAAACCGTTTGCTCTGGCCAAACTGACGGAAGAGGAAATTTCTGGAGGTTATGACAGCTGCTACATCTTCATCGTAATCTACAAAGAGCACATGTTTTGCCATTTCAAGGCGCAAGAAACCGTCGTATGCAGTATTTCAAAAATCTGGCTTAAGAATGGATCCTTGTGCTGTTCTGGCTGTAATAGTCCCGTTGTTAATACATTTCTCCTAGTTTTAGAATTAAAAAAAAAATTAAGTAACTCCATAAATGCGCGGTAGCATTTAGATTAGGTGACTGAGGTGACGTTTCCAACATTTTATGCTTGGGATCGTTATTCTGATAAAAAAAAAAAAATTATTAAAAATTAAAACTTTTAAAAAGGGTATCAGTCCCCAATTTTTGGAGCACTTTATTTTAAATTTGTCTTTAAGATATTTTGGCCTCAAATCGACCACCTAATCGAAATCACTTGATTTTGCCTCAGCGTAAACGCACTAATAAACATCTACTAAATGTAAACTGTCAGATATAGGACGAACTTTTGAATTATTGCTTATTGAATTGAGAGCACTCAAATGTTGGAAACATAAAAATGGATTCTGTTAGAGAGCTTACTTTGAAACACAAAGTAGACGCAAGAACGCAATGTGCCACTTGTAATCATTTAATGCACCACGTTTGGCGCATACGCCATGGTTCGGCCATCCCTGCCTTAAAGTGTAAAAAAGGTGAAATATGGGATGCCCAAATGGGGTAAAAATATAATACAATCAAGGTTGTAAAATGGAATAAATAAAATACGTATAAGTAAGGCAATAAATGAGTTAATGAAAATAGCTACAAAAAAGAGTAATAAACGGAAGTACCAAAACAGTTATTAAAAAGTTGCGTAAAGGAATACAAAAACTAAATAAAAAGTTGTAAAAATGGCCTTTTTAAAATGGCTTAAAATAAGCAAAATCAGATACGTAGTTAATGGCATAAAAAGGCTTATAGAATTGATTTTCAAAAAAGTCAGATGTAAAAAGAGTCATAAAATAAGTGTAAAAATGAGATCAAATCGAAACTAAATAGGGAGTTAAAAACTCAAAAAAGTACAAAAAGAGTAAGAGATATAACATGACAAAAAAGAGGTATCAAAAGAAGTGTACAAGAGGTATAAAAAGAAGTGTAAAATAAGGTGTCTACGGTGTGTAAAATGAAGTATAAAAATGGGTATAAAAAGGCTATCAATTAAAAAGTAGTATCAAAAGGGTATAAAAAAGGACTGTCAAAAAGGGCATCAAAATGGGCTTCAAAAGGGGTATTAAAAGGGATATAAATAAAAAAAGTCATAAAAATACATAAAAAGTTAAAGGTGGTTTAAAAATGGTATAAAAAGGAATATAAAAAAAGTATAGAAAGGAGAATAAAATAGATTGTGAAAAGGAGCATAAAATGGATTGAAAAAAGGGATATAAAAAAAGTGTAAAAAGCAGTATTAAATGGGTTTAAAAAAGGATAAGAAAACGGCTTTTGGTACTCTTTAAAGAAGGCTTTTTAAAAAGACCTTTGAAATAAAAAGAAGCAAAAAATGGATAGAATGGCTAAAAAAGAGGTGTCAAAAGAGGTATCAGCGTGTGCCCAAGATGGTATTATTAGGAGTATAGAAATAGTATCAAAAAGGAAACAACAAGGGATAAAAAAGGTTCTAAAAAGTATATAAAAATATTTCATAAGGAGTGTTAAAACAAGTTAAAAAAAGGAGTTTCAAAAGATCTTCAAAAAAGGTACCCCGGTATCGAATTGGTATCCAAACGTAGTCAAAAGGAACCAAAAGAAGTTGAAAGGAACCAAAAAGGGTATCAATAGAGTATCAAAAGGTGTTTAAAAACCTATATTAAAACAGGTATCAAAAAAGGCATCAAAAAGGACAACAACCTCAGAACAGATTATGGAACACATCCTCTTCGAGAGCCATATCAACGGAAATAAAAAAATTCTTTTGGACGAACTCAGTGAGATCTATATGCTCCTTACAATATGGAGACCATAGCAAGGACTCATATTCCAGGATCGGGCAAGCTAGAGAGCAGAATCGAATTTTCGTGATTTGAATGTCAATGAATTGAATGGCTTTGATTATAACAAGTTGTGTTTAATGACTCTGAAAAAGGAGCAGAGCATCTCAAGGCAAGTTTAAATAGAGCAGCTGTCAAAGAAAGTCCAGCAAGTTAGGGCATTGAGAGGCAAAAAAAATCAAGCAAAATAAAAGTTGATTACTTGTCTAAAGTTCAACCTGTCAATTAACTAATAAAAATTCTACTTCAGTCATAATGTTGACAGTAGACAAACACTTAATTGCTTGCTCGAACTTGCTCTACCAAAAAGGTAGAGTGAAAATCGTGGCCTAAATTGCACTAGTTCAAGTTAAAGCAGGCTCATGATATACAAATCAGAGCAACTTCGGGGAAATTAGAGTAGCCGAATTGACCATGAAACACATTTTGCTGAAATATCTCAACCTAGCTCAACCTAGAGCAGCTCAATAAACACAGCTATGATAGAGTCAATGTGTCACGAACTATATTAGAACGAGTTAATCGAGTACCATTTAAAGGGTAATTGAAATTTAAAGAGCATGATTTGTAAGAGTGAGATGAATAACTGTACATACAACATTAAGTGAAAGTCGGTCTAGAGTGCATTTATTAGAAAAAATTGGCAAATTGCGTTGCAGGGTCCTTCAGTACTCAAGTGAGGATATTGTATTGAAAATTTTTGGCGTCGTAAGCGTAGAGTAGTAATATGGAGGATCCTGGATCAAAAGTGATTAGGTCGATAGTATAAATAGCGAAAAAAAAACCTGATGTGGCAATTAAATCAGTGAATAAAATCGAACTTTCATCAAGTTTTCTGTGCGCGATTTGTGGGATAAGATGTATTTTTTCCTGTGGTAGGTGTACTGCAGTACCTGTCATATCATGCTTTGGATATTGCTATCAGTGCTATCACAAGAAAACTTAAGCAACCATGCTCGAAAATTGCTTGTGGTGTTGAAAGCCATACATTTTTTCTAGCATTTTATTGCTTATTACAGATGAAAAACTCATGACGCATACATGTCAGCAAAAATCAAAGAAGATATTGCCAAGGCAGCTTGATTTTATTGCTTTATTTTCTACAAATTTCATACACATTAAAAGCCCAGAAAATGGAGCAGCTGATACAATTCTTCAATTTTTTAACTGGGTATGACCAAATCTTTCGTGATACCAGAAAATCAGCTCTAATGAACTTGACGATATGTTTTGTCATGGAAATTATTAACCATAAAGTTGAAACTAAGAAGTTTTGTTAAACTGCGATCAGCTTTTTCCCTTCTTATCTAGAATATCATAGACAGCCTATATCTCCTCCAAAGTTTGAATTCTACGGGCAGAATATTTGACACGGGAAAGTGGATCATTTTGCGGATTTTAGCCTCCGAAAGCATTATCATATAGAAGTGTTTTGATTGTGATACTATCAGATTTTGAAGTTCAGCTAAGTAGTTTCGAAGGTATGCACTGCTTCAGTATTCTCTGCTTCCTCAGCATTCTCAGTCCCCATCATACTCAGTTAACAATTATCAATACAAATCAGTTTATATGTATTATTTTTTAATTTGAAACCAAACATTTAATTTGAATAGAGCTTCCTTAACACGATTGCGAAAATTTTTATTTTTTTAATAATAATGAATTATGATCTGTGCATTGAAGTAGGAGCAGCTTGGAAATGAAACTGGCTTGCCCAGTAATAATTTATGACCCCAAAAACCATGCTTAGGACAATAAAATAACTAATTTAAAACTAAAACAAATTAAAAATTACAATCCAATCTTCTAAACGTACCTACTCTAAAATATATTATAGATATAGTTTAAATGACATGCAAAACGATACATTTTTTCTTGTTAATTTGTTTAATTTGCAATCAATTAAATCCCAATTCGAAAATATTCTTAACGAATTTCGAAAAATTCCCGCAAATGACGTTATTTCAATTTAAGAGATTAATTATCAATCCACTACTAAAACAACCAATCAATTCAACTGCAAAGAAACAAACAAAAATGAAATTAAAGACACAATTCAAAGGAAAGGCTTCATTTATATGAGCTGAATCGACAGATGCAAACATTTTTACAAAAACGGTTTCCAACAAAAGTCGAAATGGTTTAGTGATGAAAATTACTATAAAAGGGATTAAGGCAGCATTTTGGACACCACCTCGATAAACAATTGAGTTGCAAACGCCATTGGTTTCCTTATGCAATTTTTTGTATTGATGGATAATCCGGAACAATTATGCCGCTCGTAATTACTCAAAAAGTTAAAGTGTAAATATGTGCAACGAATTTCAGGTCATTAAAATTCATTTGCATGTGCCATATTCACCAAAAAAATATTTTATCACTGTAAAAATGCAACTTTATTGATTTATTAAGCGGTTCAAGAGTGACAGCATACATCGCGCGAGGGGATGTTAATTATCCGCTCATTGAAAACCAGGCAGTCACAAATGCATAATTTAATGGAAAAACGTAATTTTACAGTGTTTAAAGTCAAAAGTTATTATGGAAGTCTTTATGGCTTGAATAATTAAATACAGTAATGGTATCCCGTGGCACGGCCGCAATATTAACTGATGGATTATTGGAAAATTCAGTTAAAGGCATTTTTGGCTTGTACATTGAATTTTAAAACTTTTAATCGTGATTTGTTCACAGTAGCAAGAAAAAATATATTCGTGGGTTTCTGAAATTCTAAGCCATGTACAGAACAAAACAATGGAAATGAATGACAATGACATAAGCTAAGAGAAAAATCAAATGAGAAAGGATTATTAAACAACGAGAAATTGATGAACTTAATAAAACACCACAACCCATTTCAATAAAAAAATCTAGTGTTACGCAAGCCATTTAAATAGCAATGTACGTTATCATGCTTTTGGCACTTTAGAGCTAATTTTCATCACTTTCCTTACAGACAGAAAAAATTGTCTGTCGAAACTAAACAGTTACAAAGTTTAATGTGACGTGTGGTAGGTGAATGTGCACAGCATGGTGTTATAGCAAAAATAATTTTAATTTTTAAATGTATCGTCATTGACTGAATCTATCTTTAAAAATCCAAAAATAAAATAACAAGTTGAACATACCAAATCTACACGTCACATCAGAAACCATACTTTTTCCCGTAATACATTCATCAAGTCCATATTCCAAATAAAGAAAATACTTATCAAAAATGTCAGCAAACAAAGTAAAAATTTTGCTAGCACAAAATTCATCTTTGAAAAATAAAAAAAAACCATTATCGCAAAGATACAAAAAAAAAAACATTCTATGACAATCTATTAGAATTTACATATTATGCGACTATGACAATTGTTTTATTTTAAGTAATTTAGCTACACTCACCTATTTAGCAATTTGTCGAGATTCTATCGAGAAGACACGCGCTGCTAACGGTTAATGGGGGAGAAAATTAATAATCCTGTGAATAGAATTAATGATAGCCGAAAGTATTGAAAAATGTACCGCCGTTCATTCGATACTTTTACCTTTGTTTCGTTCTTTGCAAACCCCAAATTGTTGATTAGTTGTTTTAGTAGCAGAATATTTTCGATTGTGCATCATTAGATATTGTTTTAAGACGAAATTCGTTGCAATTGTATCTTATTCTATGTTTTTTCAAAATAATATTTTTATCACAATTTTTTTTTAAAAAAATATGGATTCTTCCATGAAATTCACATAATAATCACCATATTGCTGATAATTCAAAAAGATGTGGCTTCTAAAAAAATACATTGTATTGTACAATTGTGTATTGTATACAACATTAATGTTTACGATATCTCTATTACTAAACTGAATATGAATATATTTCGTCTACTACAGATACTCTTAATTGGCCAGTTTTTGCAGCTATTTTAATGTGAATGAGAAACATTTGAAATTCTAAAAATTATCTATTCACTTTTAGTTTACACAATTTAAATAGATTTGTTGCATTATATTCATATCTTGAAGAAGCTGTTACGTCAGACTCGCGTGAGTCGGTTGAATATATTACAAGATGCTTCCTAGTTGATGCTAATACTACAGTTACAATGTTTTTGAGGTTTTCCGAGCTATTAATTGATGGTGGGATAGATGGAGTGAATTCAAGATCTACGACTCACGTTGGATGTAATAATAGTTTTCGTTATTTTTGGTTGTGAATTTCCGGGAAATTTCAGAACGGCACCCAGTAGTTCCGTACGTTAACCATAAAATGAAAAACTAAGACACACTGAAGAACAATTGGTCTGTTTAAAAACTCGAGTTTTTTTATGATGGTGTCAAAATCGCTTATAATATTAGCACAGTTATTTAGTGCAGAATTAACAAATTGACAAAATAGCATAATTTAAAAAAAAAATCGGATGATCTATCACCACGAGGTATGTGAGGTTTGACTCACTAAAAAACGACCACCTACAAGCTCACGAAGCTTCCAGTCGGGACCCGCCTAAGCATTACTTCAACTCAATCGTGCTGACTCACCTATTGGTAACCACGGACTTTAGAAACTACCCCAGGTCTCCTCCCGCTTTATCGGCAGCACTTTCTCAACGTATGTTGAGACTGCGTGGTAGTGCTCTTCGTTTCGCAGATTTCATTTACGATCGTCTCCGGCGTTGCCAGGCCGATCGTGGACTCAATGGTGCCCCTCAAAATAACGAAACGACTGCACATTAAGAATGTGTGCTGAGCATCATCGAGCTCAGTCACACAGTACCGGCAGTACGGTGTGACCACCTTACCCATTCTGTTCAGGTATTTCCTGAAGTAACCGTGCCCTGTCAAGAATTGACAAAGGTAAAAGTTTACCTCTCCGTGGCTCCGGTTAAGCCAAGGCTCAATGAGACCAATTAGCTTAGCCAACCAGTGTCCTTTATCACTTTCACTCCAACGTTGTTGCCAAAATTGGGGGGGGGGGCAAGATACCTGACCGACTTACTAATCTGGACCTCTACGAAGCCAGCTGTCATGGGTATGATAGTTGGTATCCTCCATTTCGTCAGCATAACAACTCTGTTTTAGAAACTGCCAGCTGGAGACCGTGCTCGGTTATCCACTGATCCACCCTTCTCATGACTGGGTTAAGTCTGAGTTGGGTGAATTCGGTAAACCTGGAAGTGATTACCGCTGCGACGTCATCAGCGTAACCTACCAGAAACACATTCGCAGGCATTTCCAGGCACAACAGATCATCGTACATGATGTTCCAGAGGTCAGGTCCTAACACCGACCCCTGTGCCAAAGCTGAGGTAACATGCCTCTTTTTGACTCCTTCGTCTGTGTCGTAGAGCCGCCATCGGTCTCTGAGGTAGTTTCGCATCATGGCAAGCAGGTAGTCATGGATACGGAACCTCTGCTCAAAGGAACAGAGGATATCGTCTACCTTGCCAAGTTGAAAGCGTTTTGGTCTGGCTTGATGACATGCTCCTCTGCTCTTGCTACAGCCCCAACAGCCTATGAGATAGCATCGATTGTTGAATGCCCTTTCCGAAAGCCGTGCTGCCTGCAAGAAGCTTCCCCGCAGTATCCAGAATGAACAGCGGACGATATGCCGATGGATTGCCTAGATTTCCCTTCCTCTTGTCTACAAGTACCAGTCAAGCCACTTGCCAACGCGATGGAAAAGCCCTCGCGAATATACATTTATTGTACACATTCAATAAATAATTGACGGGGTTGACTCTCCGCCACGAATTTAAGCACCTTGACCGTCAGCCCCTGGAGTCTTCCAGTTTTTCATCCTGGGCACTGTACTGTTCAGTTGCTCGTCCGTAAGGGGAGGAGCATTCGCCTGATTAACGATGATAGGATGATCATTCCTTGGCAGATGCACCAGAAACACCGAACTGACGATAAGCTCCATGGTCAGTTCCTTCTTTGCCGCAAAGTGAGCAACAGATAGCTCAGCCAAGCCCAGTTTATTGGTGGCACGCTGCACCTGCACGCCAAAGCAATGCGTCGCAGTTCGGCGATTTCTTTGTTTCAGCACGCATGTTGCTTCTTGGTGGGCATGTCCCACTCCACTGTCCTTGCATTGAAGTCACCCCTTACAATGACATTGCCGGCGATGCCACGAAGAGAGTCCTCCAGTGAACTAAGCTTGTCTTCAAATTCCTGCATTGAGTTATTTGGGGCCAGGTAGCAGCTCATAAACTTAATTTCTCCGTTTGTCACCCACACGTAACCGTTGCCTGAGCCGCGGCCGCCAATAAAAGCACTCTGCCCGTCGGCGATCCAAACCGCCGCATAGCTCGTAGCATCTGCCAAGCAAAACGGACGAGTTCCTCCCCCTATAAGGCTCACTGTTCAGTAGGATCTGAGCCCTACGTTCGCAAACTAGTTCTGTGAGAAGGTCGTCCGAAGTTTTGCGGTCCTCCAGGTTGTCTTGAAGGTGTCTCATGCCCTTCCTTGCTTTTTCTTGGCATCGAGAGCGTGTGTGAAAACCCGACACACACTCGATCCCATTAGATGGTTGGCGCAATTTGCACCGTGTTTCTCAGTGTATAATGTGCACTAAGCCTGCGCAAAGCAGCCTACTGCCCAGTGGCCAACCTGTCCACACTTGCAGCAGCTGACGCTCCGGTACGGAACCTTGCAGCTAGTTCTGGTATTGTCGTGGCCTATGCACCAGGAGCAGCGAGACGCCTCAGCCCAACTTCGCATTTGGACGCTGATCATTCCCACCCGGACCCGATCAGACATGACGATTTTGGACGCTGGTGCCTCATCCATCTCCATCACGGCTCTTCTCTGTTCCGATAGCGGGGGAAGAGTGTGGTTTTCACCTCGCCGGCTCCTTCCTCTTCAACTTGGCGTTTGACGGTGGATGTCACCTCTGCACTGATTGTGAGGCAATCAAGGTCCGGAAGCTCGATCTTGACTGTAGGAGTCACAAGCTTCACGTCCCCTGGCCATCTACGGCGGACCGGATCGAGCTCTGCAATTTCGCGCGATTTCAAAAAGGACCCCTCCTTCTGCTATTTTCCTGATTTGCTTTACTAGCGTACCAGTTTCATCCGGGGAAACACTTTGTCGAATAGCTCTCAGGACCTCCGCGTAAGTCCCCCCGAAACTGGTTTCAAGATGACAGCATCTATTTTTTTCCTTCGCTGTCTTCGTCTGTTCTTCTTCTTCTTCTTCTTCTTTTTTTTCCACTTCTTTTGGTCCTTTCCCTCTTTTTAAGTCTTACCGGACCTGCGGGTACCACATGTGTTTTGGCGACGTTTTTTTTTCTTCTTTTTGTGGGTAAGCGTCACCCACTAGCATAGCATAGTATTAGGGAATTGCGAGGAGGTATCGATTTAAATAGTAATGATCAGCAAAGAAAAAAGTGCACCGCAGAGAACAGTCCACAGCACAAAACAGTGCATCGCATCATCCTTTCCTACCTATAGGCCAAGACGAGCTAGTTGATGGCTCATCGCTCTGAAGATGAATGTCGAATGGACGCGGATTGACAAACGCATGAAGAGACGCACCAGAAGTGTACTCACCCCAGATACCCAAGCACACATACCTTTTCAGTGTGACTAACTTCTTGCGAGAATACGAGTATAATGGCTTCACCAAGGATGCGTACGTGATCATCAGGCTTCTGATTGTTACGTAAATTCACATAACAACATGAAAATTCGGATTCCATACATTGGCAAAAGCTCTCTTGTACTTCCCGAAAACATTCAAAGCTCGAGTAAGCTTCACTTCTACATTTTTCTTCCAGACAGTTCTTTGTCCAAGATTACTACTTGATTATATTACCTAGATTATTAGAACCTTCATTTGAGTTACACCCTTCGTTTTTGGAGGCGCTAGTCCTTCCAGTTTTTTTTTCTGTTAGGAAAAACAAGTTTAGTTCTACCAGAACTCATTGAAAGGCAGTGCCTCGAGCACCAACTGTCAATTAAATTCTAATGCGCGTTGTGTATTTCTACATATCACATTCAGATCTTTTCTAACTGCTATTCTCGCTCGTAAATAATACCCAAATGCCAAAAATACATTTGATAAAATCTTCGAGACATATTTATTGTTTGAATTTTGAAGCCTTAGACTTTTGGCAAAAGCTAACAAACAATACGAGACTTCCGTCTTGCCTATCATTCCAAACAATATTTGAGCTGAATAACTCAAAGAAGCGACAGAATTTGTTGCTCTCGATCCGGCACGAATGTTTCATAAACTCATTATTTTGTGGTTTTTTGCTACCATTAAAAAAAAATAAGCATTAATTCTTGAAAGAAAATGCTACAACTCAAGGCTTAGTAAGGTTGTTTATATAAATCACGACAGACATACGTAAACACATCCAGCATGAGATAAATGAAAAGTTACTGCTCACGTGCAAAATATCTCAAGAAGACGTCAAACAACAATTCATTGAATTTTCTGGGCGATTTCAAAGATGTTAAAACTCTGAACTAAGACTCTTCTTTGAAATAAAGTGATTTACAAAATTCTGAGCAAAATTTCAACACCAGTCTAGAGAGTATTTCTATCCCCAGAGCTGATTCGATATCAAACTCGTTCTGTCACTATTTCATATTAAATAAATTCGTCTCATCATATGTATATATACACTAATAAACAATGAGAAATGAATTTCACTAAACCAGGAAAAATACTTTCGCGGTTGTAAAAATTCATTTAAAAATAAGCCGGGGGTCATTACTTTGAGAAAAAATAAAACCGAGTAAGAGCAAATATTTTCGAAAAAAAAATTCTGTGTCATCAGCGTCATAAACTTAACAGGTTCCAAAGAACATACCACGATGCTCTGTCGTATTGATGAGCTGCATGAAACACAACGCGATTGTTGGCATATTGACCTGCAAACTAATTGCCAAAATATTCAGAGCTCTTCGAAAAACCTCTATCTCACATTCAGCTTCGCGGCCTGTTCGCAAAGCTCTTGTTTGTCAAGGATTTGCAGATTCTTTTATCTTCGGCCATACGCTGGCACACTGCGTAAGTTTGGCGAGAAATTTTTTTTACAGATATTTTCAGCTAGTTGTTATCAGAAAGATATAAAAGTATCTACGAATCATTACGCAAGTTATTTGCTAGAAAACTTTGCGAGCTGAAGCGAATTAGTTGTTAGTTGTTCGAGTGCGCGAAAAGAGCCATTTGGGACCAAACCATGGCCGGAATGGAGTCTGCCATTTTGCTTTTGCTAGCATGCGTTTTGAATTTTGGGGTGCGGTCAACGGTAGCGGTCCACTGCAATGTGAGGTAAAATAAGGTTGCTTTGGCGCTTGTTACCCGTTTCAAAGGTTTTAGTGTATTTTGATTTTGTTTCAGTACACAATTTCGCGTTTTAAATTGCAATGTCGGCCCTTCGAGTCGATTGTACCCAGCCGTGGAGCGAGTTGTCCCCACGATTTACTTGAACAACAGCAAAATCATGGATATCACAGATGATGCCTTCGACACAGTCACGGAACTGCGGAAGCTTCTCTTGAACGACAACTTTCTAGTCGAAATGAAGCCGAGATGGTTCCGTAATCTGGCGAACCTGGAATATGTGGATGTTTCTCGGAACCAAATAACGAACTACGTGCCTGGCACCTTCCAAAATGTCCGCTTCTTGCAGCGACTGCTTTTGCCCTATAACTCGCTGATGTTCTTCGATGGCAGACAGGACCCGCTATCTAAAGCAATAGTTGATTTGTCAAGAAATCCTCTAAACGAGGTCTACTTTGATCGAATCCATAGTCTACATATGAACAACACCAATGCTACACAGCTAATCATCACCAGTGCAGCCAACATTTACGCAGAGTATTCAGCCATTGAAACCTTTTCGGCATCGGAAGGAGTTTCGGACAAACTTCATTTACGTGGAAACAATATCAGGGACCTCACAAATCTGACCAGCAGTTTTTCGCAAATGTACTATTTGGATCTTTCGCAGAATTTCATTGGCATGATCCCTGCAAACGCCTTCCAATATTTGTCCGGGCTCCGGGTCCTCAATATTTCCAAGATTGATCTGTATCAAATGTACTACGGAATGTTTTCAAGTCAACGAGCACTCGAGGTGCTAGATTTATCGTATAACTATCTTTGGCACTTGAATTTGAATAAGATATTTCCGGCACGACTGCGAGAGCTTTATGTGTTGGGAAACGCCATCTGGAAGGTGACAGATTCCCGAAAAGTTCTCAGATCTCTCGAGAAACTGGGCATAGCTGGCAATGAACTGAGCTGCGAACGACTGTTCAAGATCTATTTCAAAGCGATGGACCGAGGTGTGGAGTTTTATACGCCGCCTTATATGATGAACTACTCAGGTGATAATATAGCTGGCATGCCATGTAGGAATGTCGTTTAGAGTTAGGTAAGATCAATCATAGTGACGAATAAAGCTCAACGTTGTTATAATATTTATGTACTTTTGATTATAAAATAAACAAGAAAAGATTTTCAAATTTGGCATGATGTTTGGTGTTCTCAGGAGTTGCATGTATATTTAAATGCAGTAAAAGTGAAATGAAATGGTTTCAATTGATTTAATCAAGGTTCTTTGGAATCAAATAAAAAAAATTTATTAAAATCTGGTTCTTCGCAGCTAATTTCCATGAATATGAAATAATTGCTATCATGGATTATTTTACATTTAAACGATGCACGCAGCCTACTCATAACTAAAGCTAGTCGCAAATTGAGACACGTATGGAGCGTGCGATGTGACATGACATGACAATCAATGATTAACTAGGGAATCGTGTCACCTCATGCCACGCCATCAGTTTGCGTTGTCCTATTCCATCATTCAAGTTACAAAAACTCGCACTGTGTCATGTCACGTTGTACGCACTATACGAGTCTCAATTTGTGCTTAGCCTAAATTGAATAAAACCTCTGTATTCGTTGAAATATTATCATGCTCGCTCTGGTCAAGGTGGACTTAGTGTTTAGACTACACATGATTTTCCGGTAAATATACGTGCATAGTGAAATAAGAATTATAACTATAATGAAAGCCAACAAGGAAACAAGGAAATATTATTTTATGATGAAAGATGCTTGCTTTCTGTTTGTTAATTTTAAGCAGATACTTTGCAGTTATACGGGAGGTAGGATTTAAAAATCTAACCATTCACAAGTAAATAGTATTGAGTGAGTTACATTCTCGAACTTCAGCAGCACCAATTCTTTGTGCCTACGTTGGGGATAGTACTGCGTTATGTTAATCGAAAAAAAGCAGCATTTAAGAACAGCTTCTGTTAAATGCTCATTGTGGGACCAAAGACAGAAGACTAACGATTTGTGCCTGGTGCTTATTTTTTTTATTTCAAAACTAAAATAGGAACGTAAGTTAAGTCACCTCCTCGTGGTGCATCCTGGGTAATGCCAAATGATCAAGACTTTCTCTCTTTATAAAAACCGGTTTTTTCATTGGATTATTCTTACTTCATGATTTTTTTTGATCTGCTGCGTTTGGGCTGGTGATTGTAGCATTCTGGGACTAGTCGTCTTCAGGTCCAGTAGCAATAGAGTGGAATCGTTCCGTTCTGTTAACACCCTGCCAGGCCTAAGAGTACGGTCTCAGTCTCATTGCCATTAAGTTGGCGGTGTAGGTCCAGTTGAGGCAGGCTCCCTATTAGTAACGATCTGGCTCTATGCATATGTCCCCAGCAGATATTGAGCTAACTCTCGCATAGCCTCCCCGTCTGTACAGACAATCTTGGGACCATTAAGATAACTGTGATAGTGACTCTAAACGGAGTGAAACTGAAATTAATAAAAAACGAAAAAACCTTGCGTAGGCCTCTCGCCAATCTCAATATGAGCCCTCCAAAGTCGAGATGGAACTAGGACGGCTGAGCCGTTGGTAGCAGCAAAAGCCACAGAAAATGAAATGACGGCGAATGAGCCAGTTCCGCAAACTCATGGCAGCCTTTTTTCTAATGTGCTAAGGTTAGTGGCGATTTGACGAATGAATCAGCTTCACTACTACCGAGCGCAACTTTGGCTTCGCTCTTTACCCTTGTTTTTCTTTCATGGTCATAGTGATGTACAGGTTTCGCAAAGTAGCTGGCCAAATCGTCAACTAGTTTCACCTCGCGCGCCGCTTCCTCTTTAGGCACTCTACCTGCATCCAACAACCGTGCATGGACTTACAAAACTAGAACGTCAGCCTTCATGTTCGAAGCAAGCTTAGTAAGGTCCTCCCCAGAATTGGTCCCACAACGACAAAAAGTCTCTCGAATGGGAAATACATTTAATTGACGAGTGCCCGATACCTCGGAATCCTGGAGATTTCGTTCAGATCTCGGCAGAAAACTATCTGAAAATAATGCATGATATGCTCAGGGTTAGTTGTGAGCTGCGAAAATTCAGGTCGTGTCCTCCACCAACAGTGAATGACGAGGGCTGGGGCATAAGAATCAGGCAGATAGCGTGTGGGCATCAACGTTCGGCCAACTTTTACAAGCAAGCGGTCTCCACACTGGAAGAGCTTTGCGCAGGCGTCAAATCAAAAGTGGTGCCGCGCGATGAAATTTCCAGTCATCGTAGATGCAGGGCTTGGATTCCCTGCTTCGAATCAGATCCAGGGAAAATGTTGGACATCATCAGATCCTTTAATTCTGATCATTTAACGAAGGATGGGATGGCTGCTAAATTTCAAAAGCCTATTAAAAATCGACGGAAATCTCTTTTTTTTTAATGAAAGGGCAGTATCGGTTTCAGAGATCTAAAAGGGAATTGTCAAATAATTTTTTTATTGTTTATTGGACTTACGCTGGTTCAGGAGTGGTCGGGCTAGGGGCTCTGGATTGAAAAATCCTGAGGACTTTACATATAATCCAAAGCAAGAAGGATAAGTCTTCCAGGAATTGGACGGTCAATCGTTCAGGGATGGTATCTCTGAGTTGGGCGGATCTCCGGATCTTCCCGCTTTAGAGACAGAGGAAGGAAGCGAGGCAGCTATAATGTCCAAGAAGGACCTAGAGATTGTATTCTTTCCAATGATATCATGAAAAACATTACCTGCTACAATTTCTGTGACAAGGACAACATGGATATTGTAGCCGAAATCGATCAGAGACTTTGCTGGTATGCTTCTTCCTAGAGAGGATTCTTTCTTCTTTTACGACACACAATCATTGTACGAATCCTCTCTGTGATACGGCTAAGGATATGGGGCCTCTTCTAGGAGCTGGCTATAATATTCATTCTGAAGTGCTAGGCAGCTCTAATACACAAATCAAGGTGAGACACTTTTTGACTTCATCTTGGTCTATATTACGTTCATCGCAAATGTTAGCAAAGAGCCGATCTTTCTAGCCTCAAGTAGGAGGAAGGCTTATGATGTAGCTTTAATCAAACGTCACATGCATCTCTTGCAGGACAGGAAGCTTATCCAGGATTGTTCGTTCTCTGATCCCAGATACATATCCTTTTATGTGGAAAGCCTTAACTCGACTGAGCAGGTAGCATTTATTAATATGAAAAAAATGGACTGAATGAAATTCCAGTCCCTGGCCAAATCCTCCCTAAACATTCCTCCAGGAAGTATCGATTCTTACCAGAATCTAAATCAGGTAGTAACACTTTTAACAATGATTTCAACTCTGTAGCTAGGACAGCGGGAAAGCCACCCAAACCAAAGGGAACCCCAAACTCCCTGGTGGAATATGGAAATCAAAGCTATACGGAGAGTGCAGGAAAGAGTTAAACAGCAAAAAAGACCTCTTTAATGGTCATAGTATAGAACTGAAGGCTTTTAAAAGTATATATGCCATACGGCCATACGGACTCCAGCACCCTGACGGTATCTTGGCTAACTCGAGCACCGATAATCGAGCTGTCCTTATGGACTCACATTTCGCAGGAAATCATAGTCCACTAATATACGCAATTTGTGGAGCGGAGTAAGCTATCACTTCATCGTTGCTTCTAATGACGGATTTACGTCAATTAACTTGAGAAATTACTTCCCAATACATTTGACGCGGATTCAAAGACTTCACTCAAAACAGTTTAATTAAGCGGTAGGCCCATTTTTTATCTCAGTAAGGCATTAAACTCGTCCTGTCCGCATTCAGAAGATTTGAAGCGTGTGAAGTTTAAGTGCACAGATATGGCTGTGGTGTAATAAGGTAGCTTTTTCTCTGTCCAGAAATTTGTTTATTCGGACAGTGCACCTCGTACCCATCCGTACTCATGCATCTTGTCCAGTATGATGCATCTTGTCCATGATTTTGTAGGCACACCAAATCAATTTGTAAATACCAACGGAGCCAGCAGCAGACCTTTTTTTAAATCCCTTTGACTCGATACGTAAAACCGATAGCATTTCGTTGGCCTCGAACTAAGACGAGACCCTCATAAACCCGCAGAAACCCTCATAAAACAGATAGGCGCCGGGGAAAACACCATTCAAACTCTCGTGCTTGCCATGGCTTGATATGTGTGTGAATGGAGAAAAAGAGGCGAGAATAGACGAGGAGAGTGTAAATCCGGCAAATTTCCATCTCTCAATTGAGCTGGACCTTAAACTCTATCCAGTCGTTCAAATTTCCACTTCCTGATGGCCGACTGCAAAATGGTTGCTTATGCAGACAACATAGCTATAACAGTGCCAGAAAAGAATTCGTCTATGCTTTCGGAGAGATTAAATCACTGATTTGACATACTTTCGCGCTGAAGCCGGGATTACGGCTTGAACATGGATGACAACAGAGCTAGTACTATTTAAAAGAAATTACAAAGTTACTCAGTTTGAATTAATCAAATTGAACGGAGAACCGGTTAAACTGAATCAAAGTGAAATTTAGGTTTGATCCTGGACTCGAAGTTATTACGAAACGAGAACATATCAAAAAGAATATGAAAAGCATCAAACGCATGTCCAGCTGCGAAAGAGCCAGATATGTGTATTGCGGTTTACAGCATCGCATCATGGCATAGCTTTATGGCATTGTGGTTGAACTAATAGTAGTTTTTTTATTGCAAGCTGCTGTTAAGCCTACCTACTGGTTTATGATTGAAAAAGCGCAAGGATTAGCCGCCTTTTGGTGACTGGTGCCTTACGCATCAAACCTACTAATCTTTGAGAAAGTAAATCTTGCTGTTGTGCGACTGAACAAATTTTAGACATGCTAAAATTTTATCTGATGGAGTTTTTACTTCGACTACCTAACTCCGGACACTCTGGTGGTTTTAAATTTTGCAACTCATAATTTTGGGATTTATAAATGAAATGATGGTGTCACCTTCGGTAGTGGACAAATTCATGTGTATACTGATTGATCAAGACTGAACAATAAAGTCAGCAGTGGTATATACTCGGATAAAATGAATCTAGCCTTATAGCGTCTTACAGGCATAAGAGGTGGCTATTTTTCACGGATTTCTTCTATACAATTAAATATATGGAGTTGATATAGAGATTTTCATGGAGAATCAATTGCGTAAAAATTCCCTTGTTAGTCCTAGTACAGTATCCGGAATTGTCACAGACTGCCATGCATTTCTTAAAGATATATCGAGAGATTCAACAGCGCAGTTGTCTTGAGTACCTGACCATGATTTCTGACCATTCTCACTATGCCTTCGGACGCTAGAGTGTCTTTCCTCGACTTCGGGAGAAGGTGCGTTTTAATCTTCTTGAGTAGAAGTGGCTGGGATAATCCAGATGTCTGTACGAGGGGATGCTCCGAGATTTTCTTCACGTACGGCTCGGAGACAGATGTTAGATCTGGATCTGGTGTCTAGCTGCATCCACTGAATGATAGGTGGGCATCTTCTCTGGGAGAGCATGTTTCTGTTTTTCAAGGAGAAATATCGCTTTCCTGCGAGCTACCACCTGGGCAATTGAAGAAAGGTGGAGAGGAAAACATATTGATATTTGCAGTGACAGTCTAGTTTTGCTGATGGTGCTGCGTAGACCCCTGAGAACTTCGAAAATTGCGTAAGAGTGCGGGGTATGATTGAACTTTATCGACAGATTCAATAGAGTGCATATGCTCTGTGGTGTTGAGAGAAAAAAAATTGCTGACGCCATGGCGAAGCAAGGTTTCAGGCTTCCACTACAGCGCCTTGAACCCGCCTTGGGTGTGCCGACCGCATGTGCACATCTTATTCCTCGAAAGTGGGTAGTTGATGTTCACAAAGATAGATGGATGATTTCTTATGTGGCCAGGTACACGAATGTCTTCCTTTCAGAGCCCAAACATACGACTACGGGATTCTTACTAAAAAAGAGCAGGAAAATTTGCAGAGCCATAACAGGCATTCTGACTGGACACACCCGCAGGGAGCACATATGTACCGAATAGGTGTTGTACAGGATGACCTCTGTTCATCCTGCCTAGAAGAGACTGAATATGTGGAGCGTTTCCTCTGTGAATGCCCAGCGTTTGCGCGTTTGAATATCAATGTTTTCGCTGGTATGTAGCACGTATGAAGAAAGTAGCCTCTTGTCCTCTATCAGTGATCCTAGCTTTTGACTGCAACGAGTCTTTTGGCTTATTAGCCGCTCTCCCCCAACCCACACACACACACCTGTTCATAGGGGTAAACGAGGTAACTGTGTTGTCGACGAACTGGCAAGGCTTAGCACTTTGCTGTCGAAGGTCTCATGTCTCTTCGTTATTCGAGCACCGATGTTATCGGTCAAACTAGGCACCATGCAAAAATATCTTGAGAACGGTAAGAAATCCTGGGTTGAAGAGTGATCCTGTACGATCGCAAGACAGTCTTGGGTCTTCATGGACGTGCACCACGCGAGACAATTTTTAAGTTGAATCCACCGTACTTTTCTCTGTGTCTTGTTGGTTCTCACAGATCAGTGCCTCATAGGATGGTAGCCGCAATAGTTCGGCGTTGGTTGAACGATTTTTGCCGGAGCTGTGGCTGGAGGATGAAAATGAATCTATCCTCTATCTCACGTGCCAGTGTCCGACTCTGGTGAGGAAAAAAATGGACTCACTCGGGGCACCCTTCTTCGTAAGTCTGACTGAGCTATCCTTTTTTGATTTAAAGAATATCGCGCTGAGATCATTTGGTTTTCTGAGTACAGAGGCTGAGAGCGAGCGATATTCGTGGTATCCCAACGGGCTTCTTCGTGGCGTATGTATGTTCTTCGGCAGAGCTCTCTTCGACTGACAGCCACTCGATCTAACCATAGTTACAATTGATTGAAAGATACATTTTTCCACGTAAAAAAATTTTTGACATTAGCTGCCCCGCAAAAATCACAGCAAATTAAAAATGATTTTCATTTAGAGGTTGGATGAATTTTACTGTTTTTAATTTATAGGTTCAGGCCATTCAGTTAGTATAAGAAGATAAAACTCAAATTTGAACAGATTGTTATGCATTAGTGGTATTTATATAAATAGTCTTTTCCACAAAGAATCTCTCATAAGATTAGATATATTAAACATTAAAAATTATTTTGATTCCTGCTAGACGCTTATGCTCGAAAATATAATGGTGTAAAATATAAAATATTCAATATATCAAATAATCATATTTTGTATAAAATAATCGTTAGTATGTTAGAACGGTTATATCGAATATTTTGGAGGTGAAAATAATTCAAAAGGCTGTGCGGAGATACATTATGAACACTCTTCCTTCGTAAGCATCTATCTAACCAATCTAAAATATTAATATCGACATTTGCAACAAATTTCGTCCAATTTCAACACCCAAAAAACCTTAAAATCTGATAATTTCAAATCATAGTAATTGAAAGATTTTCAATTTTTTTGACAAAAAATCTGTGAAAACATTTTCTTATTTTTTTTCGTATTTTATCATTTTTATATTTTTTTATAACTCTTATTTTTTTCGTTCAATTTTTATTACAGTATTATCGAGTTTTATTTATTCAATTTGTTTTCATGCTAATTTTAAATTTTTTTTACATACATTATCTTATTTATAAATATTTCGTTTTTTCTTCATCTTTGACATAATGTTAGTTTCCATCGTTTATTTTTTGTTTTGCTGCCTATATTTCTACACAGATGTGTATTGGTTGTTGGTTTTTGTTTTGGAAAATGTAGTAGTTTTATATGATTTTACGTTTTCATTCGTATTTTTATCTTTACGTTCGTTTCGTGTGTTTTCGTATGTTATTTTAAATATATTATCTATTTCCAAATGATGTTTAATATAGTACAAACAAATCGTTTTGTTAGTTCACATACATTTTTTTTGCATATAATTATCTTTCACTTTATGTTGATAGGATCGAAGTGAAATTATGTTGGTTTTTCATTCAAAGTCAATCATTACAAAAATGTTTTTTTATATCTTTTGAAATGATATATTGAAATTATTCAAAGACAGTATTCACAAGTATCTACCGAAAGTATTTAAAAAATACAATATTTCTTATTTTCCAAAAAAAAATCATCTAAATCAGGTATTGCATCCTCGAATATGCTTCGTGAAAGAATCATCTTCATATCAAAATAAAATATTAACATTAAAGAAATATATATCAAATAACAATAATTAAACATAAGTAAAATCAAATCTAAACTTGTAAAGTAATCACAACTGATTCAAGTGTTTTATGTACATATACACGTTAAAATATTAAATTTGCTTTATGCAGTTGAAAATATGATCATTTAAATTTTTAATAGTAATCAAACACAGCTGAAAATAAACTTACATCGAAATTAGATAGACAAAGTTAATTAAGTCTAATTTTATACCACAGAGAATTAAAGATATGGTTTTAGACATCTGAAATATAAATTTTCTTTCGAAAGCTAGATATATTTTATTTATTTTAATTGTCAATGAAAAATAACCTGTATGTGAAACTGATCTCTGATGTTCGGATTTTAAGATAGAGATACCACTAAATATTATGGAAAGAGAAACAACATAGAATGCGTACAATTTTATAGGTTTTCCACATTAAATGAATGAAATACAATAAAAAAGGGCGAAGTAAAAAAAAAATGGTGAGATATTTTATTCATATTGAAAAATTTACATAAAAGTAGAGTTTTCTAATGAGATTCTAATTTTTATACATCTTATTTTTTCTACTTTTGCAACTTTTTACTTTTTAGTAAAGAGAAACTATCAGATTCACTTGATTTTTAATTTTCTTATGCCAATTTTAGTTGGGAAAACAAATTTACGTATTAGTTTCAGCAAAATTAAATACTAGACAAACAAACCAAAACATGATGAGGGCAGGGAGACGTAAGAGTATCATGGGACGATTTTCAAGATTTCGAGATAATTGCCGCTACTTCTTTTTGGTGAAAAGTCAACAGCAAAATTGCTCCGCTACAATACAATTGGGGTCTTGGGGGATTGGAAATAATAGAGTAATAGCTGCAAGGAAGATAAAGGCAACCCACATTACGTCGATGATCAAGGGGTTCAATACGTGAAGTAAGGGTCTCATCACCAATAAGCTTGAAAGCTTTGCATTGGACTTTGTCTAGTTCCGCTAAAGCAGCCCATATATCGTGGTAATATTCAAGTCTTGGTCTCATGAGGGTCTAGTAGATGTGTACATATTTTTTGCCTCTATGAAGGCATTTTTTGCCTAGGCATTTCAAGGTATTTTTTGGAATTTGGATAATCATGTGGCTGGTCCAACTTAGTTTGCTGGAGATGTTAAATTCTAATAGATTTAGCGAAAGTGATTCAGGTGTACCTACTCGATCATCGAAAATATTGTGGCTAACAGGAAGAGGGAAAGGGTTGAGCGAAAAACGACAGCATTGAGTTTTGGACGCATTAAACACAACCCGGTTTGCTGAGCTCCAAGCAATATCGCTCAATAGGTCCCTGTTTAGCGATGGAATCTATCTCTACTGATAGTAGTAGCGGTTCCGGGAGAATCGGCCACTCCGCCAAAAAAGTATGCGAAGTCATGGGTGCTGTCATCGGCAAAACTATGAATCGGATTGAAAGTGGATGAAAGGAGGTCGTTTATAAACAGAAGAAAGATAGTTGGTGAAAGAACAGTACCTTGCGGAACTCCGTCATTGGTGGTGTGGACACATGATATGACTCCATGCAAAATAACTTGAAAGGAAGGATCAACGAGGAAACTTTCAATCCATTTAACGAGGACGTGGTCAAGGCCAAATGCACGAAACTTGGTTAACAGGGCTGGGTGTCAGACTCTGTCAAAGGCTTTCGAATTTCACCAAAGCTATGAAGCGAACGGTTCCACCTCTCAGTGAGAAATGTAAGTAAGTCTCCAGAGGGTCGCCCAGATTGAAAACCATACTAGCGGTTGTTGATAAGATGGCTCGACTCAAGATGTTTCATTAATTTTTAATTCGCGATTGATTAAAATACCTTAGACAGAACCGAAACGATTACAATTGGTCATAGTTAGAGGCATCACAGGCCTTCCCCTTTTTAGACATGTGTTGGACGTGTGCAAGCTTCCATATGGAAGGAAATATGACAATCGAATGAGAAAGGTAAAATAGTTTGAGCAGAAGTTTAGATATGGTGGAGCCACAGCACTTTAGTACGAGGGGCGAAATACCTGCTTGAAATCGCATATTAGAGGACTAGGAGGACTCAGTGATGAAGGTGGCAAGTAAGAGTGTGCAGCGAAAATCTCAGAAAAGAGGTTAGCTCAGTAAGTACATTACCACCATGAAGAAGAGGTGGCACGGAAGAACTGGAGAAGTTGTTTTTGATCCTTTTAACAAGTGATCAGAAACCTTTGCTTCCTTTCTGGCTTGCAAGGACCTTCTGTTTAATATTTTGGCCAAACTGGAATTTAACTCTTTTGACAGTGGATATGCAAGTATCGCGAGCAAGATAGCTTGTAAGTTCGCTATGCTGCCTCTTTAATGCGATCGACCTCTTGACATTCGTAATTAAACCATGACATTGTGGTTGGCTTAGTGTACTTGAAAGCATGTGGGATAAAAAATACATTCCACACCATAAAATGTCAATTGTGGTGGAAGCTATATATTCAACATTCTTTGTTGCAAAGCAATCGGACCAGTCAAGCTCTCTGATGTATTTTTTAAACGCAGTCCAGGCAGCCTTGCCATAATGCCAGACTAGTCGTTTGGTGGGAAACTGATAAGTATTAATCAGAGAAGAGATGTTAATGTGGGTCGAGATTAAATCGTGATCCGAGTTGCTAAGAGGAACAGAAAGATAAATCGAATGTTCATCTAGGTGAGAAGTTAAAAACAAATCTAAAAGATTTGAATTATGCCCAGGCACGTCGGGAATTCTTGTTGCACAGCCCACTAACTGCTCCGATTTGAACGACTTGCTAAAAATACTGACATGCTTCCCCGCCGGGCTTGTGGGAGAAGAGTGTCTGAGCCATTGGACGTTGTGCACATTGAAATCACTGGCGAGGTTGATTTCAGACGAAGCGGATGTCTTAAGCATTTTGTCGGTGTCAAGAGACACTGCATCGAAGGAACCAACAGTATCTGCATCAGACATGTCAGGGCTGCTGATGTGCTTTGAAAGTTTGAATCTAATCCAGATATAATTAAACTCTAGATTATTAGAACTAAATTAGGTTAGGGTGATAAAACGCATATCATTACGTACATATATTTTAATTCCTCTTTGGAGGTACTAAATGATATCCAGCGACGGGGCACCCAATGATATCCAAGTACGTCATGCTGATTGATATCAGTATCAAAAGCGACTTTAGTTTCACTTAGTTCCAAAATTGCCAGTTTGTGTATGGATAAATGACAGTAGACCGAAAAAAAATAAATGATAGGATGGAACGGGCTCACCAAATTGTGAGGGGTATATGGTATAAAAACCCTTTTCCAAGATATCTGATAGATTTAATTTCACTGTCGAACTTTGCCCAACACGGAACAGAGTATTAGTCCTGGAGCACGACTGATGTGCAAACTGCAACTCAAAATGAATACAATAATTGCTAAGTTGCAAAAATACAATAATTGCCTAAAAAAGGCATTTATAATGTCGGCATGCTAAGAGTCTTACAGCTTGGGCCAAAATTTATGGACGATAACGGAAAACCATCAATTGGCCATTTGATATGCCGATTCAAGAGTTTATTTATCTTTTGCCAATTTGGCCACTCAATTAAAGAAACGTAAAGAAAGGTTCGCTGAATTCCGTATGACATCAGCCATCATTCTAATTCACAACGTCCAATAGCTCCATTTTTATTGAGGCTACGATTTCAGGAAAATCACCTAAGGTGCTCAATATGGGGACACACGGCAAATTTAGTAGGCCCGCAGATTATCTGCAGCCAGAAGCTGTCAACCCCCAATTAGGGACCAATTAGGAGTGCTCCACTCATGCGGACTAGGAATACCTTGCTCTAAGAGTAATTTACCTCCTTTTTCGCTTCGTTGATGGATGTCCATCACACTTTTCGTATGCTCTCCTTTGGACTTCCGTCTAGATGAGTGACCTCCCGTTAGGCCTATGGAAGTATCAGATACATTATGCGATAAAATTCGTTGAAAATTGTTACGTTGTTACAAAGCGCGTTATGGTAAATTAAAAAAAAAGAGGCTTCCCAGGGAAATACTGTTCTAAATCTGATCCACCGCTCACTTCATTTAGGACTATATGTAACACCACTCGTAGAGGAACCATGCAGACCAGCAACGGAAACAAATACATCCAGCAGCTCATACAAAAGGATTCGTCCAGAATTGAGTAGATCTTGACGATGCCTTAAGCGCAAGTCGAAGGTTTTTGAAAGTATGAGCATTTAAGCTAATTCTGCATGGAATTGGCAGGTCGTTTACAATCACAATGTTTTTGGCCATATTTACACAATTGACCGCAACTAAACAACGGATTTTTCTCGGTGCTGCTCACAAAACATCTAAAGAATGTCCATCCGTCGATTGTTCCCGACACACACTCGACAGTGCTGCCTGTTTAGCAAACAGTAATAAATGTTTTCCAAGCAGTGTATTAAAAAAAGGATCATCTGTCGCCAGGCTGGGTTCAGTTTATCGACGTATTTGCAGAATATTTTCGCATGCATATTTTCAACATATACAAATATTTGGCAAGTTCGCGGCTGAAACGTATTCATGCCACCGTTTTACTAATTTCATAGCAAAAAACGATCTAATATCAAAAGAAAAACTGATTAGTCCATTAATGGAGAAGAAAACCCCACACCGGGCAAAAGCGAGGCTTAAGTCGTCACAACAACAAACTCAACTTTAGTATCTCTTGTGATTATTTTCCTTGTGATTATAACGGCCTTTTTATCCGTAGCTATTGTTTGGATGGAGATTGTTACATCATACATAACAGCTTGAGTGTGCACCTGTATGATTATTTACTGTAAAACCATCCATACACCATAAGATTAGTTGACGCAATTCTAGAATTCATCAAATTTTTGCGTGGAAATTTGTGGACACTAGAAAAAATATGCTACCAGATTTGCATCATGTGTTACATGTTTAAACACCAAAATGTCTCATGCATATACGTATACATACCGAGAGTGTGAATGAACCCGTTTTGGCTTTGAGGTAGGGTGTTTATCTGTCATGATGCACTTTCAAATTGCGCTCCTATGCCGTCTAAGGGCATGAATCAAGGCCTAAGGGTACGGACAAGACGGAACAACGAGAGCGTCGAGTCGAGCATAGCGTCGAGTCAAACATGGAACAGCTCATTGAATTGCGTTCATGTAGCGAAACGCAAAATTGTAAACGAAATTTTACAGTGGCAGTCGAAACAATGAGTTCTTCAGAGTCGGATGAAAAGTTTCTCTTACCACAATACAAATCGAGATTGATTCATTTAGAGACATTGTATTAATGTTGTCACTTCGATTCGTCATTTCTGGAGAGTAATGAAAATTTCAGTTTAGAAAATTGTATTTTAATGAAGTGAAAATACACTTTCATTTTGTGGGTAAATAGTAATAAACCTATGTTTTATAGCAGTTACCCAGTAATTTCAATCGAAATTACTGGACCAACTAATTCGACGCACACTGTACCGTGCTCGAAATTCCTACATTTCTTTCAAATCGGACTAACTGTAATTTGTTGTCCGATTTGAAAAATAACAAAGAGCAGTTAGTCCGATTTGACATTGCCTGACTTGATGCTCGAGTCGAAGGCAAGAACCGGTAACGGGATTTTTCCTTCACCTCGAGTATCAAATCAGAGCTCGCGACAGTCAATTTGAAATCGTGACGGAGGCGAGACGCTCCCGCGATAGCTCGCGGGGTCCTTGTTGAGCGGAGGATAGAGGGGGTCTTCGTTTTTGGGTCGCGGTCGATGCAACAAGTGCGCCACATGTGAAAATTAACTGACACGAGAACATGAAGATAAATGTCTAGAACTCAATCTAAGATCGTATGATCGAAGTAGAATGTCGTAAGAAAAGTATCTACTGTTTGGAATACGGATTACGGGCAACTAGAACCGACAAAGACAGGGAACACCAGTGAAGAGTGCATTGGAGAAAACTTGTGTGTGTGTCTTTGGAATTGTGGCAGTGAATTAACATCGTCAACAAAACAATTAGAAAATCAATTTAAAATCTACGGGGATTGTGCGAAAATGTCAAAGGGAGTTGACTTTTGGCTGTGGTGTCGAGAGTAGGTGGGAAAAAGTTTAACATTGTTCAGGCTATTTGTTACGTGTGTAACGACGCTAGTGTGTACGTAGATAAATTTTTGCTTCGTCGAAAGATTTTGCGTTAAACGTTTTATAGCGATTAGATGGAATTTTTTTTGCAAAATAAGTCGGGGGAAGAGCTTGAGCATTATAAGAAAGTGGGAAAGTTAGTTCTCAGTGACGAAATTTTAGCGATCTATGTGAACGAAGTTTTTCAAACTGAAACAGAATTTCAGAAGTGTCAGTTGTAAGAAATTAAACCTGACAGTGGAATTAATATTGCAAATCCAGAGTGTAGTTTCCGATAATCTTTGCCGAGTGGGTATGGCGGTCGCAGAAATGGTTATCGAACCATGGAGTGCTTGTACTACAGTTTTACAAATTGCAAACCTTGGAATACATATTAGGAGTACTGTGCATCTATGGAACAGGTTGTAGAGGTATTTTATGTATTGCTTGGCGTTATCATTTGAGGCGTTATCAGGAAAACCTCACGATTTTACGGTTAAGCTAACGATTGATAAGCATCCTGTTCGCTCTTTGTTCACAAGCGGCCGCATGTCGACTTTTTCCTCGACGTTGTGTCGCAATGGTATGATCTTATCATTTTCACTGCAAGCCTGTAAATTTATGGTGCTGTAGTTGCGGATCAGTTGGATAACGATAGAAATATTCTGCGTAGAAGATACTACCGGCAGCAATGCACGCCAGATTACGGATCATATACCAAAGATTTGTCAGCTATATGGAGTGACTCAAATAGGATATTCATCGTAGACAATTCACCCGGAGCCTACCGATGTTAACCACAAAATGCGATTCCGATTAAAGTTGGTTCTCAGATCCTATGGATATCGCATTGCTGTCACTCTTACCATTATTAGATGCCCTCAAGTTTACGAACGACGTGCGATCAGTGGTATCTCGAACTTAATATTTGCATCGCCTATGGTAGCAGATTATCAGAGGTACATTTGGTGCTGTGACACATAAACGAATTTCGTTTTTATTTTCGTGTCTATGTTAGTACCGAATAAATTATATCTTATATATCAACCTAATATTCAATCATTTTCGCACTATAAGAAACAGTTAAAATTTGTAATGTAAAGTCCTCAAATCGCACAAATAAAAAAGGAGGAAAAAATTCAATTCACAGAGTCTGAGTGAGGGAGTATTGGCAACCTCTAAACATAAATTAAACAAATTTCATAATTTTCAATTTCCAAATTGGGTTTGGTCACACTTTTCTATGTAATTTTCTTTTCCTAGTGTCTATCTAATCATTAATCTTTGTAATTGTCAACTCTATTTATCTGCAGCTTTTGTGAGGAGTGCAAAGAAAGTCGCGTGTCCTGCCGGCCTGCCTACCCAAGCTGAAAGGAATCGTTGGTGAGCTGAAGCTCGCTCAGCGGCTCAAGGCTCGGAACTGGATGAGTAAGTGGCGTCCCATGCCCTGTTTTCGACTAGCAGGCAGCAAAAAAGAAGCCTAAACAGGTTTTGGTTACCCCAGACCGGGTGGGGTAACAAAATGTTAGTGTTGGCAAGAGCAAAGGCCTACCAGGTTCATTTTGAAGGTTTTAATAGTGTTAGAGACTTAACTTAACTGTTTTACGTGAGAAAAAAATTGCACTTCCACAGAATTAAAAACTTAAAACTTTAATTTAATTCATCAATCAAATTATAAAACAAACTAAACTTATTGAATGTCTTGTGCAGTAAACAATAATACATAAAATGAAATCTGCCATTTCGTGTGTGATGGGGGGCAAAAGGGTGGTTATTATCAAACTCAAATCTTCAGTTATTTTTATAACAATTAAAACCGTATGGCAACTATTTCAGTGTTGGGTTTTTAACAAAATACGTAGATTGAAAACGATGCGCCCAATGTGGGATAAAGGAAATTCTAAATGGACTCTACTGGTGATTTAGAGCTGAAGTATAAGCGAATTCCATGGATAGACGGCTAAATATTTTTGCATAAGCAAGTTTGGGCTATTTACAAGGGGAAAAAGATATGAAAATATTATAGAAATTTCAACCTTAAGAAATTCGACTCCCAATCGTTTTCGACTCAGCTTTTATTGTATTTACTTTCATAGTTTTGAGAGTTCGGCAAAAGGTAAAATATTCTTTGATAAACTCTGGCATTGAATATTTTACCTTTTTTCTTGATGAATCGATCAAAGCGATCAAAATTTTAGGGAATTAATTTTAGTTTTCAGAAAATCCCCAAACGCTTTCTTTACACTCGAAGACCAGCTTCACATACTTGTTTTCTTTTGCACTAACAGCACGATATATATAAGATTGAATTTCAAAGTAAAATAATTCACATTGAACATTAAAGCCAAATCAATTTTCACTCTGGTTTAAATCATCAATGAAGCTTTGAAAAACTCTTCTATACTTACTTTGTCAACTACGAAAAATTCATAAACTTCTTCGTGAGAACGTAATCTGTTCTCTGTTTCGATATGAAGTACATAATGATATTTAATATTTAGTTGCCCTCAAATGTATGAGTATTCACATCATTTTGCAATTTTAAACTATTTTAAATAATCTCTTGCTATATATGTAAGTAAATAAATGCATTTCAAGTAGCTGTTACAATTGCTACGCTAACCAATTTTGCAACTATATAAGTAATTCATATTTCAACAAACAAACGGAATTTGCCTATTTACAATAAGTTAAAGGAATGACTTTGTGCTATTGATATTACATGCTGATATTACATATTCCATTTTTATCGTAAATATATTTAACAACTAAACAACAACAACTGATATCCGTTTTATTATTGTGCTTGTATGAGAGATATGTTGGTATTACGTAGCTTTAAATAAGTTATTAATAAAGTTTATATGATGTCACAAAACCGAAATATCGAGATTAAATTTTTCCAAAGTTAAAAGCCTAATGCAATCACTAAAATCATTACCGTATAGAATATGCACAAAATTTTTGCAGAAAATAGTTAAATTAATTTTAAGTTGATTATACACACATAAACACGTTTATAATGTAAATACAATTCAAATAATTTTGTTTATTTCATAATTTCAGGAACTTTGAACTTTTATTATTTTGTTTATTCACTTTAAGTTTTAATATTCTTTTACGTTTTTTGTCGTATCGAGTTAGTTCCGAAAAATGGAAACAATTTCAAGACTAAATTCTCATTTGAAAAAAAAACTATCATATTTTTCGATTCTACAAAGGGAAATTTTACTTTCGTTCGAGTTTTCATATGGAATTGATTCAAGATTTTTTTTATGAGACAATTTTTGAATATTTTATTTACTTTAATAGTTTCCTCCGTGAAACTAATCTCATTCACTCAAATCATTCTCGTTTTCGGCGCTAGAAAAATTTCATAGTTTATACAGCAATGATGAGCTTTTTTCACTTTTTATTTCCATATGATTAATGCTAGTTTTTCGTGCGATCTACTATTATGGAAAATTTAATTTTCGAATAGTTACGATTGTTAGTTTGTGTACGACGCTTAGGCGCAATAGATGTTTAGATTTGTTGTGACGGATGAGTTTGATAAGTGTTGTCGTGTTCGAAATATTCATGTACAATTGTGTGCGTGTTGCGTTTTGCTCGTTTCGATTTGATTCACAGTAGATATTCGACAAAATGTACATGCATTGTGGAAATTATGTATTTAAAGATTGTTTCCAAGAAGTTCGTATAGTCAAATAATTTCGATAACCATATAACATGTGCATTGGAAATATGTTTTTTATTACAGTTGGTAGAGTTCTAGGGAATTTCTCAAAAACAAGCTTCCCGGGGAAAACAAAAATCTGAGATAGAAGAATTACGCAGTTTTTTTCTCAACTTATGAGAAGATATATAAGCTAGAGGTTTAATACTTTGTGTGCTGGAAAAGTATATTTAGCAGGAATCACACGAGAGATATTCACATTGCCTGTGTAAACACAACAACCAATCGCGGAATTAAATACTTACTCCAATAATTAAAAAAAGACTTAGAGAAAATCAATCATTTTCGGAAAAGCAGCTGTAATTTGGAAACACAACTGCTTAAAAGAAGTCCTCGATTTCGAAACATTTACACGAAAACCAGATGACTAGGAGGTCTAATGGTAGTAAATTGTCTCGGAACTGTATTGACTTACTAGTTTGGTTTGCCAATAATGCACTAAAAGCCGAGAAAAGTCTAACGCAGAAATGGCGACAGGACAATACAACAGATATTATATTCTATTATTCTGGCAGGCTTCAAAGTTTGAGATGTCTAAATTCAGTTGCTTATATGTGGCGGTCGACTAAACAAAGAAATTTTGACAGTTACTGCATGAATAAAATCGAACTTTACGCTGTTATAAAGCATTTTCTTTAATTAATCTCAACACCCCCGAGGGGGGAGATTTCATTGATTTTGCTCAATGTATTCCAGACTATCTATTATCACATATTCTACCCACACTGCAACAAAGGTTCCCAACATTATCAACCCTAAGAACAGTTTTCGATCCCACAGTTGTCATTTTACTCAACATTATATCAAGAGATATTCTAGTGACGTAACTACGATTTTAAGATGACCATATTAGGTAATCTGGTCGTTAATTGACTGGAAGCAATCAGTGTAACGACAGCGGTATATGTCTACTGGAAAAAGTACAGTCGACCGGTTTATGAGAACGAATGACGGAGACGAAGAATATAAGTGGTGGAATTCGCTATAGGAATAGGGCAATAAGCTGAAATTTGGATTCGTAAGGAACAAATCGCTTCAACATTGCCGATCCTTCAGATTATTTGGTACGTAGGCTCAAATTCGAAACAATAAGAGCTGCATTACTGGCTAAAACCAATAATTCGACAAACGGTTAATATGTGCTACGCTAAACTGGCTTATAAATTTATTATATTTGTACTATCGACATTTAAAGGGGACTAGTTCAAAATAAATCATGTCAGATTCATCATCAAAATGAAATAAAGGGGATGAAGTACGAACCAAATAGGCGCTGATGATAAAGAGCTAGCGATGTATAGCTTTGGGTTTTTTTTTGTTTACGTGAAGCAATAGAGTTAACTATTGAAACCCGTCACAAATACATGCATGTGTACAACAAAATATACCCGAGCTAGTGAAAGAGTGTTTTTGTTGCGGCATTGACCTTGGGCTTGCCGAGTTTCTAGGTTATGCAGGCTCATTTTCACCGCGTCGTTCGTCATAACCGGCTCTCGCAGATTAACACGAGTACCAAGTCTACGGTACTACTAGTGGTATGGTAAGTCCTTAGGTTTATTTTGATGTTTATAAACCTGTAATCAGAGGGCTTCGCAATGTTTGTGGTAATCGTGTCTTGACTAAGACTCGGTGAAACGGCAGCCGTTCCGATGTGAGTTGCCGCGTTTTCGGGCATGGATGTTATGACTCGAAAATATAACAGAAATGAAGCTGACCTTCGTGATTCCCACGTAGTTACGAAACGCTGTTGACTGCCGTAGCTCTCACGATCCGAATTAAGCAATCTCATTTGCCGGGTTAAACACTCTAAGAGCAGGAGCTGGCGTTAAACATCCAAAAGGTTAAGTTAATCTTAATGGTTCCAAAAAGAGAAATACATTGCTGGGTAGTCCGGTATATATCTTTTCGGACAGTACTGTCAATAAGGGACATAATTGTCGCAATCACTACACTTATTTTCATGTAATATAACATTTAAGAGTAGAAAGGACGGTGTGCACTTTGGTATAGATACAGAAATCAGGGCCTAGCGACCCCAAAAGCCTAATGCAGGTGTATGGTAGGTCTGTGCTACTGCGCATATAACAAGTCCTTAGGGAGAAAAACGCTTTTACACCTACGGAGCTGGTGCAAAGAAAAATATTTGAGTCTTGGCTAGTAGCGATGCATGGAAGACAGCTGAGCTTGCGATCACAACGAGTCCTTAGAGAGATAAGCGCACCTACCTCTGCCTTCTGATGGAAAGAAGGAAATTATCATAAGGGTTGTACCTAAGATAGCAGGACGGTAGACATTATAAAATAGTCAACCATTACGGAGTATATAATGATTCACCTGCTGGAGCGATGACTGAACGATGACGAGATTAGTGATATAGTGTTCCCATATTTACCGGTAAAAGGAAGGATATCCTCTGTTGTTTCAGAACGATATTAGGCTTATGGAGCTTCACATCTATCTTAGCTAGTTTATGGGGGATTTCGTTGCACCAATTTTCTTGTGCATAGCAAGCCCATACTTGGAAATTAGTCAACTGGTTTCAAAGTAGTGCACGTAACATTCACTGAGCTTAAGGAAAAGATGCCGTATTCATAAGTCTTTCTTTGGACGTCGATTCCTCCGGGGGAGCTTCGTAGAAGCTGTGGCTTAGAGATTGTTCGGATATTGATTTTCGTTTAACTATGATGGAAACTCCACTCCGATGCTTGTTTAGGACTAAGCAAGAGTAAGCATGTGTTTAGTCGTGGATAGATTATACATTTATATTCATATATACGCTCAATATCGCTAATGAAGATATAGTCAATGTAGATGCAGAAGTATAACCTTGACTATGAATTAGCCTCAGCTGATATACAACAGGAGTTAGCTTCAACATTGAGAACATTTTTTCTATGCAGTGAGCAGTAGAATTAAAGTGTGGTAACAGTTGACCAGAAACGCAACACCGGCGCTCTAATAAAAGTCTGGCCCTGGCCTCCCAACAAGTTTTCCTAGTGATCTTGACCGTGCGTCGACACCATTTAGCTAAGCACCTCTAAGCTCTGAGCGGCCAAGTGAACGACATATCTCCAGTGCAAGTAAAATCGCTTTCAGTGACGCCTGCCATAGAATCTGCCGCTAAAGGTTTTCCGAGCAGGTTCCTCTTCGCTCATACGATCTAGATGCCTGCCCACCGCAGTGGAACAAGCTTTGTCTTTATAATTATATCTGCTTCTAAGAAAATTCTGTACAACTCATGGTTGTAGCATTTCTAGAATCTTCCTTTCTAACATACCGGCGAATGATTCTCCGTAAAGCTTTTCCCTGGAACACGGCTAAGAAGTCAAAGTGCCTTCTACCGACATTCAAATCTCGAATCCATACATGAGTACTGGCAAAAGCATGGTCTTCTGCAGGATAAGTTTTGGGGTTCTGACCAAGCCTCGGAGTTTAAAAAGCTTTGATAGATCGTAGTAAGCCTTATTTGGATTTGACCACCTACTTGCGTATTTATTCTTCCACATTGTTTTCAGAGGTTTCTATTGACCCAAGGTGGCTACGGACTACAACTTTCGAATTCAAATTCATGCTCTGCTACTCTCATTGTTGGACCAGTTTTAGTTTTTCTTGTGTAAGCACTTGGAAAAAATGCTCTACTCATTGTTCTTAAAAGGGTGAAATCGCATAAGCTACCAAATGTTACTAACAACGGAATAACTAGTGTGACGTAAAATGTCAATCTGCAGTCAGCAAAAGAAACATGGCTGAGGACAACTAGAACAACTTCCAACGAAGCTTTGCTTACCTAAATAAAATTGTGAAAATTATAATGGGTAGAACTGGTCGAAAGGATAAAGGTTAACCTCAGAAAACATACAGCTGACAAACCAATGAGGAGATACAATGGAAGCAAGTAGTTGGCCACTTTTGGGAGCCACATAATCAACATGTCTGAGGGACGTTGGCAACGAATATGTCCTTGTTAATTCAATATATTATGTCCTTGTTAATTCAATTTGTGTTTGCGGCTAAGTAAAAAAGTGATTTAAGTTAAAAATGGACAATAACTGAAGAGTCGGAATCTACTGCGTCCTTGGGCGCAAAGACATTGAAAGAAATGAGAAAGCGGGTGCATTAGCCAAGCATAGGGCCATCTCTAATCCTAGTTGGATCACCAGGCATCTGAATTCTTATCCAAACTTTCAAGTACTTGATCGTACAGATTGCGAGCAACTCCGACCTGCATCTCAAATAACTTCATGTTGAGGCTAGACACCCTCGCAGCTATCAATATCCTACTTGTGTTAAATTGGACTGACTGCAAGCAACTGGTCGGGATCATCACTGGGCACTGTAGAAAGCGTTAGACTGTAGAAAGTGTCAGCAACCTGATCCAAATCTAATATCTCGTTTCTAGGTAGACAACCAGACAATGCAACTTAAGTGACCCAGCCAATAGTCACCGAAGTTGCGTTGTCTGGTTTTCTCATGCACAAGGCGGAGTAGAATTTGAAGGATAGCTTCAATTCGCAAAATAATATGAGGCCTTCAATAGCCACTTGGACTGAAACTTTAAGCTCCAGGTCCAGATCTTGCCTGATATAGACGAAAAACTCTATACGTGACGTAGTATCAACCATAACTTACCATGATTATATTTTGAATTGCAAATTGATTTTTTCTCGACCTTCTGATAATCTCCTTTTTTCAGATCAGCAAGATTAGCCATCTTCTATCTACAAGTTTCAGATCCTCATAGAAACGAAATAACTCAACGATATCACTAGTACCATTACAATGACATAACGGGCAATCGAATAAAACCATCATAATCTTAAATCTCTACACATTCCACCGTAGCAACAGCTATCCACTACGACTTCGTAAACGTTTAGAATCTAGTTTTTTCAGCGTTCAAAAATCGTTTAAGCCAGCCTTCATGCAACTATATTCTCCTCTATGCCACCATCAAGTCAACCTACGAAATCTCGAAATGTCGAGCCGCGAAAAATTTAAATGCATTCGTTTTTACGAGTCCGCCACTCTAACGGTACTTGTGTGGATTCGTATAATTGAACCGTGCCATTTGTGGATCGTTACGTATTCGACTGCACGAGAATGTCCTCGCCAAACGTACAGATACATACATTTTAACCCAAGGGAAAGTTACTAGAAGAGAATGGTAGCGTACGTGTGCCTACGCGAAAGATCCTTCTTGAGACAGAGCAATGGAATGGTGAATGGAATGGAAATGGCGGTCATAAAGAAGTATGTCTCCAGTAAAACTGTAACATTATCGCGTTTAAAATGTCTCGTTCCAGTGAAATTTATAGTTCTGCCGAAGATATTTGCAAGCGATTGCTGGCGAAGGATAGCGTGTGGGAAGGGGATAACTGCCAACCACAAATGACATATAACAAAATGTTTTGAGACTGAGAAAGTGTTTGAATAATTTAATGATATCAAAAGTTGATTACTTGGTAAGTATGTAGATACCGTAGAGACAAACTGGGATACTATTTGAAAAGAAAAAGCTTGTTTTTACAGAACCGAAAAGTACTTGCAAATTAATAGCCAACACACATGAACGTACGGTATCGTCGAGTCTTTTTGTAATTTTAATTTTTAATAATTAAATCGCTAATTTTCGAAACTTCTTCTAGTTTATGTGCTGTGTTTCGTTCAAAACCGAATATTTAGTCGCTTATTTAACAATCGATTAATTGGTTTTATTTACCTAATTCTGTTACAATTACGGTTTATCATTTGAATTGTAAATTCTATAATTTTGGCAACTTTCCATTACAATAATTGCACTTGAGTGGATTTTCCGTCCGAAAAAAATCGATTTTCACGGAATGACGTATTTTCCTTTCAGTAATGGTTAAATACTGTGAGTTGAAAAAGTAGTAATTCTGCTGGAAGATGAATTAAAAAAATTGTTCGAGAACTTATATGTTCATTCGGCATTCTGGATGAAAACTTAGAATTTATTTTCCAAGTAAGCGCTAGCAATTTCAAACGAAAAACACAGATTGTGCAAAGTCAGTTTAGCAATTTGAAGAAATACTTCCAACAGAACTTCATCAGCACAGTTTTATCATTCCCTAATACACTAGAAATCAATCAACTTCTGCAAAATCGAAACTTTCAACCCATCATATTCCACGTTTGTATTTCGATGAATCCTTTATCTTCACGCCCGCTAAACCATTTTTGGCACCCTGTTGATCGATATCGTTTTACTTTTCATCTTTGTCCAGATACAATTTTGAGTTCTTGAGCGCAGATTCTGGCGCCATAAAAAATTTCTTTCCAATTTCATTATATTTTCGCTATTTCCTGGCAACTTAACCCTAAATGATTTTAATATCGATAACTACTTATCCTTACAATGTTTAGTTCCATTTATATTAATTATTATTCTTTTCATCATTTGATCGTTTCATAAAAAATCTTGTTTAGTATTATTTTCATCATCTTAAATCTATAGCCTACACGTTCCTATGTCTAATGTTCATTGTTAATAAATAAAAAATATTTTAATAAAAATATTTTACATCCCCATATACATTTTGAATTTCATTTATGTATAAAAAAAAAATATTTATATTGAAATCAGCTTGGTTTAAAAACAAATCATATAAACCAAAATAAAAAAAAAATTGTATTATTAGGCGTAGTTGATAAAATTCACTATGTGGAAGTATTAAAAAGTGTTGGGAAACAATATGTTAACGATATGTTAATAAATGAAACAACCGATAATAACCATCTACGTATATAGATTAACTAAGCTGCCAACTTTCGTTGCGGCCTCTTTTTGTTTAGTTTGAAATGTTCGGATGACTATTACGAACTTAAAGTTTATTAATTCATTATTTTCGTTTTCATTATGACGATCGACGGCTAACTACAGCTCTGGTTGAAATTTTGTTGAAATTGCTTGTTGCTGATGTTAGATATTGAAATATAAGGAAAATTAGTAAACACAAACCTATGCATTTTTGGTCAGCTACGAAATTCGTACAAGCCGTGCTAGTTTGATCGTTTGTCGTGCGCTGAACGTCAATGTGACTTTCACCAATCTGGAAAAGAAAATAATTCGATGATGAACATTTATTTTTTGTCTATGTAAAAGGATATTTTGTAAAATACTGCACATAGGATTGATTTAATACATTTTAGTTCAATATCCATAGTTTCTGAAAAACCTTTCATCACTTTCTCCGAATTTCGGTGGAGCTCCTTCTATGGCCGTGATGTTATGATCTGAATCATTCCATAAAAACGGAGAGAATAACTACTTAAGGAGTCATTTATCTTCTTAGTAGCACTACCGTACAATACAAAATCCAATACAAAAAGAACACTAAAATTTATGCAGCACATATTCCAAGAAACTCAACAAGGTAACCAAGCAAAAGAAGCAGTGGCTCTCTGCAATAGTGGCGTAAGAGCCCTATGGTGAAGAGCAAGACGACCGCTGCAGATACTGTGGGGAAACGACAAAGTGTGTAGAACATCTACTCACACACTGTCCAGCACTAGCGAGAAAAAGATTCGAGCTCCTTGGCTCTGCTCTTCCCTACATCAGGGACATCACAAATGTCCCGTCAAGGAACATATCCACGTTCATTAGAGGTCTGGACATCCTATAGGACATAACGCAGAGGAGGCACAATAGACCAAGGAGGTCATAGTGCTAAGGTCCTTTTAGATCCACTCCAGACTATCAATCAATCAATCAAACCGACTTACCAATTATATACGTGGTCCGATATCTGAACAACAGAATAAGCAGACGGAGAGTTTGACGCAAAGCATCGACTCTGCGGATAACATCCTGTGGCGACTTTCTCGATACTTCCAGACCAGAACTAAACTTTTAATGCCGCGAATCCGAGGCGACCTAGTGTATCAAGAATACATCCAACGAACGGCCACAAATCTTCTCAGTTTTGGTCCATGGAAGGTAGAGCCGTTAAGGTTTGCTGATTTTGAGGAAGTGAAGATCTTGGAGAACGGACTGAAACGCCGAAAATTAGCACTACATTTACCCCGAAGAGCAGTTTGCCTTCAAGCCAGTTCACTCCACAGAGCTCAAGCTAGCAAAGGTGGTCCAACACATCCGAACAGGGCTTAGCCATACAAAATCGACCGGGTTAGTTATGTTCGATATAGAGAATGGCTTCGACAAAGTCCGGCATGCAAGACTAATGCTAAAAATAATTTTGAATACCTTCTCTCTCATCCAGATTATATGATCCTTTCTCAAGGGCGGACAATTCTGTCTCAGAATTGACAAACGCTTTTCACTCGAGAAGCAAGTCGCAGCTGGAGTTCCCCAAGGATCTCCACTATCTCCCCTATTGTATAATATATACACATCTCTATTTATTAATCAATTTATTTGTTTATTTATTATTGTCTAGATCATCAGATAAATAATGAGAGACTAGACAAAGAATAAACCTACATATATACAAAACTTCAAAAACAAAATAAAATACAGAAAGAAAAAAAAAACAATAAATTCAAACAGAGTATATAAAAGGCGGTTAATAAAATCTAATCATAAATTCAATAAAGAAATTAAATTTGAAATTCAGTTTAGTGTCAAACCAAGGACACCAAAGCCTTTGAAATTATCAATATGACTGAGGAAAGGACCAAGGATCAAATAGGAAACCGGGATGTGGGATAATTTACGTATAAAGGACATCTGGAAGCATTTAGCAACATTAAGGTAAATACAATGGGGAGAGCGCCAGTTGTCCGCAGCAGACAAGTCATTCTGCAGCTGGGAGCAGTCATCTACTGACTCAATCAACCTGAATATTTTCAGATCGTCAGCGTCCAAAAGACACGGGGAGTTGAAGTGGGAAGGAAGATCATTTATAAACAGGAGGAAAAAGAGAGGACCAAGAATTGAGCCTTGTAGAACACCACAAGTAGGATAGAAAGGAGAAGAAGAACAAGAATGAACAGTTACAAAACAAGCACAATCGCGAAGGTATGAGGAAAACCAGCAACGGAGCTGACACGAATTATTGAAACCATCGAGCTTTGAGAGGAGGATTTCACGGTTCACAAAATCAAAAGCCTTGGCAAAGTCTATATACTCGTATAATACATCAACTTGATTTTGCTGGTCGATGGCGGCTAGCTGGAAGAAGAGAAAGACACACAGTGGGCTGGATTTCGGAAAAGTGGATAAAATCCAAAAAAAAACTAATTTACGATTTATTTACAATTTTTTTCGCATTCGATAGAAAACATGTTTTTAGACTCGATGCTAAAATAACAGGTCTCTAGCTTTCAAATTCACCAACGGACGACATTCAGTAGTTAACTCTTTTCTCGCGAGGCGGGCGCTGTTTCCTGGCCACGAAATATTTTCGATTTTCCGCTGCCGATTTGAAGACGGTTTAAACGACGGTAATTTTAAAGGTTTACATATTATTTTCATAGGGTTGAATTTTTTTAAATGTTATATATGACATATTTAAATGAAATTCAACGACATAGAGCTGATGAAGAACGTAGCCTTAAACACAATTCGATCAACGTTATCAACTTATCAACGTTACATGCCTGGGTCCGATTTGTTGAGTACTTCTTGCACATCTGCTACAAAATTGGCGTTCATAAGTGGTAAACTCGCAAAGAAGAAGAAACGAAAGTTATTGCTGAGCGAAAACGAAAGATTGAAGCCGCATTCAAAAAAGAATTGTATCTAATTGTTGATCAACCGAAACAAGGATTTGGTTTCAGCAATGACGGCAACATTGTGAGACGTTTCTTCGAAAATACAACGTTATCAGCAAACATTTTGGGTATAGATGAGAATATTATGAAACGATGCTACGTAATATTACAAGTTATTTTAAGTGGGTATGCCATAAATATCACTGCGTTCCAACAGTATTGTATTCAAATCGCTCAAATGTTCGTAACTCTATACTCTTGGTACTGTATGCCAACAACAGTTCATTAAGTTTTAATTGAGCATACAAGAAATGCTCTAGAATAAATGTAAATAAAGCCCACCAAACAAAAAAAGCACCATTAATAAAAAAATCAGTTTAATTCACTGTACATCTTCAGATGAATTAAAGTGATGACATATATCGTGGCCCGATACTCCAGACGTTATATCTTCAATAAATCAAATAACAATTCTTTCGACTACCAGACAAAACTAGCTGCCAATAGGAGCCCAAACTTTTCCTACATGATAACATAAGATATTTCTACATTTAAGCAGGAATGATGTACACACCCATGCCGACAATACGTTGATCCAGACTTAATCTCAAATAAAGGCCAGAATAATATAGTATAAGCCGAAAAGAAGTCAATTTCAATATTCAGGTTGCAAAAATTAAGCGGAGACTCTTGAATGATTGTTCGTACGTGAGTCAGCTAAGTTAGAAAATAGTGACTTTCACAATATGGGGCATTTCACGTGAAGTCGAGGCTCTGGATTTCGTTCAAAATGTGCATAATGGTACTTCTAGAAAATATAAACGTGGCTTCGCAATTTTTCTTTCGTATGATTTTTGCTACCAAGCTATGGGCTTTTGAATAATTGACAAAATTGATGAAAGGTTTTTTTGGAAGCTGATTCTGAGACTCGAAACAAATTTGAAAAATATTAAAAAGCCACTGGATAGGAAATTAACTGTTCTTTTTAATTTTGAAATTAGATTTGAAATACAATTTCTTTTTTCTGTGTAAAACTGGAAGTAAACACTTCATATTTGAATAATTTGGAAAAGGTTAATTTTGTTTATTTTTATATCAAAACAAAGATTAAAATGTACTTATTTTGTGATGAAAGTTTTAGAATGGGATGGCCATTAGTTTAGGAGGTGGGTGAATTTCAGTAATTGTTTATTGAAAAAAATGGAAAACCTGGCATTTATTTTACTGGCAGAAATTTGGAACACCATATTGGAAAGAAAAGATAAAACAAGTACTTATTTATCTTCAAAAAAAAAAAAACTATAACAATGGACGTTGGAACTAAGTTGTTAACTTCACTTGATGATTTTATTATTAAAGGATAAAATTGATGACTTCGAACCGTGCGCCAAAAAGAAAAATCCGAAATGTGACTGCAAGGACCTATTTCAAAGAATAAGAGATTGAAGCTCACGTCAGACATTATTTGGTGGCTCTGCGCCATTAGTCCCATTAAATGGGAAAGAGATATTCAAGGTAGAAACGTTTGTTCCCATAATTAATATCCTGATCATTCATCTAAAACAGCGATTGAATTCGTACAAGGATATAAGTCATCAGTTTGGTTTTTTATATCTCTTAAAAACTTTCAGTCCCGAGAAGTTAAGACAAAGATGCAAAGAATTCAGTATAATCTATCATAACGACGTTAGCGAGAAAGAGTTAGAAATGGAATGACTGCATTTAACAGGATACTTGACCTAATCTGGGGAAAATTTTTAAGAGAATTTGGCTGGAAAAGATAAATGAACATTGTGAGCGCATGCAGGTGATTCCTGATCACCAATTTGGCTTTAGGCGCAGGCACGGGACGCAGCACGCCATCTCATACCTGCACGATCAAATCGTGTCTCGCTTGAATGAGCAAAATATTCCAACAGTAGTGTGTGCTTTAGATATCGAGAAGGCTTTCGATTCCGTATGGCACGAAGGTCTTCTGTTTAAGTTGATCAAGTTTGGATTCCCGGAAGAGGTGATAAGACTCGCAGCGAGCTTTCTTACCAACAGGCAATACTATGTCAGCGTTAATGGAGCAAATTCTCCCAAAGGACCTGTGACATCAGGAGTGCCACAAGGTTCTGTTACTGCCCCAATTCTTTATACTATATTCACCGCTGACCTTCCCATTCCAGTGGGCCAACCTCAAGTCCAAATTCTTCAATATGCCGATGACACGCTCTTATTCGCGTCGAGCCAAGATCCGCTCAAAGCAGCGAGGAGCCTGGAATACTACTTGGCAGAATTAAGTCTTTATTTTGACGAATGGGGCATCAAACCAAATAGCAGTAAGACACAGCTTAGTGTATTTCGCAATCCTTCTAAGTATCGGGGATCGCAAACTATTCGCAACAAGACCAAAAAACTCGCTGTCTCGTTCGGAACTTCTAAGATTTTCTCCTAGCTCATCTCTAAAGTACCTCGGTGTTGATTTTCACGAATTTCTAAAATTTAATCATTACGTGCGGCGTAAAATCAAAGCTGCCAAATTCGCATTTCAACGCATCAGACATCTTTTCGCCAAAAAGATGGGTATGACCACCAAAGCTAAATCCATTTGCTATCAGACCCTGATCCGGCCTATCCTGACTTATGCTTCCCCATCCTGGATTACCTGTTCAAAGACTGTCATGGCAGAAGCGGAGATATTCGAAAGAAGAATCCTCCGCTTCTGCACTGGTAGGTTCTACAATCCGGTAACCAAAAAGTGGCCGAAGAACCTTCTCCTCTATCAGGAGTCGGGTCTGAAGCCACTTAGGGACCGGGTTGTAGAATTAACGACAAGATTCTACGGACAAACTGACGGACATGAAAACGGACTAATTCGGTCAATAGGGTGTACAGGTGGTTCTAATGAGCCATTTATGCGCCCCGCGAAATCAGTTTATGAACGCCAGCTCATGGATGCGCTATTTAGCTATGTAGGCTAAGCTGGGTAGTATTATTAGTGTGTAAGATAAAAAGTGTTAAAGAAAAAAAATATTTATATAAAAAAAAACCATAAGAGCCAGCAGGCCAAAATAGTATAGCCGCTAGACTTAAAATTATTATTGCTAATTATATTTTAAGCTAGGTTAAGAATGTACAATTAAAATGAAATAAAAATCTTCTTCAATCAATCAATCAATCAGGATACTTGAAAAGTGTTCAGACTAGTGAAAATGAAGAAACTAATAGGAATAAATCATCTTTTGAAAGAAGACTAAATTGAAAACATGTTACTAAATGTAGAAATTGCATTGAGAATCTTTTTAAGCATGATGGTAATTAACTGCAGTGGGGAATGCTCCTTGAAAAGAATAAAAAATGAATTAAGAAAAACAATGCTACAATAACGATTGACCAGTTTGTCGCGGATGTCTATCGAATGTGAGATGTGCTTAAAGAGATAGACTTTGAAGAAGTGATTAATGATTTTCCTTGTCAAAGATCTAGAAAAGTACCCCTTCATTCAACATAGACTTTTTAATTAATAGCTTGCGTATAATGGTTGAAAAGCAACTTTTCTGCATTATAATTGCCTATTGATTTAATGTGACTTCGAGCATATAAAAATAACAGATATATATCTAGAATTTTGCCTACCTACTCCTGTTCTTTTCTATTGCCGGTTGTTAACAACCCTCTGTCTTAGGAGCCACATTTAATTTAAAGTGTCCAGAGCCCCAAATTGATCTAAGACGGCTCTGTTGTCAACTTAACCTCATAGAAAAGAAAAATTGCGTACCCACGTTCATATTCTTTAGAAGTACCCTTATGCACATTTTGAACGAAATCCAGAGCCTCGACTTTTTTTCGTTGTCCGTTTCACGTGAAATGCCCCATATGTAACATCCTATTTGCCCAGATAATGCTCCCGCGAAGCTTTCCCACCCACATTAAACTCGAACCACATTCGTCATTCCTATGACATATGTTCATTAAAACCATTGCATTACATTATCGAGCAAATACATTAAAATAATTTAGTCAATCGACACGTATCGCAAAATCCTTACAGATTGCGAGCCATGTGTGCCTACAAAATTACTGAGCAAATATCAAATAACCAATATAATGTACGAACCTGTTGCATATCTCTCCATTGCCCCATTGTTTCCGGGTTAGAGTCAAGGAAATTATTATCTATTTCACCTCCATAAGATCCGAAATTACCAGGACTAATTTGTATGGGATCATCAGGTTGCGGTGGTTTCTCCGTGCCGTGGAATATTAAGTCCCATTGTGTAATTTGAGCTGTAGAATACGAAATATTATATTAGTAAAACAATTTCTGCATAAAGCATATTTTGAAAAAATATGGAAAACATATTTTTATAAATAAAGTGAAATAAAGGAGAATAATTAAAATGCAGCTATCTACTTAATTTGCAGCTCACACGAATACGTGGCAACCGTTGCCACTGGTACATTTCCCAGATACTCTGATACTGATTTTGAAAGACATGCAAACGCAAAATCGGAACTGATCAAATTAAATATACGAAAAAGAGTTCGCGAAAAACATTTTTCATTGAGCCGACTGGCAAAATTTCAATAAAGTGCATCTGAACAGAACAGTTTGTTAATGCCAATCGCATATGCTAATCAATACATGTTTTCACAGACATGTTTTGCATGGTGCTCCATCAAAAATTGCATGTCCAGATAATATACCTATAAAAAAAACCTCCCGTGCAAGCGTCTACATCCTCTACAAATATATGCGTCAAAATGATTTCACTACTTCCATCGTTTTTCATGAATACGATATGAAGCACGTCCTCGAGCCGAAAAAAAACTGAAAACCCAACAAAATCGAAAAGTGTATTCATAAAATTCAGAGAATAATCCAAAACAAGAATGAGTTTCGAACGCAAACATAAAAAAAAACAAGGACGAGTCCCAAGCACTGAAAAAAAACACAGTGGACGAGGCAAGAAAGCATCGAAATACCCTTTGTGTTCTTCCGGTTCGGGATGTACATTTCCTCCGTTTGCCTATCACGTTCCTCGTTCCGGGAGATCTGTGATGACGTGGATGACGATAATGATGTTGATGGAAACTTTTTCGAATTTTCACGTGATGGTTTCGGATTTGTAACAACTACGACTGACGCTGCATCATTTCTCCCTTTTTCGCCGTTCCTACTTCCACCACTATTATTGCTACGTCCTCCACCACGGTTACCACCCGAGTTGCTATCCTGACCCGCACCTCCCGTGCCCGTGTAGTAAGGATACTGTTTTTTATTGGGAGCAGGTTTCGTAGGTGAGCCGTGGTCCCGAGATATTCCACCACTTCCTCCTGTATACGGATGGAATTCCGGAAAAATTTGCTCGATTTTATCGTACTGCTGGAACAGTTTGGGGATGCGGAGGTTCGGCTCGAAGCGTGCATGCGAAGGTGACACAAGCATAGGATCTGATGTTGATGACATAGTTGCTGCAATAAAACCGTAGGCATTGTTATCCTTGATTTGTTTCGGAGCCTTGATGGCGATTTTTTCGTGAACGCGAGATTTTTCCGGTTTGTAGACAGAGGGAGAGGCGCTCGAGCCCCGATTCGATGCTACGTTGGCATTGTGAAAGGATTCCTGATTGCTGTATTTAGGTTTAGGAGTTGTCGTTGATTGTCGCGCGCTACCTGTTGACGATAGTTTTCCACCCGATGCAGACGTTTGCAGGCGATAGAAATTATTTTTGCTAGATTGCTGCGAAGTTGCAACTTGTTGAGAGCTCGACGGGCGATTCGAAAGATTTCCTTTGGAATTTGCTTTGTTGCTACTGGTTTGAGCGTTGTTTTTGTTATTTTTGCTGTTTTTCTTAGGCGGTGTGAGTACTGGTCCAAAGTGATTGATTTTCTGATTCTGTTGTTGTTTTCGGCTTCCTCCGGCAGAGTTTCCGCCACTCGAGTTGGGAAGCGACGGCTGATTAATTTTTGTCTTTGCAACTGGTTTTGTTAAAACAGCTGTCGAGTACTTAGTGTTTATAGGGGCGTACACTGATTGTTGGATCAGTGAAGTGGACTGAGATGAATACGGTGGTACGGTAGGCTTGATTGGCATAGGATCATTTTTATCAGCGGCAATGGCAGTTCCATAGAATATTAATGACCAACTTTTTAAGACTGCGTATCCTGAGTACATATCAGGCAATTGCACGTAGTGTGGTTGATATAAGGAACACAAAGATCCAGTAAAGGAAGGCATGGAGAAATGTACAGAAACGTGTTAGCAGATATAAGAGTTAGTATATATGGATAGAGCAGTTACGAAAATAAATGTGCTTACCTAGAAAACGCCCTTCATTATGTACTTCCAGAAGCCAGTTTCCGTGTGGTGCTTCTCCCCATGTATGAACTGACATGAATGGCCACTCGTTAAATCCTGAACGAGAAACATCGTGGACCCTAAAAAAGAATCAAGAAAATATTGTTGTTTAGAAACGTATCACGAGTGTTTTATTAGCATATTTTCTTGTACGGCAAATAATATTTAATTGAAGATTATCGTGTCTCTCTTAAGGGAATGCTTCCAACAATTTCATGAATTTGAATTAAAGTTGATTGTAACTGTTTGTCACTGTTAAAGTTTTTGTCGAAAATATGAGGAAAAGTCCAAATCAACCTGTGTTGATACTGTTTTTTTCATTTTCAAACCAAATTAACTATTTGCACATCATATTAGCTATTTTTGAAGTCCAATTGAAAAAAAAAACCCTGTATTTATTGATAACAAAAAAAATTATAATACGTAAATGTGACTCGGAACAAACACGTAGCAGAAAAATGATGATCAACTACATAAATGAAACAACGGAGAGGGAAAATAATATGCATGTATAAGTGATGGTAAGATGATTGTGGTCTGTTGCGCTTGAGCTAGACTTGAGGCAGGGTAGCGACGTAGTGGAATTCATTTCGTGAGCAACTCCGGATCGCGTTAAAACCCAAGGTAGGCTTCAGAGTACGTTCTCAGTCTCGTCGCCATTAAGTTGGTGGTGTGTATTCAGTTCAAGTGGTCTTCTGATTAGCACCGATCCGGCACCGAGCACATGTACTCACAAATCTAAGTGTCAACCTTCGCAACCTTTCTGTTTGCATATATGACCATGGGATCATTATGGCGGCTACACATCCGAACTGAGAAATGGCTTTGAGAGGGATCCTTTTGAATGGAAAGCAATAAATCAAACCTAAATTCTTCAATCGAAAGCCTAGCATAAAGTCCTCAATGTACTCCAATGTCGAGAGAGAGAGAGAGAGAGACAAAGACAGCTTTGCCGTTGTGATAACTAAAGCTTTAGAAAGTGGAGTTTTAGTAAATAAGTACAGCTGCTAAATCTGGAGATATGATGAACGAATCAGCTCTGCTGGCTTCTAATACATCTTCAACCTCTGCTGTAAGTAGCCCCGATGCTTTGGTCGCCAAACGTGAGCCGGGGAAAGTCGGCAAATCTGATTGTGGCCATAGTGGCGAGAACGTTACGGCGAATGGCCCGGCTTGATCGTCAACAAGTGCCACTCCTTCTTCAAGTACTCAGCGCACATCATTCAACTTCTCTCGGGCATACGGAGCTAGAAGGTCAACCTTCAATGATCTGAGGATGTTAGAAAACGTCCCTGCTGACACGTTGTTCGCCAAGGACATAAAGCCCCCCCAATGGGTAGCAAAATTTATCGGAAAGCACTCGCTTTCTCGCAAAAACTCGTGTAGTATAGTGGGTAGAGCATAGTGTGTTCGAATCTTGGTTTGGAAAAAACACCGCGCACCGAGCTTTGGCCTAGATCTGAATAAACACGTAAGTTAAATCAGGGGTAATGTGAGTCTTGGAACTAATCAATCTACACTCTTATTCACGTTGATTATAAATTTCTGAATGAAGCTCTTTACCAGCTTGAGCTCCTATACCCAAGAAGGGTTGTTATGGGATTGCTTAAGTTTTACCCGTTCGCTCGTAACGCTCAAAAATAACAGAGGTCAGTTGATCAAAAAAATCAAAGCAGCAAATATGAAACAGCTTTAAACTAATGGTAAGTACTCCAGAGCCAGCTCGGCCTTTCAAGGAATAATCTAAAGAGAGGCTTCTGTGGGTTATGACTAATGCAGGCAAAAGAGTTGTAGTCAATTTTGTCGAAAATGAGCTGATGTATCTGCTTGAGACTGCAGAAAGCCAGTACGTGTCGTGCGCTTAAGGTGAATGATGCGGGTTGGCGCAAGGGGATCCGATTGGTAGCGTGTGATAATCAGCGCTCGGCTAACTTCTACAAGCAGACTATCTCCGAACTGGGAGAACTTTGGTCAGGAGCCGAGGGAAGAGATTCTCGGCCAATTCAGATACAGGTTATGATTTCCTTGCTTTCACACAGATTCAAAAGAAGGTTTTTCAACCAGGTTCCTCGGACGGAAGATTGGAGAGTGGCCCAAAATTGGTCAGCCAGCTGCAATTCGACGAGAAGCTTTCTTAATTTTAAATGAGGAGGCAGCACTGTTTTTAGAGTCCCGCAAGAATATCAGTAAGTACAGGATCGAGAAATTGTCCCTGCATGTTTAAACGAGTGACAAGGTTTATGGTTCTGGATCGAAAGATCCTGGATCTACCAAACGAAACCCGAAGTAGGATCCTTTGATAGTAGAACAAGCATCTGGAGAGAAATATATCACTGTTTCTGGAGGTAGGTCTGAGTGAGATTTAAAGGCGGAGTCCTTCTCGACCAATGGGATCAGTGTCGAGATTACCTCTGATCTGGGCAGTTTTCAGGATCTCCTGAATCAGGAAACAGAGAAGAGGAGTGTCGCAACCTTCGTGTCTAAAGAAGATTTCGATTTGACCCTAAAGGTAATGGTGTGGGTACTTCAAATTAATCTCTAGCTTTCTAAAGCAGCAAAAGCTGTCCTGCTTCCATGCCTGTTTAATACAGGGAAGAAAGTTAATACTAAACCAAAAACCATGAGTTATTATAAACAATCAGGGTTTTGGGTTGCGTACCAATGGATATAGGCTGATATCACCCGACAATCTGGAAAACCAACGAGTTTACATCCTTGCCAAGAATCATCTTCAATGTCTTTGTTCTTCATAACTTTTATACTTGGTAGATGGATATACTGGTTTATTTGTTGTTTTCTTTCATGCCCCCTTTGTCAATGGTATAGTGGCTGTAGCCGCCACAACTTGCGTGCGTCTGATTTTGGGTGCTGACTTTAATAACGTGGGGGAGCTTCTGAATATTCGCACTCGACGATACCTTAGTCAGCGAGCGATACCCACATTTAGGAAAATGAATGGAAAATATATCAGTCTGAAGAAGAAGACAGATTACTCTCTAAATATTTATTTATTGGATATCATTTTAGCTTCAAGAAATTGATATATTTTAGCTTCTAAGTGTTTGCTTATAAAAGCTATATAAAAAATGGATCAGATTAAATTAATTGAAAGAGATGGGTGCAACTGTCCCGCGAAAGCTTTTAACACAATAGCAACCCAACTAGCAATTTTGGTGTGTTGCCACGTTGCTGACACTAAAAAGAGGCTTTTATATATATAAGATACGTTTTTGCCACGTACGAAAATCGTTTATGTTACCCAAATGGGGAATGAAAAGGTACGTTGGCATTTGGTGGCAGGAACTATATTTTGTTACGTACGGTGACAGTTTCAGGATGGTGCCGAACACGATTCAAAAACCAGATTGATACTCATTAGCCAATACTACACTAACACAATAAAAGATTGATTGATTGTAAAATTTCATGTGGTTCAATATGTAGTATACCAACACAATGTATTTGTGTGGCTATGATGAAAAATTAACACAAGGTCAAAGTTTCATTTTGAAATTTTAAGTTGAATTCTTAAGAGAATACAGTGAGGATGATATTCCAAATTTCATAGCCAAAATGACCTACAAACTGAAATTCATCGTAAATATTCAGATTATAGGACCGGAAATCGCAATGCGCCTGCGCAACGTGTTAAAATAAAAAAAGGAGTTTGGCGAAAATATAACAAACTTAGATCTCATGTAAAAAAATGTTTGTTTTTCAGTTTTTTATTTGTTCGTATCAATACCGTATGTACGTCCCTGCACAAAATTTAGGTTATTTTTCCATAAGAGCACATTTTGTGTCTCTCAATAAAATAAATTTTCCTTGGGCCTTCATATTTCAGCCATAAAAAGATGGCCGAGTGTTGATCTGCCACTACAAACTCATTGTTACTTCATAATTTTACTTCATAGTTTCCATAACCTGCACGAGTTTTTCAATCACGTAACAATTGCAACTATATTGTATCTATAACCACACATGTGAAAAAATGCCACTCTATGGTACCAAACATAACTTTATAGTCCCCAAGATTCACTATGATGTCTACTTTGACTCTTTATTGACCCAACTGCAACTGTAAAGTGGCAATTGGAACTTTCTGCCCAGTTTTTCTCGCCTCGAGCGTTTTTTTCGTTTTTCGGTAGACGGTAGTAGAATGCTTAAGTGACTTTGGTCTAGCACTTTTCATTTTTTAATGTTAAAATCGTTTGTGTGTATTTGCTTATGTCACAAGTGTTACTGAATTCAAATGGGGTTCAAGAAAGATATGACAAGAGGATACCATAGTAAGAAAGGAACATTTCTAATACTTTCTAGTAGCAAATGCCACTCACTATTGTAGTAACGAAAACTTTATAGGGTTTTTCATGAGTAATTGCCACTAGTAAAGTAAAGTAAAGCAATCCCACGACAACCTTTGTACGGGTCTAGGGGTTGAAGCTGGTAGAGAGCTTCATTACAATTTTTTTAATCATTGTGGATACGAGTGTGGAGTGATTAGTTCCACGACTCACTTTACCCCTGATTTAAATCAGGTACCTATTCAGAGCTAGGTGAACTCAAAGCTTGGTGAGCGGACCCTCGCAAGGCTAAGCCCAATATTAAATCAGCACACTTAATTGTGTTTAATAAACGATATTGGGAACGTTTTTGCCACCAAAACGAAAACCATAAATTTGATCACTTTATGGTGGCCAAATACAGTAGCAAAAACCAAGCAAACAAATAAATAAAACTCCTTTAGGGTGAACGGAATCTTCACAAGTTTTTAAAACGTTTTCGTTGCTATTTCTATACTATAACTGGAGTTTGAAATTTCGGATGCTTATGGTTCTGATGTGAACGTTGCCACTACGTTGCGAATGGGTGCACTGAGTGGCTTTTCACATTGTCGTGGCAAAGTAAGTGGAAATAGCGTATCGATAACTGCGATCTGGTGGCAGTTCACTATTATCTAATATTTGACACTAAAAGTGCTAGTTGGGAAAGGAGGATTATAGCCGGATTCGGTTCAAACAGAAGTAAGTACAAATCTGTTCGACTGCAGTTCTATTAAAACACTGAAAGACGAAAATTTTGAGCGTTTGTGCCAAAACTTTCATTCTAAAAATAATAAAAGGAGTACTCATGGAAGAATGAGGGCTGTGTAAAGTTCCTGGTAAGGAATAAACTTATTCTGGCCACATACTTGAAGATCATTGATCGAATTTACTGGACATCAGTGTTTTATCTTCAGGAAGTGTTAATCCATCATCAAAAAAAATACCAGACGATTCAAGCTAAATTTTGGCATTTGCATCTTTATAGTTCCCACAGACGGAGCATCAATGCCGGTTTGTTTAGAAACAGGAGGTGTCACCTGACGAAACAATAAAAGTGCAAAATAAAATATGAAGAAGATGAAGAACCAAAGAAAAATATGAAGAACCAAAGAAAGAAATATGAAGAACCAAAGAAAAGCAAATTAGTGCACTATTAAAAATTGACAAATCAGCTTTAGTGAATAAACAATAGAATAAAATAAATAAAATACACACAATTACCCATTTAGTTAAAAAAAAGGTAAATAATTCACCAAAATTTTCCCAGTGCCTTATAAGAACATTAACTTTGTCACTGACCCATTAAAATTTATTTCTTCAGAATTGTGTGTCCTATGACCAGAAAATTCTTATATCAAATAACTTTGATTATCCATGTTTCCTGCAAACAAATAATACCCCCATTCAGGGGCGGATTTGGCCATTTCGCCGCCCTAGGCCTCAGAAATATTTGCCGCCCTTTTCGTGAATTATATTATATGTAACAATGTGCGATTTTTTTCGATTCCCTAGAATACTTCGCTGCTTTTCGTTGCGCCCGAGCTCACAAAAAAGGAATATCAGAGCAAAACCGGCACCGGTTCGTTCGTAAAAATTCCCTATTATTGCGCCCTTGCCACACAATTAATTATTAAAATACAAACACGGTAAAGAACCTAAAAGTACATAAAAAAAAAATAATCCAAAAATACCAATTTTTAACAGTCCAAAACCGTATTACACCTTTGGATCGCATATAATTCTAACGTCTTCGCTAAAATTTTTATAAGTACGTTTACTATTCCGTTCAAAGTTTGCTTTCGCACTTGACTGGAGATCAACTATGAACTCGACTATTGTAAATTAATGTTCGATATGTTATTAGTTACAGATAAACCCGAAATATTTTGACCAATGTTCTATATTTTGACCTTTGTTCTAAATTTTTTTATAGAAATTAATTTCAGCAATGAAGTACAATTTAAAAACACGTCAAAAATATAGAGATTCGCATGCAGTTGATATACCCTGTACCATAAAAATTAATAAAAAATTCTCTGAAAAATCAATGCACGCAAATATTTACCTCTGATAAGCTTTTCCCGAATTGAAGAGGTATTATTTGGGCTGTTTTTAGGATCTTTTTAGATCTTTTTGGGTCTTTTTAAGCTTTTTTAAGGTATTTTCAGATACTTTCTAGGTACTTATTAGGTATTTTTGAGTTTCTTTGGTCCTTTACCGTGATCATATTTCGATATTTATTATAAGTCAAACTTTTAATGTCCGAAAAAAATCATTAGAGGTGAATTTTCGCGTGCATTGATTTTTTTAAAGAATTCGGTTGACTTGAGGTATTAGGCTCATTCGACTCAGATATATGTACATATCCGATAGAAAAAAAACTGCCGCCCAAAAAGAAAATCGAAAAGGGGCCGCCCCAAAAAAAATCGAAAATTTGCCGCCCTCGAAATTTGCCGACCTAGGCCCGGGCCTAGTGGTAAATCCGCCCCTGCCCCCATTTCCAAAGGTGCTCAGCCTCATTTTTTCCTAGCGTCTGATTTAAGATACATATCTACCAAGCCAAAAGCTTAAATAAAGAAAAATAGTTTCTTATTATGCATTTATTTAAGGCAATGGTTGATATATGACAGACAGAAAGTGGTTTTGTAAAAAAAATTAAATCTACTTGCTCTTTCAATCTATATAGCACAGAGATTTCCAGTAAGCCGACAATTCAATAGAGTTTAAACTCCTCACCGAATCAATACTTTCCTAATTTTTTTTCGTCTCGGTTTCATTTCAACAATTCTTTTCATATGTTCTCGTCTTTTGTAGTCCTTTGACTTTTCCCCCGAAATGGGCCAAGAGCCAACTTGAAATCCATTTAGTGTACGGAGTGCAGACATTGGATGGAAGCTTACACATATTTGCTCCTATAATATGTATGTCTCTACATATGAGTGGCTAGATGAATGCTAGTGCAATCTTGAAGATTTTGAAAGACGACGTGGAAAAGACTTTAAACCATTTTGAGTTATTGGAATTTGCAGTTGAGCATGCGATGCGGGAGTCCTTAAACGACTTTACGGCGACTTATGCTTGAACATGATATGAAATCTATTGAATGATTTTAGCTTACGAGCTATTGGAAGATTTGAATTGATATGAGAGTCTTTGATGCTATTTCATATTGCATATTACTGAAATGCAAAGAAGAATCAATCAGGCATTCTCTGATTTATTAAATGTCTCATGCAAGTATCTCTAGGAAGTCAATTATAAAACTTTGACAAGAAACTAAAACTTTTCGTTGTGCATGTTTTATGAATCGGAAACGTTATTTCAACTGTCTGATATAAAGTATGTAGTTCTTCAGATGGCGATAATAAATTTAGTCATTGTACCAATGCAATTGCCAGACATAGTGGCGACAACATCAAAAAAGAACCTAGCCAATGATTTCATCAAACAGAACTAATGCAGTAGTAAGGATAAAAGGTGCTCAAGACTAGCATGTAATGCTGAAATTTCCTTGAAGCTTTGATTGACTAATTTTCGACACATTATTTCACAAATCACATTCCTCTTTGACATTTTGTTGGAAAATATAGAAAATGATTGAAAATCGATAAAGTGCACGTCTCAATTATAACAAATAAGAATAATTTAACCAGTTATGACCACTCAATTATTATCGTGAATTTCGTATTGGAAAAAACGACTTTTTTCTCTTCTTTTTCTACGCTAATGCCAAAGCTTAAAGTATTGCCCTTTGAAGCAAATGCTTAGCTATACGGCGATAAACAGACACATATTGGAGAAGCCGATATCAATTGTTCCAGTATTCTTTAAGTGTCAGTAAAGCTATAATTTGACAATTAATGGAGTGCTGGTATTATGCCCAGTCGCCGGCTGTGAAGACATTACAAGGCGAACCAATACAACCATGAGCACAGAGTGATTCGAAGCCGCTGCTTCAGACAGGTGCGTTAGCAAGCTAAGCTATCGGCCGTAGTATCCTCCTAATCGATGCAAATTGTAGGTGAGAAACAATTGACTTCCTCCCCTGGCACTTCGTATAATGCTCGTGCTTCTCTGGATGCTGCTTCTATTATCTCCCGAATGCAGGTGAAGAATTTATTTCTCGGTCTTTTTATAGAACCACAGCCGGACAAGATGCCACATATATCCAAAGGCAAATTCGGTTATGATTCACTTTTGTTACTGAGTCGAAAACTCACGTGGGACAATCTTGACCCTCAACAAATATCTTCTTTCTATTGTACTGTCAGCACTGCTATTACTGATCTATTGAAAAAGAACTTTTGGCCGAGTTGAGTATTCGTTAACGATTTTGTCAGAATTCCGGCCACGAATTTTCACTCCAGGCCATCGGAAAAAGGGGACCTTGAACCAACATCTGAAAATTTAGATTAATGACAAAAAGGTCTCCTCCATGTCAGTGTTGCATGTTTCCTCAATATACATCCCTTGTAGTAGCCCCAGACTGATCTATGAACGTTTCTTTGCGGAACTTTTGTTCTACTTTAATGGTCACTTCCCTTCTGCTTCCGTACTTTTTGTGATGGCTCTAAAATCTCTTCATTGGATTGTGATGACAGTTTTTTGACAGTTGTTTTGGCTTCAAGGAATATTTCACTCGCAACTTCTTTCGTTTTGCACCTTGGCTAACTTTTTCAATTCAACAGTGTATCCAATACTAGCAATAGGACCCTAGACTTTGTCCTGACTAATCTTCCTTTTTCTTCATTTGACTTGAGTACCTCTTTATTTTTATATGTGCGCCCTGATTCACAGCATCCTTCAAGTGTAAAGTTAAATCCACTTCTGGTCTTCGTTTTAATTTTGAAAAGGTGAATTAAACTGTTTTGTCAAACGAAATAAATAGTACTAACTATAATAATATATTTTCTTCGGAGAGCTAAGTGTTGATGATGCACTCTACAATTTTTTCTTTTTCTTGTCCAACTTAATTTTCTATTATAATCCTTATTATCGAAGTGAACACAGTTCCGACCTCTTTGGTTCACTGTCGATGTCACGATTGCTCTTTAAGCCAAAGGTTTGTTTAAAATTTGAAAGATTACGGGCTGCTGCTAAAGGGATAGCCTATGACTTTAGGCGAGCTTATTTTAAGCATGTCAAAGCTTCTATTACATCCAACAACTCTAAGCATTTCTGGTTTTATATGAACTCTCTTAAAACATCCTCTGATATTCTTTTTGTTATATGTCCCCATGATACATTTGGTTTTTTCTATAAATAGAATTGAGTTGTTTGCCCATCTCTTCACTTTTTTCAAATCCGATCACAGTCCTTCTACGCGTCAATTAATTTTTTCACGCCTACTTGTTCCCTGTCTTCTTTTTTATTAACTCTTTGGAAGTCAAATTATTAACAAGATCATTTACCGCAAGCACTGGCTTCAGCGCAGGTGGAATTCCGAATCTAATTGCTAAATCCCTTCAGCTTCCTTGTGTCTTCCTCTGTCAACAATTTTTAATCTAATCATTTCAACCGGTACCTTCCCATCACTTTGGAAATCTGCCAACATATACTTACGTATTTCCCATCCATAGAGCTGATGATATTTCTTATATCACTAAGTATCGTCCGATACCCCCTTTGCTCTGTTTTCATAAACTCCTCGAAAGATTTGTCTGCAATAGAGTATACCCTTTCATCCAGCTTTTGCTACCTAGTGAATAGCATGGGTTCATCAAAAATAAGTCAACGGTAACAAACTTATGGACGTTTACAAACACCGTTGTGCCAGAATCGACCAGCTAAAACAAGTGAATGTTCTATATACACACTTTGACAAAGTTTTCAATTCTATGACATTCTTTTGTCAAAGCTAGTTGGGATCAATCTCTTCACTCTCATTTTTTCTTGGTTCTCTTCCAAAACAATTTGGATGTTTTAGCTAACTGGTGCGCTGTGAATTCCCTTACTCTGAATGCTGCGAAGTGTCATCTACACAACCTCCCCTCTGCTTTTCCTTACTCTGTTCTAGGCTCACCTCTCAATACTTTAGATCGTTTCAAGAACGTTGGCGTGATCTTTGACTCTTAGTTTTAATTCAACCAGCATGTATTACACATTACTACCAGTGCCTCTCGTTTTATAATCATTAGATCCTTTAAACCTTTTGTCAGCCTCGCCACCTCTTTGTATCCCTTTTTCTCTTCCGTCTGTAGTGTTCTAGAATTTATTGCCAAATTAGGTGTTCCCATTATAGATAATTCGATACAGTTGAAGATGTGCAACGCCAATTCACTCGTCCGTAAGAGAAACTAACTCTACTTTAATATTCATTTTGCCCGTACAGACACCTTTTTTTACCCAGCTAAAAGTTTTCCTCGTCAGTTAAATAGATTAAACCTTCATCCTCTTTTCAAAACATTATCTGTGTTCAAAAGTGGTTTGAAAAATAACGATCTTTCATATACTTTGAGTCGGACCTAATTTACTCCACTGTATTTGTTTCTTTTAATGGCCAATTTAGCTTAGGTTTTTTTTGCCTTGTTAATTTACTATCCGAATTTATCCATGTTCTTAGTTTCACATGTTTTTTTTTTGTTTTTTATCTAGCCTATAATTGGATATGTTTCTGTTGATTTGGACAATAAATAGATAAAGAAATAATGTTATTAACGTTTACGCTTTTGCCAAATCCGTGCAATTTTGCAGCATCATTCTCCTTTATCATTCATAGCATCATTCTCTTCATCATTCTCTTTCTCTCTCGCTTTTAATGAATTCGAAGAAAATTATTTGTTTCTAAAGGTAGAAACACACTGCTGTCACGTCACGTGAGCTCACATGCCATCACATCAGCTGACCTCACGTGCCATAGATCTGCAGTACCATTTTGTACGCTTAGAAGCACACTGGTGGCGCGTCACGTCACGTCACCCGGACTCATGTGCTGTCACGTGAGCTCACGTTTTTGATAATCTGCAAATTTAGATTTTTGAGCTCACGTGACAGCACGTTTAACATGTAAAGTATATTTTTGAATGTCGTATATGGCGAAATAAGTACTGATTAATCAAAATATGCATTATAAGTGCATATATGCGACGCAAATATGTGTGACGCAAATATGTGTTTGTATATGTATTTTCTAATTGAAATCGTAGTTTTAGCCAGTTTTAGTCGATCAACTTAAATTAACTGCAACTCACGTGAGCTGGTATCATGACGCAAGTGTGTTTCCAAGCGTGAGCTCATGCCTCCACACGCATGACGTGACAAGGCGTGAGCTCACGTGACGTGACAGCAGTGTGTTTCTACCTTAACCTTTCGTTCCAAATAACCTCTGATATTCAAGTAATTTTAGGCATGTGTTTTTTTTGCTCCGGCGCAGAACAGAATAGAACAATGGCGCAAAAAAACGCTCCAGTACAGAACAGCTGATGCATTCGTTAAGATTTCTAAAGGTTGCTGTATTCGCTGTGGTAGCGCAAAACAGCTGAAAATAAAGGGAGAAAATAACGAGTATAAACTACGACAATCGATAGAAAATATAAAAAGAACTAACAGAAAAGTACCTCTTTTAACTTTTTTCACATTTTGTGGGCGTTTTCCAATTTCTTAACTACCAAAACATTCAACATAACCTTGAAAAACCCAGAGCCACCTCATGGTCAAAAAGATAAGTTCTCATGAGCTTTTCTTTTTTCTATCAGCACGTTCTACAGTTCAGCAGGTGAACTACCCTTGAGGAATAAAATTGATGTACTAGTGAATTCACTGGTACGCGTATACTCTGTTCTCTGCTGGATGGAGCAAAAAAAAAACGCGCCTATTAGGTGCGTTTTTTAAATCTCCTATCAATAACAGTCGCGTGTCTAGCAGCATTGTAGCATTGTTCTGTTATGGATAGGGTTAGTTATATATTTATATAGTTATATAGTTATATAAATCTTATGTCTGCCATATGTATTCTTGATAGTCATTGCATTCTAAGCATTTTCAATGAAAATTCATCTTCTACAAAACACAGCTGACTACCTACCTATAAACGCAACCATTCCTACGTCTTCACACTTTCATACCTAACTCGAGTTGATTAAAATTCGAGAAATTTTCGCCACCTCAACCTAGTCGAGTTTATTAAAAGCTACAAGACATCCTGCAAAAGTTCCTTAATTAAATTAATCACATTTTAGATACTTTGGATCAACGAGCGATAAGTCTACCGTTCCTGACGAAAATTTCACTGTTCATCATTTTCCAAACATTCACACCAAATTTTAATTAGAAAGTTGTTTGTTGCGCCCCACAAGTCGACATAGGGTTGTGAAAGTTATGAAAATTTGTTACAACCGTAAATATCGCGACATTGACAGATTATACTCTCGAAATTAAATTCCTTATCAAATTCGTTTCGAATGGCAATCTAATTACAGAAACAAAGCCAACATCATGATGTCAAGCTGGTGTTGATAATAGTCGAACGAAAATACTAACCTGGACGTTAGAAGGGTGACACGAGTGCCGGACGGTGATTGTAAATAAATGACAATGTCACCTCGTCGTTGTGATGTTAAACTGATTTTCGCTTGAACGTGTTCCAAAAAGTTTACGCCCATACAGTGTTTGACGGTGAGCTGAAGTGTGATGTAACGTTTTGCTGGAATCATTCTAAAAAGTGAAATATGAGAGTGTTAAATTGAAATAATGGAAATAAATTGGTATTGACAGGATTTTGCGCAACTTTTTTCTAGAGGAGAGTTAAATATATACATATAATTGAAAGAACTTATAATAACGATACATAAAAACAAAAAATCTTAAACTACTGGTTTTTGATGAAAAGATAACTACGTACAGGTTTTGTAACTAAATACATTAAGTATGTACGCGTGCACAGGGGCTCACAGCTTAAATGATGTGAACACTTTTTACGATTAAAAACTCCAGAGAAATTAAAATCCTTTTTTGAAACAAACAAAATATTTCAGCTTGCGGTTTTATTTATTATTTCCAATAAAAAATACAATAAAAAAAATATTCCAAACACCAAAAATGTCCTTTACTTCAAACTTATAACATTTTTTTTATTCAAAAATTTATTAAATATTTAGTCGGATATCCTGATTGTTTCAACATCGGTTTGAGGCGATATGGCATTGAGTGCACCGACTTTTTGGTGGCTCTCATTCCTCTTGAAGTGCCCTTTTAAAGTCGTCCTTACTGCATATCGAATGTTTTCCGATGCCATCTTCTAGCTTTGACCATAAATGGGTCGATAACATTTAGATCTGGCAACTGAGCAGGCGTTTTAATATTGTTTGGGTGACTCCAAATCAACCACGTTTGCAATAGTTCCGAGGTGCTCATAAAACCGGAAATTGTCCTTGATGTGTGATTTTTCCGCACTCTGCAGTAGATTATCTTTGGAATTTGTTCAGGTTCCCCTCAATGAACACCAAGTTTCCCACACCGGAGGATGCCATACACTCCCACATCATCACGTGTCCACCACCGTGTTTTACTGTACTGCATAAATTCCGTGTTTGAAGTTCAGCATATGGTTGTCTCCACATATAACCCCTTCCATCGTTTCCGAAAAGGTTAAATTTGCTCTCATCCGCGAAAAGAACGGTATCCCAGAACGCTGTACCTTTCATTAAATGTTCACGAGCAAATTCCATTCTGTTTGCCTTATTTTTAGCACTAATATAGGGTTTTTTCTGGGTACTGTTCCATTAAAATTCGCATATCTTCAAATTCTTCTTACGGTTTCTGGGTTACACTTTTTATTGAGATTTTTTACCGCTTCCTGCGCTAGTTTTGGTGCGCTCAGATTAGGATTTTTTTTCACCTGTTCTTCAATCCAGCGAGAATTGGAAGGGGAAAATATTTTATTGCACGCTGTTCTACCCTTATTTTCTATGCGATTATCATGGAAAAAACCATTGAATTATGTGCTGAACTGTAGACTTTGATTTGCACGTGATTTTCGCCATATCTCTCTGAGTTTTTCCTTTTTTGTAATGTTCAATAATGAGCTCACGCTCTTCAATTGCTGTTCGCCGACCCATTTTCAAATAAACTGTTTATTCCTACGTCTACTGATCAGTCCAAATGGTAACAAAGTTTCACTAGAAATCCTTATCGCACTCCACGGCTAAAATAACAATGAAAATGCAGAAATGCGTAACACACATCGTTATATGTAGGCTCTTTCAATGGCGCATCATTTAAGCTGTGAGGTGAAATTTGGTATTTATAATGAACTTTTATTTTTTTGTGCTGATTGGATTATTTGTTTGTTGTTTTTTTTTTCTTTGGAAATAGTAAACAGAACCACAAGCTGAAATACTTTATTTGTTTGAAGAATTTTCCTCGTAAGAAGTACTCACATCACTTAAGCTGTGAGCCACTGTACAAACAAATGTGGAATTGCATGATTATCAGGACAGACAGTAACAACATTAAAAATTATTATCAAACGCATTTCGTAAATTTTCATTCGTAACGAAAACATTAAAACTTAAAAAAATATACATATACACTGCAGGCAAAAAGTTTAAGACCACATCGCAGAAATGAATCACAGTTAGATTTATAAAACTCCAAGTACCTTTTTTTTACAGTAATTGCCTGTTTTAAGGAGGGTTGCTATGAAGGGATTTAAAATGTACATGAGATTTGGAAATCTCAGTCAGGGTAATAAAACACGCTGGGTTTTTCCCACTTTAAAGACTTTAGGTGTCTACAATTTTTTAAAGTAATTAAAATAAACCTTTGAAATTTCTGGGAATATGGATTTGAAATGTTGTGAAATTCCTATAAATAGGTACCTTATCCTCAAAATATTTCATTTGTGAGTTTTGACAAGTAATACGGATTGTTATTTTCAGCGAATTTTATTCTGTGCACTTGTGATATTTAATTATTGGTAGTTTTTAGCAAAGTTTTGGCAAAATTTCTGTTCAAAATGCGAAAAGCGCGCAATATTAAGCCGGAAGTTAGAAGTGTGATTGTGGCGCTTCATAAACAAGGAAGGTCAGAAAGACAGATCAGTAATGAAGTAAAAATTTGAAAGACTGCTGTACATAATGCTATCGTTAAATTCAAGGACTGTGAAAGTTATTGTGATGCTGTAAGGAGCGGACGACCCAGAATGACAACAGAAGCAAAGGATAAGACTCTAGTGCTTATGAGCAAAAGGGATCGAAAGTTAACTGCACCGGAAATTGGAGCAGAGCTCAACGCGGGACATTCAAAGTCCATAAGCTTGTCAGCTGTAAAAAATCGTCTAAGGGAAGCTGGACTCGTGGGGCGTGTAGCAGCCAAAAAAACCTCTGCTTCGAAAAGGTAACAGACAAAAGCGGTTAGAGTGGGCACGAACTCATAGCCAGTGGATAATTGAAGACTGCTTTGGATAAATGAATCAAAGTTTGAAGTTTTTGGCTCCAAACGGAGGGTTTATGCCAGGCGATCTGCTGGAGAAAGAATGGCCGCGAACTGTGTAGTACCAACAGTAAAGCATGGAGGTGGTTTTGTTATAGTTTGGGAGTGCTTTTTGCTTGCTGGAGTGGGTGAATTAGTTTGAATTGATGGCACGTTAACTAAAGAACGTTACAAGGAAATCTTGCAGAACACGGCCATACCATCAGGTTGGGCGACATTTCACCCTTCAACAGGAGTAATGAGCATATAGGAGTAATTCTTTATTAATGACCCCAAACACAGTTCTAAATTATGCAGAGGATATTTAGCTGATATGGAGAATGATGGAATACTATTGAATATGACCTGGCCCCCCCAATCACCTGATTGTAACCCAATTGAATTGTTATGGGAGGAATTAGATAGAAGGGTACGTCAACGCTTTCCGACGTCAAAGCAACACTTGTGGGAGCTTCTTCAAGAAAGGTGGAATAATATCTCCTAAGATACTGTAAGAAAATTAGTTGAAAGAATGCCAAGGATTGCTAAAGCAGTAAAAAATGACAAAGGAGGATATTTTGATGAATGTAGAATTTAAAGTAGAAAAAGATTCTTTTTGTTTATTATAAATTTTGACTTGTAAACTGGAAAAACAATAAGCTGACATTTGACAATTACATAAAAAGTAATCAATTATATTTTATCTAGAAATAAATAAATTATCCTTCATATGTGACGAAATATGTTAAGCATTAACGCAATAAACTACAAGGGTAAACTTTAAATACGATTAGTTCAGAGGGGACCATTTTCTTAGACAAACCGAATTTGTAAAAATAAATCAAAGAAAAGAAATTAGTATACGGAAAAATGAACGTCGCATTTATATAAAAGGATTAGTAAGTTTAGACAAGGTTGTAAAATTTTATGGTGTACACAAGCAATAAATTCTTTAATCAACGAACATTCAGTAACGTATTCAGTTAATGTCAAAGACCCTTTAGGCTTGCATGTTATAACTAGTATTAATCCAATACGCCCGATTGACCAATAAGGATTTAAGTTCTCAAAATAAATGCTTAATGAAGGTTTAAGTTCTTGGAACGGATCGCCTAACACTTTCTGCCCTACCTACTCAGAGCCTATTACGTGGGGTATGTCAAAAGACCTTCAAGTGGGCGCGCGGCGTCGAATCGACCGCACATGTAACATTATTGTTTGTAACTTCGAGTGTTTTCGTCACAAATATTTCTGGCCTCAAGTACCCTCTTCTTAGTTCAATATAAATAAAAAAAAACTATATACGACCGTTCTCCGTAGGCCCCGTGTTGAATAAATACCTTTTGTTTCAAACGTGTCGTAGGCGTCGATAAGACTACACGCGCCCGTAGTCCAAAAGGTTACGCGCGACTGTATTTGCGCAAATTACTTTTTCTTGTGTTTTGAACGAAGTTCGTGTTTTATAGATATTTTTAGTAAAAAAATGGCCCGTAGACTCCGCAGTAATTCCCAGATAACTGCATCTAATGGAAGAAGACATAGAGATTGAATCTGTTCTCAGTGATGAAGGTTCAGAAGTTTCCGACCACATTTCTGAAGTAGAAAGTGACGAAGAAATTGAATCGATAGGAGAATCAAGCAGCTTAAGTTCAGACGAAGATGTGCCTTTATCGGAGAGAAGTAGTTTTTACACAGGACGTGACAAGGTGACAAAATGGAAAAAATCTAATAACAACAGGGTAAGACGTCAAATACAAAATATTCTTACGGAAGATTCAGGCGTTCGTACAAACGGTGTAGGAGTGACAACATTTGATAAAGCCTGGAATTTATTTATAAGTGAAAATATTATTGAAGAGATTGTCATTCGTACGAATGAGTTCATACAAAAAAAAGTTCCAATGTACAACCGACCCCGCGATTGCAAAACTACTGATGCGGTTGAAATTCGAGCAGTATTTGGTCTGCTGTACATCGCAGGGGCTATGCGTAAGTCACATACAAATTTAGAAGATTTATATGCTACTGATGGCACAGGTGTATCTATATTTCCAACAACCATGTCGCTAAAAAGAATAAGATTTCTACTCAACTCGTTGCGATTCGATGATTCAACTACACGAGCGTCTCTACGTGCTCAGGATAAAGCTGCGCCAATAAGAGGTATTTTGGAAAAATTCACTGCGAACTGTTTATTGCCTTATTCAGTGGGGCAAGACGTTGTAATTGATGAAATGATGACAGGCTTCCGAGGTAAATGTCCTTTCAGACAGTATATGAAATCAAAACCTGATAAATATGGTATCAAACTTTATCCTTTGGTGGATGCGACTACTTTTTATGTTTTGAATTTAGAGCTTTATGCTGGTAAGCAGCCGGATGGCCCCTATCAGATGAGTAATACTGCAATGGACGTTGTAAACAGATTAATTACACCAATTTCTGGGACTGGACGGAATTTGACAATTGATAATTGGTACACCAGCATCCCTTTGGTAGAAGATTTGGCCCGAAATCACAAGATATCAGTTGTGGGTACCTTGCGCAAAAATAAGAAAGGAATACCACCATGCTTCATTTATAAAGGTAGACCTGAACATTCAAGTCAGTTTGGATTTTCTGACACCGCAACACTTGTTTCATATGTGCCAAAAAAACATAGATCTGTAGTACTAATATCATCACTACATTGTGCAGCTGAAATAGATGAAAGTACAAATGAAAAGCGAAAGCCAAGCATCATAACTTTTTATAACAAAACCAAAGGTGGTGTCGATGAAGTTGATAAAAAAGCAAAGATGTATTCCACTTCTAGAAAAAATAATAGATGGCCATTGACAGTCTTCTTCCGTCTCTTGGATATTGCTGGAATAAATGCCATGGTTATCTTGAGGGGAAACGGAGTGGTTATAAAAAAAGGCGAATGTACCTACGAGCATTAGGGATAGAACTGACAAAAGAGTACGTATGGAGAAGAGCTACAATGGTCAACCTCCCGAGGAAACTGAAAATAAATATTACAGAGCACTTGAACATTAGTACTGAAGACAAAAGCGATAAACCAATCACAAGTTCCAATACAACCAGAGGAAGCTGCAAAATATGTCCAGCTAAAAAAAGAAGACAATCTAAGACAAGTTGCACATATTGTCTAAGAAATATTTGCAGGGATCATACAACATTTGTTTGCAACGAATGTTACCATGAAAAAGAGACTGATGAGGAAAATAGCTAACTATATACCAGCTTTTCTATACCTAATTATAATTTTGATCTCTAAAAATAATAATAATTTGATTGGCAAAATCGTTTTATAATTCAGTGATTATTTGTAAAAGTTTTTTTATTTTTATTTCTTGATATTGATTGATTTCTAGTTATAATTCATGGATTGCCGATTTGTTTTGTAAGTGTTTAAAGATTTGTATTTTATTTTATTTTGATATAAATGAGTAAGATTTATGAACTAAAATCGAAACCCAACCCAAAGATAGTATACATTTACTTTAAATATCAATTTAATGGCAATAACTAGAATTAAAATAATGTTCTACATCTAAATACATTGCTAATTGAAAGAGAATTGTTTAAGTTATAAAAAAATAAATCATTATTTAACTATTTGTTGTTTTAGATCCTTAAAATCTCCAATACGTCTTTTAGGTTACGCGCGACTACTGCTGTTCTAAAAGGCCACGCGCCTACTTGAAGGTTAAAAAGTTACATGACATCAATTAAACTGTTAGCTCCTCTAAGCCATCATATCAAAACGCTATCACAATTTCTTTGGAACGAAAATCGAATAATCATACATAAAATTTAACGGCAAGCGTTCATTTTTCATTCATGCTTAATTCATGTCTAGACACCAAAGGGCTAATATATACGCAAATCATACATATTATGCGGCTCAAAATATTCATCTAATCGGAGAATTCAATAGAACGAATCCATACGAAAATTATCAAAACACGCTAGTATATATGTCAGAACTTATTATCATGTATCAGGTGGGCTTGAAAATACACGTTAAAGAAAAAGTTTAAGTTGCTAATGAGTATGTGACTGATTTTCAAATATATACTATGAGCATCAAAACTGAGTGCACACTTTCCAAATTTGTTTTTGAGCTTCAATAAAAAACAAAATACCGATTGAAAAATATTTCTGATTGAGGAATATGAAACCTTTATTCGTTTAAAACAATGTACTAAAAAATCAGTTCCATATATTCAATAACAAATAATTTACAGAACAACAAAAACAATAAGTCAATGAAACACGAGTCTAATAATATATATAATAATAATCATATAATAAAAATTCACATAATAATTTTAAGAAAAACTAATATTTGGTTTGACCGCCCTTTGCCTTTAAAACAGCTTCCAGTCTTCTAGGCATGGATTCTACTAATTTTCTGATAAATTCTGCTGGTATATTATCCCATTCTTCCTTAAGAGCATTTTCAAACTTTTTTTGCTTGTGATTAGACATTGCCGAATTTTCTTGTCTAAATAATCCCATAAATGCTCAATGGAGTTGAGGTCTGGGTATTGGGGGGATGATCCAATACCTTAGGAAGATCCACATCCTAGGCAATTCCAATTTCGGAACACTGTCAGCCATATTTCGCTGCCAAATATTGAGATAGCCTTGCTTATCTATTGTATTATCAATAAATTCAAGGTTTCCAACTCTCGATGCTGCCATTCACCCCCAAACCATAACAGATCCTCCGCCATGCTTCACTGTGCCGGAAACATTTATGTCATGGAACTCAGTATTTTTAGTTCGCCAAAGTTTTTTATTTGTATGCCCGCCAAATATTTAAAATTTACTATCATCAGAGAAAAAAGACGTTTTTCCGAAAATCATAAGTACAGTTTTTATATTTTTAGCATAATTTTTGGGTTTTTTCTTATTCGCTTTAGAAATAAACGGCTTCCTTCGTTGTGCTCTGCCATGTACCCCATGTTCATTCAATATTCTTCGAACAGTGGAGGCTGAAACGGATTGATTGTGTATCGCGGAATAATTTTTAGCTATTTTTGCTGCACTTGAACGTGGATCACCCTTAACTTCTTTCACTATATTTCTTATTTCTTTTCTATTTAATTTCCCTGGCCGTCCAGATATTTTAAAATTGTCCATAATTTGGAATTTGTTGTCTTTGTTAATAATTTTTTTAACTGCAATGTGTGGTCTTTATACCATTTTTCCAATTTCCCGTAAACTTTTACCTTCACAATGCGAATTCACTATAATTTTTCGTGTTTCTGGCTCAGTTTCTTTCCTCATTTTCACACCTTTCTTCTAGTACGTTTTAAATTAAACTGACTCCTTCAATAATGACTTTACCATGAATTCTTGCGATTGCTGTTTCCTAGAAATTAAATTGAAGTTGTATTCCGTTATAGTAAAAGATCCGTGACTTTGTTTACAGCTAGAATCTAGCAACGTTTGAACAAGTGTACACTTACTTTTGATTCATATTTCATTGAATTTTGGTTCCTCTGTAGATTTTTTGTTATTTAATATATGGAATTGATTTTTTTGTGTAAAGTTTTTAACAAATAAAGGTTTGATATAATTCAATCAGAAATATTTTTCAATCGGTAGTTTTTTTATTGAAGCTCAAAAACAAATTTGAAAGGTGGGCACTCACTTTTGATGCTCACAGTATTATTTGCAAGGAAAATTTTGTTTGTATTTCTATTCAAACGAATCTCGCGGAGGCGAAAAAAATCAATAGAGTATTTCCAATGTTCATTTTTAAGGGTTTGATACATATCAATTTCTACGGATATTGGTTGAAACATAAATACATTTTTGAATTTGGGAAGCCTATGAATATATGTAGGAATTTCAAAATATGCAGTTTCTAAGGGTAAAAGTGGTCATTAAACAAATGAAATGAACCAGAAAAAAATTGATCAATACTTTTCAAGTAGTACTTTATAATATTACCTCTAATGAACGAAACTTGAGAAAATAGACTATGCATTTTATTTTTTGATTTCAGATCTCTCTTTAAATTATGGGAGAAACTACTTTGTTAGGCAACTAGCAACTTCTAGCTTACACGGGATCAGCCAGCTGTTTCAATTTTTACGTCCTTTTGAAAACAATCAAGGGAGAACTGAGCATTTCCCGCTATCGGTTTTTGGATTCAAAGGAGAGATTAAACTTACTACAATTATTAGATTAAAATGAACTATAATAAGCTCATAAGTCTGGTCATTTATCGTTGATTTTAGAACTATATTTAAGGATTATTGGCATTTTTTTGCAGGTTGAATATAAAATCAATCATCATGTCTCATTGATAAAAAGGTACAAACACAAAATTAAAAAAAAATGACACTACATTGAATTTGTAGTAAATAACGAAAACATAATGTATAGAGACAAAAGATTGATTGTATGTTAAAAAAAATATATAAGCGATTAATTTACACTAAATTAATTCAAATAAGTGATTAATACTGACAATTTCAGATGATTTTCTGGCAGAAACTAATGTAATGCGCTAATAACATATATAAATCATTAAATATACGTCGTGGCCACAATTATTTACACAACGCTAATCATGAAGAAAAATTTGAATGAAACCAAAATAACTCCTTCAATTTTTATTACAACAAAATGAAATTTTTAAGTTATTCATTGTCAAATTCATAGTTACTTGACACAAGCAAAATTGAAATAAAATATTACAGAACAAAAATAACAATAATAACTAAGTGGCCAAAACTATTTGCACACCCGTCATTACGGCCAAAATTATTTGCAATGGATGGTTTCCGCCTCGTTTTTCCGAAAAATCTGGGAAAAAGGCAAACTAATGGTTAGCCTTAATAAAAAACGGGTAATTTGTGACCATTACCTAATACTTGGTGTTGCCTCCCTTGGCACGAATAACCGCTTCGAGTCTTGCTGGCATTGAATCAACTTAATTCTATATAGTGTCGATGGATAGGACCTGCCATGCATTTAAGATGTCTTCCGAGGCTTCAGCTGCCGATTTTCCAAACTTTTGAGGAATTGTTGATTTCATCAAATGCCAGACATGCTCAATGACATTCAAATCAGGGTTTTGTGGAGGCCATTTCATGACTTTTTGCCCAACGTCCGATAAAAACTGTTGAATGCATTTTGAAGTATGGATTGGTGCATTGTCCTGTTGTAGTATAAAATCAGGATAAATCAAATAATTGCCGGCAACAAATGCAACTTCGTTCAATATTTGGAGGTATTCAGACGAACGCATCTTTGTTGGACAATCAACAATTGGACCAACCCCATTGTAACAAATACAACCCCATACCATTATTTTACCACCATGTGAATGGCGCGTAGGGATACTGACGGCTTGATTTTTCTTTTGCTGTGCATTGGAATAGTAGAAATGTCTACCGTACGTTCCGTCCAATGACATAGCACTTTCATCTGTCCACAAAATTTGTCTCCAAAATTCGACTGGCTTATTTCTGTGCTCAAATGCAAACTGCAAGCGAACTTCCCGATTCTTTGGAGAGATGTACGGCTGTTTTCGGATGACGTATGCTTTTATTCCTGCCTCGGAAAGTCTTCTACGTACTGTTGTTCTACTGATTTTGTCATTTCTGTTCTCGTCAATACTTTTTATTGTGTTATTGATCTTTTCGCGACTATTTCGCTGCATACACCGACGTATTACAGTATCTTCCCTTTCACTTGTCGCCCTCTTTCGACCTCTTCCTACTGCATTTTTAACACTGCCAGTTAAACGTTGTTTTTTTACCTGGTAATAAACGCTCCGCCTGTGACATTTAAATTTTTTGCCAATTTCCTTAGCGGAAATACCGCTATTAAATTCAGCAACGATTGCCGCCCGCTTTTCGATTGAGAGTTCAACGTTTCTAGGCATTTTCACTGTCACTAACTAGTTTATTACAATGAAATCTAATGTCAACTGATGTCCAACATTTGTTCCAGCTTTATCACTGATCGAAACAAACTCGAAGAATTACCGTTAATTTTCTGGAAAATTTTTCTTAGTGTCTGCAAATAATTTTGGCCATAATGACGGGTGTGCAAATAATTTTGGCCACTTAGTTTTTATTTTTATTTTTGTTCTGTAATGTTTTATTTCAATTTTGCTTTTGTCAAGTAACTATGAATTTGGCAATGAATAATTGAATAAAATTTCATTTTGTTGTAATAGAAATTGAAGGAGTTATTTTGATTTCATTCAAATTTTCCTTCATGATGCGTTGTGTAAATAATTGTGGCTACGACTGTATAATATAAATAACTTTAATAGAGGCTTGTGTTTCTGACACTAAAATGCTTCGAAATTTAATATCCTACAAAACTTTTTAGGGCAAAATGTGCGTGTAATGAGTTAGAATCTAAAGCTATTTTTGAATAATGGTTATTTTGAATAATGGGATACGGACGATATTATCTTATTATGAAGAATACGCGAAGAGAAATTTTACGATTATCATATACATCTTATATCATACAATTTCGAAGTAAAATATTTTGTTATTTAAATGTATTTGTGTAAGTTATTATCATATGAAAAGGGACTGCCAGCTATGTCTTTATTCATCTGACAATAACCAATGTAAATACATCCAAATAATTATTAAAACTAACATATGACGATTCTGTGAGCATATAGTGCCAGATCTACTAAATTCTACAATTAATTTCAACCGATTTTCGCTTGATAAACAGAGCAACCAACAAGTCTTTCAATTATAAACTCTGACAATCACATTAATTCATCCAGTACTTAGTTGTGCAAAATCCTTTAAATTTCTTGATTAACCATCACTTCACTTACTGTTCAACATGCGGTGCATTAATTTCGCATCGCTGTTGCTCCGGAACAGTTTGCCATGTCGTTGCCAGTTTGACCATAGCAGCGGCATCCATCAATCCGTAACCAAACGAGTGGCTGACTCGACGCCCGACACCATTCTTCGTCCAACTCTGATCCTTTAGGTTACCGGGCTTTGCTGTCCGTACCACAATATGCTGTAAATCACGCCAGGTTAGATTCCGGTTTGCTTCCAAAACAAGAGCCACGATTCCGGCCGCGAGCGGCGCTGAAGCAGACGTTCCTGTATGCGATGTGGTGCATGAATGATGTAGATCTGTAGTTACAACTTGCTTTTCATTTTGAGCGCCGCTACTATAGGTGGTTGCCAATGTCGAACTACACTTTTCCGAATACCAAGGCACGTGTCCTTCTTCAGTTGCACTCGATATCGAGAGCGTCCATATCGAATTTGTGTATCCATCACAGTTGCAATTATCCAATTCACGTCCGCCATTCCCAGAAGCCCAAATGAATATGCTTCCCTTTCCGTTGCGTCCCTTCGTGACACCCTCGATGAATGCCCGGGTAGCCATATCACCCGGGCCATCTACCGTCTTGCCGTCATCGTCCGGGCCCCAGGAAGCACTATATATATCTATATGCTGCGGATTGAGACTGAGCGACCGAGCTTCAACTGCGTCCGTGACATCGCCATCGAGCATACGGACGCCTCCGACTCGAGCTCCAAATGCTATTCCCACCGAACAAAGCGAATTATTGGCAGTTGCGGCCACTTCTCCAGCACATCGAGTTCCATGTCGGTTTGAATCTGTCATATCGTAATGAGGCATAGGGTCATCGTCATGGCTGTTAACGTCGTACGATGCTCTCGGATCCTAAAACGAGATGAACATGATATGCTGGCAAAGTAATTAGAGTTCGAAATACTTACGTAATTGTGTTCTAAATCTGGATGATCTGACTCTAGTCCGTCGTCAAGAATAGTTACGACTACACCTTTCCCTGTTATTCCCTGCTCCCATGCCGGAATCACATTCATGTCGAGTCCACTGCCACGATTCTGGAAAATTCGAAATTCAAGAGTCAGTTGTTGAAAAAAAACATATGGAAATAATCCAATTTGATAGACTGGGACTAACGGAAAGTTAAAATTACAGTAATTCATCCATGCCATATATGTAGCAGGCAAAAGTCTTACAGAAACTGCTAATCACTTTAGAGATCATATCAGTAACAAGTCAACCATCGACAGTCTCAGTAGAATTATAGTTAATTTCATTACAAATTCCTCAACCGAATATCATCTGAAATTTCCAATTAGTAAGGACTTCTACAAACGAAATCAGATCAGTAAAGATTATAGTTGAGCATGTGGACAAGTGGCCTCTAAGCACAGAACATGTTTCATTACCGAAGCAATATGTAGTAAATCGAATTTCCACAAGTTAACCACCGACCAACATAGTTTCTGGGTCAAAGCGATCATGCATGCAAGTCTCCTTCATTTGCATTTTCATGCAAACAGGACATGAGAATACTGGAATAATAATATCGATGCTGTTCATGTACACACATATCTTAGCATACCTTAGCAAGGGAAGCGTTTGGTGCGGTTGTGGAAGGTAGAGAGCAAAGAACGGGAGCCATTGCTTCGCTCATGTTAATGAAGTGTTCTTCCGAAGATTTTGGTCGCTTTATATTTTGGCATCGAACGCATCGCTGCAAACAAACTGATTATTGCATTGCCTTCGTTGGATTGTGGTTTTGTATACGTTTTGTATCACGAGCGAAAAATTTCGAATAGAGCATCTGTTTGTCGATTTTGCGTCATTTTGAGTAGAATAATGGTGGCGAATAATCAAATATATAAAAAGCATAGTTTGTCCAGGATAGTTTTAGGCATCAACAATGTTAAAAATGAATTGCGTCTCGAATAGCGTACCATAAAAGTGGCAGTGTAGGCAACTTCGTCTACATGAGCGAAGCTTGTCACGGTGTCGCGAATTACTCGTATTTGTATTTTGAAAAGAGGACGATGGAGATTTATGAACCAAATTATTACCGCGAGAGAGCCGCCGTCTGGATTAATCTAGGCTAGTAACATCCTAGAGTTAGTTAGTAATAAGTAAATATACCAGCCGTCATAACCATACACTATGTATATATGATTAATAAGCCTTTAATTTTGTATTTAGTTAGTAGATTGTAATAGTTAGGGTTAGTACCGCCCTATCAACGTGAAAGCAATACGAGAGAAATTGGTACAACGATTGTCGCATAGTGGGCAGACATGTACGAACACCACTAACAAGTATGTCAGAATTTCAACCAACTTCATGTGATATACTTGAAAAATGAGACATGAGCCGTTTTCTAAGTAAGCGGAGAATTCGGAAAAAAATAAGACGGTGGAAGAAAAATAGTTTGAGTGGAGTTGGAATCCCACGAGAAGGCAGGAGGTGTGTAGTTGTTCGAAGTAGACGGAGGTCCAGGAAAAATATCTCGAATATTAATTAGAGTGAAGTTGGATAATTGTTTGAAGTAGACGGAGGTCCAGGACAATCTCGAATATTTATGGGAGTGAAGTTTGGTAATTATTCGGAGTAGACGGAGGTCTGGAAAATCTCGAATATTAATTGGAGTGGAGATTAATTATTGCCCCGAGTGGGCGGATGTCCATAAAAAAAAGTAACAAATATTATTTTTTTTTATATTTTCAATCCAAAATTTCGACCTCGAGCGAGATAGGAGTGCAAAGTCGAGTGACAAGAGCCATCTAGCAGAGCGACCAGCAGGATTCGACAGACTCATCCAGGGGAACCGAGCAAACAACAGAATTTGACGGAAGGGGGCCCCCAGTGCGACAGAAGTAGTAAGTTAATGTGCACATTATGTTTCATTTTTTTTTTGTTTTTTTTTTTTATTCAATACATGATATAGATCTAAGTATGTTTTTCACTAAAATATATTGATGCGATAATATAGAAATTATATGGTTTGAAAGTGAACGGTTTTTTTTAAACTCTGTGAGATTTAATCTGGACGGCGGACGATTTTCTGTTACATCGCGCGATCCTTTTCTGCAGCTTAGTGTTCACCGTCACAACTTCTCGCTTCAGTGCGACGGTGTTTCGGTAGTTCCGGTAAATCGAAGCGAGTGGCGCCCGAACCATCCCGATTTTCGCGAGCAAAGCCGCCCGGAACTACCCCCCCTTTTGTCCCAGTAGGGGAGAAAAGGGGTATTGAACGTGTTATACGGTAATAAGCTCTTTGTGGTAATAAGCTCTTTGTGGTCCAGACTCAACGGATGCTGGAGTGCCCCTTTGCTAGCCCTATACGGCTGGAATGGATTCTCAAGAAATGAGACGGACTGGCTAGTGGGAAGCATATGCTACATAAATTGATTTATCATTGGACACAAAGTGTCATATGGATAAAGGGAAGAAGAATCTGTACAGAGCCAGAAGTGCTGCCAAAGCTGAGCTAGACAGACTAGAGTCAACCAAGCCACAACGAAAGGTGCCGCTATTTGGACGAGTCATACATGAAAGATATACATGAAAATCAAATAGTATCCATCTGGAAACATACAATCTCGGGTCCCAGTTCGTTTTAGAGCTCTAAGTAAGCCAAAAGTTTAACCTTTTTCATTTAGAGGCCAAGTAGCCTGTGGAGGCCTTGCAAAGGCGAAATATTTTAGGATATCTATGAATAGGAGCATTTTGAATCGTTTACCAATCGTGTCACAGATAAGGACCAATCACTTTTAGACTCTTTGAACAATCCTAACGCAAACATACGATGTATCGCCTTGCGCAATAGTTCTTCTTATGCTGGTGAAACGAACGAACGAACGGTCCTTCTCAAGCTTTCTATGTAAAACGATGAAAAATACGATACGAAAATAATATCGTGATTGGTGGATTTGTTGCTGGATGAAAGTTGGCGAGTGATTGCTAAGGATGCCAAAGCTGGATTGTGATTGAACTATTTAAAATTTACGTGCATGTGTAAGAACTAGAATAAGGAAACATAATGTTAGATATGTAAGTTTTTATATTCAAATTTTGCCGCCGTGTATTTTTTAAAATGTTAGCAAAAACTTGTATTGCACCACTATGGTAATGCCACAGAGTAAGAAGTTAGTTCCTACCCAACTAACAATTTGTGCCCATATGTTACTAAATGCAGTTTTTTGACGCGAATACGTCATGAATACTATGTCGAGTCGAAATTGTTTCGTCATTTTTAAGTAAAATTCCTTGATAGGCAAAATTTTAGTAACGAAGTGGTAAAGACTACTTCCGACGCGTCTTTACAGGCATTGCGTCGATTAGGGATTAGTTCCTTCAGTGTGACTTAATCAAAATCCCAATAAGGCACATTGTACGTCAAAGTTACTACACATAATTCCTTTAATACGTCTATGCCTATCTAGGAAACAAGCATGTATTCGTTACGTAGTGGCGCCTATGCCCATGATGATTACGTTCTGATAATTCTTTAAACGTCAATATGGAATCTCACAAATCGGGTTTGATAAAAAAGTCTCCACCGTTCAGGACAGCTTTTATAGAAAAATAAAAAAAAATATAGAGTCCTGCCTAATATAAACTATTCCAATCAACTAGGAATTCAATGTTCAAGTAATACTTTTGATTTGCAACTCAGCAATAAGGGTTTGAGTCCCAATGAAATTTTGTCTCATCCGATAATCATTTCAAAATGAAATACTAAATAAAGATGGTGATATTGTTTGTGAAACCTACTGCGGAGAATCGAAGATGAAACGCAACTTTATGGAAACATTGAAGTCTTGGGCGTTAAGCAAACATTTATTTATTTATTTGGTACGTATTCAATACAACAGGCAAGACTGCCCAATTACAGATTGGATACCACGAACAAAATAAAATAACAAGAACTAAATAATAATATATAAATATAAGCATATAAAATAATTAAAGTTAAAATAAAATAAAGTAATAAAAAATAAAACTAAAAAATTAAGTAAAGTAAAAAAGAAAGAGAAAAAAAAATCCATTACAAACACGAATGTCCAATTCTACAATAATCGACCTAATAAAAAATAGTAAGTAAATGAGTAAATATAAATAAAAGTATGTAAAAAAAACAAATAATTAAAGTGGTAAATTAAATAAAGTAAAATTAAGTAGAAAAAAAGGAGAAAGAATCCATTAAGAAAATAGAAAATAAAACTAATTAGAAAAATATATAACTATACATAAAAATAAAAATATACAAAAAATTCAAGTAATAAATAAGAAAGTAAAGTTAAGTAGAGCAAAAAAGAAAAGAAAGAATCCATTATAAACAAGAAAATTAAATTAATTAAATAGGATCAAACATTTTACTACTAACCATATTTTTGAAAATGGCAATAGATTGTGGAAGAGGACCAAGGTGAAGACTATTGTGAGTGCGTAAGAGTCGCAAAACGAGAGAGTAGAAGAAAGTGTCAGTACGAGCATACGGCACTTCAAATAAAATAGAGTCCCGCTCAATGAACAAAAATGCCAATGAGGAAGAAAGGTAGCCGCGACAGATTTGGAACAGGAAACACTCATCCAAGTAAACTCTGCGCTGCTCAAGGAGAGGAATGTTGAAAAGAGATAGACGCTCACTATAAGGTAAATACGGCAGACTATATTTAAAAAGTAAAGTACGTGTAAACCTGCGCTGAACTGATTCAACCGCGTCAGCGAGGTATTTGAAACGAGGATACCACACTTGACTGCAGTATTCAAGTACAGAACGGACTAGGGTAATAAACAGGTGGACACAGGTAGAAATACTAAATGAATTGTGGCAGGAACGAACCACGAAACCAGCAATTCGAGAAGCTTTTCTAGTCATAGTAAGGACATGAACGTCGAATTTCAGTTTACGATCAAATGTGACCCCAAGGTCTGAGAAATGATCGACACAAGAAAGGAAAGTACCATCAATAGCATAAGGAAAGACATGAGTGTGAAGCTTATGGGAGAAAGACATAGAAAAACATTTGGAAACATTAAGGGACAAACAGTTAATGTTACACCAACCAGAGAGAGCATGCAAATCATCCTGAAGAAGGAGAGAGTCATCAGTATTTTTGATTAGCCGGAAGATTTCACAGAGTTCCAAAATCAATCTTCTTCTATTCCTTCGTGAATGATTTTGTTTACCTACCAAAATATAGTAGAACACTTTTGAATACTCCTACTTGCATTTCAAATGAAAGCAAATGGGGAATGCAAGCTATTGGCAAAAAGTTTGATAGATTTGCTATCATATATTTCTGAGTTCGTTGCGGATAGCTCAAACATGGATTTTTGGCTTATTTTGTGTGATATTGAAGAGGCTCCCAACTCATAAATTATTACAATCGTCATTTATTGTAATGAAATGAAAGAATTTCTCAACCCTTTTGTTACGAGTTATCTTCAATATAAATAAAATGACTGTTTGTGGTAGCAATATTTCAGTGAAAATTGAGCGTTTTGATCGCAATTCTACCACCAGCGCATATATAAAAGGTATATTTACTTATACGTTTTTGTGAACATATATTTCTTACTTGGTATTCTTATAAAGGTTTTGTTAACTTTAACTCATATTACGGCTGTAAAAAATGCACAATTATTGGCGAATATGAAAACTTAATCATGTAAAAAGCAATCAGATGCAGATTTTAATCATGTAAAAAGCAATCAGATGCAGATTTTAGACGACGAGCTGAAGAAGATCATCACAAGGAATGAACACGCTTTGAGAGGCTATCGATTGGCATGATCAAAGATTTTGTTGTAGCCGACCCCACATTTACTGTATTTCGACATTATGTATTATTTACTGTATTTAGACTTTACAACCTCTTATAATTTGCATCCCCGAAAAATATAAATTTGATTCTATATGGCAGGGGTCTTTTGGTCGGATGTAATTGTAGTATGCTTTTTGAAATACACCGCACTGCAAGAACACTTGATTTTATGAAATCCTGGAAGTGTACCAAGTTTCGATCATTTTAAAAGCATGTCGGTTTTATTATTCCTAAAGAATTTTTGCCGGAAAGAATTTACAATCATGTTCTGATTCTATTTTGTGTGGTCAGGATTCGTCAGAGTATTGCGTACTTTTCCTTTCTTAGTATAGCCAAAATATTGATTGAAGATTTTATTATACTGTATAAAAAAAATCATTTTTGGTCAGCACACAACAACAACTAATGTCCACAACCTTTGCCATCTAGGTGATCATGTCATCCGGTTTAGTCCACTGCCAAACTTTTCTTCTTATACATTTGAGAATTATTTGGGTTTTTGTGAAAACGCTTTTAGGCACATTATGGGCACTTCTCGACTCTATATTACTTTGATGGCACTATTAAGTAACAATTTGCCCTAACTGATACTTACAGAAAAATCAACAGTAAGTGAATTATACTTTCGTACGTCTGAGGTACGTGCATTCAAAAGCCTGAGTTTCTGCATTTAGAAATCATACTGCAGTAGTGTGTTAAATAACAAGTAAAAGTGTAAAGAAACGAACAGTAAGATAGAAAAGACAGCGTTGCTTAAACATTTTTTTTTTAATTTCGCTTTATCCTTTGTATCGCGAATAGATATTTTTCAAAGTCTTTTAGAGATTATATCCAACTCCTGCCAACTAGTATGTTGTATGATATGTTTATACTTAAATTATTGTTAAAGAATAGCTTTCAAATTAATTTCATTATAATAGTCGCATTGTTTTATGACTCTATCGAAAGCTGGTTATAACTGTAGTATTGAAATAACAGCAATACTGTTCCACTTGTTGCAGTTTCCAACGATACTTTTCTAACCAGCTCTCGACTGAGGTGCAAAAAACGCAACTAGCATTGGCCAAATTTATGCTACACCAACTGTTTCACCTTGGGCTTCGAGCGCATTTCAAATTAGAAACTAGGTAGTAACGGTGACTTCTAAAAACTACTATGAAGGTATGTACGATATAGTCAAAACTACCATTCGGTAACATCCAAAGGCGCAAAGTGTCAACAATGCCTTGAAATGGCCGATATAGGCACTAACTAACTGGGATTATTTCCTTCAAAGGACAAGCAAGGCGAACCAATTTGGGCAATCATGACGGCTAAGAATTGCACACTACTTTCAAGTTGAAAATATCCAAAATATTAGTTTTGTTTGATGTACTAAGTACAGATTTTTCATGTTTGAACATGCTATACTTGTTTGATAGTGCGAAACTTAGTTTTTGAACAAAGTATAGAATATTTTATCAAAGAAAAAAGTCATATTTTAGCAAAAGCCTGATACAATCGAAGGCACGTGGTACTTTTAGGGAGTATCAACACCACGTTCGCAGTAACGTTTGAATCGTTCGTGTTTTATCTCCATTGGATTCAAAATTTTCAATCAGTATAATAATAAAATCAAACATATGCTTAAATACAATATTGTCTTCATCATATAAATACTTGACACAGAGATAATCATTTTGAATAAACTCTTTGCAGCCCCTGGACACGGACGGTTCAACTTTCTACCATTAGCCCCTTCAATCCTCTCGCGTACAAAGCATGTTAAAGCTGCCTTTACGCCATTTCGATCTCATTGTCAAATTGGAGGGAAACTACTTGGATTTGACCCGATTTGACAATGAGCAGACAAAAAATTACTACCATCCCCTCCAATGTAAATCTTATGGGCATGTCCACTCCATTTCTACTACCTCACTGACTCTTCGTATATCATACAGATAGCTATGAGCGTGAAAGAGAAAGATATTGGGTATCGACAAGAAGATTGTTTGTAAATTTGAAACACTACCAAACATAACGTCGGGATTACGAAACTTTTTGAAAATTGTGACTAAGATTTTACGTTGCTGTTACGTCATTGCGACTATAAGTGTCATATTCTTAGTCGTACGTAAGGCATAATGCTTCGAAACCATTACTAAACGGTGTCGCGATAATGCCGTCACAAGGAAGTAACAACAATGTAACCCTTTCCATGCAATGACTACTTTGTTTCGATGTCATTACTGAACGGCGTTGCTCCAAATCCGAACATACGACGTAACCACGAAGTCGCTGATTCGAAACATTGGTTTCTTTGTAGGCGCAACCTTAGGAATGGAAACGTATCCCCTCCCAAAATGTTCAACAAATTGTTAGTTGGGTACCCAGCGTAATACTTCTTTTTTATAGCGATAAGATTTGCGATATTTCCCCACTGATTGCGAGAAGTAGATAGCAATATCCAAGTCCAAGCTGAAACAAGACAGAAAGTACCCCGCCAAGCAACTCCGCTACGATCAGATACGTTTCTCATTCCCACTAGGCAATATGCATGTGCTTTGCCAAAGATACTATTTTAACGAATGACGATTTATGCAATATTGATTTTCTGAAAACATATTCGGAGTATAAAAATGGTAAGTGGTAAGATAGTTAACGCGGAATACTACTTTCGATATAATATGGCGAGTGAAAGGAATATCTCCGACGCTTTTATGCAATCCACTACAGAGAATTTCGTTTGTCGGCAACAAATGTTCGGTGCGCTTACTGTTTCTTGATGGGATTATATGCACGTCAACACATTCTCACCTACCAGCTAACACAGATATATACATTCTCACCATGCGGTGAGATATAAAATCGCTCTCTTTCTCGAACGAATCGGCGACCAGATAGGACGTAAGGAAAATAAAGTCTTGAAGCATAGACCTTCGATTTTCCTGGGAGACAATTGATCCATCGAGCCGGATAATAAAGTACCATTATTTACAGGTAAGCAATATGGCTAGTGCAACGAAGTGATCAAGAAATGGATAGAGCCAATATACGAATCAATTTCGCACTCAGAGGTTCTAACTGAGAGTAGAGATAATCTAATTTGTTGTAGTGGTCTACGTCTACGTCATAGCATAAGAACTTATAAATATCATGGAAAGAACGGTATTGTGCGATATTTGCCTGATGGTAGAGATTTGCAGAGAGTGAAGGATTTACCATCAGCTGGCGCCTAAAAAGAACCAAAACCAAAATAAGTTCACTTTATCATAAACAAAAGTGAGAAAAGCACATTCTCAAACGACAGGTGAGAATGCCTATATCCGTGTTAGCTGATAGGTGAGAGTTTGTTGGCGTGCGTATAATCCCATCAAGAAACAGTGAGTGCAGCGAACAATCACTGGCAACAAACAAAATTCTCTGTATTGGATTGCATAAAAGTGTCGGAGATATTCCTTTTACTTGCCAAATGGTATCGAAAGTAGTATTCCGCTTTAGCTACATTATAGCTTACCATTTTAATGCTCGGAAAATGTTTGAAGAAAATCAATATTGCATAAATCGCCAGTCGTTAATAAAATAGTCTCTTTGGCAAATCACATGTATATTGCCTAGTGGGAATGAGAAACGTATCTGATCGTATAAAAGGGGCGTGTCTTATCTTGGCGGGGTATTTTGTGTCTTTTTCAACTTGGACTTGGATATTGCTATCTACTTCTCGCAATCAGTAGGGAAATAATGCAAATTGTATCGCAATTCACGTACTTTCCGAGCTATATATAGTTCTTAAGCTATGTCTACGTCATAGTTTTCGATATCGTCAGCAGTTTTATTTTCAAGGAAATACGTTCCCATTGAGTAATAAACGCGACAGATAAGCCAGTCACGGTTACGATGGCTTCAGTGGCAATCAAGACCGATGGCGACTGGCCAAATAACACAGCCTGGTTGAAAGATCTAGTGGCAAATGAATCTTTTTGGGGTCAGCATAAATCAATTTGACAGAAGCGGTATGCCAACCCTTGGTGCTATTCTAGAGTTTAAATTAGTGGATCGGTAATTGCGGCAGATGCAATAATTAGTTAGTCGGAATGCAAATGTGGTAGTTTGCTTAGAATAGAAACAATTAGCTGTTCTGTCATTTTTCTGCCGGGATGATGATAGTGGCAGGAGATATGTGGTATTTTTCAACAATCCCGATTGATTGTAAAATAGTATTTTTCAGTTTGCAGGTATGTGGACGACCGTATTTATAGTAAATTACACACTTCTTGCCGAAGTAGTTTCGGGAGTGCAATTATCGGTAGCGATTCTTTAATTCTAACTCAATATTTTGGAATCTTACTCCAGCTTGTCGATATATTTGTATACTTTTCACCTTTCGCTTTAAATAGTAGTAACGCCAGAGCCAAGCGGCAGTAGGACCTGTGAATAGTTTCTACATATGCTGGTACCGTAGGTAGAAATTACAACCTAAGCTTTGGCTAGTCAAGACACGAATCTAGTACAGAAATAGGTCTACTGACTGAGGAGCGTCTCCAGTAGGAATTTTCACCTATCCGCTTAGAGTGCTGAAAACGTGAGTATGGACTACAGAATGTTTCGTTAAAGCGGACGCGTCAGGGCACCATTCTCCAGAATTAATTAATTATTTTGTGCCTCATTGATGGCGGACCATCGCTCAGGCAATACGCTTCTTTTGGGCTTTGGTTCAAGTCGAGCCGCCTTGTCAACCTCGAAAAGTTCTTAGATATATTTTGTAGAAAAAGACCAGAAAACTATTGAAAACCTTAACTGAAAAAAAATTAACCACGTTTCTTTGATTTCAAGCAGGTCGTCACTGCGTATTTTTGGAAATCAAAAGCATGGTCAATATTGGATATTCCAATTTACATAAAGATTTATTTTAAAATAGGAGTAAGGCATTAGCAACATTTTTTTCTTTATGCTGTACTCTTGATCAAAAAGGCTCTTGCTCGGGACAAAAATTAATTTTACCATTTCAACACCAGTTTTCTATATCATTGCAGGAGCCATAGACACCAAAAGAAGATGTTGAACCTAGACTGAACATAAATTTCAGATCATTAAATTTCCGTTTCGAAATGAGCAGCGCTACTAGATAGGGAAGATTCACTGGCACGACTATCGATATTATTCTGTTTCTATTTATTTCCACTGTAATTTTTTCAAGACAATTTACAATGTCAATAATGTAAAAAATAATTCATCATTCTTAGCAGCAATTATCGTCTAATTTGGATGTCTATCTCACAGCTTTTGTTGATGATCATCTCAATAAGTACCGATACCGGGCACTTTTGTCTCTAAGCACTGAAGATTGTAGACGCATCTTTTTTTCACGACCATTTTATTATACCATAGATGCACCTTTTAATTCACTATATAATGAGTAGAGGGCATTTACGAGTGTTGATTTAAAAGTAGTGATAATCGGCTATTTCCAGGTGGCATAAGATTTTAAAAAAAATGTTTACTACCTGATATACCCACTAAGCCAGCACAAAAACAAACATATAATGAGACCACGATTACAGGGAGTTACTTTCATTTGAATACGAATAGTCGAAGAGAGAACATCAAAGTGGAGAAAGACGAAATTAGATCTGTCATTAAGTACTTGTGTTTGAAAAAAAATATATATCAAAGACTAGGGTCTCTGCTCCTCCATATTCCACCATTGAACGCTGGGCTAAGGAGTCTACGCTGTGAAGAACATCCACTGAAGATGATAACAGCAAAGGACGTCCATCCACGTAGCTCACTAAAGACAACGTGAAAAAATTCGAAGATATCGAGTTGGCAGATCAAACAGTGACCATCAAGCATATAGCTGATGTCACAAGTATCTCGTATGGCAGTGTTCAATGAATCATTGTCAACGAATCCCATCTGAAGAAGGTCTCTGTGTGTTGGGTGCCGAGACTGTTAGCCTACGAGCAAAAGGAGAAACGAGTCGACATTTCGAGGGTGAATCTAAAAAAGTTCCAGGCAGATCTGGAGAAATTTTTTTCACGTTCCGTAACCATGGACGAGACCTGGGATCCACCATTTTTATCCAGAAACTAAACAGCAATGGATGACCTGGAAACGACCTTCTTCACCGATGCCGAAGAAATTCGAGGTGTCTAATTTGGCATTTCAGTTTTTTGGGACGCTGAAGGAATCACTATGGTGGAATATTTGGAAAAGGAAGCCACTATATAAAGGTTGCAGTTTCGATGGCTACAATGCAAGAAACAGGATTCGAGCTGCTTGAACATCAACCCTATTCGCGAGATCTAGCTTCCAGTGACTTCTACCTCTTTCCTCGGCTCAAGAAACACCTTCAGGGCTAGAAATTTGAAGATGGCCGCTGTTAGGGCGTTTAAGGAGAGTAAAGACAAAAAAAAAATTCTAATGATATCCGAGGTTTGGGAAAAACTGGACTAAATGTATTAGCTTGTTAGGAGACTATGATGAAAAATATTTTTTTTTTAAGTTCAATCACCTTGGTTTATATTGATGACCATTATTTTTGGATCAACCTTCGTAAAAAACCATTTCATCACCGACCAATTTAGGCAGCCTCAGTAAAAATATCTTCTCAGCATTTTCAATTTGAACTTCGTTCGTTTTGTCTTGACTGATGACATCAGCGAAATGAATGAACGTCGGATTTCTTATTCAAAGCAAATTGCCTTTGTCGAAAAATAGACCGGATCGAACTCTTTGCTTCCAATTCTGCTCTAGAAATCACCGTTTGTTGTCGCTGGCCGATAGACATCTCCAGTTGCAGAGTTTTTCCATAATTAGATTGTATTCCTGACCCTACTGTGAAATTACGTTCCGTGACTGGAATTTCATCGTTGCTTTGAAATGCAAGAATGACTTCGAAAGCAGATTCGTTAACTTTTGCAGATTTTTTTTCTTATTCTGTAAAGCCACGTATACCCTATGATTTCCAGAGGCAGACGTTCGGACTTTTGTAAAATCGCTTAGCATCCGTCCTTCTGCATTATTTTTCTGCTCGGAGACTGGTCTAGCTACGACGGCAAGAGTCCGAGAAGAATGTGCAATTTCTATTCAAAATATTTGAGGTAGAAACCGAGAATGGACATTTCATCTTATCTAACGAAATTGATTCCTCTCATGCTGTTTCTCAGCCATAGCATTATCCTTTCGGCAGATTCTCCCATTCTAGTTTGGGTCTTCTCTATTCCGTTCAGTGGATAACCGCAAGGAATCGTCGTATTTTCGTGGTATTAGCTGCTTGGTTCGGTCTTATAGATCGTCGGTAGCTGAATGGAACAACGAGCCCAAGTAGCAGTTTTACGGTGCTGGGAGGAATATTTTTAAATCGAATTTCACCGGTTGTTCCTTTGAAGAGTCTCACCACTCTGTTTCCTGGAAGTGAACGTTTGTTTGTTGTGGTAGATGCTTGATGTGAAAACACAATTTTCAAATTATCCTCGGTTCCAGTGGTCGTCTGCTTGTGTCGTCATGTGTATGCAATCGGTCCAGTCAGTTCGGAAGGATATGGTACGACCAAAGATTGAGAAAACGCTTTCTTATTCAAACCCATGCCGGGGAGAAACACAATAACATGAACGAGTATAGCAATGACGGGACGAGTATTGTGTTAAGCAAGATTATATGTTAAAAGTGAAATTCGGTCGAATTATTTTACGGGATATGTTTGGTTTGTTATTCCAGAGCTATTTCACAAGGAGTTTGCAGGAACTGTTGATTTTGGTAAAATTTATCGATTGCTGTAAAACGATTACTACAGCATTAAGAGCTCTCAATTCTATTGAAAAACATAGTCGATTTTAGCAGTCATTATAAAGTAAGAAACCGTGGTCTGTAGTGCAATTATTTGATATTTTGTCTGGGTATTGTCTTGCAACAGTCACAATTTTTATCAACATTTGTACCTTGGCCTTTCCATATTGTATAGCAAATAGTCTTGCCATTTTTATTTTGACTATCTGATTTTTCTAATTGTGTACACCAAAATAATTGAGCGCCATTTCAAACAAAAGGCTAGCAAAATTTTCATGAAAATGGGATGGAATCTGATTTAAACCAAGGCAAAACATTTTTTAAGTAATTGTATAAACTGCGAAAAACCACTAAAACCGCTGTTATCTTAAGCACAAGTTGTAAAAGGACATACAACGTAAATCAAAATAGTGATGACTAAAATCGTATCGCCACTTTCCTGACAATGATGGGATTACTGCGAAGAAAATGAAGAGAAAAGGAAAACTGAAGCATTTGATATTTTTTCCAGGAATCAGTTTCACCAAAAAAGTGTTCATTCGAATCGTACCAGTTTTTAAAAGCCAATTACTAGGAAGTTTAACTCCTGAAAATGAAAGAAACCCAATACCTGAACTACTAAAACTAAAACGTGCAATAAATCGTTTTGAAAAGGTTCAATAATTCGTTGCGTGAACTGTAGCGGGGCCCACGATTCGCATAGCAAACATGGTCTTATGACAATGTAATCGGATTGGTTTGTATGAGACTTAGTTCTTTCTCTTAAAGGCTACCTTGTCGTGGTGGAGGATATTGTGTTTCGCAAAATATCCCACAATCTAAAAAATGGTGTCCCTGCAGGTGGCAGTTAGACTGAGTCTGAAAATATACCCATGCGGAGCTCGCTCAGTACAGCAGGGGCTCGGATTATGCAGGCCTCAACTTCATGTACGACTGCAAAGGTGGACCCTAGTTACAGTCGAATATGCCCACTTACTTTCCTTGAACAATCCATAGTCAGAAAGTTTTCCGACTTACTGATTGTATGTCCCTTGGTTGCAAGCTCTGTAAAGACGTGTACGGTACCAACTGGTACAGTACACGTCAGTACACGTCAACTACAATCATGTCAGGGGAAAAATGACACTGTCAAATTCTTGCTAAAGTACTGAAGCTCAAGAGACATTCCTAGCAAGTATAGCTCTGTGCTCCGCAAAACTGTCGAGGCTCTCAGTTGCAAGCAACGTAAGAAGCTGTGCAAAGCTGGAAAGGCACCGGCGACGGTGGACAGGGAAATCAATGCAGTGAAACAGTATGCCAGGCAGTGGAACCTAGACGTCAACCTCGCGAAACAAAAGAAAGTTTAGCTGGTGATGCCGATGTTGTCAGGTCGGGGAAGAAATATCTGTAAAATCGCAAGCATCCCTCCACATTGCGCTTGTACAGTGGGCTCGAAACAGTAGGACCTATGAACTCAGTTTAATCAAAGGGTCAAAAACCTTTTGTGATGAAATGTCTACGAGGGCGAGGATTTGTGTTTTGGTTTCCAATCTGCTTGATATCATTATTCAAGCCGAAACCTGTCAGCGGCCACCGCGCAGTAACGGGATAATGCCAGTACCCGGATAATGCTTCTGTTTTGAGTCCCTACACCCGCGAACAATACGAAAGCTGAAAGACCTGGCTGGACCTTCTGGTGGATTTTAATACTAGCTCTCAGCACACCAGTTGGGACAAAAACAATGGCAGCACCAGAAGATCCAAACTCCTTGATTTTATAACTTCTTCGGAGCTAATGCCTCTAAACACTGGCATTTCTTCCAAGGTTGTCGCCTCAGGCAGAAGTGTATCATGTCTATCAGGAATAGTTAGATTCATAAATAGATGACACGTATCGGATGGGAATTCACGGTATGATTACACCTACTTGATATTCTTTACAGCTACGGTGTAAATCTGAATTATGTTGGGATGTGCTGTAAACTCGGTCATAGACCGCTTCTGCCATTGCTTGTTTGGATGCATCATGCAACTCAATCTTACTAGGATATTTGTTAGTTTCCCAGCGAGAAATTCCTATGGTTTGCAGATATTGCATGGATTGTTGGTAGCTTATCCATTCGGACTGTAATGTTGTAGGTAACGTGACGTCCCAAGTAAACTTTTCCATCCGGTTTTTGAATTTTCTTTCCGGCAATTAAACTGTTTTTATCCAGCCCAGTGGGTTGAATAATTTAAGTCATTCAGATGCAATTAAAAACATCTAATCTAATATAGAGAAAATTGAAGACTATTCTGCAATGAATTGCAGTGGACACCGAGCGTTTTTGTTTTTTTTTTGGGTCTCAAATTGAACAAAAGTTTGTGAGTTTTCAAAACTGCCGAGCCATTAGAACTCTATTTTCGCAGCTAAAATCTACCAGTTGCCAGCAGTCTCAACAGTCTTTTTTACAATTCAAGTTTTGATTAAGTTAAGATTATTATGTCGTTCACATAAAAATCGCAGATACTTAGCTGTATCAGGGAATCGATGAAGAATGGTAGTAAGAAGAATTCCCAGAACCACTTGGGGACTAAGTTTAATTGAGTTTTTGAAGATAGAACGTGTTTTGGTGGTAATATAAGATCACTGAAGTCAAAATCAAATCGATAGACCACTCTAAATAGAGCCATGTTTGGCAGTTATGAAGAAACCTACCCTAGTACTAAGAGAGCAACAGGGTTTTTTGATGGAGCTAAGAACTGCTGAAGCTGAACAAAAAAAAAAATTAAATTAAGCCCGTAAAAGCAAACTATGGGAGGACTACAGCTTTTCACAAAAAAATTATAAAAATTTGAACCTTACCTCCAAGAACGAGTTGCTCAAATCATTTTGTGAGGTACTGCCACGTGCAATAGACAGAAGCACGGCAAGGTCATAGAGAAGAGATCTCTAAACTGTTATTATGGTGATTTGACCACGTCCAAACAGGATAGTTTAGAGAATTTATTTAAGTATTACTTTCCGGGCGCTCCAACGATTCAAACGTTTAAAACGATGAAAACTTTTAGGCCGTAGGTCGAATCTCCTGCTCTCTTCAATAGTAGCAAGTGATCTGCGGTCACCTGTGAAATAAGATCTGCGGTCACCAATGAAAGGCTCATGTATGCAACCATGTCCTTCGAGAGTATCGATCCGCTTGGCCTAGATGGTATTTATGCGGCTATGATTAAGGAAGGAACTGGCCATCTGGAGGCAGACCCAAAGGAATTCTTTAAGGAATGCCTGGCCCTGGGGTTTGTTCGACCACCTTAGCGACAGATTAAGGTGGTCTTATACCAAAACCTAGGAGACATGGCTATTTGAATCCAAGGAATTTGGAACCGATCAACTCAACATCGTTTATGCTGAAATGCCTACAGAATCTTGTTCAATGATATGAAGAACAAAGTGCATACCACTGAGGAAAATTCTCTGGATTCCAGAGTTAAGAGAACGATTTGTAATGGTGGGTATAATTTAGGTTGTTGGGTTCTAAAGAGGGTTGCCAGCTACTCAGCTAGCACTAGGGCGTCAGTTTTGGCCCATTTGTTACTCTCCGCTGGATTTTTAAAGCTGCGAAGTGACCGCTTTACTCAACTGAATCAGCTGATTCAACGTTATGGTACTAACCACCTCTGCTAGCTCTTGACATTGGTAAGAACCAAAAATCTTGAGGCGTTTATTGTTAAGAGCCGGACAATCGCAGAGAATATGCTCGATGGTATCCGTTTCTACATCGCACCTCTTGCATAAATTGCTGCATGTCCATCCGATATTGTCCGCCTGAGATGCGGTTAGGCAGTGCCCTGTGAGCATGCTGACCGTCGCTCTCAAGCAGTTTCTGCTGAGCTTGAACAGTTTCCTGCTTTTGCTTAGATAAGATGATGGCCATAATGTCCTGGCTACCCTGCAGTCCATCCTGTTTTCTCATGTGGACTTTAGTTTGGCTTATATGGCAGCATCTAGTTCGCTTGTGGTGACAGCAATTGACCGTGGTACAGTAATGCCGGAGCTATTACTAGCTCCTGAGCCTTTCCTCACCAATTCATCGGCTTTTTCGTTGCCTATAACCCTACTATACTTTGGCACCCACATTATCCAGATAGGAACATGCCTTGCCTTTTCATTGACAGCCACCCTGCAAACGAACATGAAGAACATCTGTAAGACGCAAGAGCGAGAATAGCTGCCCTGCAGTCGAAGCAAATCGCCGTTGGTTTGGTTGATGTTCCGCTTATGGACTCAACTAGTATGCGTATAGCATATACTTCAGACTGAAAGACAGTGGCATGGTCTGACAGTCTATACTACAGGTTAAAGTTCAATTTCGTAGAAAAAACGCGCAAGCCAACTGCTGTGCCCATCTTTGACCCGTACGTGTAAAGCCAGACGCCACCATCGGCGATAGCTCCCTTTTTCTTCCAGTCTGATCTTCTGGTTGTCTTGGACTGAAAATTCCTGCCAAGATGTACTATTTTGCTCATGTGGTCCGTGTCTTCCGTAACGAACCAAAAACTTCTGCGGCATTCTGTAAGAATACCGCTGTGGCCAGACTAATTTTAATTGTTAGACATGCCGGAACTTTTAGCGCGTATTGCCACTATACTCGTGCTTTTAAAGATGAATCGATGCACGAATATAAGTCCCAGAACGATTTCTAACCCAGCCTTTGGGGCGGTTCTTAAAGCGCCCTTAAAAACAAACTAATCTTTGCAGTCTTCTTAGCTCCTTAATGTTGGTTTTCTCTCGGCTGCCATCCACCACACGATCGCTCCATACACCAAAATTGACCTCACTACACATCTGAATATGCAGTAGGAATCTCTAGGTTTAAGACCCCAGATATTCAAGTAGGCAGATTGGCACGCGAAAAGTGCTACGCGAGCCTTACCTATACGGTGTTCCTCATTAGTCCCCCAGTTCAGTTTCCTGTCTAGTATAAGCCCGAAATATTTAAAACTATCAACAAGTTTCAATGTTATTCCATTGAGGCTAGATGTGGCAATAGCCGGCAACCTGTGTTTCCTTGTGAAAAGTACAATTTCGATTTTTGTCGGGATTGCCCTAAGCCCGGCTTTTCTGGCCCAGATTTGGTTACGGTCCAGCACCGATTGAGAGTATTGATTGTGAGTATACGATGGAGATATTTGTGGACTTTCGAGAGGTCTTTGATTGCGCGTCCTTTGTCAATCTATGTGAAGCTGCAAAAGCCCATAGTGTGAACCATGTCTTCATTAAATGGGTACATCGATTTTTTATCTTCAAAGCCGCCGCCGAACACTCCTTGAGAACGGAGGCTACAAATGGATATTTTTAAGGGAATGCCCTATCACTCTGATAAACGAGCTGCAGCAAAAACGGCTTCAAGTGCAAGCTTATGCTAATGACATGGCCGCACTAGCAGTAAGTAAGAATCTGAATTGGTAAGAAGGAATCCATAGCGCGCATAGGTTTTCATTGACAATTGAAGCTCGAGACACGGCCTAACAGTGAATCCTGTATATATATGATATTTGTTTAGTTTGCCAGAAAAAAAATAGAAGAACTAGTACATCCAAACATGAAAAATATAACTCTTCAACGTTCCAATAAATTCAACTATCTAGGAGTGATCTTGGACGAAAAAATCCTCCACTAGAAGTACGTGAACATGAAGTTTACTAGAGTTCTGAATGTTTTTGGACAGTTCAAGAGAACTTCCACCACTACATGAAGTCGAACGCTTCATGTTGCTATGTGAATCTACATACGTAACATGCATCAGGTCGATGATCTCATGCGTATAAAAAATAATGTTGTGGGGCACAGCTCTATTAGAGATTCGAGGCGGGAGATTTATTTGATTCTCCAGATGCCTTCGGATGTTCGATTCCAGGCGTAGACATGAACAAAACTTTTTGATCAAACGCGACTGGAAGCAGGCAGATATCTGCAGGATTGGATACCCTAGATTTTCCTCATGGATGGCTCAAAGAACGGTTTTAGACCTCAAGTTGATGTCTACCTGCATTCATCTAATGACAGGTGAGCGTTTTTTCTCTCGAGGATCATGTCTCTGTTTTTCAAGCACAAATATTCGCTACCTCAAGAAAAGCTTGCTGAGCAATTGATGAGAAGTGAACGAGAAAGCATATCGTCTTTTGCTACGACATTAAAGCTGCAATGCTTCGAAAGTTGGAAGGAAAGAATGCAGGCCAGAATTGAGATTTGTGATTGTGATAGCAAGTCTCAACGCTTTCTTTGATCAGATCTGGATATGCCATTTTTCGGAAGTGGGTAGTCAATGATCATAAAGAGAGGCCTTATTCTGATGCTGCCAGGCAAGACAAATGCTTTCTCTCAGAACCTAACCATTGGAATGTTGGATTCCGCCTCAACAAGAGTAGGAAGTATTAAAGAGCTATGACAAGCATACTGACTGGACACAACCACCTAGCAGATAACATATCTACCACATAGATATTGCACAGATTGGTGTTTATCATTCTTGCTTAGAAGAGGCAAACTCTCCTTTGCGAAAGCGCAATGTCTGAGCGTATCGGGTACTCCTGAGCTTCAGCTTGGATCTTGCGTGTATGCGGACGATATCGTTGATCTTGAGCTTTATTTTTATACGATGGGTATTTCTGATTGGAGGTGACAGGCAAAGTTCAACGTGGCCCGTTGTAATACTATAGATATACTCTCGTTTAGCCGCTGTATTCTGGAAACTATTTAGTTCTTTTGATGAACTGTACAATCTCCTTTAATTCGATAAAGAATAGATCAGTTAGACCTGAGAGGTCCTCCTCCTTGCCAGGGTTGGACACTGGCACATGAGATGCAGGATGGACCTCTCTTTATCATTAGAGCTGCAGCTCCAGCATAAATTGTTGAATATTACGCCCAGCCGTTGAGCGTGCAGCAGTAAGAGGTAGTGGCTGGCTACACGACGAAGAACAATAAGTGCTGAACTAAATGCCACTTAATGCTAATAGCTGGCTAGTGCGACCTTTGCCGATGGTGGCCTAGGACTGTCTTGCGATCGTACGGAATAATTCCACAGCGAAAGAATTTTTTCCTATTTGGCCATCCTCAAGATATTATTGACTAATAAATAGTTTGATCGATGATGTCAGTATACCTATAGAAGAAGACCATGAGACCAAGCCTTTCACTTCATTTGGCCATCAAATTCATATCAATTTTAACCACGAAAATCCTAATTTTACTTTGTAGTATTTTTTGCCTGCACTTATTTTAACATATAATAATAGGATTAAAATATATATTTAAAAAAATTATTCTTACCAAATACCACATTTGCGGCCATTTTGGATCATTTAGCTCCACCCGACTGACTGAGGACGTTCGCGATGGTCGCATTCGAATAAAGTCTCGTTTTTTCCTCGATTTGATACGTTGCTGTTTTGACCATCGGACACGGTCATCGTTTTCAAGGCGACTTTGATGATGATTGGAGGCTTCGATTGAACGTTTCGATATCGAATTGTGATGGAAATGATAGTGATCATCGAATATCTAGAAACAAAAATGGGAAATAATTAGTAAATTTAAATCTAACATAAATTAAGAGTGTAAGATTATTCGAAGCTTATTTTCGAATAATTCCAAAGAATCATTTGGATTATTTTCTTTTATATGCAATTTGTCAGTTAATATATCAAAGCTAATTGAATTTTACTATCAGACTTTTTTCATTTTTCCATGATAAATAAATAAACAGGATCAGCAATCACTGTTCTACTGACAATTATGAATATTTCACAATCGCTCCGCTCTAAAATGTCAGCATTAATATCTGTTCTACGATTTTCAGTTCGCACACAAATCAGAACCAGCAGCTTCCTTGGATTCGTGCAGAAACGCTTTCACAAGAAATGGTATCCTGACCCAGAATTCTTTGAACAATTCTCAGGATCCGTTATGTATCCCGACTTATCGACCTCGAAATGGAAACCGCCACCGTTCAACGGTAAAATATATCCACCCGACAACAGGACACACGCCAATATGTATTTAAACTTTGGGCCACAGCATCCAGCTGCACATGGAGTTCTGCGGCTCGTGTTGAAATTGGATGGCGAAATTGTCGAGGGAGCAGACCCGCATATAGGTCTTTTGCATCGTGGAACTGAAAAACTAATCGAGTACAAGACCTACATTCAAGCTATTCCGTATTTCAATCGACTGGACTATGTTTCGGTGCATGCCCAAGAAGAGTGCTACGCTTTGGCGGTCGAAAAGCTTTTGCACATTGACATTCCGATGCGTGCGAAATACATTAGGATGATGTTTGCGGAAATCGACCGACTGTCTAATCATTTGCTTAACATTGGAACTCTAGGTTTGGATATTGGCGCACTAACTCCATACTTTTATTTGTTCGAGGAGCGAGAAAGATTATGGGAATTCTCGGAACGTGCTTGTGGAGCCAGGATGCATGCAAATTACGTGCGTCCTGGAGGAGTAGCATTCGATATTCCACTAGGTTTCTTAGCTGATTTGTACGAATACATTGAAAATTTTTGTCAAGTCTTGGATGAGGTCGAGGACATGCTTACGGAGAATCGTATTTTTAAAATGCGAACCGTTGACATTGGAACGATAAGCGCCCACGATGCCATCAATTATGGCTTCTCGGGAGTGATGCTCCGAGGATCGGGAGTTAAATGGGATCTGCGAAGAACCCAACCGTACGAGGCGTACGAATGCCTGGATTTCGATATACCAATTGGAACCAAGGGCGACTGTTACGATCGCTACTTATGCCGTATGCAGGAAATGAGGGAATCGGCACGGATCATTGAACAATGCATCAATCAAATGCCGCCAGGCGAGATAAAAGTGGACGACGCAAAAATCTGTCCACCGAAACGAGCTGAGATGAAAACGTCAATGGAAGCGTTAATTCATCATTTCAAATATTTCACACAAGGATTTCATGTCCCACCAGGTACCACTTACTCAGCAATCGAAGCACCAAAAGGAGAATTGGCCGTGTATCTAGTATCCGACGGATCATCGCGTCCATACCGTTGCAAAATTCGTTCTCCAGGTTTTCCTCATCTGGCGGCAATGGAAAAACTTTCAAAAAATAGCTTCTTGGCTGATGTTTGTGCAATAATCAATACGCTGGATGTTGTTTTTGGTGAGATTGATCGTTAAATATATGGCAATTGAAATGTTTTGGATTGGACGAAAGTGTTGCTGTTGAAAAAATATTCATTATTTTGTTGATATAAAGTCTCAGGTATGCTTGGCAAAGAAAGACTCTATTTCTCAAAGCAAACGCATTGCATCCTAGCAGGATTCGTGGGATGTGAAAACACATTCAGTAAGAATGCTAAAGTATATCATGGTTTATTGAAAACATTAAGAGGATCAAATAATGCTCGAACGGTTGTTTACTCTCTAACAAGTTCATTTCTAAAATAGCCTGTTATTTGTGGAGTGAGTAGGTATATTACGTAATTATTTCCCTATACATGCCAAGTCTAGTCTTATAGACAGCTAGATATGAATGTCTTTGAAACCAGTGGGAAAGGAGCGCACATATGAATTGAATACAAGGCAATTGGTTAATGTAATCGCAGTATTCAATTTTTTTTAGACCTTATAAAAGAAGGTGTCAATTTTTGATGAGTATTATCTTTCGAACAAATTAATTGTTTTAAATTAATTCAGCAAATAGAAAGACTACTGGGCCCAACATAGAACTATGTAACACTTTGACTCTGAGGTAGGATTCTTTTTTTTCATGATAATGCCAAAACCAGGGGATCATCCTTTGAAGCAAATGCATAGGTATGGCGGTAAAGAGATACATTTGGGAGAAGCCAAATACAAATAATTCGGCTCTTTTTTAAGTGCCACACTTTATTCTTGTGAAGTGCTGTTGTTATGGCCAGTCAACGTTAAAACTATGATATGACACTTAGTGGAGCGCTGATATTATACCTCGCCGGCTATTAAGCCAAAATAAAACGAACAAATACAACCATCAGTATACAGCGGTATTCGAACCCGCAGCCAGTAGATCGATGCTTTAGACTGGTGCCTAGCGATAATGATCAGATAATGAGTAGACATCGAAAACCCCAATTGAAGTTCGCAAAAACATTCTTATTTAACTTTTGGACCTTTTTCGAGAGGATGGTTTTAGTTCGTCAACTATGAAGTCAATTATAGTAGATGAAATAACAAAATATAAGATATTAAGATGAAATGTCTCCTGTGAGTTCCAAGAGTAAAGAGATTACGAATAATAGAGAATGAATGTATTCAAAACACTTTGAAAAGACGTTAAAACTATTAAGGGGTTACCCCCACTTGTAACTTTGAAATCTTTCTTTTTTTTCTGTTGCATTTTTTTAAATAGAACTATCTGAGAATATGTCCTTCAAATTTCAAATCGATCCGAACAAAATTGACCGAGATATGAGCGTTGAAAGAGAAGAAACCGTTACTTATACAACCGGCTAATCTGCCGTCTGCCGCGCTCGACCCTTTTTCCGGTTTCTATCTATTATTCCATGAAAAAAGTCGCATACTTGGCATTGCTGGCATTCATATAATAGTCTGGAATTCATATAATAGTCTGGAGTTTGTAGCAACGAATTTTCGTCGTCTTATTCGTCAGTGCAGCTGGAACGTTCGACAACTCGAGACGTGTATATTTCCGCCGTTCATTGTATGATAACCGCAGTTTTTATTTTTTATATATAAATAAATGGATCCCAGAAAAGGTTCGCGAAGTTCAAGAAGCGAAGATGACTTTCGGAAATCCCGACCAAAAAAAAAGAAAAAATATTTTTAACCCGAAACAGGTCGAATCTGCGAGTGATAGTTTCAGCACGTCTGCGAAGATAATGTTGATATGATTGTGTGTCAGGATAGTAATATTGAATATCGCATTTTAAGCTTTTTGATTGTGTTTGCTGCGATTTCGAATTTAGTAAACTGGAAAGGGTGTGACGGGAATATTAGATTTGAAACTGCAAGTACAAGAGGACTAGGCTTCAAACTCGTTGTGAAATGTGACTCGTGTGCAAATATATTGATACCATCTTCTCCTTTTATGGCACATTCGTATGAAATAAATCGTCGATTTACATTCATTATGCGAGTTCTTGGCAATGGATTGGGCGGAGCACAACAATTTTGCTGACTTATGGACATGCCAAGTTTTCTTTCCGAAACTACGTATGCAATGATTTTAAAAAGCATTTATGAGTCTGTAAAAACAACTGTTGATGTAATATTTAACAAAGCCGTATGAGAAGAAGTTGAAAATACACCGAATGCGGCAGGCGATGCAACTTCAAAATTAACAATTTCCGGAGACGGATCCTGGAGGAAGCGAGGATATATATCGTTATTCGGAGTTTCGTCTGTCATAGGATACTACAGTGGAAAAGTGCTTGATCTTGTAGTAATAAGTTCGTACTCTAAAATGTGTGAATTGTGGAAACATAAACTAAATGGTGTGGAATTCGAGGAATGGTACGAAGAACACGAAAACGAATGCAGTTCAAATCACGAAGGCTCCGCGGGAAAAGTGGAGGTAGAATCTTTGTCGATATCTTTAATCGTTTAATAGAAAAATATAATGTCCAGTACTGCTACAATATTGGAGACGGAGATTCAAAAACGTACACTGGGGTAGTAAATTCTCATCCTTATGGCGACGTAGAAAATATTAAAAAAGAATGCATCGGGCACGTCCAGAAATGTATGGGATCCCGTCTCCGTAGTTTAGTGAAAAAAAATAAACAACTTGGTGGTTAAGGAAAGCTAACAGGAAAATTGATTGACAAGCTCACAGTGTACTACCGACTTGCTATTCGACGCCATTTTGATTTTGCTCATGATATGCATGAGGCAATATGGGCGACCTTCCATCATTATAGTTCAACCGATGCAAATCCACGCCACGAAAAATGTCCAACCGGTGAAGAATCGTGGTGTTTGTTTCAACGAGCTCAGGCGAAAAACGAGACTTTCAGGCACGACTATAATCCTCTTCCACCAAATGTTTTGAACGCCATGAGACCGATATATACTGATCTCAGAAAATAAACTTTACTTGAAAGATGTGTTGGTGGCTTCAACCAAAATGACAACGAAAGTTACAATCAGCTTGTTTGGAAAATCAGCCCCAAAATTGTATCGAATGGAGCATCTATCGTGAATTTAGCCGCCTACATTGCTGTTGGACTATTCTATTCAGCGAAGGATCGACATCATTATTATTTTTCCTTAACGTCATCGGAGTGAGTTGTGGTCACAACACGCACGCATACGTAAAAAAAATTGATGAAACCCGGATTGAAGCGGCAGAGAGTTTTGTGGCCGAAAGCACTCGGGAAGGCAGAATTCTGAGAAGGCAACAGCAAGTTGCATATTTGGAAGCGGCATCGTCGGCGGAAGAGCTATTATATGGCCCCGGAGTGGATGACTCTATGTAAGTTTGAAAAAAATTGTTTCCTTCTTGTAAACTGAAATTGAAACTTTAAACGCGTTTTTCTCGAAATGACATTTTTGAAGTCGATGACCCAAATTACTCCAAAACTACTGAACCGATCTTTCTGAAACTTGGCAGGCTTATTCAATACATGAAAATGTAGTGTTTGATCGTTCGATTTTTTTTTTGATAAAAAAATGGCCGTTGTATAGCCGAAAGACGACCATTTTTTTAAGTGAAAATCGAACCATTAACTTTGACTGTCCGCCATTTGGTGAAAAATAGATATTGTCTTAAATCCTTCGATCAAACACTAGTTTATACTGTTATTTAACTAAATCCATCGCTATTTTTTGTTTCAGATGATCTAGTTCGACACAATGTTAGTCAACGCAAAAAGTGAAAATTAAAATACTATTGTTTTGACGGCCATTTGTAATTTAACAATGTAATATTTTTCAATAAAAAATTGCTGAAAGGTGTTCAATGTATGTACTTTCAGATAATATAATAGTCGTTTAAAAAAGTTTCGTAGTTTTCTTAAAAAAAAATCATAAAACTGACCTATTTATTGCGCTAAAAGTGGGGGTAACCCCTTAAAAGGATGTAGAAGTTCAGTCTCATTTTCGACTGAAGATGAAGGAAGGGAATTAAAGTTGTTGACAATACAACTTCAAAAAGGTTTGGAAATCCCACATTTTAGTAATACTTACTGTGGTGTGTTTGAGTCGGGGAACAGACTCTTGGATAAAAGTTGCTCAAGTTCAAAGATCACGAGAAATAGTTGTTTCTGAAATATATATAATATTTTTTATAACAATTGGCTTTATGTGATCGCTATTTTTTGTTTCGGCCTTTGAGGGAATTTTTGGCTTTGAATTCGTTCACCATTAAAATCAGCACAAAAGTTTGGTAGGGTATCCATTATCCAACACAGAATAAGGTTTTATTGGTTCTATGAGGGGTTGGCTTACTGAAATATCTTTCCTAATGCTAACGTTGTCTTGCGTCGTACAATTTGATTTTGCGGAAAATATTCCCATTGAATATGTGGATTTCGAATGAACTTGAAGTTCCTAGAGAATAGTTGCAATGCAATTACCTCGGTTTTCTTCCTATAATCTTAACTTGTTGCCGATATTCAGTTCTGGTATTGCTGATGCGTCTTGATCAGATTAATACTTTTATTAAGAGCGAAGTATTTTGAATTTCTCTGAAATTTATTTATTTATTTGGTGCGTATTCAATACAACAGACAAACTGACCAATTACAACACTAACACCAATAAGAAATGTAAAGTTTATTTTCTTCAAACCATGAATAGTCACAAACATTGCTATCTCCATCTGCAGGCACTCATAATATTTTAAATTAAAAAAATTTAAAAGAAAAATCATTTTTGGCATCCCACGTATGAGCCCTGCCATTATTCTTAAAAAAAAAAATATAACGTTCTACGTTACAACAACAAAAAACTATCTCCATCTTTCAAACTACATTTCACATTACATTTTCTCTACTGAAACTCGTTTATATAGATGAAAAGTTGATGCAAACGCCGAATGCATTTTGAAATTGCCTTCATCAAAAATATTTCAAGTGGTTGAGAATAGCACCATAGAGAGAAAAGTTTCTAGAAAAAATTTACGTATATTCGCGAATAGTTAGCAAATGTATGGAAAAGAACTGCATATATGCAGCTGCACGAGCATGCGGTTGAGGTCTGGACGACCGTTGCCGGAATCTGAAGAAATACTTGCAAATATTGAGTTATGAATTCGTTTGTCAAATTTTATTGTGGTTTGTTTGGCATGGCTCTACAAACGAATAAATTTGCTTTGTGGAATACTTGGAGGCTGACCAATATCATGTCAAGACCAAAATGTGTTTTGAGTGAGTTTTTTTAGTATTTTATAGGAACTTGTGATGTAACATTTGATTAAACGAATAATTGCAGGGGTCGGATTGATATTAAGTGTCTTCTAATGCAACGATAATCCAAAACAAACAATTTCTTCACACGTGAAGAGAATAATTCCGTTAAATTCTATTTCTAAATGCAAAGCAAGTTGGTTTTTGATTAATTTTGCCACACTAAAAATAATTTCGATATTATCCCTCGAAAATCTAGTTTGCACGCTTTCAAACAAACTTATCCTTCTGGAGCTATACAATATCACATAAGCGATCATAGCACTTGCCCTCGATACTTTAAATTCAAAAGTTGCATAAGGGATTTCCTATCCAATCACTGCTAATGTGATGCAACATCATATAAATACACACATTTAATTTCAAATCCGAAACTTTGGTTCAATTTTTTCCGCCATTTTCACAGCTAAAAGTTTTCAATTCCAACTATCATCTAAATATTCAACAGTACTCGCATTAAATCTAATCGCTGCTTTCCTCAAATGTTTTCCTCATTTGCATACATTGCATTTTCGGTCCGCGTCTTTCTAGCCAGATTTCTTTTCCACATATGAATGTCAACGTTTGCATTCGATTGTGTTTGCACTTGTGTACACGAGCACTTCTAGCTTTTTCAAAAGACTTTTTGAACGAGGACTTTAGTTTGCATTTCGAAAGACTAACATGTGCAACTGCATTCTTAGGAAAACACCGGCTGCTTTCGTTGCTGGCGTTTAAATGTAAATTGTGTTTCTAAAATGACGGCTTCGTTGGGAAAAATCGAAAATCCGGACTATTTCCACATACAATTATTCAAGCACTTGAGCTAGGACGTATGCACATACGAGAAAACACCGGCACTAAGTTCGTTTATTGTACCCATTCTGTCTTGCTTTTGTAAGAATTGCTATGTTGGAAAGTTGTCTTTTGACTCAGAAATACTTAGAGATACAAATTATGTGTATCGTCGAAGTAAGTGCTTGCTTTGGCGTGGAGTTGTCGTTCGGAAAGTTTGAAATGGAGGACCAGTTGAGAGGACATTACCATTTGAAAACAATAGAATTCGAAGCGATACGTTCTTTTGAGTCAGAGAAACGGAAAACGGCAGGTATTTGGAAAACTGAAAGTTCTAGAGAGCAACTGCTTAAGTATTTTCGTTTTTTTTTTCTTGGGGCGAACAACCCTTGTTGGGTGATAATTACTTAACTGAACCCTATACATAGTTGGAAAATATAAGGATATGTAAATTCATAAGTAGGCATGAATAGCTTGATAAAAAATACGTGAATGCGAGCAAGTTGATAATAACAGCTGTTAAGTATGATTGTGGCGAGTTTTTTTGGAGCATAAAATAAAGCATCGTCTGAAGTTTGACAAATATTTTTCTATGCATGACATGTAGTTAACAGTTAACAGGTAGGTAGTTAGGTTAACGTGGCTGTAGATCTGGCGAAAGACACACATTGGCATAATAAAGAGGCTTGCTATGATGTCACAGTAGTTTACTCTCCCCTTGGCACTAAAATCAGGGAACCATTTGTTTTCTTTGATAAATCGCACTATCTCCTTTAGATTAACCAGGAATAGGTCTGTCAAAATAAATAAAAAGAGCACATCAAGTGCCGTCACCCTCCTCCTCGCCAAAGCCGGACACTGGCACATGAGATGAACGAAGAATTCCACTTCGTCCTCCGAGCTACAGCTCCAGTATTCGTTGAACCCTGCGACCAACCATTACACGTGCCGTCCTATGAGACAGTGGCCCGAACGATCGCCCATAGCACAACACGGATCACCACAGGTTGATTTTAATAGCTGCCTGGGGTGGTGGGTGTCTTGTTATCGCAAAGGATTCATCAGCCTGAGACTTCCTAGCGTCTTCTGGGTATTTTTTAATCTTATGATTTAACCGATGACATTGGTATTTCTATGGAACTCCGGTACACAGCTGCCTTTAATACCCCTATGTTCAGGTACCCAAGTTAATTGTATTGCCGAATATCTCCACATCTCCCTAAGTCATGCACGGCATTAAGCGACAATCACGGTCTCGGTACAAGAACCAGACTAAAGGACTTAATAGCTGCATGGCGAACTAACAAGTACGTGTGAATTCCAAATTAAGTAAATTTTTCTTTTTTTTTTGAATGACGATTGATTGAGAATCAATTCTGCAAAACAACGAAACGAGCATCGGCAGATGACACCCATCATAGTTCATGGCCATCAATAAATTTCAAACTGCAAATAGCAGCAAGGTGAGAACACTAGCGAAGGCAGCACTATCCGTAACTTCATCTAAATCAGTCACCTACGAGCTATCAAGCGCACTTGAATCAGTAGTTTTCAGTTTCGCAGCAGTATTGGTTGAAGCTGAAAACATGGGGCGTGACGTAACACGACACAGACTTCATGAACAAAGAAGCAGCAAATAGTTTCTCCTTTTAACAACCCAAAAATCGACGACCAACCACTACCCAATCAACCACCCATTTTATCAACCCACAAAACCCTTCAGATTTCTATAATAACGAACAATACCCATAGTTACAACAAAATAATTTCTATAATTTTCTAGCCCGTTTTGCTAGCGCAAAGACAGCTGTTTGGGTCTCTTTTTTTTAAAAAAAATCGTTCGATTTTAATTTGAAAAACTTTTCCAACTGTGTTATCACTTTCCCAACTTATTGAAAAACAGTTTGTTTTAATGTATGCCCTAACTGATGAAAAATGATAATCTGATAATAAAGTGAAAGAGTCAAAAATTCAAATCCCTTATTTTTTTCTGTGTTATTTTTACAGCGTGAGGCCTCGCGTTATCTTGAAGAATCATTTTTTTTTCTTGAACAAAATAAATCGTTTAAAATTTTTTTACTTATATATAAAATTTATAACCATAGCTTTAGGTATTATGGGCTTCCGGTACTGTGTCTCGACACAAACTAACTGCGAATAAGCTGATCGAAGAAATTTTGATTACTTCCCTTGAATTCATTCTGAGCTAGTGGCGCATTATCCTGAGCTGAAGTTCAAGACAATATCACACATCTGCAAGGACCGATAATGGAGTAAGTCGTTAGCGGCCGAAAAAAGCAGACCCCAATTCGGGCTTTTTATTGCGCAATCTGACCCTGCCCGAGGACTAGCTGTGCTCGAAGCGAACTCATTTTCATCACCAATCTGACTCTGAGCACACCCAAAAATGCTTAAGCCGGCCCTGGAATGGCCGCCTTGCTTGCATGGATACCGATGACACCAAGGTATTTACCCTATCGAACTGAGATAGGGGGTGTTGAGTAGGGTCCGATGTAAAACGGAAATTGATAAAATCAATAATGACCCAAAACTCGTCAGATGTTAGCTTGGTGCCAATCTTAATAATCTCTTCAACGTTCAGAAAGGAGACTAGGACCGCTGAGTCAGCAGTAGCACACAAAAGCATGGAATGCGAAGTTACGGCGATTGAGCTAGACTTTTGAAAGCTTCGTTGCTAAAGCTGCTATGGTTAGTGGAGGTATGACAAATGATTCCCCTCCGCTAGCTTCCAGAAAAATTCAGCTTATCTCTTTACCTTTGTTTCTAGTGATTTCGGGGCTTTGGTCTCCAAACCTTTCTAGCGGAAACGTTAGAAGCCCGTTTGTAGCCTGAATGGCGTACAGTTTACGGCAAATGAGCCGCCACGATTCTTCACTACTTGGTACTACCTCTGCCTCCATTCAATTTTCAATTTGCCACTCAACGTCCATTCAACAATTCCGTACGATCTTACGCAACTATAAAGTCTGCCTTCAAAGAACTAAAAATGCTAAGCAAAGTCTCGCTGAAGACGTTGAGCGACAAGGTCAAATTATTTGAATCTAATTTAGAGTTAATTTAACCATAAAAACTTAAAATCTAGCGGCTACATTGTTTTGGCCTGCTGACTTTTACCGATTGTATTATCCCCCTATCTCGATTGTATTTTTAGTATTTATTGTCTGTTATATTTTAGATCTTACACGTTCATCATATAACCCAGCCTGTACAGACGTTGGAATTATCTTGGCAATAATTACCTATATTCTATCTTACCTATTGGATAGGATAGGCTATGGTGATTTTTTATTGGAGTCCTCAAGTAAAACAGTAGATTCAATTTAATACACATATTTTAAATGAATTTCAGTTTTATTCTAACAAAGTTTTTCTATGAATTACAATCTTTTCAATAAAAGCAGAATCTCCAGCGAATTGATTACTTTTTCAGTTAGTACGAAAATTTTCGCGTCTTGTTTCAAGAAATCCTTAAAGATGAACAAAAAGAGAAAACTGTACGCGCTACTTCGTTTGCTGTTTCAATGAGTTCCAATTATGGATGCTCTGATGCCAGCAAATGAAGCGGTAATGATGCTTCGCTTGAAATTCTGCCACTTTATATAGGCAGCGAGTTACAATACCAACGCTTACAATCTACCGTGGAACGTATTCGTCCGGGAGTGGTGGCAATGACGTCCCTGCTGTGCGCTGTATGATATTTCGTATGTATTCGGTGTGGAGAAGTAGTGGGCTTTTCTGCTTGTGAGTTTGTGTGTGGATTTTTTGTGGGGTGTTACACTATAACTTATATGTTATGTTATTTTCAATATTATTTTTAATTACAATTAACTTAGCCCAACTAGACATAAAACGACAAAGTCAAAAATTTCCATTTATTGCAATGTTCCCACTCTCTCGAAGCACTGTAGATTCTGCTCAGAAGCAGCAAAGGTTGGCTGAGCTAAAGAATGAAGACAGGAAAATTTTCAAAAAGCCAAAAATAATAAAGCAAACCGTCGCAAAACAAGATGGCTAAATAAATCGATGCCAGTAAAAGACTTTAAATAATCTCGGCCAAAAACTAGTTGAAAATAAGAAAGCCAGTTCATTTTTTTCACTTATGAAGCAGGCTAGTGTAAAGGAACCACGCTGGTAACGTTTGATGATCAACGCTTGGCTGACTTCCGCAAGAAAGTGATTACCTAAACGAAGGATCTTTGGCCAAGCGGTTAATTAAATGTGGTACATTTCTCAGCTGACCTAGATTCCTTGCTTTCATTCGAATCCACAGGAAATTGCGGAAGCTATCAGGCTCTTGAATGGCTCCTCCTGTGGAGGATTAGAAAGTTGCACCTGTTGAGAATCGATGGGATGCACTCTTCACTTTAAATGCAAAAGCAGAGCCAGTTTCAAGGGCCCTAAAGGGAATTATTAACAACGAGGTCAAGTTAACGATTAGGCTTGTAAAAAAGTAATCAGGTCAAGGGCTTTAAATCAAAGAATCCTTTAACTACTAGGCTCATTTCAAGCAAGAAGTGTAAGCAACAGAATATTTTTCCACAGAGTGGTCTGCCACTCACTCAGGGGTAGCATTTGTGAATTAATCTAATGTAGAATTCTTTTCTGTTTATAGTGTTAAAGGTGGAACTACTTCGGAGTTGGGCGGCTGACTAGACCTTTAAACTTTGCGGACAGAGAAAGGGAATGAGGCAGCTAGTCCAAAAAGGAACGTCCAAAAAGGAACCTGACTCATCTCTAACGAGTAATGCTGAAGATACTTTAAATTCGTCTTCACCATTTGAAAGCAGCAACACCTGTTCTACTGCTTCGCTTATAAGAGTCATGGAAGGAGTTTGTATTGAACCAAGAACCATATTTTGTAACAAAAAAAAACAACTAGGTTTGCGGTCTCTCCATCCTGAGTACAGGCATGTAACACCCGATGGCACCGAGAAACCAGGAGCCTGTATTCTTGACAAAACTATCGCTGAATTTCTTGTTCTTTCACAATTTTTGTAGCAAAGATAACATGGCCATTGCAGTGGAAACCAATCAGAAACCTGACTGGTTTTTTCTTCTTGCAGAGCACATGATTATCCCACAAACCGATAAGGATATGATGGCGGCAGCCAAGAAGATACTTGTGCTTCTTATATTATAAGATCTCTATGATGTGAGAGGTAGCTCCAACAAAAATTGTTGTAGAGTGACGCTTTTTGCCTTTGCCATCGCAAATGTTAGCAACGAATCGATCTTCTTCAAAGCAATTCAAAGAGGGCTTCTTAACGTTATCTCAGTCACTGGGTACCACACGCATCTCTGGCCTTATCCAGAAGTGTTCGTTCTTTACTCACACGCACATATACTCCAATGTGGGTAGTCATAGCTAAACTTCATTAACAGGAAAATGCTGACGAGATGAAATTTAAGGATCTGTCCAAATTTTCTTCCAGAATAATAATGTACAAAAGTATCGATTCTTACCAGGTCCTTGATCAGGCGGCAAAAAGCTACCAATGCTCTCAGCGTAGACTGATCTTCTAGCTAGCAGTGCTCTCAACTTAGACAGCATAAGCAGACTGTAAACCACACAAAGCTTCCATGGTAAAATATGAACATCACACCCCTACGGAAAGAGTGCAGGAAAGGGTTTAATAGCAGAAAAATATATATTTGCTGATCACTGTATAAAATGAAAAATAACACTTTTAAGCACGCTGTACGCAACGCAAAAAGATCCTCATGAATATCTTCCAGTGGCAACATAGAAGGAATCAAAGAATCAAATCGGCTTCTTAAGTTCTTAAGCTCATAACCGAAGGTTGTGGGATGTATCCGGAAATTTGACGGTATCTAGACTAACTCGAACACCAATACTCTGATTGTCTTTGTGGACTTAAATTTTCCAAAGAATCAGCGACCTTTAACATATGCAGTTTATCCAGTGGAGCAGGCCTCAGATTATCACTTTTTCTCAGGACTCCCAACTCCCAATCGCAGCAGGCTTGAAACTCGTTCGAACCCCTCAAATCTGCAGACCCCGATACCATTCTTGCAGCCTACATTCAGCAACCTATAAAATTAAAGCAACTATGGGTGAGTAGTGGACAAGAATAGTGTCTATTCCGTCGAATATTTCTTAAATTTCCTTGATTCAGATTTTGGAAAGGCGCTGAATGTTGACATGCAACTGATAGCCTTTATCGCGCAGCTCTGCACGAACAGATTAGATGTCTCTTCTTTGGAAAATGCTCATTTCCGACAAGGGGTCAATTCGGCCATACCTCAAGATGGAATCCTTTCAGCATTAGGAAGCTTCACCATATCGACTCCAAAGTGGCTACTTATGCGGACCACGTAGCCGTGGCAGTAGCAGTGTCAGGAAAGTAATAGTATTTATCTACGATTTCGAAAATTGAATCATCCTTTTCTTATACTTTCACCTAAGAGCCGGGAGTGCGGCTTGAATACGGATACAAGTATAATAGAACTGGTAATATTTACAAGGAATTACGAAGTTTCTCAAATTGTCTTAACCAAAGTGAACAAAAGTCTTCACTGAACTGAGTCAAAGGGACAAATATTAAGAAGGGATCTTGGACTCATACTTGACTTAAAATGCTTTTTGAACTTGCCTAAAAAGCGAGCCATGTGTTTGGACTTCCAGCATTGCTTAGTCCAGTCTATGTCCCACTCGATGATTTTTTTCAGAAAATACTTTTGTTCACAAAAAAAACAATACCATTTTAAAATTACATTGACAAATTCAAAATATTATTGAAAGCCCTGCCGAAATAATTTGGCTAAAGCGACCCAAAAATATGCAAATTACTGGGTTGCCTCGAGCGAAAGCTACAAATTTACCTTTCTAAACCAAAAAGACCTAATTTACTCTCTAGCACAGCTGTTCAAGTCATTATCATTAACGTGAGCATCCCAACGACGTTTTTCACTCGGGAATTTTCAATTCGACGTAAATTGCCATCCCGTCGAAATCTACCAGTTCCTGCCGGAAAAAAACGTATTTTACATCAACGAGCTATCTCGTACCAAATGAGCGACTCTTACTTGATAAGATTCATTTAAACACCGTATGCTCGCCATCCGTTCGTGGTACTGGCTAAGCACACCAGTCGTGAGATAAGACGTTACAATTTCCAGCTGCTGCGATGGCGACCTGCATCTCGACTCATCCTTAACGATTCATACGGTGTATCGTCGAGGAAAGCACAAATTGTAACTAATGGAGTTATATTATCGTCATTTGGGCTCTTAACGAAGACTACAGTATCCTTGCCGAAAGAAACACTTCGTATATCCTGAGAGCAGTCTTTTTTGCACGGTCCTTTTTAGCATGCTACCGCCATTTTGCTGTTATAAAATATTCAAGGAAAATTGATTGTCTAACAAGCACTTCTCGCTTGGTACCATTTGCTAGGATTTATACGGTCGATTCGCGGCAATATTAACGAGACCGTAACTTGTTGGGTGTGTCGATAAATAAGGATCCAGTGGTGATTCAAATGTGATTCGGATTGGTTTGCAAAGTATCAACGGTATCTTTACAATAATCTGAATATTCTAATTGGTACCAATTGGTTTTGTTAAGAAGCAAAAGAGTTTGTCAACATAAGAGATAAAAAAAAACTAGGTCTTTAAGGATATCAGTGCATTGTTCGAAAAACCTCATAAAATAAACCATTAAACTTAGCATTTGTTTTTACATCTTAGTTCCGAATAAACACTCCCTTAGAAAGTCCGGTGCGCTTTAATTCAATTCGCAACGAACCTTTTCTTTGAAATAGAGCTGACCAAATTAGTCTCCTCCACATGAGTCCGAGCACAGCAATAAATAACATATTCATTTTGTCATGTCATAAGCAATCTTCTCATCGAAAATGAGCAAGTCACCTACTTTCTATAGCCAATCATAAACACATTCCACACATCCTTTTATCAGCACATGCTCGAGCTAAGCTCCAAACTGCTTGAATAAATCGCTACTCCACAGAACCATAAAATTTATAACTTTTCGGTATCATCATAATTTCAACCCTTACTGACATCTGTGCTCGTTTGAGGTTATTTTCCTCATCTGGATACACTCGACAACAAAGCCAACAAATTTATATCCTTTCAAAATTCACGAGTCCGCAATCCTCATAAATCTTCTCAGGCATTTCTAGTTACACCTTGTTCTCGTTTAGCCAAAGGACTGCTCCGGGCCCGTCACGTCAGCCAGGCACGTTTGACCCTGGCACGAATGGCAAGTTTTTTTTTTCACGTAGGAGAGGGAAACACAGATGCCAAACTCCTTGATTTCTCTCGCATGCGAACAGATCAAACTTCAAATGCGTCGGGAGGTTTTTGCAGGAATGCGACATTTGATTGATTTAACGCCGAGAAAAGTTGCGTTATTTACAGGCTGTATCGCATGAGCAAATTGCACACGATGTTCTTGTGTCCGTGAAGTTTTCTAGGATTTGTCAGGAACAGATGGAGCTTGGAAGGAAGTCTGTTGGAGTCATGTGTGTGCTTGCCGTTGATTTAACTAGCCTGGCGCGGTTAGTAGGTGTTTTAGATTTTTGAAGGGTGGGCGCCAGTTGAAATACTACGGCCGTCCCTGATGATTTATTATCAATTTAGTCATTCGCATAAATTTATGGCCGTGAATTTCGCATCGTAGATCTGGATTGGGAAATGAGAAATGTGTAAAAAGTGGAAAACGTGGAACTTGTTTTTCAAAGCAAGTATACTATTTTTCAAGCTTTAAAATTACCTGATAATTAGTTTCATATTTTATTCGCAAAGTATTTTAAAATCGAACATATTTTGATACAAATCCTTATATTGTAAGCCTGTTTTGCAACTGTAGCAACTGTTTTGCAACTGTATCTGCTAGCACTTTGGTATTGGCCTTAAGGCGGCTTTAGATAAGCGGTGTTTGTCAAATACCGAGCACCTAGTTTGGCAAACTTCGCATGTGTGGTTGGGTTGCTCGCCTAGTGCTTGCCCTGGACCAAGCACAAACATTCGGGTGCTCGCTATTCCCGTAGTTTGTCGAACTTTCAACTCACATGAAAGTAGACGAGCACTGTGTCGGATCCCCGCAGCTCGTTCATCTTCCAGTTTTGGCGAACATTCGGCAATGCCCGAATGTCTAATTCACTGTGCTTGTCATTCCGCAAGCACCAAGCCAAATTACTTGACTAGGTGTTCGGTATTTGGCGAATAAGAGGTGTTTGATAAACACCACATATCTAAAGCCGCCTTTACTCAGAGTGGGATATATTTATCTAACTATTTATCAGATTGTGTTTTGCTATCGTAGATGTATTTTTCTGATGCAAGTGTATTCTAAAGCATGGATAATAAGTAATTTCGTCTTATAACTTAAGCCTAGTAATGTATTCGGCGAACGAAATGCAGCGAAAACGTCTGTGCGGAATCGAACGAAATAAAGTTCCGCACCCCGACACCGGGGGCAGTACAAATTGCCATTGATGACATTTAACAAGTGCATTACATTTGAATTCGGTGCATATAAATTTAACTAACCGGCATCAAAAATGATATAATCGACAAAACAAAAACTATTGTTGCAAGAATGCGCTGTTCATCCATCCATTTTCACTCATTTTTCAATAAAATATCCGCAAACTCGAATGAAATTAAGAGCTGTCACATTTTTCGCATCAATTTAAGGTACCTGGGTCATTAAATGGCCGCGAAATTTAACTTATACATAGTGCAGCGCCATCTCAGAGCGAGTCACTGCGTTGTCTTCGAAGACAGTTATACGTCTTCGAACACATTACTGACGAGCAAAACCAAACGAAACAAAATTCTGCGCCAGGCTGATTTTGTATGGCATTTGGCACTTCGTTTCGTTTCGCGTCGAATACATTTCAGGGCTTTAATGCTGAAACAGCGTGCACAATATTCAACTTTTGGAGCATATAATGTTGCTAACAATGTATTCCTACATATTTAATACAAGACTACATTTATGTTAATCCGTGAATTTCAATCGATATAAATGCGCAAACTGCGAAAACAATCATTCTGTTAACTGTTTTGCTTTGAGAATATTTTTTTTTGTATAAAAAGCTATCAAATTTTGATAACCTGAAAATGAGGGATTTGTAGGCCTACCGTCGGTCCTTCATTGAGAAAATTCAAGATGTAATGTATGTTTGGAGAAAAGTAAAATAATTTACTTTACTCCATACTACAAAAGCAACCAATAATTTCAAATGAAACCAAGAATCAGAGGCAGTATATTATATCCTCGCATGGTATCTACACTTCAAGCAACGAGGGTTAATTGGCACTGCGACTTGGTATGGGAAAAAGTAAATAATTGTAAATGTCAGCTCTTCTCACTGCAGTACAAGATGGTCTTTCCACAAAAAACTTTATTTAATGCAGTCGCCAGGTTCTGGCATATTTTGCTAAACCAGTATGCTACCGTTTTCCTCATATGATTTTTTTGTTTCATTAGCGGGGAATTTCGCTGCCTTTTGAAGACGCAGAAAGTATTTTATTGGGTATAACTTTTCTGAAGCACTCGTACCTTTATCTCAACCCAAAATGGTGTTATCAATTGCAATATAGCTTTAATTATGGAAAGAAATTATGATCGCTGGCAAAAATCAATCAAAAAAGTTAATTCAAATAGGAGATAAAGCTACATAAGATAACCTATAATCAAAGAGGCTATGTACATAGCGGTCCGCAGGGACTGCTATAGCTAATCTGTTAAAATACAGTAATACCCCGAGCTTACGCCATAGGTGGCACCGAACGCTAGCCGTGTAAGTCGCATTCGCGTAAATCGGGGTAGAATTTTGCATATAAAGACATACAAAGTATGTTTAATTGGGACCGGAGACTAAATAAAACAATAATTTAGGAAATAAATGTGATAATATGACAAATTATATTATTATAATTGTAGATAATTGTAGATATGACGAACTATATTATTATAAACTGTATAAACACAATCCGAAGTTATTTCAATGTAGAAGGTTTCATAAAATCTAACAAAGTCGTCTGAAAAGTCAATGATTTTTTCTAATCCCGTAATATCTCCTCGTAGCATGTTAGCAATTTTTTTATTCCTTGTTTTGTAACAGAAATGCGCTCTTCGTTGGAGTCTTTGTTTTCCAAAATTGTTAACCCTTTTTCAATTGAACTGAGGGTTTCCGTCAAGTTTCCAACTGTCATTTGATCTTTTAATTGAACTGGGTCCGAAGATTCAAGTTTCTCAATGTCTTCCTCTTGTTCACGCATTTTTATGAGCTCATCGATTGCTCCTGATTATGTGAATCTAGCAGTTCTTGAACGTCATCACTATCCACTTCTAAATTTATTTCTCTACCAAGTTCGACAACGTCTTTGATCACATTACCAATTTCATCAGGCCCTGGCACTCATTCCACCTGAGTCTCAGTGGAGAAAAAAAATGGACAGAGTTTTTTCCAGACGCCATTTAAAGTTTTTTGTGAAATTTCATCGCAAGATTCTCCAATGATTCTCACGGCATGTAAAACATTGAATTGTTTCCAAAAGTCTTTAACAGAGAGCTCGTTGTTTTGTCTCATAGCTTTATGCAGATGTTCAAACGATCGTCTCGTGTAATAAGCTTTGAATGTTTTGATAACTCCCTGGTCCATCGGTTGAAGCAAGCTGGCTGTATTTGGTGGCAAAAATTCAACTTTCACACGTGGGTCGAAACTAGTTAAAGTAGCAGGAGGATGACCTGGTGCCTTGTCGATTAATAGCATCACTTTAAACGGGATTTGTTTAGACTGGCAATAACGTTCGACTTCAGGTATGAAGTGATGACCAAACCAGTCCTCAAAACGGGAGGCCGTCACCCAAGCTTTACGATTCGACTTCCAAATCACGGGCAAACCAGCTTTAGATTTGTTTTTCAATACTCTTGAATTTTCTGAGCAACAAACTAGGAGAGGTTTTAGGTTAAAGTCACCAGCTGCATTCGCGCCAAGCATCACTGTCAATCGATTTTTGGCGGCCTTAAAACCTAGAAAGGTTTTCTTTGCACGCGCGATAAAACTTCTTTTAGGCATTTTCTTCCAGAACAGGCCAGTCTCATCCATGTTGAATATGGTTTGGCTGGTATAGCCACCTTCCTCTATCATAGCTTTGAGTTTCTCTTGTTAGAGAGATGCAGCCTCTTTATCTGCACTTGCCGCCTCTCCACTTTCTGCAATGCTATGCCAATTACAGTGACTTTTGAACCGGCTGAACTAACCTTTACTAGATTTGAACGTTTTATCTTTAGCCATCACCCCAGCTTCTTCTTTTAATTTCTCAAAAATTAGTTTAGCGTGAAAGCACACCGTGTTCTGATCAACAGGACAATTATTCACACTTACTTCATTATTACATTAAAAATGCACAGTGCTTATAACCTGCCATCCTGAAGACTACACAAAGCATTTTTGTGGATGCACTTACTCCGAAAAAGACAATTTTGCTGACTCACAAACCGATTGATCTTCGTTGTTTCAACATTTAGGTTTCTTTTTACATTTTCTTTACAGTTTTTCTAGAGGAAGTTTATTCCTAAAAACTTGCCAAACAAGGCTGAGCATATATGCCAGGGAACTATTAAAAATGACAGGTTGAAAGTTATCTCAAAGAGTAGACATAGCAGTCTAAATAAAGAAGTTGTATGTATCATACCCTCAAACAAGCGGAAGCCTCCTCTTGGACGACCAAATATTTATCCTCAATTATCAGCTTACCTAACTAGCCTTATTTTTTTGAAGCTTAAAAGAGCTCAGTATTTTCTTTGCTTTCAAAAACCAAAACCAAAAACGGTACGAGATAGTCAAACCATGGATCATACATACATTAAAAAGAAACCGTTGTAAATGAAAAAATCTACCATAATCTACCGTAAAAAAATCACAGGAAGTTCGCCATACGCCTCGAATGCTCGAACATGTGTAAAAATCTTCACGTCACTTATTTATACTCATACTAAAGTTTTTAAGGAAATCGATTGACTCTATCATAGAACCGTAGACAGGCTAACTTCCGGAAGAGGATAAGCAAAACGTACTCGCGCCGATAAGAAGTCACGAAATAGTGCAAATAGTCTGCACATTACTATAATAATCAAGAGTATAGTAAGCCAATCGCAGGACTATTGCAACTCATATGCATGAATAAAGGAAGAAGAATAAGAAAACCTTCATTAAAATCAAACTCCTTTAAAGAATAAAAATATGGTACTTTGCCCACATTGGGCGCAGAAATTTATTCATCTAAAATTGTGTTTTTTGTTAAAAAAACAAATCATTTTTTCCAAAAATGGAAGCTAGAAGCAATATAAAAAAGTATATTTACGTTTTAGTGTGCAAAATGGTTATAGAAAGCTTCCACAATTTTTCGAAAAGGGACATATCGATTCATTGATTTAAGCTCAATTTCTTTTTGAAGACAAATGAAAAAAAATTAGATTTAGGGTCAATTGTAATTTGGCATGGCATATCTTTGTCTACAAATTTCGCTGACGCTTTGTCAGTTCACGTTTACATAAACTATATCAAAATTCAATGAACCCATTTTCCTCCTACCTAATCTTTATCACACTAATTCGAATTATGTCAACAAGCTGTAACCGAACACGACAATATTCAACCACACACCGGTAATTTGCTTCTGAACGATTTACTTAGCTCAATTGTAATCTCTAGATAAAGAAGCATATTTCACGCTCGTGACTGATAGATCAAATAATGTAATCTGGTAGTTGAGCTTTCACTTTCTTGTACGACGTGTTTATAGCTGCATAAGAAGCTGTTGAAACTGACGGATTTCACATTAAGCATTAACAAGCCACATTATTTTCGGATATTAAGGAAAGAGGATATGATAAGGAAATTTGAGGTTTTATTTCATATTGATTTCGAGCGTATATTGAAAAGTTTTATTACTTAGTGATGATGGGTTACTTTGGATTGAATCTAATTCAACTTTTTATTGCACAATTAAATTGTTAAATTTTCGAAAAAAAAAATCTCATTGAACTTCTTAGAAAATATTCAAATTCTTAGAAAATTTTTTTTAATTTCTCGGCAAATAGCAAAGAGTGCAAAAAGTACGGGGAGAAATAATTTGTTTGAGGGTTGCTTAAAGTGCTCAAATATTTTCAAGTCGTCGATAACTACTTATACAAAACGCGATTTTTTTTAATAAAAAGTCTGTTATTTCAACAATAATGGAAGTTTTTGTGAGTTTCACGTATTTATGTTAAAAAAATATTGTTTTGATAGCGGACGAGTTTTAATCAATTGACATTAAAACGACAAAAAAATTACCAGAAAGACGTAATGAATTTCGTACTTTTGCCACAATAAGCTAAAATAAAAAGCCTTTTTAACAATCATTTAATTGAGTATATAGCCTTCGATTGAAATTAACTGAAATTAACTCTTTTCCAATTTCAAATAAAACAGTCGATTCAATGGATTGAAAACTTGAGATTTTCTTTATTTCCTCCTACAAGAATTTTCAAATTACGAACAAAACTGAAAAACTGGACTCTATTTTCTTGCTCCTTCGTAATTTTGCTGAGTACTTGGGCATTCAAAAATCATCTATATAGAAGTTCTTGTGTTGTCGGTATTTTCTTGTGACACAATTCCATATTCAGTTCTACCTTGTCTAAGCCTCTACAAAAGCCAGTCTTCGACCGTAGTCATCAGCCTACCCATTCGTTCCAGCTGGTATTCAGCAATTTCAATAAAGTGTACCGACTGGCAGGTACTTCCCATTTTAATTAAATCTTGCCACGACACTAACTCATTTATATGCTGAAATCCTTTGTATTTTGCAACTAGGAAACTTGTTTGTGTACTACAGACAATAAACTATAATTCCAAACCATTATCTGAAAGTCAGACGTGCTGGTAGGTTAAAGGGATCGAAATGTAGATTGAAATTGCTGCAATGCTATCCCGGTGTGTATTCATCGATGCAGGGTTAGAATTGCTGCTATTGACTGAAGTAGATTACAGGTTATTGGTTCACAACGAAGTTTACGGGGTTTGATTCTTGCTTTTCATTTCGCTTGAGAAATGAACATGACAAGGTGTTACTAAATCAAAAGCCCTTTGTATCTTCATATAGATTGACCCGAAACAACCATCAATAATTCAACATAAACCAATCAGGTGTCAAGTTACTTAAAAAAATGTCTTTTATCGTCACGCGCCGTATTCTAATTGATTCACAAAGCTTCGATTCTTGCGCTAAGCGTAGAAAAGAGTTCCTGTATCTATGATCAGAAAGAGAATCTATTAAAATACTCCTCGAGCTGTTCTCAAATACGCAAGCGATTCTTCACATAGATGGGAATGGAAACGACAGTTCGGAACTGAAGTGCTTGCGTTATCCTTGTAAATCTAGTCAGCCCGCGGCAAACAGCATGCTTTCAATTTGCCTTGATTTCGTTTATCTATTGTTAACTGAAATCACGCCCGCAGTATTGTGAAAACGATAGCATGCTTCAGCAGTACAAATGTCGTACTACGATTGAAAAAAACTGAAAAGAAGTTTAAAAACTACACAAAAAAACACATGATTCTCTTTTCCTTCGTTTCCAATTATCGATTTACTGCTTCTTATTCGAGAATGCAAAAATGCTGAATTTTTTACGAGCATAGTGTGACTATAGTTTCTATTGAATATAAAGGGGTTCATTCGATTCAGTTCCCTCGGATTGCACAAAAAGAGTTTATTTCATGTTTTGCAGCATTCGTTACTCTAACGGCAGAGTGCATGTCGATTGGAATGCCTTCAATGAGTAGACATTGATTGCAAATCCACTCTATTTGCTCTGTACGTGAAAGCTTTTGTCAGTGACTGTTGCTTCAGGGTAATCTGAAAGATTTGTGGAGAATTTTTCCGTTCAATTAATCGTGGTATTCGACAATGCTCTTGTAATTGCTTGGCCAATTTATATCAGCATTTTTAGGTTGGGACATGTAAAACGATGGTGGTTTATAAAGATTCAATTCAATTATTTGTGCTTTGAGTTATTCATGATACTGCAAAGAGGAAAATATACAATATAAGTTACTGCTAGCAAAGTTTTCGTATGTTCAGCATTTGCTTTTCATCTCCCGAATGCTGAATAACCTAGTTTGGTTTATATAATTGAATTTTTTCGCAAATAATTTAATTTAAAAACCAATTCTTCCTTCAGAAGCTAGACATCACATAATTCCTTGACAAATATTAATATTTCTTGGGTAATCTACCATATTCTTTAGTTTTTGACTGATAAGCAAAGAGAAGACAAATTACTTTCGAAATAATGAAATCCGCCAAGAAATTGAAATAAATCTAATTGCTATAAAATTGATCTTTAAATTAAAATAATTTGTTTTGAATGCTTACAAAATTGAATCAGATTAAATTAACCGATCCAAATGTTTCAAAGTATCTTAAAGAATTAGTAAATATTGTTGCATATGCATACACCTAAGCCACCTTCATATGACTAAGACGGGTATAGAGATAACTATCCGAATCAAAAATTGACCAGAGCATCTTGGCAGCCGGAAAGTGAATAATCGAATAAAAATGAGTCTTAGATAGTTGTACGGAATAGTCTAGAAACTCTATAGACAAGCGAAATTGTTTCATGCAAGTTGTGAAAGATTTTATGTAAGAGACCGGTTTTCAAGTATCAATTTAATAAAAACGTGACAGACTGTATGCAATTCTAAACGCAGCGAACCACGAGCCCACGAACGGTGTTTTAAGAGAAATACAACAATTGGTGTCAGAAGTGGGATTGTTTTGCATTCGTGAGCCAATTTCAAGTTTTCAGAGGATTTTTTTTAACTGCTAATTAGTTAAAAACATGAACAACCGTATTAAAAATACGTGTGGACTTATAATGAAGTAAGAGATTATGAGCTTGCTGACTATTGCAAATAATAGTAAAATTCGTGTGGTATAGCGTGGACTTATGAAAAACAAATGCCGTAAAGCAGGACTTTGCAAAAGTTGAAAAAAATCGATACGCTGAAATCAGATATGGTGCAAATCAAAATTGTGAGAGCTATTTGAATTGAAACAACTGGCAACACAAGGCTGAAAGCACCAATTTTAGATGGGTAGACTTCTTGAACTATATACAAGAAGCAGTATACAATGCCATCGCAGAATAGAATTCTGGAAATGATCGGTGGAGTGCGACTACAAAAGGAGCTGCAGCGAAAATTCTCTAGACCTTACTAGTTAAAAATTACTGCAGTATTTCTAACTTAACGAATCCTCACGACATGCGATACGGTGAGCTTCACTTAAAAGAGGTACAACGCTCACAGCTAAGAGCACGTTCCCAGAAGTTAAAAGAAACGTTACAACATCTGACTTACGATATTGAGTGTCTGACACATTTTCCTATCTTATATCCGCATGGAGTATTCAAATGAAAAGGATTCTTAAAGTGTTGCGAGATGGGGAACTTTGACAGCCTTTTCATCTAGCTGATAAAGGACTATTTGGCCATTGCCGTGATCTACGAATTGGTAAAACGAGCATCTTAAAGAAACCTAAGTGTCAGTGAGGTGTATAAAAAATACCGGTGCCAAAAAAACAAAGACAACTAGAGAATTGCCAGCGAATTAAGCACTTCAATGGTGGAATACAGCAGTAAAAAATTAACTTTTTAGTCGTGATTAATAAAAGAGGAGAATTTGGCAAAAGAAGAGTAGAATTTGGCCAGAAAAGCCTATGCCCCTAAAACTGTTACGATTGCCATGCTTTTTATGCCTGAAAATGATTTGAGTCTATTGGAAAAAATTGACAACGAAGCCTGAAACATTAAAATAAAAAATTACTGTTGAATCAATGCATAGTGCGATCGTTCGTCAAGCCGTTCAGCATCAGTTCTTGGTAGCGAAAATAGCTGATGAATGAATACTTTGAATGGACTTGCTCTGGGCCTTTAAAATTTTGGCTTCGATTTCGGGGAATGGAAAATCAATCGGAGAGCCATGGAAGTACTAGTAACACGCCAATCATAATGTAAACATTATCACGGAACAACCCAAAAGTAGATCACACGTATATACGTAAACGTGCAAGGGATGACCATTTTACAACAAGAACAAGATGTAATACAGTCAGAACATTTAAATGGAAAGCTTGCTGATGATGAGAAAAAGGGTAATACATCCCGGAAAAGTTATGCACACAGATCGAAAAAGGAAAGTGTTTTAGATGAAAGTTCTCAGAAAAGGCATATCAGACCGGACTCTAAAACACCACCAGAACACCCCAATATAACAACCGAGTGCGCTTTAGAGCTGCAGCAACGGCTAGACTCTATTTAGAAAGCAGTGAAAAACATGAGGAAAACGCAATACGATTTAAGAACGAATCAAATTGGGTTCCAGGGAATAATTTGGTTGCGAATCTACAATTATGATATATGCTGATAACCGAAAATTCTGGAAATTCCCGAAGGAGTATAAATATCTCTGAAGTAAGGCTTGGTAGGCAATCTTTTGAAGAAGCGAATGGAATAAATTTCTGGACGAAGTAATTTTAAAGCGAGTGATACTGATAATCGCGCGACCGTTCTACTTTGTGAAGAGTCCAAGTTGTTTGATTTGTTCAACATAAAGTGCACTGTTCAAACAGTTCAAACAGTTCATTCACCACTACCGAAACGATCACAACGTAGACGAATTTCTATAATATACTCTCCCGTATAGAAGGCGGCTCATAGTCAGAGCGTTATGCTAATGCTGAGAGAAGTGATGCTGGCTCATTCAGTAGTAAGTTCCCCGATAAAAGAGAAAGAGTTAGCTCGATTGACGCAGGAGTATGAGATGAGCTGGAAAACAATGGGAACAAAAGCAGCAGGATCAAACAGTACTTTTTTATTAATTTTCATTTTATTAGCTCTTTTATCTCACATAAGCAAATTAAAGAAGAAACTCGATGGTAGGAGTTTTTACATTTTCCCTTGAAACCAATACACTTACTTTAATTTGTGACGCAATTTGCATGGTTTTATATATTTCTCCGACAGTCGGTAGCCGATAAGAAGTACCTTTTGCAGATTCTTCTGCTCATAGCAAGACCTGTGGAGACATAAGTGCTGAGGGCATTTACCTGGACCAATGAGCTTGCAGTGGCCACAGAAATGAAATAGCGAGCTGATTGAAGTTAGAGGTACAGTTAAGTGAGTCTATTGCAGGAACCACTTCACTTATCATTAACGCGTATAACAAACATTTCAGAAGCCTGCTCAATCCATTCTGATACTAAATAATTTTTTGGCAACCAAAATTTTGGCTTTAAAGCTTGATGAAGAAGAATAAGTGTTATTTTTTGAGAGAAAAACTGAGCTCATCTTGTAGAATTTGCTTGATTAAACGGCAAGAAGAATATGTTTTGATATCGGTGGCATTCTTTCAAGGAATGAAGTAAATAAAACTAATTTTCAAAGATGCATATGATGACAGTGACTGTCAGCTACGATACAATTAAAGGAATGAAGTAATGTCTGACTTACAGCTTTTTATTCTTGACATGTGAAGTGCCGTTAAGAACTGTGAGTAGACCTTCGTCTGCCGATGACAAATCTTTTATTCTTTGATAAAACTCACGGCCATCTATCATAAGATCCCGTAGACCACTTAAACTGGAATTTGTGAAGGAAACAAGCTCTATTATTTGTAAATATGAAGATATATTGAGTAATTTGACATGTACATGCTCTGCCTTTGTGCCTTGTTTCCGATATGCAATAATCTGCTTGCCAACATCCCATTTCAAGAGTGGTTCCTTCATCTTGCCTACCAAATGACTGTAAAAAAGTGAAGATGCAAAAAAAAACAAGCCTGAATTGGAAGCACGGAAAACCGTAATTCAACAAAACTTCAAATCTGCCCTTGAGTCGTGATAACATATATGACACCAGAAATATCAAATGGCTGAAAAAGCCATTAAGGGGGCAGTACCGCTTACAATACTAAACAACAGCCTAATTTTCAATATTTTTTTTTACACATCCTTTATTTTGTATAAATTTTAAAGTTTGCATGGGTATAATACACATTTTGAAGATTACAAAAAAAAATATTTTGTATTTTTTTCATATTTCTACTTATTTATAGAGGGCGCCAAAGTTGACGTCTCGAAAAATGCCTCGTCATACTGCGGACAGATAATCTCAGGAATGAAGCATTTGAAACGAAAAAAACTAAACCGCAATTTAAAGAGAAATTTTTCTTACGTGGAGATCTACCACAATATTTTTAAAAAAATGATAAACAAAAATGGCGGTTATTTGAAAATATTTTTCGAAAAATCGTATTTTTTTTCACTTTGTTTCACTTGCCAAATTTTGTTGGGTGAATTTTTGGCCTATATTTTGGTAGATTACCATACAAGATACTAGAATCAAGTAGTGCACCAAATTTGATTTAAATCGGTTCGGCTAATCCGGAGAATAAGTGTCCGCAGTTTGGAAAAACGTCATTTCGAGAAAAACGCGTTTAAAGTTTTTTTTTTTCATTTATTTATTGAATATTATTTAAAAAAATATGTTTTTATCTCCTACAATAACTCAGTTTGCAATCTCTGGACCATACAGAAGTATTCTTGAGTCTACATAAGCCAGTTGCTCTTGCAGTTGGGCAGTTTTTTTTGGCCAAACGCGCTTCCCTTGCCGCTTTTTCTGCGTGACTTATGCGCTCGCTCTTCATCAGAACTATTAGCAAACATGATCAGGCAAAAGTACTAACTGTCTTTTTAAATTAATTAAAAAGAATTCAGTGTCTTAAGGCAAATCGGTCGGTGATCATATAGACATGAATTGAGTAATTGTTTTCATTCTTGGAGTTTTCATTCTTCTGCATTTCTAAGCAGTTTCTTAATTTTCCAAAAAATTAACAACAATTTTAGTTACCTGTAATATAATAAACAATGAAATATCCGAAATTTTATTTTTCGGCCTTCGATTTCCGATTGCATCGAGGCATATTACCAACAATATGCCTTCGGTACACTATCTCTCGTTTACGTGCTGCTGCCAAGAATGAAATTAGACTTGCCATGCGCAACTACTTTTCGCACATTAAATCTTCTCTGATTTTGAATGATCGTTAAAAATGCTGGTCATTTTTCGCTCTTTAAAATCCTCCTCTTCTATACCTGACTCCCTAACATTTAATAATATTTTTCCTCCTCATCCCCAGAACGTTTGTGATTTCTTCGCACTGTTTTTCTCTTCAGTATACTCTGACACAACGTTTCCCCTTTCTTATCATGTTTTGTTCAATTTTCCTCCTTGTTTCTCTTCACTGTCGACTCATCCTCTTGAAGTTGAATCCCTTATAACTTCTCTTGATTCCAATTATTCTCCTGGCCCTGATAGCCTTCCTAATATTTTTTTGGTGACTAATCTTGATCTTGTGTTCTCCTATCAATTTTATTTAACATAAGTGTTTATGCTGGTAAATTTGCTGCCTCCTGGAAGCTAGCAAACAATTTTTCTAATTTCAAATCTGGTGAACGCAATGTCGCCTCAAATTATCGCCCTTTTTCCATCCTTCCCTATTTTTTTCCAAAATCATTGAGCGTTTCGTGTACTTCGTGTGCTTTCGTATCTTTACTTTCTTGAATACCTTCGTTCCTAATTAATCGCACCTGTTTTGTCTCCCTCTCTGGCATGTCGTTCTCACCGTTTTCCTCCTCTTCTGGTGTACCTCAAAGGCGGATACTAGGACCGCTATTATTCAACCTCGCTATTGTTCAGCAAAAAGAAAAATTTTAGAAGAGCTTTAACCGCTAGAGATGTGAGTCAAGCTCATGTTGCTATCCGACGATATTGTGTGAACTTGTTTTTAACAGTGATATGCTTTATGACTAGCAAATATTAAACTTTATTTTAATTTTCAGTAGAAAAGCAAATTGTTATGACTAGTTGTAATCAAAACAACAACGATTCAATTAAACTTTTTATTTCGGCTCCATTGTTCGAAAACATATTTTAGAGTCAGCAACTACACTAGCATTATTTCAACATTCGTACATATTAACATTGGTTTGAATCACCGAACACTAGTCTGAGCTTCTCCCTCTCCCTTGAGCTGCTGTATTTCTTTACTACATATTCAGATCGATTCTTCAGGCAGATATCCAAACAATTTTCTTTGCTTCCTCAGTTTTCGATGAAATTGTACTAAGTCATTTATGCTCTTATTTATTTTATCGTTTATTCCCTTTCATGTAAAACCCCAAGACTCTTAGGTCCAACAATTAAAATTTTGCTGATGTATAATAACACCAAACAGCTTCAAAAACCCTATTTGCAAACACTGCCAACTATTGTTGGCACCATATGGAATCTTCCGGCTTTAATGGGCTCTTTGTTATCGGAAATTACAAAGCTTAATTGAAGTGCAGCATTGACTTCTAGCACACTGCTAGGACGCAAGCATCCTCGGACATTTTAGAGTCACAGATGCCTTTCTGTACAGAATGTGCACCAAATTAAGGATTTCGAAGCACACACAAACTTACTAGCTATTCCGTTTAACATTTACCGCATAATGGTGACACTTATACACACACACACACACACACACACACACACACACACACACACACACACACACACACACACACACCCACACACACACACACACACACACACACACACACACACACACACACACACACACACACACACACACACACACACACTGATCGTTCTTCGTTGCTCGTTATCATCCTTATCAGAGCTGCATGCCAGTCTTTTGATGAACATGCCGCAATTAAGTGTCATTTTCTAACACCACTTGGTGCAAACGATGCTTTGCATACTTGAAGACTCCACAGCCAGTATGCTTTAAAAAAATCCACTGTGGTGGTATAGTAATTCATTCAGGCGAAGAATCGCATTGAGTTCGTGCATCAATGAATTAGGTATAAGTGAAATTGAGTTTCACTGGGCAAGGTACTCCGTTTTTTTCACTATCACCTCTCGTCGGTGATGCAAATGAGGCAATGAAAATACCTTTTCCTATCACAGCTAAAGTAGACCAATTATTCTCGGATGAGTCTTATTAATTAGAACTGCGAAAAACGTGATTAGATTCCCAATAGGAAAAAAAATATAAAGGAAAATCTTTTGAGAATGGCATGGAAATGAAATGAAAAAGAACGTTGAATAAGGGTCATTCATCAGAATTACCAGAAAGATTTTGCGTGAGAAAAAAAGACATTTCCTGAATATTTAATTACAGGTCTTTGAGGCATTGACGTGATTTAAGTGATGACTACGGAACATCATGGACAAAAGCGACGCCACCAACGATGTCACGATGTTGGCTCTGAATGCAATCTTGATTTTTTCTTGAAATTGGTTGATATCCCTACTACGTAGAACATGGTGGTTATTTTTTTGCTTCGTAAAGACAAAGCTGTTGCGAACCATGTGCATCAAACTTAATTGGAAACCAGTTTTTTCGTTGTTCATTTATTTCATTTGATTACTTAAAAGAAATTAATTATTTTCTTTAATTATTTGCTTATTTTTTTATTTTATATTTGCACTACCATGCTTCCGTATTAGAAAGAATAGCGTTCTACCCCTCTGGAAACGCTTCTTTATAAATTTACTTGATGCGATGGTTTAATTTCAATTCATAATTTTTCAATCAAGTAAAGTATGAAATACAGATATTATTACAGAGTGAATTTAACTCTCTTGATTCACTAGTAAAATTGTGAAATTATTGTTTTTATTGATTCTTATGAAATGCGGGCGAAGCTCATTGAAAACGAATCCCAAAATACCTTTGACTGGAATCCGAGAATGAACAAGAACCATTTATTTACTGTTTACGAGAACTTTTTGCATTAAAATACTTACATTAGGTATGATATAAAAAACGCTACACCAAACTCTAAAAAAACGAATAAAACCGCCAGAAGCTTTTGTCGACTGCTTTTCGAAAAAAAGTAGAGGAATTCAATAGAGTTTGAAGGTTACTAACGGCATGAGTTTTAATATTCAGGAAAGTAGCAAACGTTGAGCTATTATTCAGGAAAAGTTGACATTAATCGAAGTTTGGGCATAACTTTGCGAGGTAGCACAAAGTCTTGGATGACGTGTGCTATTTTTAGTGAATGGATATTGAAATGCAGAAACTAAACCGAAAAATTGTAATCTTTCTTGAAAATGCTACACTTGCCTACATGAACCACATACTGTGTGCTCTATAGTGATGGGCTCAAAAACGCCAAACAGTTTGAAAAAAACGTTTGGCTGCAAAAAACGAACGAACAGTTTTTCCAAATAACGACAAACAGTTTTTCTAAAACGAACTTTTTTTTGTAGAACGAACAGCATTTCTAAAACCAACCGTATTTCTACAACGAATAGTTTTTCGAAAACCAATTATTCTAACTATTCAACAACGAATAGCTCTTCTAAAGCCAATCGTTTTTCTAAAACGGACCATTCTTCTCAAACCAACAGTTTTTCTAAAACGTATAGTTTTTATAAAACCAATCGTTTTTCTAAAACTAATCGTTTTTCGTTTTTCTCAAACGAATCGTTTTTTAAAAACGAACTGTTTTTTTTCAAACGAATCGTTTTTCGTTTTTTAAAAACGAACTGTTTTTTTCAAACGAATCGTTTTTTTCAAACGAACTGTTTTTTTCAAACGAGTCGTTTCTCATTTTTTAAAAACGAACCGTTTTTTTTTTAAACGAACCGTTTTTCGTTTGTTAAAACGAACTGTTTGGCAGTGGAAAACTGTTTAGCTGCGGAAAACAGTATTTTCGTACTCGCGAGTATTTTCGTAGTTGCAAGTATTTTATTCAAATATTCAAAAAGTTTTTAGGGCAAAAGGAGCTGAAATCGGACAAAATCGGCCAATTTTGGGTTAGATTGGTTTGGGACATAACGGGCCAAGACCTATTACTGTGATATAAAAATTTCGGTTTTGTAGGGGAGTAAGGGTTTTTTTGGCCATAGTTTGGCAAAAACTGCTTTTACCGCGCTTTCGATGATTGAAAGTGGTCGGCGAGTAAATTAGTGATATTTTAAGGGCAAACAATTTTTGATAGGGGAAATTGGGCAAAAACGTCCATATTTAGCAAAATTTTTTTTTTGATCTAGCATGAATTCGGGCACCTTTCTGAGTTGTTTCGGGCGAAATTTCCATACAAGTCTGGGAAAAAGCGGCCTAATTTCGAAGATACGGCAAAATGAAATCCGGTGGAAAAACTAAAAGTAGCACTAAAAGTGCCAAGGAGGAAAAGGTTGAGATCCTTTTTGGTTCACCAGTTGGCGTCTCCGGGTGTGCTAAGGCCCTCCTCGTGACTGCAGGTCGTCACTAGGGTGTCTCCATACCTAACGGGGTTGTAAAATTTACGAGACCATGGGAGGTAAGATGCTCCTGGACTCATTCCCAGCCTTACGGAAGAAAGAGGTTGGCCCCCTAGTGGGTGCATGTTTAATAAACGAAACATTTTTTTTTTATTGCTTAGTAAAAATTTCATGCTTCAGTGAGGCAAAGTGGAAATCCGACTGTTTTAGATTAGCCAGGAAAAGTTTGGTATCAGAGATCGCTCGATGAAAAGTCATATAGATGACAAGAGGATTAGTTGGTCCTATCTCAGTAATTTTTTTACTTTTGCCATTTGAACGACAGGAGGTGTTTTTTTTGCATATAATAAAATGAAAAACAAATTAAATGGATTGAATTTTATCGTTTTTCTTTAGATGGGCCCTAGATTGGAGAAAGACTTGCCAAATAAATGACCGACCATTGGAAAGTTACGGACAAGCTGCACATCACCATTCTAGCTTGGGAACGTTGTGTCTGGAGGGTGGAGGAGGGCATATTAGTCAATTTCATTACTTTACTGCTAATCGTATGCATTGTATGTAAACATTTACATACTTCAAATAGGTATTTGGAACAGGTATTTTTTCGTACTCGTACTAGTTATACCTAGTACGTGAAAATCCTAGTACGACTCGACTCTAATTGTCGTACAGCATAAAATTTGTTTCTCTCATTAATTCAAACTGTTTTTTTCGAACAGTTTTAAAAAACAGTTGTTTTTGAAAAAAAAACAGTTCGTTTTCGTTTTTTGAAAACAACAGAAACGCCCATCACTAGTGCTCTATGAAATACTAAGCGTACTTTCGGTTGCGAACTGTTTCAAATAAAGTGTCTCCACTTACAATTCCCCTGAAAATTTGAGGATCATAAGCGGAATCGAAAGTGAGGAGAATTTATTTATTCAAAGTTTCGTAGAAGTCGAGCAGTTGGTGACCACAAACGAGTATCTTCTGTCTTCTTTAAAGAGGTTTCTACTTTATTGTTTTCGCTAGTGAGTCCGAATCATAGTATCCCGACGCAGTTCGTTAGCAGAATACTAATCTCATTGTCATACAAATAGGAACAATGCAATATTATATATCTAATTAATTTAAATATTTTTTAATTGTTAAACATTTATATGAATCCTCAACATTTTGCACTTTATTTTCCTGTAATCCAATATTACAATACATTCGCAATAAATATGTTATAATAATTTACAGTAACCTTTGATAAAAATGAAGATTAGAAAAAATATCTTCATCGTTCGTTTTTGATTCATCACAATCGGGCCGCCTGTGAAATGGAACTACTTTTTGCGACGCTGGAGTGGTTCGATTCTAAGGTTTCACTGTTTAAAAATATTAGTTTTTTGCCAGATTTTAATACTCAAATCAGTAAGTAGTTGAAAGAAAACTAAGCAGTGAATTTATTTCTGTTATCTATAAGAACTAGTTCAATTTTTTTTTTGGATTTCTTTACTTATAAAAATATAGATTCAATTGTTTATTTTCCCTTTCCAGGAGGTGGTTAGTTTTACATTTTGCTCGCTTCGGCAATAAACGGTTTCAGAAGGCGGAAGGTATCGAATCAAAAGAGTCAAATTATCACTAAGATAACATCTACTTTTGCGAAAAATGAGAGAAGCAAGTTAACCAAGACGGTTGATTGGGATACGTGCGTAATACAAACTCCAGAGCAAACATTTAAAGGGAATATCTTTCAATCAATTCAAATTCATATCAATTATACTGAGCAAAAGTAATATTTTCAAATAATATCTAAGGATTGAGAATTCAAAGGAGCTTAATATTATTCCTAATATATTCAAATAACCATATAAGAAGCCCTAAAAATGTGGAGAATAATGATTTTTGGTTTTTATTGTAAATAAATAAATATGTTTATGTTTCAATTCAATTTTTCAATTTTTTCAATTTTTCTTCGATATTGTACATTAAATTTTATTATTCAATTCCTAAAATGTTCGAATTAAAAACGACTAGGGGAATTTTTCAAGTAATATAATTGTTAGCCCCCTGACTTCAATTATCTTAATAGCAAACAAAAAAAATAAATGACCTTAAAATTTATTAATTAGATAATTGAAATTCAATTTGCATGCATCGTCCTGATTGCAATATATTCCGGAGAAATATTTAAATTAATAGTAATCTAATTATCATACTCGTATAAAATAAACACAAAATCCGGTAGAGTCATTTATTTGTATTTAAGGATATTTTTCAGGTAGAGAATTTAGGTTTATATGCAGTAATTGATTACCAGGCTATTTTGCTAAAGGTTGAGGCTATAATACAACTGTCGAAAAGGCAAAGCAATAGTTCGATTCAAACACTCACTTGAGGTTGAAAGCACGCAATCAGTTCCAACGAGACAAGAATTTATTTTTCTGGTTAAAATTAGAATTCCTGAAATAATGGGTAATACCACCGACATCGAAATCGCATCTAAAAATTTGGACAAAATCGTTGCTCATGTCAGGACCGATCTGAAAGATACTTTGCATCGAATTTCTCGCAAGCACCAGAGCAATGGAAATAGCTCTGTAAATACCATCGAGAATTTTCTAAGAGATTTGAAATTGGAGTGCAATTTTGAGCAGGCAAGCGAAATCAAGGAATGGGAAGAGGAACCAGATTCCCCGTCAGAGCCAACATTATCGGAAGACGACGAGGAATATTCGTTTTTTGATCCAATCATACTAATCTCACCAGATCGAATCAGCATTTGTTCTACCGAGAGCCGTGGGAGCTCCAGACTATATGATGGATTCAGCACTGGAGAGAACTCGTTGAGTGAAGTTTCTACGACGATTGTATGCAACAATTTTGCCGTGTCTCAGGTTCAAACTAAGGTTCCTGAAAACACGATGCAGCCGGGAGTCGAGATGGAACGCAGCGATCTGGTTACGCTGAAAAATAAAACGGTGAAATCAAATGGATGCAGAGGTTGGATTCGGCGCATTTTGCGTTTGCGAAAATTCTTTTGCTGCTGGAATCCCATTACGGAAAATGAAGAGGTTGATATAAATAAAGCAGCAAATGGAGATAATAATTGCGTATTAGAAACCCTGTTTTGAATATCAAATAAAACATGCGGTCAAAATGAAAAATATCCTTTTGCTTTTTTTTTTCAATTTTGCAATTGTATATTGAATACTTTCAGATTTGCGAACTTAGACCCTTAGAAATGCAGTTTAGATTAGGCATTTATGATCATGGGGCATCATTATTTATTGGTTTTTTGAGATACTACAGCGTTAAGTACAATATTTAATCGTGTTTTCTTAAGTCGGCATTGTATTATCGGAGATCTTGCTAAAAAAAAAAAAATACGCATGAACGCAGTAGAAGCCTGTCGTGATAATAAATGTGTTGTTATTTTTGAATTTGTCACCCACCCGGTCTAGCTTCGAGCTTCGGCGCACCAGATATATGTTCGCAGTACAGGTAGCGGTGCAAATTAGATGCTGGATCGGATAACACCCGATCCGTTTCAACAATTGCGACCAAAGATATTCGGATAGGCAAAAAGGTAACACCCGAGACGCTACCACACTCGCGATCAAAGACAATGTGACATTGGATAAGATAAATCCCGTCACTTTGCCAAACCTGCGTTAAGACAAAGATCTCACAACTGAACTACACCCACAACTACTTCAAATCGTCATACGATATTCCTACTAGATAAAACAGTCTACTCTTGCCTGTCGAAAATTTACCCTTCGGGCATTTACAAGGCCAACTGTAGTTCGGGTTTTAAGCTTTTATTTATATTATACATTGGATTCCAGCTGAACTGGCCATTAGACAAACTTTCCTATGCTAATTCGAACTCTACAAGACCATAAATTCATTTACTTCCGCACGCTAATTCACACGGTACAAAACAGTAAGTTCTTTTACTTTCGCTCGCTAGTTCAAAATGTACAAAACCGTAAATTCGTTTGCTTTCGCACGCTAATTCTAAATGTACCAAAACCGTAAATTCTTTTGCTTTCCGAATTCCCTGTTTCTACTACGCGAACCCGGTAGATTTCGGGTTTCTTTCTAAATTTTCACCACCACTCACTTTCTTAAATGTTTAGCTACAGATTTCTCAATACTGTACGATTTTCTTATTTTTGCACTATGTCTTATTCGTAATGAAATAACTTTCCTCAATATAACTAACCTTACTACGCTGGGTCGGCTGTTGGCTGCTTGTGCTTCTTCCGCGATGCTCAGATACAACGTAATTATCTCCCACGACGATCAGGTGTTGACCGAAGGAACCGAAAAAAAAATCAAAGCCTAACGGCGCTCGCTAGCACCGAACCGTCGCCTTTAGCGTGGTAGTCAGCGTCTCTACTAACTGCGCTGCTCAGCTCTTCAAATTCGTAACTTTTAATGGATCGATTAACTGCCGGTCCCGTTTAAACCACCGACTCAAGAGAATTCTTCAAGCCACTCGTTGCGTCGCACCGTCTTCTTCCGTCCCATATCTCGATCCACGATTCGTCTTTTAATCTCCGACTTTCGCTTCAAGGCTCAATTTCGTAACTTCCTTCGAATCTTTAGTGGCAAATGCATTTTTAAATTAACAGCGTTCTGATGATATACTACTTATTTGCTTCAGGGCTCAACTTCGAATCCCCTCGACGGAAAATTTTCATAGTGCCGCCGTTTGTGCCTAACTGCAGGGTATCCCGCTACTCCAGTTAGGAACAACGATCTTGCCACTCCTGCAACCGTCCGGGATCCACACCATCAGTATGTTTCCCAATTTTCCTTTTCGACTCTCGACTCATCCAAGTTCGAGGTTTCGATGTGCTAAAAGGTAGTAGCTATCCGAACCGGTTCTAATCCGACCCTGTCAATTCATTCGACCACCGAAGCATATTTTCGCTTGGCTGTATTCCTCGGTTTAAAGGAAAATTATCTTTTCGGATTCAGCCGTAATATTGGCGGATCTATTATTACCGGATTAAATAATTTAATAATTCCAGCTTGGCCCGGGCTCATCTTCACCCATAATCCGAACATATGCTTTAACTTTCATACCAAACCTCATCAGATTTTAGATGCTTCACCTGGTTTCGTTGTCAACTCGAAATCGACCTGATTTGCGTGAGTGGAGTGCAAACGCACTATAAAAGAACGTACATTGACTTATATTGTGAATATACTTGGGTTGTACTAGGATTTTTACATACTAGGTATGTACGAGTACCAAAAAATACATGTTCCAAAAATACTAGCTAGCATTTTTGAAGTATGTGCATTAGAGTTGGGCGTTATTTAACGTAACACGTTAAATTTCTTACTAGCTACTGCTTTTATACTCGTATTTCATACTTTCACACTCACGAGTATTTCGTACTAGCTAGTATTTTCGTACCTAGTATTTTCATACTAGCTAGTATTTTCATACTTTCATTTAGAGTAGTCGCGCCGAAAGTTCTTTAAACCATTCCAGTGGTATGGTATTCGAAATATTCAAGCGTAATGACCGCTTTAGCTATGAGGTACAGCGTGCATTATTTGAAGGAGATTCGACGTTCGCAGTTTAGAACGCGTGCACAAAAACCAAGTGAAACCTTGTAGCAGCTAGCTCAAGATATCGAGCGATCAGCACTTCTGTCCTACCCATTGTCGGTTTCAGAGCTCCATGATTAAAAGGCGAATGAAACTTTAATCTGGAGAGTATATTGAGAAAAACTGAGGCAAGCACTTCGTTTGATTGACAAACCGACGCTGAAAGACTGTTAGGCTTACGCTTTGACGGCTCGATGCAATGCTACAGTTCGTGAATTGCACTTTGAAACTGTGGAGACAAATGACACTTGAGGCGCGATTCCTTCAAAAATGTAAAGTTTATTTTTTGCCAGGTATGTTCCGCAAGATGGCGCAAAAGAAACGACACTGGTGTAGCGAATACTGCCCACTCTTCCCCGAAGAAATCAGGCAATCAGCAAGAGCCAACTGCATGTCTCTGACGTTGGTTGGTGAATTTGTAAACCACCGAGTCATCATCACAGTTTCCAGACTGCATCGTAATGAAAATGTCTTTAGTCAACAGAAAAAACCAAGAACGAACTTTTTAACATCACCATTGATCCAGTAACAACCAAGTCGATCCTTCAAAAGAATCTACTGCAACATGAAGACATAATAACATTCTAAGATACCTACTTTATATCATCTCACGGAAAAAACACCAGTAAGAAATAACCAATGAATGACTTTTTTGGGACTGACTCACGATTTTAGCTTGGATCCAGAAGAAATGAATATCAATTGAAACTAGCAGCTATGAATTGTTGTCCGCGAGAACACAAAAGTGCGACAGCCGTTCGAAAACATGAAATGGGCCAGACTTGATGTTGATTGTAAGGATCAACAATTTAATTATAGGTTCGACCCTAACTCTAGCACTTGTGCATCTGATGGTGGCTTGAAGCTAAGTCCAATCACGGTGAGAGAATATGTTTCCAGTTTCTTCCACCACTTCCTTTGCTATAACCGATGAATAGCCAACGCACAGATATGATACCAATAAAGAGGCAGATGACCTTGCAAAGAATATGCTAATGTTTTCAGTAGTAAGTCATAACAGGAACCAATAAAGAACTCAGCTAATTAAAGGTTACGCTGACATCTTCCGAGCTTGAGACAATGATTATTTTTGAACTGATTTGGCTGCGCAACGAATTGATATCCAAAATTTAGCACTGATTCAACAAGCACCTCACCGCCTGCCAATAGCTAAGCAAACTGAAGTTACCATGGTAATACAAGACTTGCGAAAGCAACGACTTATCGACTCTTCAAATTATCTGTGGACGTCACCAGTAATTTTAGCTCAGAAGAAGGATAGTAGTACACGATTATTTTCTTTGCACCTCCTGCCTTTTATACTCACCATCACTTAATCAAATTGCATGGTGCGTGTGCAAAATACTCTTTCCAAATCAGCAATTGTCACCGTAATTCGAGAAGCACTTGAATAATTTTCATAGTGTGTTCGGAAAGCTACGAACTACCAAGATTCCAAAACAACAATGGAGTACGTTTTAGAGCTGCACAAAGTAATTAGAAACTTTCTTGACCGGAAGACCGTCCAAATAAAAACGTGATAAGATTTGAGAGCTATTTTGTCTGGGTTTCAGGAAAACGAGTTGGTGTTGCTTTAGAACTCTCTCCGAAAGGCATGAGTTCGAAATTACAGGGGAACTGGGAAGGGCCGTATAATCTTGAGGCTTGAGGCGGATAAAAACAGCATCGGAAGGATTTTCGGAAATTCGAATTATTTTTGGAGTTACAGTTATTTTTTTGACATGCCAACTAAACCAACAAACGGGATCAACAACGAATTAACCGCTCCGAAATACGAGCTTCTCAAGCTTCTAAAGAAGTTCGAACTGCTCGTATGGCTGAAAGAGCTCCCGAAAATCTCGCTTTTGAAGTTGAAGAAAGAAAATTGCATGAGACGGGGATCTCTGATTAAAAAATCGAAGTATAACAAACCATTAAACGATTCAGACTGCCCGAAACGAGATTCCAAGCTTTAAATGCGTTTTTCTCGAAACTACTTTTTTCGATACGGTTGACATGGTATCTCTAGTTGTAATGGACCGATTTACGGGAAATTTTGCACAAACCCTCTTAACACTATTAGATTTGGTCTGTCGAAGGGATTTTTGAAAAAAAAATTTCCTACTATGTACTTATTAAAAATTCACAAAGTTGAAAAAATGAGGCAAAAAAACCACTTTTTTTTTACATGCACGCCATTTTATGAAAAAAAAAGTTTTTTTCAAATCGCCTACGCCAGACGAATTTTGCATTCCTATTTTTACAGAATTCACCAAAAATGTATGTTTCAGACCACCAGAAAAATTGGAGCATGTTAACCATGAGAAAGGGTTTTTTAGCCCTCACTTCTACACCAATTTTAATTTATTTTTTGAATACATTTTTTATACTTTCAAAATGTTAATAAAAAACTGATCAAAAAATAGATATAAAAAATGTATCTGGTTTTTTTTATTGCGTCCGTAAAATCACCTCAAAATCAAGCCTCTAGACCAGAATACTGCCTTAAAAACAAGCAAGTTCTACTCTTTACACATCAGTGTCATATCCATTTCATGTCATTCCATTTTTAGCAAAAAGAGCACAAACTCTAAGACTGACATGCTAAATATACAGAATCGCAACATTATATGCATATTCAACTCAATTTGAATCTATGTCTGTGAAATATCCTTATACTCATCGAATATCCCTTATTTCCAGAATTGATTACAATTTACAAGCTGCGACTAACATAGGTACAGGATACGAGTGCACATGGGAAAAGTCAAACAAAATAAGTCACTGGAGCTTGCTAAATTTGGTCTCGTCGATGATAAACTAAATGCTTCGATAAAATGCTTTGGTCGACTCAGTAAGTGAGAAAAGTATTAAAATTATCGATTTTTAGCTTCGTTAAATTATATTTAAACGAACTTAGTATAATAGTATATACTATATACTTTATATTTATTATATTTATACTTTATACATTAAGATAATTTTCTTATATGAAAATTTACCCATTTTATTGCCGCTGCCCACGTTGGGCGCACTTTCTCTTAAGCGATAAAATCGAATTTTAAATGTTAGACTTTGGTCAGATCTCCACAAAGTCTGATGGAAATACTAACAAGCGTTATAATTCGGCAATTTGTACCAAATGCAAAGCTGATTTAATCAAAAATGATCATTGTATATTAAATTTCAATAATTTAATCTTGCTGCTTCGGCAAATTCATTCCAATACCGTCTCACGCATCGTTCCTGATTCAGTTCGGTGACTTTTCCATGATCTTATAAATCATTTGGTCACGCAGGACATTCGGCCTCTTGCCGTTTCTGAGAAATATAACAAGACGAGAAAAGCTCTGAATTATCAGAATTCGGATTTTCTGGAGCCGAAAAAGCATTATGACATTCGTTACAGACAAGGTCCCTATTTGTATTCTCATGATAGCTCTACCAATCAAATATCAAATTAAATGCCACTCAATGGATACAAACGAAACCAAGGCAATAATATATGCATGTATTTTTTTCTGTCTGTATATTTCTAGCAACTTTATTTCTAGCATATAAAGTACGGCTTTCGACTCCCAAGATTTCGTTTATTTTATTCCCACGCCCAATTCTTCGAAAACAATAAATTACCATATTTCGAAACACAAAGTACGAGATATAAGCTCTACATGTCCTTGCATTAACTTCTGCATAAACTGTGGTATAAACAACCAAACAAGTGGATGTCATCTTGGAATTCTCTCACTCTGATTATAGTGTGTGTTCATGCATGACAAAACTTGTTAATAGAATTAGTCTGGCAAAGAAGAAGAGCATGGCGAGAAGGATGATGAAGGAGCAGCTTTCGATCCTGAAGAATGAGTTTTACAGTTCGTGTGTTCTTGCAAGATGAATTGGCGGACGTTCGCATATAGGAAGAGGAGGCACAACAATGACAAGAGAGAACGAATGCAATGCCGTCGACTATCCAAAACAGCATAGTGTGAAGAAATAATCCAACTGGAGTCTGGTTAGACACAAGGATGTGTATTTTATGGTTTGCGGCCTTGATAAATCTTTGCGGTTTGCACTGTTTTGCAAGTATGCAATCTGTTCTCTTCGTCTGTGCTACCGATATGTTCATATAGTTTCACGAATTGCACCATTTATATAATAGAACATCAGAAAGATCTTCAGAAAACTATCAGATTTATCAGGCTGTTGGCGTAGTTGTTCATACAAATTGACAACAACAAGTGCCGGAAAAGAGCTATTCTAGGATAATGTTCATATGATATACCCGTAGAGAGAAAACCAGCTCGGTTATACTCGGAAAACCGAAAGTGATTTTGGCATTAGCTTCATGTGCAAGGAAGCGTAAGATCTGTTAGTGAAATAGTTTCTTGCATGAGTGCTGGACGTAATAAGTGAAGCGGAAGTCGAACAGACACCGAGTCAAAGGATGAGTTTTCTTTTCTCGATTTGCAGTGCACGTCTGCTACACTCTCTATTAGATACATTCTATTGAGCAAAATTATTCACATACATATCTCTGGAGCTATTTCTTAATCGGATCGTCGAACTGTATGGAGAAGTAATGAGATTTCAAGTAACTGAAACTTGTACTAAGAAATGTAATTGTTTCAAAATCTATACAGGTAGTTGATATCATTTCATGAAACTTTACAGAAAGTTTTCAAATTCTCTCTCGGATTTGATAGAAACTGCTTAAGATATTTTCTAGGAAGAGGTTGTAAGAATTATAATGTTATTTAAGATTTCAATCGGTCAATTATTTTTTGCTTTACTGTAAAATATGCTACCGTTTTGGGTAATGCTCTACATAAAGCGAGTGTTGAGTCAAAAAAAAAATCCGAATTTTTCAAACCTACCACTGCTTTCTTCTGAAGATATGAGTGTCCCTTAATAAAACAAGCCGATAATTACCTGAAAAGGAGAATGAAACAGTATTAGTTTGCATCTAATTTTTTTAAATGTTTGATGAATAGGATAAGATTCTTTAAACAATAAAAAAATGTTATTTCCCGAATATAAATCAGTAATTGAATAAATTGATTTCAAAGCTTTGTTATCCTAAAATAACAAATATAGATTACATTTTTCCATCAGTAAGAACTGGAGACAAGTTTGAAAAAAAAGCTCTACCGCATAGGAATTTTTAGAAACACTTATTTTCAAAGAAAAGTATAAGAATTTTTTAAATTTTGATTACAGGTTAAATCAAACCTATTTATTTATTCACAAAATTCCTTCCGACAGAATACAAATTCCAATTATGGCAACGAAATGAAAAATGAAATTAAAATTTATATTTCACAAAATGAAAAAAGATATATGATTCGAAAATTGAACGCCTCAACGCTTAGGTCGAGTATAAATAGTATCAAATGTCTTATAAATGCAATGAACGATTATGGCAGAATAGCCCAGTGAAATCCGACATAAAAAAGGCGAAACTTCGGAAAAATTAGGGGAAAGCTGAATTTTGGTGTGAACTTGGCGTGTTGAACAAAATGTCAAAAGTCCCCATGGATCCGAGTGCTGCGTCACTTTTTATACGGGGTCAAAGGTCACCAAAAGTGACCTTTCCTAAATATCTCAGTAACGGTTACGTCTTCAGAAAAACAATGTATGACGAATTTAAAGCTTAGCAAAATTCCAACAAAAAAGATTATAGAACTTTTTCCTGTAACCATAACCGTTTTTGAGATATATTGATCTAAACATTTGTTACTAACACCACCCTCATTCTCATAGGCATGTTAATATTATCCAATTTTGATTACGACTTGGCATGTTTGTGAGTTTGTTTTTCTATGTTTAAGAGGCGCATGAAAAAAACATGTACACAAACTTATCTACCAGACTCCAGGGTAGGTGGAAAAGTGTGCTCCAAAAATTTCCCCCCACCCCCCGTCCCCCTTTGCCATAAAACTTGTAGGGACACCTGTTCGCTACTCTCTTCTCCGAAAAAAACTGTATTGCGGCATCATTTATGGGATATTCCACGAAAGAGCAGGACAAAATAACCAAATTGCAGATGGAAATAGGTTTTGTAACATATCATGGGCCTATGAGCATGAAAAAGCACAATAATATCATGGCATAATTCTGTAAACGCTCATTCCTGACATTATAGGAGCTCAATCCGATGCAGATTATCCCCAAATAATCAGTTTTTTAACCAATCCTGTTATGGCTGCATAACGCCAAAGGGATATGACACGTCTCGAAACCAATTTGCACCTGAAATTACGTGACCTTGCCCTGATCTTTCATGGGATAAGACGGTATAGAAAAAAAAACTAAAAAACCGGGTATTTTGGGGTGGTTCGTTTGCGGGGGTGGGTAGGGTGTGGGAAGAGTGTGGATGTAGGGCTGGTTTTGTCATGTCAAGAATAGGCAATTAATAGGATAAAAAGTGATCCTACCTTGTTTAACAGTGGGCAAAGAGTAGGCAACGAGCTCATTTCTGAAGATTTGAGATGGATGCTCAGGGATACCGTTTTATGGCAAAGGGGGAGGGGGGAACTTTTCGGAGCACACTTTTCCACCTACCCTGGAGTCTGGTTGATAAGTTTATTTATATGTTTTTTCTATGCGCCTCTCAAATATAGAAAAACAAACTCACAAACATGCCAAGTCGTAATCAAAATCGGATAATATTAACATGCCTATGAGAATGAGGGTGCTGTTAGTAACAAATGTTTAGATCAATATATCTCAAAAACGGTTATGGTTACAGGAAAAAGTTATATAATCTTTTTTGTTGGAATTTTGCTAAGCTACAAATTCGTCATACATTGTTTTTCTGAAGACGTAACCGTTACTGAGATATTTAGGAAAGGTCACTTTTGGTGACCTTTGACCCCGTATAAAAAGCGACGCAGCACTCGGATCGATGGGGACTTTTGACATTTTGTTTAACATGCCAGTACCAAGGTTCACACCAAAATTCAGCTTTCCCCTAATTTTTCCGAAGCACCATGTTAGATTTCCCCGGACTAGAAGGCCAAACCCAAGTTTATTACGACGCCTAGGGATTTTAATGATAATACCTAAGCTCAGGGGATTGCCCTTTGAAGCGAATGCTTAGCGATGGCGGTAGGGAGACACATATGGGAGAAGCCGATATCAATTATTCCATTATTCTTTTTAAGTGCCACATTTATTTCTTATTTTTTAAAGCGCTAGTGCTATGCCTAGTCGCTACTAAAACTTTAATGTGACACTTAATTAATGGAGCGCTGGTATTATGCCCAGTCGCCGGCTGTTAAGACAACTGACGACGAACAAATACAGCCATGGGCACGGTGGGATTCAAACCCGCGGGCAGTAGATCACTGCTTCAGACTGACGCGTTAGCGAGCTAAGCTACCGACCCCCATAAAGGGAGAACAAAAGTACACATTAGTACGCGCGAACGGAACAGGGACGACTTCCTGAGATCTGCGGATACGGAACGAATTGCGAGGTTAGATCGAATCGGCGAAGCCAGATATAATTCCTTTCTGCAATTTGGGCAGGAAGCACTCACCAAGCAACAGTGGAATTGGATGGAATTTGACAGATATGCAGGCAACATATCAGGAGTACGCGATATTATATTTGAAGAATAAAGAGCATGTGAACTTTCGCTGGACACACTCGATGGCCGAAGAGAGGTATAGGAAATGTAGGGATGACACTTGCCAAGCATATTCAAGGACACAACGAACTAACATTAGCAAAAGACAAACACATGTACGTATGTCAATGGATTCAGAGGCATTACGAAGGAACAATCCAGAGACTCAGAGACTTTAGCAGTGGCTTTCGCAATATATGAATTAAATTTTTATTTAGGGCACTCAAGTCTCTGAAATGATTAGCGTACAACAGATAATTATTGGAAAATGAATAAGAAATGGTCATTTGTTTACATTTGGTAACATTCAACGGCAAAGAATTACGATCACACCAGTTGAGAAATTGTCAGCATACAGTAAATTCGTCAGCATATAGCAAACAAGGGGAATCAATAACGGAAGGAAGGTCATTGACAAAAATCAAGAAAAGTAATGGACCAAGGATAGAATTTTCTAGAACACCAGAAGAAAGATGAAAAAAAGAAGAGGAAAGATCGTTAATATAAACTTTACACACAAGATTCATGAAAAAGGACGAACGCCAAAAAAGGGGTGATCCGAAACAACCAAACTGTTTGAACTTAACCAACAACAATCTGTGATTGACAGTGTCAAAGGCTTTTGAAAAACCTGTGTTCATTACGTTCACTTGTTTCAGACATTCTAAGCAAGGGTAACTGTATTTTGCAAGAGGTTGGGGCTAGTCAAAGTAGGCTTACTCCTTACGAGCCTACGCTAGAAGACAGGATGAATCATGAGACAGAAGGAGAAGAAACTTTTTTCACGAAGTTTGCTGAAGCAATGGAGAAAGGATATAGGACGATAATTGGAGACGGAGGAAAGAAACATCGCAGGCTTGATAAATTGGATAAATATTAAAAGCTTTCCAGACAGAAGAAATTGAGAGTACAACACGAAATAGAAATCGCAAATACAATCAAACCCACCACCGGGATGGTTGATCAAGACTGAGCAATAGCTTCTCAACTTCAATAGGATAAGCATGGATTAGAGAAAAAGAGGGAGGAAGGGAAAAAAAATCAGAGGATGCACAAAAGAAGAAAAACTTTTAAAGAAAGAATTGAAGAAAGTTATGAAAAATTCGCTTAAATCCTGCGGGGATCAGGAAGTAGAACCATTGAAAGTAACATGATTTGGCATGGAAGTATTTTTTTTTCAGAGAACGAATGTAAGACCAATAAGATTCGGTGTTGCAAGAAGCAATCGATTAATGCAAGCTAGCAAAGTAATCGTGCACTACTTGTTTCATTATTATTTTAGCCAAGGACCGCAGGATCGGAAATACGGCAAGATTGGAGGCCGAATTCGATCTTCAAAACTTTTTTCGAACTATATTTTTAATTTGGATTGCCTTCAAGGATCTGTAGATCTACGAGGATGAAAAGTAGGCATTTTCGCGAAGAACGAAAACAAGTTGATGTTTTCGGATTCAGATGCCGTTCCTTGCAGAAATTGTACTTAAGAGCAACTGAGATTAATTTCTTCGAAGAATATGTCAGCGGGACATAGAGAGAGATAGAGAGAGAGAGAGAGAGAGAGAAAGGGAGAGAGAGATAGAGAGAGAGGGAGATAGAGAGATAGAGATAGATTGAGAGATAGAGAGAGAGAAGAGAGTAGGGAGGGTTTACTAAAACATAAGATGCAGCATCCGCCATTATATCAAGATATGAAATATTAGAGATGATAAGGTCGAGAGCACGAAAATTGTAGTTTCGCGTTTTATTAAGCTGTGGTATAGTTGAATATTATACGGGAATAGGTTTAGACCCTGTCAATACGATGCAGTGGTTTTAGAGAATTATTCAATAGTGTTCATCGTCAATTGTAACAGTGTCCTATACGTGTTCAGTGTTCACGTTGAATGTTGATTTCGTGCACGTGAAAGATCAACTCGCGCTGAAAACGATCAACTAAACAACGAATTGCTGATTCTGAAAGACCAACTAATATTAAAACGTCTTCTATTGGCCCGTTGCGGCATGACAGTTAAATTTTGGTTTTCAAAAATGAAATTTGATAATTTTAGTGAGCTGCATGAATGCAAATTTTTCACGGTGATTTTTTTCAATATTCTGTTATTTCTGAGGAAAACGATATGAAAAATAAACGATAAAATAATAAGCTATTTCAACCCTCTTGTGACTTATGCTGTATGGCATTATATAGATGTTTGGCATTATATAGATGTTTGGCATTATATAGAAACATGATATATCGGCCAAAGTGAATTTAATATTTATTTTATTCGAATATCAGCAAAAAAAATTATTTAGTTCCAACTAGCAAATAATATCTCGTGTAATTAAAAGCGCATAATTTTTCCTCGGCATGAACTGAATCGGTACAACAATTGCCAATTTCATTTTGGCAGAAGCACTTTCAAAATGAAATTCACCATGCTGACACAAATCGTATACAACAATGGAAACTTAAATTTACAAAGTTTTAAATAGTGTATCACTCAAATGTGCTCATTCCTCCTGTAACACTGTAACAGCCTTTTTCTGAAGTTTTCGTGCTCTCTTTGAGGCATTCTGACAAGAATTTCTACGATATTAGTCCGGATATTGTTCTGGAGGGCTTCCAGGGTCCTAGGGCCAGTGTTGCCGTTTTAGCGACTTTGTCGCTAGTTCTAGCGGTATTTTGTTTATTTTAGCGACATTATTTTACGTTTTAGCGACTTAATAAAATCTAACGACTTTTGGGGACTTTTCAAGTTTTAGACTTAGCTCAGCATTAAGTGGTTTAAATACAAATCTTTTAGACAAAAAAATCAGTGATTTCAGATATTTTAAACTCATAACACTAATTTACAAGTCACTTTTAAGAACATCAGATAACCCCACGATTTTTCAAACATTTCTCTTTACCATTTTATCCTGAAGTTGATCACATATCACCTTACCTCTACACAATTTGGTCGGACTTGGAACTGATAACGCTGCCGTAATGACAGGGCGCTACAATAGCGTTTACACAATACTAAAAATGCAATACAGTCTGCCCAATTTAGTCCTCATAAGATGCATTTGCCATTCTTTACAATTAGCCGTCAGTCATGCATCACATCAAATTATGCCACAACATATAGAGTTCATGATAAGGGAAACTTACAAGTGGTTTTCGACTTCATCAAAGCGTCAACAGCAATATAAAGAAATATATAGTCGGATTAACTGCGGAGAAGAGCCTCTAAAAATCCTTAAAGTTTGTGATACTCGCTGGCTCTCTATAGAACCGACTGTTGTTCGTATTTTGGCACAGTGGGAAGAGCTTAAGACACATTTTGTTTTTAATAAAAACGACTGCCACACAGCAAATTTGTTGAGTGAAATGTACAAAGATGAAGCTAACCGTTTGCATTTTTTGTACCTGAAAAATATTTTAAATGATGTTCAAACGGCAATTAAAGTTTTTGAAGGAGAGAATATTGACCCTGTCAAAATGCTTACTTCGCTAATGTACTTATTGCAATCAGTATGCAACAGGCTTTTGATTCCGAACGCTGTAAGAACTGACGAAGATTATTTGACTGTCAAAATTGAAAAGCATCTAAACCCAGTGCCGTACCTAGGGTACATGTTTGAGTCTCATGTTGTTAATACTAGTGTGCCACCCCAAACAGTAGAAACAGTTAGGAAGGGGTGTATTGATTTCACCATAAAACTGGCAAACGAGTTACAAAATCGTTCGCCCAATAAATACATGGCTCTTCAAAAAATGACCCAATTGCCTGTAGAAAATTCTTTAAAACAAATAAAAGACAATTCTATTGCTGAACTTGCTGTGGAATTTGGTTTCAAAGAAGACAAAATAGAAAAGATTTTACAGCAATGGCACTGTATTCATTTTGTGAAATGGAACGAAACAACAGATACTGTAAAGTTTTGGGTGCAAGTTCTTAAATACAAAGACGCCGCAGGGTTTAATACCTACAAAGATATATCAGACTTGGCAATCACAGTTTTGTCATTGCCACATTCAAACGCAGAAGTCGAGCGAATGTTCAGTCAAATGAGCATAATAAAAACCAAGTTGCGAAACAAGATGGCATCAAAAACTTTAAATTCCATTCTACTTATACGAAACGAACTTAAAATTTTAAAGCAAAATTGTCACTCCTACAACATACCTGAGGATGTTTTAAGCAACATTTCGAAAACAATTAAAGAGACAAGTACAAGCGCGCCATTCGCTTCAACTTCGACCTTTCAATCATCAACTTCCGCTGCACTTCCCGTTTCTATGACATCATTAGGATATTCCGACGAAGATCATACCTACAATGATGTTATTTTGCCGTTTATAGAATTTTAAACGTAAAATAAATAATAAAAATAAGTAACTTGCTTTTTATTGCAACAAAATCAAGTCTACACATATTTGAAAAATTTAGCGACATCTAGCGGATTTTTTTCATTGAGTTTTTAACAAATCTAGCGATTTTTCGATACAGTTCTGGGGAGATTCGTTTTTCCTTGACGGCAACACTGCCTAGGGCGGTCATTGGAAACTTTAAATTTGAGGTATCCCCACAGGAAAAAATCCCAAGGGGCCAAATCAGGAGAGCGCGCTGGCCAGTTCAAATCCCCTCTTAAAGAGATGAGGCGTCCGGGGAATCTTGTACTCAAAAAGTCCATGATTATCCTTGCTGTGTGGGCTGTGGCTCCATCCTGCTGAAACCAGACGTCTTCCAGTTCAAAGCTATCCAATTGAGGCAAGAAAAAATTCTGGATCCTGGTTATGTAACGAGCTGCATTGACCGAAACGGCTCGATTGTCTTCTTCAAAAAACTATGCGCCGATGATCCCATTTCTTGAAAATGCACACCATACTGTAAGCCTGTCGCAGTGCAGAGGTCTCTGAGGTTCGACGGGGAACACGGCCGCGGGGGGCAATATCGAACCTCAAACGGAAGGCACACTGCACGCGGATGATTGAATGGGCTTTTTCAAAATAGGCCTTTACACAAAACGTACGCTGCTGTACATACCATACCACTCCATGCTGGCGACTGAGTAGGGACAAAACACAAACCTCCCATCCTCCCCACTTGCCACGCCCACTCCCCACCACCCAAGTATGCTACAAGAGGAATGTGGCACTCCACCCTGTACTTTCCTAGCTCAAGCATTCTATACAAAACCCCATTTAAACAAAATTCAACTCCACCAATTCTCACCAGGGTACTTGCAGCTGAGAATTTCTCAGTAACTCGAACAAATGTTTCTAACTCAATCAAAGCTCTCGTTTTGCTTTAAACAAAACTATGCAAAACTAACGTCACATGCCTACTCATTTAAGAGCCTGAGCGAATATTATTTTACTGCACTTGACTCCCACATTGCAGGCGTTTTAGACGCACTCACCACAAACACCTAAAATTGCATCTAACTCTCACCCTTAGTAGGTAATATACGCGGGAATATGCAGGTTTTTAATGTTGCACTAAGCCTTTTATTTGACCCGGAAACGAATAGCTTTTAGCGAATTTGTATGTCTCTTTGACTTGAAAGCAGCAGCTTTTTACAATGTAACTGAGCAAACATAACGTTGCATAAGCTCTTTGCAGAAGTTCCATATGTTATGACTCGGGTTTACGAACTGAAATTTACGCTCTCTATGCATTGTGTAGCTAATGACGAAATTTAGCTTAGAGCTCCTAACTTTTGCTACTAGAAATTTACTGAAGCATCAACATTTTTTCAAGGACTCTTGCAAAAGTTAATGCTTTTCGTTGAGTGAATTTACTTAAATAATAACCACTTCTTAGAATTACTGAAAAAGTACTTCGGAAAATATATTAGACAGCGATTCAAACAAAACATTTCCGTTAATTAGCACCTTAGCTAGCTTTCTAATGAAGAGAGCAAATATCCATGACACTAAGATAAATATGGATAAATCTGATTTGGATTTTCTCCCTCAAGCCACCAGCCTAATCAACTCTCGAAGTCAGTTAGGCGTCAAGAGAGATACTTCTCTAAGCTAAAATAAGTAAAAGACAAACTTCCTCCTTATTGTCTGAGCTGTGTGAAGAGTTTGTCGAAAAGACACCGTTAGAGAGTTAATATCATGTGATCTTAAACAGTTTGAATAAGTTACTACAAAGAGATTAAATTGTGTTAACTTTGTTACATTGACATGTTTTTGAATCTTTACCATCATATCGTGTCGGTGATAATGCTAAATACTTTAAGGACTTTGTTGTAAGTGTGTCAAAATTTCAGACTTATTCTAGGATGAATTGGTCTCGAAACAATAAACTTTCATTTTTTTATCACCATTAAAGTGCTTGATGAATTCTACAGTCAAAGCATTTTTCAGAAGCACTTAAAAGTCGGTAAAATCTTTTTCCCTGATATTTAAATTAAAAGATGAAAAGAATTAGCTATAGTGGAAAAGGGAACAAAGTACGAAAAGCCGAACTAGGTAGAAAAAGTGAAGAAAAAAGAAAATGCAACGTGGGAATAAGTAGAGGAGTCAAAAAAAGAAGCGGAGGAGTTACAACATGAAGCGCAGCCATCAAAAGAAGGAGGAAAAAGATACAAGAAAAAAGCAAAGATAGAGAACGGGTGAATAAAGAGAAAAAAATACGATAAAATAGTTTGAAAAAAGTATAAGAATGATAAAATAGCAAGAACAAAAGACTGAGCAAAAAAGATGTGAAGAGTAAAAGAGATCACGAGAAGTTCTAATCCAACAGTGTCTTGTAATAATATGATGCAAAAGTACAAAAAAACATCTTGAATATGTAAGAAAAACGAAGGAACAAAATAAGACGCAGAGGATCTAACAGAGGAAAAGAAATAGGTTAAGCGGAAGCCAATAGAGAAGAAAAGCAAACAATAAAAAGCAATGGAAAATGGAGGAAAAAAAACAGAACAAAGAAAAAAAAATGGAAGTAACCTGCTAAGGCAAGGGGGCCCAGTAGCTCTGTTCGCTAAGGCGTCAGGCCGAAAAGCGGCGTGCTACCGGGCCTGCGGGTTCGAATCCCGCCAGTGCCATGGCTGTAAGTGTGAATGCGTGTGATTGTCCATGAGGGCGGCAAATGGGCCCAAACTGGTGGTCTAATACTGGCCAAGAAAAAATAAGAGCGAGTGAAAATTAGCACGAAAAGAAAAAGCAAACAGAGCAAGTGAAAGAAGGAAAAACAATGAGGAAAAGGACGGAATTGGACGCAAATTAAAAACTACATCCGGGCAAACACAGATATACAAAGAGTGGACAAAAAGATAAGAACAATAAGAAGCGTTCAGAAAAAAGCAAAAATCAGAAAAAAGAAGAGCGAACATAAGATAGAAATGAGGAAGAAGAGTAAGAGAAAGATACGAGAACGAAAAATGAAGAAAAAGGAGCAAAAGCAACGTTGGATGATAAAACATACAAACTGGCAAGAAGCTAAACAGAAAAAAAAATATTTTACGAGGGATGAAATGAGATAAAAGATAGAGAGGCAGGAAGAAAAAAGCCAAGATATTAAGACATTTGAAGAAATAAGTAACAATATAAAGATGCATATATTTATATTTTTAATGATAGAAAGTAGGGAGAAAATAGAAGAAAAGCAATAAGAGATAAATTAATGTCAGAGTGTTGAGAGAGAATGAATAAAAGAAAAATTTAAGGGTGAAATAAATAAGAGAGACCAAATCGAAAAAAATGGGGAGGAGGAGTAGATCATAGTGAAAAATAAAAACGTACATCAAAATTATGTTAAAAAATAAGTAAATATATAAAAAAAAGTAGCAACAGACTATTGGCTGAACATAGAAAATAGAGCCAATAAAAAAGTCACAGGTAAGATAAACAAAAATATAAAGAAGAAACACAGAAATAGAAGAAACAGAGAAGAGAGAACAACACAGGAAGTAAATGATATTAAGAGAATATTAAATAACATTGATAAGAGTAAGTACGAGGAAAATATTAGAGAGCTAGTAAAAAAAATAATGAGAGACATAGAAAGAAAATAAAAGAGGAAAAACGGAGAAAAAAAGAAAAAGGCGAGGACAAATGAGTAAATATGGAGAACAGAGAAACATAGATTAAGCAACAAATTAAATTGTGAAATAAAAAAGGAATATAAAAGAGGATGATGGAAGGAAAAATAGAAGAGAGAAATGTTGAAACAAAATAAACAAAAAAAAATATATACATCAAAAGAAAAAAATATTTCAAACCAGGATTAAAAAGATAGTAAAAATAAGGTAATAACACAAAATCAAAACATAAAAATCAAGGAAAACAAAACGGAAAAGAAGGAAATGCAGGACATAGAATAGCGAAAAAAAGGAATAAGTGCCAAAAACAGATGTTAAAAAACCAGAAAAATAAACAAAAAAGATGAAAGAAGAGAGCGACGTGAAAAATGATGAAAAATAAAGAAGAAGACAGTGGAAAAAAGCTTAAGAAAGGGGAAAATAAGAGGAAGAGAAGAAGAACATAAAAAGGAGAAATTTAAGGAAAAAAATTAAGAAAAAATGGAAAGGAGAAACGGAATCCAAAATATGTAAGAAAAAGAAAGCTAAAAAGATAGGTCTACAGAGGACTTTCGGCCGAAACACGTAGGCACAAAAGAGGCCCGTTATGACAAGCAAAAAAGATAGACACAAAGCTGAAAGAAGGCATCAACTAAATAAGACAGATCAAGGGAAGAGAAGTGAAAAAGGGTGGAAGAGAAAATAAATAGAAGATAAAGCGAAAGATAATAAAGGAGAAAGAGAATAGAGAAAATGAGAAGGGAGAGGAGAAAAGGAAGAGAAAGGAAAAAGGTAAGAAAAACTAGAAAGGTAGTAGAGAAAAAGAAAAGGAAATACCGATATATGGAGGATATATGGATGGAAGAGAGAAGGGAGCAGAAAAGAGGCAAAAGACACAGGAAAGATACAAAAGAAGAGAAATTGGGAAAATTAATGAGCTAAGCAGAACAAGAACTGTCAAGATACGAAACAGATACGAAAGAGAAACAAAAGGGCCGAGAAGGAGACAAAAGGGACAAGAAAGAGACAAAAGGGACAAGAAAGAAACAAAAAGGACAAGAAATTGACAAAAGGTTCAAAAACGAGGCAAACAGACAAGAAGGTACAAAAAGGGGTAAGAAAAGATGAAAAAGGATAAGAAAAAAAGAAAAGGACTAAGAGAAAAGGAATAAGAAAGAAGGGAAAATGATAAGAAGATATGAAAAGAGATCAGAAAAAAAACTGGAAAAAGGGACAAGAAAAGGGGACAGTGAAAATAGACAAGGAAAAAAGACAAGGAAAAGGACAAAGAAAAAAGACAAGGAAAAGGGACAAGAAAAGAGGAGCAGGGATATGAAAAAAGAAGAAAGAAAATAGGGATAAAGAATAAGAAAAATTGAAAACGAACAAGAAAAATGGACAAGGAAGTATTAAAAGAGGCAAGAAAAGGAAAAAAGGAACAAGAAAAAACAGAAAAAAAGGACAAGAAAAAGTGAAAAGGAACTAGAAAAAGGGAAAAGGGGCTAGAAAAAGGAAACGAAACAAGAAAAATAGAAAAAGGACAAGAAAACGAGAAAAAGGGCAAGAAAAATAGAAAAAGGACAAGAAAACGAGAAAAAGGGCAAGAAAACAAGAAAAAGAGCAAGAAAACGAGAAAAGGGACAAGAATAAGGAAAAGAGGCAAGACAAAGGGAAAAGGGAAAGGAGACAAGAAAAGGGAAAGGAGACAAGAAAAAGGGAAAAGAGAGAAGAAAAAGAGAAGAGGGATAAGAAAAACAGAAAAGGGACGAGAAAAAAGGGAAAATAGACAGGAAAAAAGCGAAAAGAGACAGGAAAAAAGGAGTGAAAGGGAAAAGAGACAAGAAAAAGCGAAAAGGGACAAGAAAAAGCGAAAAGGGACAAGAAAAAGAGCAACAAAAAGAGACAAGAAAGAGGGACAAGAAAAAAAGAAAGGTAAGAGAGAAAAACCCAGGATCCAGGAAAGAGAGAGACTATCCAAGAGAGTGAGAGAGGATATCTAGGAAAGAGAAGAAAAACCCAGGAAAGAGTAGAAAGATCCAGGAAAGAAAGGAAAGATCCAGGTCCAAGAGAGAAAAGGTCCAGAGAAGAAAGGAGAGGGATGAAATCAAGAGGAGAGCGGTAAAAAGAAAGACAAGCGAAAGAGTAATACGAAAGATTTGAGATAATGCCACGGGGAGCAGTTTCGAGAGATGATAAATATAGGACAGAGAGAAGTCTAAAAGGAAGGGAGACAAAACAAAGAGTATGGGAAAACAAGAGCGAAGGAAAAGTAGAAAAACGAGAGAGAAACACTAGTAAACTAAGGAGAAGTAATAGCACACTAGGGAGCAACACTAGTAACAAACTAAATAAAATGGCCAATAGAAAAATAATTTGGAAAATGAGTTAACAAGGGACTAAAGGAAATGAAGAAATAAAAAGAGGAAAATCGATGGAGAAAGTGAATAGAAAAAAATGAGGGCAATAAGCAAAACAAGACATTCATCAAGCAAGGAAAAATATTAGCAATATTATAGGAAAGAGAGAAGAGAGGAATGAATAAGACCATGGCGAGTAGAGGAGGAAACGGAAGAGCAAGAATATAACGGAAAGAGCGAAGAAGGTGAAAATGAAGAATTGGATAATGCAAACAGCGGGATAGTGAAAAAAGGTAATTTGATAATAAAGAGAAATAATGAAAAAGGATCAGAATGATGTATGAGGATATATGAAGAGACATAAAAAGAACGGAAAGAAAAAAAAGAAAGCATAGGATAAGAGAGAACTTTATGATGGCTCAATTTTCCAAAGCCATGTAATTTTAATATTTTTTAGATGCTAACAGAAAAATAAATGAAATTTTTACAATTGCGTCAATAGTGTACCCAAATTCAATGAAAACAATCAAAAAACAGGTTTTTCGAAACTGAAAACAGCTCAGTGAGCATAGAGAGTAAGAAAAAATAATATTGAGAGAACCAGGAGTAAAGAGCGGTTCTGTAGAAATATTAAGTATCTGCAAGAGACATTATTTTAAATTTAATTTTGCTATCTGTCAGCCATAACAGACCCAATAAAACTTTACAGTTCGTATTGTGAATAAAGCAGTTCAAGCCTCTGTTCGTGTCGCGCTTGTGTTTTACCGAGTAAATCTTAATGAATACAACACTATAGCCTTCGATAGATTTTCCCATTACAAAATACTTAAGTCTGGCTTTGCGAAAAGACATCAATCAGCATTGATCTGAATGAAATAATAGGTCCCATAATTAATGAATTCATACTGCTCCATTTATTATTATATCCTCACCGATATCTTTGCATGACTTTCTACATTTTAAACGCAAGTCCCCCAAAAATGCCCTTTGCTAATATCCCATTAACTATAGCAGAGCTTATAGTAAATACGTCGCAATTACTGGCAAAAATTATTCCAAAAGGATAACCTATTTTTATTAACAGCACGAACAACCGCCGCACCAATTCATTTGACTGAGAATTTCAATAAAACCGTAAAATAAATACAGCTTTTTTCCGGGACATAATCACGAAAGGAATAAGTAACAGATGTCCTCTGCCAGTCTTTTCATAATGATATTGCCATCATTGCCAGTGTCGCGGCCGTCATCAGCAGAATGACACCAATGGTTCTCGGTCGGACTAATGACATGCAATTAAGGGATGGAACCAAACAGATCCGTTGCTAGCTGCTACTGAAATCGAACATCGGCCAGTTTCCATGAAAGAGCTTTGTAGCTGGTCTTAAATGTTCTGTAGAATATAATTAATTATATTTCCGGGGTCTATTCAGTCGTCAAATGGGTTTGTTTGCTGTTTCGGCGAGAAAATTAAATTGCAAATCAGCATATGGAAATTAATAAGATAGTCCCTCTGGTGTTCATAATGTGACCGTCGAAGTTGTGCTGTGTCGCAGAAGCTTCCAAACTGAAACGAAATACCAAATAGCAATACAGCATAACGGTTCAGTGATGAATGGATAGTTTAAAAACAGACAGCGGTTCGATCATGATGGAAATAATTATAGTAATTATTTAAAGGCTTTGCGTTCAAGTGCTAATGCTCTGTGTGCAATTAGTCGTTAATTGGAAATGATGCTTTGGATTTTGTTGAATAGAAGCCTGCATCATGAACGATTGAAATGATTCAATTGATGGGTTTATTGATTATGATCATTAGTTATCTACCCTTTGCTCGATTTGCGGTCGATCAAAGATGTCTTTGACAAAATTAATTGCGATAGACGAAATCAATCAAGTTGAATGATTTATTTAATATAAACCTTTGCAGGAATTGTATTGTTTTTTTGGCTAAATAAAGCCTTTTGATGCCCTAATTATATACGAGATTGGACTAATTTTAACTGGATGTAGAATGCCATGGTTTGAAATTTTCTCGTTGCCATCAGTCACTTCGAAAAAGGTATTTTCCATTAATGAACACTACGTAGAGTATGTTCGGTCTTTTTTGAATCAACTTCATAGAAACACTCTTAGTAATGAAAATGTAATGTGCTTGCAAGGGGTTTTCCAAAAGTCCATGACTGGCCAATGAACATCACTCGCAGAAATAAGGGGAAAAGAACTTGCAAGCATACATCGGCTATGGGTAATGTGCTGCATAAGGCGGAAAGATGACAATTTCGGAGCATTTCAAACGTATTTTGAAATGTACTTCAAATTTCGGAGCATGTTCAAAGTAAAATGTATGACCAATGGATACCAATTGCCCCTAATAGCTGCGAAAATACACTATTGGAATTTCCAACGAGCGTCACAGTCACTCAGCATGCAATAACCACACATTTCGGGTCATGCAGAGGTACGAATACGATGTCGGACTTTCCAAAAAGCTCTTATACATAAAGCTATAAAGCTAAAAGCATAATTTTCCCCTTGTATAAATCTTCCCAGCCTCGAACATGCAATGTTATAAAGAAATAAACATGCAATGGATTGGTAATGCATCCACGCATTATGCGAAATGCTTACCGAATATATGCCAAAGCATTACTTTTCCCGTTGGGTAGTAATAGATTGGGAAAAAATCTACATTTGCGTATACTATTCCACGATTTTGATAAAACTAAATTTTCGATGTGCGAAGCAATTAATAAATATTGCGGTTTTATACATTTCTTTTATACGTGTTTGTAATCTAATTGTTTTGCCAGATATTACAGAGGCTAATCATAGCTTTAAAAATTAGGACAGTATTTAAAACAAGGTTAAATGAACGGGACCCAGTTTGGTTGTCAGAAACATCTGCAAGATTCATGAAAGTTTAAAGAAAGCTTTATAGAAAGATGTAACGTTACCAAAGGTTGTTGAAAGCTGCGGACGATTGGTTGTTTTATCTAATATTATTGCTATGAATTTGCTTTGCTGAATTTCATTACAAATCTCTTTCATTATTTTTTTAAAAAACTACTCATGAGATCGTTTTTAATATAATTTGATGTTCCAGAAAACACATTATTTTGGTCCAGATGAACTCGTAAGTATGAGTTACGTACTATCAAACATGTGTTCTCTTTAGGTGATTTCCCACTATTGCAAGAATCCACATTTTCATTGTTACTGTGTAATGCTTGTTCTTGACACCCTAAATGAAGCACAATGTATATAAGAATTTTCATTCTTCCTCTATTTCCCCTAACTTTGAGCAATATCACTGTCTATTTATATTGACTACTCAGAAATTCTTCAATTCTTGGGCCGGATCTGAGCTTGGAAAGTAAAAGGACTGATTGGAAATGACCAATGCATTTTGTATCATGCCTGTTTACAGTTTTCACATTATTTAAATTACAAAATCCGATAGCTCACCGAACGTTTGAATCGTTTGAAAAGAACACACATGGCTAGCAAAATTATGTTTGTTTGATATTACCGAGTTTTTCATTTTTCAATTTTGCAATCAAACTGCCGAGTACATCTCTTTGTTAATTAGACAATTTACGAATTCAGCTTCGATCGATCTTTGTTGATGATTACCTTTTTTCAGCAAATTACAGAGATCCAAAGAGAAATTGAATAAGTTTTCGAATCATAAAATTTTTCCCCATACACCTATTTCAACCTTTCACTATTTCAAATATCAATCAAAATAATCATGCAATTTTACACATTCAATTCTACACAATTCTAGTCTTTAGGTTCACCTATTATTACCATTCAATATTATTACCGAATTCTATGGGCTATTAGTGACTAAATGCCTTCACAAAAATTTCAATACAAAAGAGCACAAACAAACAAAAATGTCATAATATAAACCATAAACATATCACATAAAAAGAATCAGCAGCCTCTGGCAGCCCTTGTCACATCTCGTAACTCAAATTCAATCATAGCAAGCATTTTCCATTCATAAAAAATCGGTACGAGCAAGGCAAAATGATAACAATGTACTCTGCTACGCGTGAATGGGCCTTTCTACACTTGTATTCTTGATGCAGTCCTGAAACTGGTTTTCTGGGCAAGAGGCAGAAGAATCGATGGGAAATCTCTACAAAAAGTGATGCACTTGGAGAGAATTTTTCATCACGTTTGAAACTGATTGAAACTGATGCAAATCACTAACACAACTACAAACATAGTTCACGGGTCAGGAATTTTTCATGAAACACTCAAGTCGAAATGAGAAAACAACAACACGTACGCATTCATATGCATAATCGGTATATGAACGGTTCCGTTGCTGAAGAATACAAGTGTGGAAATGGTGATTGTTGTCAAACCGGTTTGAGGAGTGCATCAAGAATACAAGTGTAGAAAGGCCCAATAGAACGCTGAAATAAAATCCACAGCAGTTATACATTTGCAGCTCCGCTCTGAGTCTCTCTCTTGAGAAGATAATTTCCCCTAGGAAGCAGATTCTTCATTACTTCCAAACAGATCGTATAAATACATTTTGTTCAATGACGTCATAGTCTAGTCTATATGAAGTCAACTAAACGCTCGTAGATGAAATTTTTACGTTGCTTCCATGCGTTGGTTGTTCTCTCTCAGTCTGTGGTGTTACCATACCAGCTGTGTGAGATGTGAGATGTTTTTTTCGCGATTTCAGAAAAAAAAAACGATATTTATGTCAGCCAAATGTAAGGGAAGCAATGCTTCCCTTGCTTCCACGAACGCCACGCCAATTATTTTTCACAGAATTATATCAATGTCAAATTTAAAGTTTTAAGTTTTACAATATCCCAATGGGAATCGCTGTAATGCATTCCGGACAGAATATATGCAGCAAACATTCCTGGTAATGAAAATGTAATATTCTTGCAAGGGGTTTTCCAAAAGTCCATGACTGGCCAATGAACATCACTCGCAGAAATAAGGGGAAAAGAACTTGCGAGCATACATCGGCTATGGGTCGTGTGCTATATAAAGCGGAAAGATGAAAATTTCGGAGCATTTTAAATCATCACGGGTAAGTAAAATATAGAGTGCCATTTCCCCCTAGTAGCAAAGATAATGCGCTATTGGAATTTCCAATGAGCGCCACAATCACTCAGCATGCAATAACCACACATTTTGGGTCATGCAGAGATACGATCGGCCGCCGGCCAAAGCTTCAATTCGTATTCACCCTAGATGACGGAAATGCGAATATACGATGTCGGACTTTCCAAAAAGCTCTTATACATAAAGCTATATAATTCAAAGCATAAGTTTCCCCTTGTATAAATCTTCCTAGCCTATGACATGCAATGTTGAAAAGAAATAAACATGCAATGGATTGGTAATGCTTCCACGCATTACGCGAAATGCTAACCGAATATGTCCGTAAGCATTACTTTTCTCGTTGGGATATGACACACAATACGTTTACTGATATTTCTTCCAATAACGGTACTCAAATGCATGTATGCCATTCAAATTATTTTGACTGTACTCAAACGTGAAACTTCTGATTATAACCGTTCCTTCAATGTCATATTGCAGACATAGTAACCCATTCTTATTCGCAATAAATTCTCGCCGCAGATGAAATTTCCATTCAAGCAAATGTCTTTCAATCATATTTCCAATACAGATGGATGAAGCGAGCAGCATTCGGAACTAAGTCACAATGCTACTTTGTACTGTTCGCTATTCCGTTCGGAAAAGTATTGATGTATAAAATGAAGCTGGAAAAGCTATTGAACGTTTTGCATAGCACGCGCCATTTACACTTCTTCCAACATACAACACAGGACCAAAAACATTTTCTGGGATTTTTCTCTTTGCCTGCTATGGGGGATGGGAAATTTGAAATAAATTGTTCACACAATACAAGTACAGGTCAATATGAAGAACGTAAATTGTGGACAGCAAAAGATGTCTGAAAATATAGATTGTTCACTGCTCGGTGCTAATAAAAGCATTTTGTTTGATTTAAGTGAAGCTTAAATGGCTCCATACATAAGCTATTTTGCATATACCACAACTATCTAATATCCGAAAATGCGAGGTAAAATTCTCCGAAAAGTAGATTTATGCTTTGGAAATGGTCCTGAGTATTATTTAAAAAGTTTTTTTTTCTCAAATGTCAAATGCTTCACCTACACATCGTTCAAGTTTTCCGCCCACGTAGAATTGAAACAATTTTCTAAGAAAGGATTTATGGAAATATTAGCCATATGACGACAGACATTGCCTTTAGATAAACAACGCACTCACGGATACGATAATTTGAAATTCAGATTGATGTCAATAAAACAGAATGAGATACTCTTCAGAAAACATTGTCATCCGATCAGCCCTTTCAATTTCCTATCCGTCGAACAAAATCTACAAATCCATGTCTGACAGTAGCGATAGCATTAATCATTTCAGTTACATACACATCCTAGAGATACGTAGGTGTCCTACATGTACGAAATATCTATCGTAAATGATGGCAAGCAAGAAGCTATGTCCTGCAGGATACATTATACCCAACTACTACATCCAATAAGGATATAATGAGATTTCGTGTTTGCAACGGTAACATATGGACTTAGCTTGAGGTTTCGTCATTGATTAGGCAAATCCTTCCGTTACGGTAGGATTGATTGAGATTTGGATTGATTGGCGGAGCCCACGTAAAAAACTAAGGGTGAATATTTTGAATTTTTCTGTGCATGCGTGTACTCTGAATGGAGTAGAGGAGAGGATAAGCGTGATGCTTTTCCTTGACTACTTAAAACGATTTCAGTTTAATTTTGTTTTTGACATGAGAATCTATTTCATGAACAGTTAGAGACAACTATCGTTCACAAATAGCTGGCGCCATGTGATATAATTTACAGAGCAAACACACAAATACGTAGATAGTAAAAATACACAATGAGTCAATTGAGCAACAAAAATTGCACCTCAAGCTCGAAAATGAAAATTAGGAGATTTAAATCAATCCATGAATAAGTCTATGAATGAAAACATGTCTTGCGTAATGATATGATGAAAGACATAAAGTGACGTTGAGCACTGTTGTCGTTTCAAGAAAACACAAATTCTCTGTATCGATGTCTGAAATTATCTAGATTTCTGCTGCTTTTAAGACTGAGAGCTGATACCACAGCTGCAGGTTAGGATAAGCGGCTGTATGAGATAAATATCAATGTATCTGACAAAGACAATATGCAACAAACAGATGAAGCCCCTCCAGCGATTAGTGATTGAGCACTGGCTTTTTGTGTGTGGTGTCCCAGGCTCGAATCCAGGTCCGGACGAGAGGCCGCGCACCAAGCTTTGAGCTCAGCCAGCACACTCAAAGATAATTTCTTCCAACATTAATTTTCTAGGAGATATGATGCGCTAGGCTTTTGTTTGATTTGCCTGTGTAAAGAGCGTCGTTAACAGATCACGCTGCATTTTTTCCTTCTTCTTTTTGACCAGATATCCACTTATTTTCTCGTCAAAACCATTTTTTTCTCGCGATATCTTTAAGGGGACATATGTAGCACCTTCAACTTCAAACACGATTTTCTCGAAATACACTTTTTCAAATTCGCGTGCATGATTAATAAAAAAGTATTTATCTAATTGTTCTGAAATTTTCGCACGTTAATCTATACGTGTTAATGCTCAGAATGAATTACGAATGAAAAAATCAGCATTGAATTTTTTTAGTTATCACCGATTTTTTGGGGGGAAAAACCTCGACTTTTGAAAAACCGCCATTTTATTATTTTTCAACCAAACGCCGCTTTAATGTTGATTAAAACTCCGTATTTTTTTATTTTCCTGACTTTTCTGAGGACAAAAATTAATGGTAGCAGACGACAGTGAGCAACAAAAAAATTTTAATTTTTTCTTGTATGATATGAAGCAAACAAAGTTTCATTAAGATATGTCTTTTTATTCAAATAAAATGTGCCTTTGAAACAATTTTTTTCAATTTGAAGGTGCTATGTTTCCTTAATCTATTTAATTTCTGAGCAAAAATTTTCTGATCCGTGGGCACTGTTAAAAGTCGGTGAATCATCGAATTAAATGGCGCCATTTTGTGGGAATGCCAATGATCAGACATGGATGGTATTGTTCTTCGGGTGTGTGTGGGCTTCCGGTAGATACTAAACTCAAGAAGATATTCTTTGTTTATGAGGTCCAAGTAGGGTAGTTTCTCATTGTTTTCGACTTCAATTGACAACTGTGTGCTTGGTTCAGTTTCTCCAAAGTTTCTGCCGAAGCATCTTTTTTAACGATAGCCAGGATGTCGTCAACATATCTCAACCATACACGGGACAGCGAACCTTCTTCATGGAGTTTCTTTTCCAATTTGTCCATAAATATCTCACACACAAGTAGGGGTAGAGGAGGAGAAAGTACAGATCAAAGGTAATATGGTTAAATGTTACATTCCATTCACTAAACCCATCTCTATTAGAACTTAAATGACGCGTTTTAAATTTCATTTTTCTTTGCATTCTCGAGCTATTTCCCACAGACAGAATTCTTACGAATTCTGCATGTAATCAAATAACTTTAAACATCAGCATTTCCGCCACGCGCGTTCTACATTATGGAAAACTGAGTGCATTGCTCAGGTGTCATATGTACACCATTTGAGTCTGCTGTTGCGACAATTAACGTGTGAACTAACTGTCGCAACAGATCAGCATAAATTTACTATTTAAGAGATGCTCACATCTAACTCGGGTTGTTGTTACTTTTTGATCACTGCTTCGCGAAGCACGGGCAAGTCTACCTTCCCTGTAATCCAGTGCGAGGTTGCATTGGGGTGCTTACGGTTTATGTAAAACAAATTCAAAGTTGTACGTATAAAAACTTCAATAAAATTGTCAATCGCGAAACAAGTGTTTTTTTTTTTGGCAATACGGTCGACGGGCGATATTATTGCTAAACTCATCAGAAAGGAAAACAGTATGAGAGAAGAGGGCAGATTATCCTCGAAATATCTGTCAAGAATTTTAAGTATATCTAACTTCTAAGCGAAAAATTGGCTTCAAAATTAAAATATTTTTTTTTCATAGCTAGGAAAAAATTGTTTACTATTGCATACATTTTTGACCGACTCACGATGCTTCCTTAAATACACAAAGTTCATTCGTTTCGCATGGACCTTTCAAAGCGGCAAACTAGTATCCTTTAGGTGTGCCTTAAAGGGTGATTCACCAGATGAACAAATTTTCCTTGCTATTTAAAGGGCATCAAACTTTTCTGTTTGCCTCTTTGATCGACTTTCTATCACACCTTCCTTGCATCAAATTCGGTGCAAGTTGGTTTGCACTGCTTTCTTTCTTCAATTGTTTTCTATAAAGATGAAAATAATTAGACGCTGTTCATAATTTTCGAACAGATACACTCATTTAATATCTCGGTATTTCTAGAATTGAATCATATATCATCTAACTTGGGACTATTAAACGATGACTCTCTTCCTTTAACGTCGACAATTTTAGCAAAGTAGTTTCTAATTAACCGATAGGCATGTGAATTAGTCAGAGTTCATGACTTTCTTGCAATAATTTATGTAAATCTTATATGTTAGTTATAGAAAAATGAAGTTCCTTGGAGCACCACACTTAATTCAAAGAATTTTTGTCTAAGTTTTCCTCAAAAGTTCCTTTTCGTTCTCAACCGAAATCACATGGCTTCACATATTTTTCGATCGAAATTGGTATAATATGCCACAATGGAGCAATTAAAAACCCTATGAGGGCTAGCGGAGAAAATTTCGCAACCTACCCTAAATTATTAGACAAATTACGAATGTTAATTTTCATGGTTAAGAAAATAGAAAACAGTCCCTCCTGTGATATTAAAAGCATGCCTAATTAGGGTTTCTTACTTCATATCATCGTGAGACTAATTTGCATTCCCTCCCGTATTATATGCTAATTTTTCCACTGCTAATTTCATCATACAAAAGCTTTTCTGGGAATTAACTTTACGACAAGTTGTTTTACTTTGACAAGGTCTTCATCATATCAGCATCCCAATGCATAGATAATATGGCAAAAGTTTCTTTGAAAACTCATTTTCCAATTTAGCTATTATGCACGCCGCTAGTTAGAACTTTTGTTTTTCGCACGTTGTTTCCGTAACTCAAGCATGCCAGAGAGTACGATTGCGAGTCCGTAAAGAACATGACTTCTCAAAATGTTCACCGAACTTTTTCTCGTTTGCTGTGCTGTTATTACTGATGCTTGGTTTTTCCGCCATGATAACAATTTCACCTAATTAACATGTTGTTTCGACCGAAGGTTTCCCGCGAAAATACGGGACCCCTAGGGTAATTATCATTTAATGTGAAAAATGTGTTCTACCACCCAGACAACTTCCGATAACTTTTCATTTGACATGTTGGTGTGCACCCAACTCAGTTGCGGTGTTTTTTTTTTGTGTAGTTTCGCTGGCTGATAGCAAGTGCTTCACTTGATTATAATGGCTAGGCAAAACTGTGCGTGCGCGGAACAGTAACAAAAAACAACAAGCTCCAGCGTCACCAACCACCATTATTCTGTGCTGTCGCTTTTCCGCCGATCATATTTCTCGCTAACGATCTTTTTGCGGTAGGACTCTGTGGAGTCGCTTAGCTGTGAAGGTCGGACGTGAATAGTTTTTAAAGTCATGGGAGCTTTGGTGGTTGTGGATAAGGGTTTGATGGAGTAGCTTGTAGTTTCATTACGTGTCGTTTGGAGCGTAGTATTAATTTACTATCACGTAGACAACTGGTAGACATGAAGACAGACTGACTTTTATAAGGTTGGTGTTATTTTTCACGACACTTTTAACCGCCCTTGTGATAGCGAATTTGATATTATGAACGTGGTCCAGCAAAAATGTACTAGCTTTCACTGTTTCTTGCTGCTAGCGTTGCGGGTAGCTGAAATTGAATTACCAATGCTCTTATCATATACTGTTTATTCTAGGAAAATCATGAGAATATGTTTGTGGGACTATAGTTATTTTGAATTTTTTTCCCTAGCTATTAACACCAAGAATCTAACTTTTTGAGCTTTATGCAAACTTTGCTGCCGTGAAATTTACTTCAAATTTGATTTTTGCTTAAAGACTACATGTACATATATCTTGCTATTTAAAACAGCCTTCTATGTTAATCGAAATTTATCTTCTGCACACCATCTCACACTACGCACAGTCCAACTCTCTGTATCTTTTCCCAAGCCTGGATAACCTCGGTCTAGGCAGATGCCACAAACCGAACATATGTTCCTTGACCCGTGCAAAGGGACAACAAAATACTCGTGTAAATGTTCGAAATGAGCCTTGAAGTGGACATTTTTTCCATGGGTTTGTAGACTTAACAAATGGTCACGAAGTAATTTATGCGGTGTTCGAACAATAAATGTGTTCGTTCGGGCTCGATTTAAGTTGAACACGTAATTGTCTACAAACGGTAGCAAGTGGGTTGTTTGCGTGTGGTTAACCTTAAATGGTTCTTGTAATATGGGCTTTTGGCTGTTTTCGAAAATATAGCAGGCTAAATACTTTCAAATAAATACACAACTGAAACGGTAATATTGAATTCGATTGCGATGCAAAAATATTCAAATGAAGAGAGCCGTATCGTTTTCAGTTAAGTAAACAATTTCGTCGTGATATTGCCGCGCTACATGAATATGAAGCTTTTGGTTATTTTGCATGCCTGGAAGATCTAAAATGAATTCAATTTGAATCGAATTGCTTGAAAAATTAGTGCTATGAATCGAATGGCACAAATTAATGAAAAATGAGCCAGAATTCTAAGGAATATTCCTTGCTTTCATTGCGAAATAAAGAATTTTATATTTACCTAGCAGAGGAATTTTCAACACCAACCAATCTGAAAAAAAGTCCACCTTTTCGTGAGGATTGAAGAAAAAAGTTTCTTGCATGAAGTAATTCATCGGTAGTTATCCAGAAGTAGAACCTAGATAGCCTCTTAAGTTCAAATAAAAACATGAATATGACGTCAAAGGCTAATATTTACCGCAAGCAAATTCTAAAGCATTTCTAAAAACTGTGTTGCTCATTGCCATTTCTATGGACACTTGGAAAAAATTCCACAAACTTAGAAAGGCTTGGTATTGAACACACTTATAAAAAAAAACTGAATTTAAAAATTTATTGTGTTTGTGAGAGGGACGCTGAAGCGAAGAAAATAAATGTTATGTGACCAGAACATTAAAGAAAAACCTTGAGAAACCAAAAGAGCTGCATGTTCGAAAGCACGAGATACGAGGACCGTTTGAAAACTTCTCGGCCTAACCAAGATTTGAAGGTGGTTACTAAATCAATTTAGATTTTTGGATAGCTTGATATTTTAGCAAATTGTGTGTCAAGTTTTAATGCAATTGACTGCATAATTATTTTTATTTGCCGAAATTAGCTTCTCTCTAGGAAAATGGAGAAAACTAAGATCAGAGGCGTGATTAAATATTTTGTTAAAAAGAATATGACGCCAGACCAAATTAAGGAAAACTTGGATAAAACATTGGAGGATCAGCGCCTTCGTATCTCACGGTGAAAAAATGGACAGCCTTTTTCAATCATGGCAGAGAGAGCTTCGAAGATGATCCGAGGAGCGGCAGGCTGCCCACGTCCACCATTTCAGATATTATCGATAAAGTTCATAAAATGGTTTTAGAAGACCGGCGACTAAAAGTGCGGTAAATAAGGGATACTATGGAGATTTCGACTGAGCGTGTGTACCATATTTTAACTGAAAATTTAGGATTGGTAAAAGTTTCAGCAAGATGGGCGCCGCGTTTCTTAACTGAAAAACTAAAGTTCAAAAGATTCGATTTATAGCCCCTGACGAAACTTGGATTCATCACTATACTCTTGAAACAAAAGAACAATGAAAACAGTGGAGCCATAGCGTTTCTCTTCCGCCAAAAAAAAGCCAAGTCACGTGCGTCGCCCGGGTAAATGATGGCGTCAGTGTTCTGGGATTACATTGACTACCTCCCCAAAAGACAAACTATAACAGGCTGTTACTAAGTTAATTTATCAGCTAAATTAGCTGAAAAAACTGGGATTGGTCAAAAGGAGGATACTATTCCATTGGGATAATGCACCGGCACGTAAGTTAGTTGTTGCCATGTCTAAACTAAATAAACTTCAATTTGAAGTACTGAATCATCCAACGTATTCACTCGATTTAGCACCATCAGACTATTATCCGTTCTCTAATAAAAAAAAAAACACTTGGCTGTTTTGAATTTTTAACCAGCCAAGAGGTGATAGTGGAAACGGTGCAGTTTTTCGAGGAGTTGGAGAAATCGGCATATAAGAAAGCTATTGAAGCGCTAGAACATAGATGGACTAAGCGCAATGAAATAAAAGGCGAATATATAGAAAAATAATAAAAAACAATATCAAATTTTTAATGTTTTATTAGTCAGGCCGAGACGATTTCAAACATCCTTCAAATTTTGCAACGGGTAAGCTACCATTCAGTCCTGCAATATATCTGAGCCTCAATACAAAATTTGTCTCAGATTCGAGCTATCTAGGTTATTCGATATTCCTACATATTATTTCACGGAAATACTTTTGACAAAATTAAAGTGCAAGGTTTTGACAAAAAATGATGGACGAAGACACAATCTTAGACGTAGGCTCTGTAAAGGTCTCGATAATAATGGAGGAGAAGAAGTAGAAGAAGACAAAAAATTCCAAAAAGGCAAATAAATTTCGGAGTTACTAAAGGAAGTGCAAGAATAGAACGACTGGTTTGATAGAATTACGACCCAATTGGTGAACACTCAAGCAGAGTTTTCAGAACAACGAAAACAAAACGAAAAACTAGATAAGCAATACAGAGGTTAAAAAGCTTAAGCGTGAACTAGCAACATCACCAACACCTTCACTAACAAAGAAACAACAAATAACTACACGGTTTCACCAGCACCGATAGCGATGGAGTGCAAGGATGTTGAAGGTTAGTTAGATTATGAATTGAATATGAAGGCGCAGGATGACAAATACAGACCAAATAAGAGTATCCTCCACTTTCACCTCCTAAACTTAGAGCCGCGATGAAACCGCTGACAAAATAGACCACTAGTCCAGCCTCACAAACGACAACACGACCAAAAACTGACAGCAGAAGATAAAAAGATTCGGACGAGACTGAGCAACAGAAAACGACGGCCCAAGCGATTATCAGATTATAAATATCCAGATCCAATAAGAATAGGCGAACAAACAACGAGTCAGCCAAACGGATATATCTTGGCATACAGAGAATTTCCACTATTTCATTGAATTAAAAAAGGCTGACAAAAATCGTCACTGGCAAAAAAGTCAACGTCCCCCATATTTTCTCCCGAATGAGGAGAATTTCAATGTGGTTGGTGATTCGAGGACTCTATGATCTTATACCAGAGGAAATAAAGGAGCGTTTCCAGGTTCAGCGAGGCCACCCGCAGAAGTCTTTTTCCTTAAAGTGAGGAATAGAGCTTCGTAGCTAAGTAAAGTTCTCCTTTCGAATAGCGAGTCGGTCAACTAATCTGCAAATTCGAATCACAGCGACCTCGAGGAGGACAATCACAGTGCCAGGACTGTGAACAGTTTGGCCATGTAGCAAATAATTGCCAGGTCCCGGCAAAGTCCGTAAAGTGCAAAAGAGGCCACCAATTCCCAAAGTACACTAAACTGCACGAACAGAATATCAAATGTGTCAACTGTGGAGGCAACCATCCGGACAGTGTTGCGAAATAACGGCGACAGCCAAGTAAACACAAGGTGAGCAAGCTAGCCGCCTCCTAAGCCGGTCCGATCCTGATGATGGGCTGCTAAACCATGCAAAGTTTTAGGTTCAGTGGAATCGTGGGTCATGTGTCCCTATCCCATCTTCACGCAGCCAGGGCTTGACATGTGACGTCAAACCGCCCACGACACCGGTGACTAGCCCGCACCCAATGTCACGCAGAGCTAAAAAAAATGGGGTTGACAGTTTTGTTGTCGTGGCGGTTGTTCACTGCTGTTCTGCAACACCAGCTATGAGGGCTTCCCAAAAACTTGAGGATGACTTTTACACAGATGGCAAATGCAAAATCCCTAAACTATCCCTAGCTCTTACATCACGACCCATTCCGCCAAAATTAACAGTAGTCCTAAAGCACCGAGAATTTCGCCTGGTTCTGCAACATGCAACAGCAGTCCCAGAGCATGCTGTTCCAAACATAATGGAGAAAATGGTGCAGGGGATGCTTCCAACATACCCTGGTCTAAATAACAAAAATAACAAACATTAATTCCCATGCCCGGATCCTATGTCAATTTTCACGTCGAACGGATATTCCACAGTCAACAAAACTGGAGAGCTGATGTAGTTCTTATATCCAGATGTCTAACTATAATATATACTGGAGCGATAAATTGACAGGTTGAAATGGATGAACTGCACTCCTGGTAAGAAGAGGCATCAATCATATCCACATTCAAATTCATCTTATCCACATCTAACCTTCTATTCTGCAGCACGTCGAACCGTTTGTTATCAGAATGAAGACAAATCCTTTCGAGTTATGCCAACAAAAATACAAACATTGACCGAGAAAACTAAGTAAACTATTGAAATACGAAGTATTTTTTTGAAGGAGTCTTAAATACTTATCACCGCAACTGGGAATACGTGAGAAGCAACCAAGCTGGAATCTAGCTATAAAGGTTCCTTATGGAAAACTGTAAAAATTTGTACCTCCCCGACCGATCTACATACTTAAGCATAATTCATAGTCATGTCCCAGATATAGGGCTGTCGCAAAACCTTTATAATAACCTGCGGCTGATTGTTCTTGATGAACTTCTGTCCAACCACAAGCCAGTACTTTTCATTATTGGAAACGTCTTCAATCACGAGCCTCTGCGAATGATGAAAGGAAAAAATTATAACGCTTCCCGGGACGCAATGGCAAACGAACATTTCGAAGGAACATTCGAAACCGCCAACAACATATATAGATTAATGGAAACTCTAACAGCCAAAATTAAGCAGGCAAAAGAGAACCATACGATTCAAACTCCGATAAACGGAACGACCTCTTACGAACTACCTAGAGATAAATCAAATCTATTCAAGTAGAGGGAGAAAATACGGGGAAAAGGTAGGCACATGGATGACCCTGACATAAGAATGGAAGCAAATCGGCTCACAAACATCATCAAGTACCGGATCGCGCAGTTCCACAATAAAAGAAAGTGGGATGACTTTCTGTACAGTATGCAACCTGGGGATTACAGTTAGTGGCACATCACCAAATATTTTCGCCAAAAAACAAAATTGCTGTAAGGCCCCATACATTAGCCATATGGCGTAAAATTTGAGATTCCAGAAAAACCGCTCTCCAGAAAATGATGTTGGCGAGGAATAAAAAGCTGCTTAGTCCATTGATCAAATCTTTCCCTCTGAGCTCACAACAGACTCTCGAATTAGAACAACTAATTTCAGGGAAAGCAAGCAGTTAGTCTGAGGGCTGAATAAGCTGAAACACCTAGACCAGACTCAATTGACGTTGAATGAATAGAAACCTCCCTAAGACATAATGCAGACCTTGATGGACATAGCGTCATTTTTCAAACTAGGAGCTTCTTTGAGGTCTGAAAGATAGCGATTATAACAATTGTGCCTAAACCAGGTGAAAACTTTCACTTCTCACAAAACTGTAGACCTATAAGTCTCCTATTCTCCGTAGAAAAAATCACTGAACGCCTTCTCGATCGGCTTAATAAGACAGGACAAAATCCATCACTACATAAGTATAATTTGACTTCAAGCCACTAAATTCCAATGAACTGTAGCTCGCAAGAGTGGAACAGTATATTCATAGGGGATTCAACCAAAGAAAATCAATGGGCTTGGTCATGTTCGATGTGGTCAAGGTGTTTGATTAAGTTTGGGCATGTCGGACTTATTTTCAAACTGCGTGCATTCCAAATTCCACTTACCATCATACAAGAGAAAATCAAATGTTTAGGAGAAGGTTAAGATGGGTGGAAGAGTTGGAATGCTGAAAGAACTAGCTCCAGCCAAACTCAGTTCTATCAATGCCACACACTTACATACCATTGTAATGTTTCGAACCCCTTGAACTGACTTCGAAAGAGTAGCGGAGGAATGAACGAGATTCAAAGAATTGTTTTCCTTCAAGAAACTTCCATTCCTCCAACTTTTTCATTTCGGTGAAAAAAGCCACTTAGAGCAGCATCCCGTGCTAATAAAAGAAACATGTCATACGAGGAGACTTTCTAGTCTTATATGTGATATGTATTACGATTCAAGCAAGCTAATTTCAAAGAGAGCATGAAATCGTCTGGCGTCATCTATGTTAATTTCTAAGCATTTGCATGGAAAACTGTTTTGCTTATATGGCTTGCTCATGTCACCGTTATCAGCTAAATTAAAGTGCTTCATCCATTTCACCCCAATTAGATGACAAACACAAGACAAAGATGAAGACAGTGTGGCTAACAGCTCAGCATATTCTGATGTTGGCACAAGACAGCTTCAAAAAGAAAAAAGAAATTGTAGCTTGACGGGTTCCATCACACCATCATGCATTTGATAACGCGTTAACAAATAGGCAATCAAAGCATTTTGAGATTTTCGTTTGTTCTTTCGCAGCACATCGAGCTCAGTCACATCGATAAAGCTAAGAGAGAAACTCGTTACGAAGCACACATGAGCGCTTTTGAATTTCATTTATACGAGACTAAAGCACTAAGAGACAGCCCTGAAAGTGATGAGAGAATAAAATTTGGGACACAAAGAGGAAGCATGCTTGTTTATGGAAAAGAAGCTGAATTGTCGAAAAAAGACTTCAAAAGATTGACAGAGTGAAAATCGAATTACGAGAAAAAAGTGGCTAGGCTGTCTTCGTTTTATTCAATTTTCATGCTCAAAGTCAGGGTTAATGACTATTAAGTGCTAGGAATGAGTTTGACTTGATGTGACGCCAGTCACTAAAATTTAAATATTATTGTATTGTTTGAAATTTGTGCTATAGACACGTTCATGAAAATTTCAACAAAGAAAGCAGCAAATTATGATGAGAATATTTAATTAGCATTCAAAAAATGTATTCCTGCCATCAATTTTAAACCAACTACCAGCTCATTTTAGCCGATTGACTTGACTGTTTCTAGCATTAACTTGATATCAACTCTCTAAATTCATCAAAAACATATGCTGGAAATTCAATTTCATATATCAGCAAGTATTTCTCACCATATTCGTATTATTAGTTAAGCGCCCACCGTGGGTTGAAATGTAGAACATGAAAATCGTATATGAAAATCTTGATAAAAACGATAGATGAGCATTCGAAAAAGGAGAATGACAAGGAGGAAGCCGTTAGCAATATGATTGGGTTAATTTATGTAAATAAAGAACAAATATAATGAAACATATCAACATCATATTGCATCATATAAACAAATAAAACAAAATGCCTCTCAAATTAAGTATTTTAAAACCCGCAGAAAAAGAGAAGCAAGGAATAAAGGAGCTGGAGAAAACTGGGACGCTCCACATGTAATATACATAAGATGAAAGACATATTTTGAATTTGAGTGGCAGATTACTCTGATCAAAAATACAATTAAGTGGAACAAGTTTAGACTATCAGCACGAAGAATTAAATTTTAAGTGAATTTTTTTTGGAAATTATATCCATTTCATGCTTCACAAAGTAAACTTGAAAAAAAAAACACACATGATATTCCGAAAGCCATGTAATTTTTATTTCATTGCAAAGACTGATCCTTATTATTATACGTAGAAGACAATATTATTCAAATATTTTCCAAGGGATTTCTTATAGGACTCAAAACTTTTGAGGTAATTTTTAATGTCTTTCCGGGACATTTCGGGCAATACCTCGACCATGACTTCACGAATATTGGCTTTCGATTCGGTTAGAGTTTGGGGATTGTTCGCATAAACACGATCTTTTGCGTATCTCTGGAAAAAGAAATTCAGAGTCGTTAGTTCGCAGGATCTTGGCGGACATTTCACATCAGCCAATCGCGAAATCACACGTCCTGGAAATTTCTCTTCCAAAAGAGCTCCATTTGCAAGTGTAAGATGACTTGTTGCCCCATCCTGTTGAAACCACATGTTGCCAAGACCATAATCTTTGATATCCGCCAAAAATAATCAGTTAACATGCAGCCATAGCACTCAGAATTGACGGTGATGGCTCGTCCTTGATTGTTCTAAAAAAAACGACCCAATCACGCAATGACTTTTTTCGGATGTTATGGCCTCCCTACAATCACTTGTGCATTTTATGAGCCACATATTCTACAGTTCTACTTATTAGCGTATCCACAAACCGAGAAATGGGCCTTATCACTGAAGAATTTTTTTTTCGAAAAATCAGCATCAACAGTCTGTTGATTTTAGCGCATTGTTCGACTGTTAAACGATTCATATTCTAAAATGGCATACCTTCAACTAAATAAATAATAGCGTGGTTGACTTGTATCTTTGACAGATGTCGATAAGCAGGGTTTTAATTTTGCAAGCACGAAATGGATAGCCCTGCATATAAATAAATAAAACAAGAGGGACCAAGAGTTGAACCTTGTGGATCTCCACAAAAAAGCTGGTCGTTTTCAATATTCTCGGCGTTTGTGAGTTCTTTCCAAAATATAACTTCTCCACACTTACCCCGCATAGTGTTTCTTTGGCCTTTTGTCTCGTATTTACTTCGTTTAAATCCTCTAGAAGTAGAATCATTGATAGATCGCCTGGATACGAGTTGTTTTATTCAATGTATTTATTCAAAGCTCTATCAGAAAGAGCTGCTTACCTTAACTTACCCAGCCCAAGAGTACAAAAAAACGCACTTTATGTCAGCTACCTTTTCTAAATTGATTGAATCGAACGATGCGATGACTAAATTATGATATTGATGCGATTGTTAAGGAATTGTCCATCGATCTACGCGAACCATAACGCAGGACGGCGTTGCCGAAATGACGGTAATTTTACATTTTGCACTACGTCGAGTTTCGGGACAAAGTTTTCGGGCAGAAGTGTTTGTAACATGCAAAAATTTCCTTCCGAAATTTCTGCAAGGCTTATTTCAGCGCGCACTGTCGTGCCCGTGAAATAAAAATTATTTTTCAGTCAGACTAGCGGTACTTTGTTATTGGACTGAAATATAACAAGCCACAGCAAGTCCGCTTTGACATTGCCTGGATTGATGCTCGAGTCGAAGGCGAGAACCGATAACGGGATCTTTCCTTCGCCTCGAGTATCAAATCAGTGCTCGAGACAGTCTTGGTTGATCAGTCGTGGTGGCGAGAGCCCGGTTGGGAGTAGCGAGCAGATCGGGACCGACGCGGTCGAAGGCAGCTGGAAGCTTTTGCTAGCGGTGGGGTGCCTCGTGTTGTTTTGGCCAAGCAAGCGTTGAGTTTCCTTGTCTGCGAATGCGACCCCCTGCGGAAATAGATTGTGAATCCCCAAAACGTGCACAATTCAAGTGATATTTCAGTTTTCGATTCAAGCAGAAATGTGTTCTATCGTAGGCTGTCACACGCAGCGAACTTAAAATTTGTCGCTGTTGCCTATCAAGGTCAAATCCGTGTGCTTTCCCTTACAATAAAGGATAACGGTACTACGTTTTCGGCATAATGTGTTGGTGCTCGTTTCCAACATAGAAATCACAATTAAAACTAAACGTCTAGTTTCAACTCGGAAAACTCAAATCGAGATCCGTTTGAAGTGTTATTCCGTCATATGTGAGAGTTTTCGAAATGGCATTTGGATGTTTTGAATGTCAACCCAGAAACGTGCCGTGCTGACAACATTCTGAACAGTGCGTGTGAAGTAATTTTCGCCGAGGTCTATCGCTGCGCAGTGCAGTGTGAAATTCTTTTCCGAACATTTAAGGTTGAATTCGCGTACGTACATAACGTGCTTTGTTCGAATTTGAAACGCATTTCCTTGTAATAAGAGAACAGTCCCCATGAATCAATTGTGTACAAATGTATACGTCGATTGCGGAAATCATATTTTTGAAAGAAACAGCTATTCGCTAGACTCGCTCGATGTTCGGCGTATCCTTGAAAATAATTAGCTACGATATTCGTGTTTAGTTCAAACGGTGAAAGATGTAGAGTGAAAGTTAAAGGAAAAACAATAGAAACCCAAGGCAAATGTCAGCACGTAAGTGAAACGAATGACGAAGGTACTAGAGTGTTCGGGAAAATAAGCAAAGAAAGCGTGGCTGTCAAGACCTGCAAATTGGATCTGCATTTCTTTTGGCGGATACATCCAGGTAGATTCTTTTTTATATTTCCATGTAATATTAGAGGCCCTATGACGCTCACGGGGCAACCTCATTGACCTGCAAGCAGTTCCAAGTGCAACGTGCCAGCGGCGAAGAGCAGAGACGTTGCTAGTAGATGCTGTATAACTACCTCCTGCAATGTGGCAATTAATTCCGGGCTAGCGGCGATTATATGGATTTTATCTACCTAAACAGAACTATAGCCACCATAACATTACGGCACAGGATTCCCCGAGACATTATGCGATAAGAGTTCAGAATTACATTATTTTTGGAAAGCTATACAAGGAATATTATCGTGTGGTGGATGTAAATATATAAATATACTATTAGAATTAAGAACAAAAGATCTAACTGTAAGCATTAAATAGATAATTTATATGATCGTGGTATCAATCAGTCGTGACATCAGTTTCGGGACGTTCGGAACCCTAAATGCAATAGTTCAATCAGCGGAGTGATGTCATTGATACCTTTGTTTTTGTTGCTGCTTCTTTCCGAACGTGTTCAAATTTTGAGATATTTTTGTACATTGAGACTTTTCGCTCCAAATCAATTTAAAAACATATATTCCGTAGTCCGTATTAGTGTAAGAATTTGGCTTCAAGTCAGGATGATGTTGTTTCGAGGAAGTCGTTTTCTTTTGCCTATGTAATATAATATTTGAGAAAGAGAAAAAAGAAGAATTAAATCTGTAATCTGAGTGCGCGGAACAGTTGAAACCCGCAATGTAGTTAATTGAATAAGTATAATCGGTTTTCCATAGCTAGATTTAGCCTCAATCCCTACACTACGTTCTTTTGTAAGGGGTATTTTTTGTTATTTTTCGCAAATAGGGTTGAACGATTACGGTTATATTATTGTCAGTAGAGTACTCGTATAAAAGAAGAATGGTAGACTGGTCCTTCTCATTATTTCATAATTCAGTTCAGAAATTATGCGTTGGAACCTGACAATGTTCATTGGCTGCTGCTAAGTAGTGGAAGTCCCGAATTCATTTCGATTGATGTAATAGTTAGTTACAGAGCCTAGCTAGTTTTATCTTGACCTTCCATATCTCTTCATAACGAAGTGGCAATTCGAATCACCTATACCTTACTTCCTATGAGGGAAGTAAGGTATAGGTGATTCGAATTGCCACTACTCTAATGTAGGTTAGTGTTTTAGTGTTCTATTTCATATGTGTTTTATTTCATTTGCGTACGCCTTGTTTCGTTTGAAAATAAATAAGTAAATTGCAGACAATTCGGTACTTTGGTCTCTGTTGATGTTTATTTTAATCGCTTGAAAATAGTTTTAAAACCCCACAAATAATTTTACTCTGTGAATATCTACCATGTGTTTGCATTCAGCCTCAAAAAATTCGCCCAAGTATTCTACCATTTGTGGTTTACGTAATTTTTTTTTACCATACCTGTATTTCCCACTTGTTATTCAAACGAATTTACCACTTTTGTCAATGTTTTAATTTGTACTGAATCTTTTGAACTGTCAACTACTCTGAATACGTATTCTTCAAGTTTAATTGATTCCAGTCATGACTCGGATGCAATATTTTTTCGGTTAACCACCATGTTCAATGTATTTTGCTTTTGGTGACATTTAAAATATATAAACCCTTCTTTTTATAATTTTCAGGTAACCTTGCATATCGTTCGTCGGTTTTGCAGCTGGAACATAGTTTTAGGCACAGTTTCATAGAATACAAAATATACGCGCCTTAAATCGATTGGATGATGTTGACACTGACCATAATGCATAAGTCCACCTGCTAGGCTGCAATGGATCCACCACCTTTATTTACCTGCTTAATGAAATTTTCGTCGGAAAATTGAGCATTCTGCTTGATGAATCGAGAGCACCTTGATCGATTGATGTTCCTGTCGTTAGCGATGTGATGTATTTAAGCCAAAGGGATAGCATCACCGGCCGTAAATGCACAAAAAAAATCACACACACAGGACCTTACACTGTTGTCACGGTGTAGTTAACTTTCAGCAACATCGGTTCATTTTCCGTAAAACATGACTTTAGTCCTATTATGTAAGTATACACATGCCAACATGTACCAACGTCGAATTCATTAACGTTCCAGAATGTGATGATGCAGTTGCTAAGTGGAAATTTCGCGAGGTAATATGCAAAGAACACAACTTGTCGCGGTGGTTTGATTGATGAACATCATCTCTGGATAAACAGAATAGCTTCCGCGTGCATGATTACAATTCGGTGAAATTACAAAGTTTGGTGATGAGTTTCATAATAAATTGCACGTAGTTGCACGACAACAGGATAAAATTCATCCATTTCAGTGGGATGTAGGATGCAACTGACGGTGTTGAGTGTATTTTTTTTAATTATATTAACAGATATTTTGGTGGATTTTCAACTGACGTGCTGCAGGGCGCATTTTGTATTATTATGTTTTGCACATTTCTGTGTCTGATAAAGATTAACTTTCACCGGACTATGGCTTATGGATTGCTTTAAATTTGCATAGCACAAGTATACATACATATGTATGTAAAATGTTCAATTCATACACATAATACATAATTAGTTTTAAAAATATATAAATATGGAGCAGATTTAATTCGTTTATTTGAAGTCGTTGGTGAAAGAAAAGTAGTTTTTGTGTAAACATTTAGCATAAAGCTTACTGTTCGTTAAACTTCGCAGCATTTTTAAACTGAAAGGAAAATTGGACTACTACTATATTTTCGTTTATTCACATTTTATGACTTATTCGCACTTCTACATTTTTTACCGATTCCGATACGTTTTACATAATTTATTGATATGTCACTTCTACTCCGATTGATCAGTTCTTGATATTTCAGATCAAATTTATTTTTTGTTATAAATATCGCTCTCTCGCTGAATGCAGATATTGTACAGGATGAAGACATCAGAGTCCCTCTTGGTTAACATCTTGTCATGGTTTAACATCTTCAAGCACAAGATATCATCAAATGATGTTTGGTCATTCAAGGAACGATATCGATTTCCAGGATTTCTAGGAACATAATTTAACTACTAATGCTTAGAAAAGAGAAGGAATGACTAAATTTCAAAACACATATCCTCATGTCACAGTAATTATTAGAGAGTAAGCTGTATCATCTTGGCGACAGCAAAGCAACTAATTTCGCCGATTCAGTGAAGCCTTTTTATATAAATAGCAAGGATGAATAAGGGTCATCGAAAAAAATTCGAAGATGCAGAACTGGTAGAATTTCTCGAAGAAGATCCAATTCAAAGACTCTAGGATTTATCGACAGCATATGCCATTGGTGCCAAAATCCAATATTCATGGTTTGAAGGTCGTGTTGTGTGTCTGGTGGGACCAAAGAGATGTTATTTATAACAAACTACTGAAACAGTCTAATACCATCAGTGTATACCAGTGGCGGCTCGTAGTTTTGAGACTAAGGGAAGCTCATCAAAATATAGAAGCATATAATATAGATAAGCATACTTATGAAGCGCGTTGTAAACTATACATGCGATTTTTTTAAATATCGTGTAAAATGCTGACCATATTTGCATTAAAAGCTAGGTATCAGCATAGCTAATTTCAGTGATATTCCTACTCACTAATATCAAAAATCTCACAACAGTTCAAATTATGAAAGCAAACTAAATTACAAATTTCTTTATTTTTTTTTAAATTATAAAAAAAATTAAATTGAAAACATATTACAGGCTAAATAAATGGTTAAAATTGTTTAATAGCTCAAAGTAGAGGATATAATGCATCTTTTAGCAAACTAAATTAGAGAGCCAAAGCCACAATAAAAATAAATTCCTCATATAATTTGCAATAAAAGTGCCTAATATAGTTACCTTTTGCATACAGTTGACTGAGCGATATTAGTGGTCTTGGTTGCCAAGCCTAAATAAGATCCGCAATGAAAAAGACTACCGCACATCAACATTCCACATTAAAATCCATATTAAACGGGTAAATATTAACTTTTCGAAACAGAATCTATTCAATGCGCTCTCACTTTAACGAGCTTTATGTTAGATAGATAGATAAATATACTTTATTTATGGCTGATCATAGTTTGTACAAATACAAATACAAATGATAATTTCTTAATTTAGAGTTCAGACTATGTCTTTACATCTATATATGCATTTAATAGTTTATATTGGAGTTGGTTTATTTAAAAAATGCATACATATTTAAAAGTTGTCAACTTGCAAGGGAAAATTCACAAAAACCTTTGGGAACTTATAAACTACGACTAATTTCCTATAACTACTTAAAACTATTAATAGACATAGTCAGAAATTAAGGAAGCTATTAGTGGGTGATTCAATTTTTGGCAATTCCGCAGAAATCGATGTAGGTTCTGTTTAGCAGAATGATTTATATATTTGATTTTACTAATACGGTGGAGTTGCTTTGTAGAAAAGAAACGCGATTTGTTTAAAATTATTTTTAAGCACTTGTTTTGTTGCGTTTGTAGTTTTTTCCTGTTTGTTTTGGCACAAGTATACCGGACAGGGGAGCCTTGAAGTAATATAGGCTGCATACTGAGGCAATAGATGAGCAGTTTGTTCGCGGTTGACATGGTGGAGTTACGGTTAATGAGGGGATAGAGCACGCATATTGCCTTAGACATTTTTGAACATGCATCATCCATATGAGGTTTGAATGTTAATTTTTTATCTAACCGGATGCCAAGGTATTTTATAGAATCTGACCATTGTATTAGATTATCTAGGATATTGATGAAGGGATTTGGAAGAACACGACGAGCGCGCCTCTTTGTGAAGAATATAGCCTGGGTTTTTTGTTTATTGATTTTAATTTTCCATTTATTGTAAAACTTTTCAAGTAATGTCAGGTGGTCATGGAGCCTGTTGATAATAACATCAGGGTTAACCGCAGTTGTGAACACCGCAGTATCATCAGCATAGGCTGCAATAACGCATTCTGGAGTCGTTGGGACGTCCGAAGTGTATAAGTTATATAGAGTTGGGCTAAGAACGGCACCCTGAGGAACCCCGGCGGGAACGATACATGATGAGGAATACATTTGCCCAACTTTCACCGAAAACTTTCTATTTGTCAAGAAGGATTTGATTATTTTTACTAGGCAAGTAGGAAATAGTTGCTTAGAGAGCTTGAATGTTAGTCCGTTGTGCCATACCGAGTCAAAAGCTTTTTCTATATCTAGCGCAATTAGATCGGTAGAATGTTTGTTTTCGAATCCCATTAGAATATGCCTACATACTCTATACAGCTGATGGTTTGTTGAGAGATGCGGTTGAAATCCAAACTGATGAGCTGGAATGACTTTGTTGAGTGATATCACCTCCTGGAGTCTACATAGAATTACTTTTTCAAAAATTTTACTAAGAGATGGAAGTAAACTAATTGGTCTATAGTTGCTAGGATCATGTGGATTCTTTCCAGGCTTAAGAATAGGAATGACAACTGCTTTTTTCCAGGCAGATGGAAAGTAACTGATCTGAAAGCATGAATTAAAAATGGAGCATAAGTAATCAATTGCTGCTGTAGTAAGTTGGGAATTTTATCGAAGCCGGGAGCTTTTTTATTTTTGAGTTTTTTGAGAATGCACTTAACCTCAGATCGTGAGCATAAAATAGCGGATGCATCTGCGTCTCTGTTAATTAATTCATGATTAAAGTTTTCGGCTTCAATTTCCAGGGAGGTTTCGCCGAGGGAGTCACCAGAATGATGGGCTCGAAGGAAGTAACCCGCTAACACGTCTGCTTTTTCTTGGTCAGTATACGCTGTACTGTTAGCAGGGTCATTGAGAGGGGGAATAAAAGCCGGTTTCTTTTTAAGAGCTCGATATAATTTCCACACGGTCGAAGAACCTTTTTCTTGGCTAGATATTACTTCATTCTACCTACGGTTTCGTACTTCTATGAATTTATTCCTGATTAAATGAGTGAAACCATTCACTTGAGTTTTGATGTCTGGGTTACGAGTTCGCTGCCATTGTCTACGGAATTTGTTACGCAACTTAATTAGCCTATTCATTTCACCGTCTAATTCTGGAAAACGTATGGGTTTTGGTGAGACCTTTGGTGTGGATTGATCCCTGGCTGCCAATATGGCCGATGAGAAAGATTGGATGATTGAATCAATTTCCTGGTCAGTTTGTGCAGTAGAATCGGAGCTTTCGAGTCGCAGAGCAAGAGTATGCCTGAATAATCTCCAATTGGTTTTGGTATATTGAAATCTAGTGAATTTTGGATTTCTAATATTAGCCGCAGTCAGCAGTTTAAAACTAACAGGCAAGTGGCGCGAAGACAATTCGTTTAGCGTAATAGGCTGTGTAATGGATATGTTTCCGTTGCTCAAAATAATGTCTAAAGTAGAAGGTTTTCCGACAGGAGGGTGATAGGTAGGTTTAGACGGTGGATGCATGAACACATTATTGTTCAATATAATGTCAAAGAGAATGTTACCGGTTTTGTTAGCTTTGTAGCAATTCCAATGACGATGTCTAGCATTCAAATCGCCGCAAATAATGAATTTTCCATTGAGCTTAGATAAGAGTTGGATATCAGATTTGAAATTTTTGAGTTTCTCTGCATTCAACTTGGTACTTGGAATTTACTTTAAAAACTATCCTTTAATCCATCTTGAACAGACCGTATTAATACTGACAATACAAAAAAATTAAATCAAAAGAATTATAACAGGTGCGTTTTTTTGCGGGAAGACATAAAAAAACGCATTTAATGTAAACTATAAATGCTAAAGAAAGCACTCCAGAAATTTAACATAGAAATAACGTCAACATAAGCGTCCAAAGTAATCAAGTGGTCATACCACCCAAAGCTCCTGAACCGAGAAACTCATTTTGCGAAAGTAAACCCAAAGCAGATACAAAAAAAACCGATCTGGAGAAAATTACAGTCGAAACAATTTGAATCCTGCAACTAGCACCGTACATACACCATGCGAACAATAAAAGGCAAAATAAAAGGCATCAAATCAGAAGGGTAACTACTCGTAAGAAAAGGAGCAGTAGAGAATCTAAAAATTCTGTAATGTAGATCATGACGGGAAACAGAAACATAATAGAGACGCGGATGAGTTTTCAGCGTCAACATAGGCATCCAAAGCAATCAAGTGCTCATATCACCATAGCACCAGAACTGAAAAACTACGTTTTTTGGGAAAGCAAACCCAAAGCAGACACAAAAAACCGATCTAGGGAAAATTGCAAACGAAAAAAACAGCTGATTCCAGTTGATGACTTTTATTACGGACAGCTGTTTGCCGCCACTCGCAGCAATAAAAAAAAAACAGAAAAAAAAACAACAAAACAAAACAGTCAGGCGGTGCAATTCGAATGTCATTGCACTCAGTTAATGTTATTGACATCTAATGGCATTCGAATTGCATTGCCTGAATAAAAAGAAGACGAGCAGTTTTTGCTCTACAAGCATCACCTAAACACTGGAAAAAACAAACAACAACAATGAAGCGATGCAGTTGAGTGCAATCGACACCTGAGTGCATTTGAACTCCATTGGGCCTTTTCACACTAGTAATCTTGATGCACTCCTCAAACCGGATTACTGGGCAAGAGACGGAAGGATCAAGGGGAATTCTCTACTTTTTGTAGAGAATTCCCCTTGATTCTTCCGTCTCTTGCCTAGTAAACCGGTTTGAGGAGTGCATCAAGAATACAAGTGTAAAAAGGCCCATTGCTTGATGTTCGGGCGATGCTTGCTTGATAGATATAGGGATTACGGGAGATGGCGGTAACGGAATGATCAGCTGGGAAAACTGATCTGGATGGTTGGCGCGAGTTTGGCTTTGGCTGAGGGAGTTTTTTTTTTTGTTTTAGCGCTGGACCGTGAAGGTGGTAAAATAAAATAAACCGTCCGTGGAAGTTGGATTTTGCCTGTTGGGCGATGAGGACGTTGATTGGGAGTTTGATCTTTTGACGGTAAAGTTGGGTTTTGGGCTGTTGAGCGATTAAAATGGGAAATCGCGCTGGATGACGGTGCCGTATCGGTGTTTGATAAAAACTGTATAAACCTGTATAAACGATAGCGCTACTGGGAACCGGTGTGCTAATAGTGCAAACAATTAATGAATTTAGTGTTTAATGCAGTGAATTTTGATCCAGAAATATACCAGCTCAAAATAAACTAAAGTTTGGTTGATCTCTTTTGGAATAGTGGGAATTAAAGTGAAAACGTGACGACTATCTTAATATTGAAGTTCTGGTGAATTTGTTAGTGGAAACAAAACAAAAATTAATTAACGTTTTGGTACCTACTGAAAATGGATGCTGTGCAGAATGAACAACAAGTGAAATCATGTACTTAATTTGGAATAACTTTGTGAAAACTAACTGTCACGCAAACAATGTGTAAAAAATAAAAAAGATCGTGTACTAGCTGGCTTATGTTTTGAAAAGTTTTGGTCAGCGATCAATTCTGTCGAACTGTGCCAACCTGAACACAAACCTGACGCCGAGTATACCTGTCAATACGGTTAATGTTTCCTTACATTGGAATTCGTCATCATCTTCACTGATAGATAAACAAACAAATCGTTGCAGAAAACCGAATTAACTATAAATAGTTCATAATAACTTATATTCATTTTTTTATTTATGATCCTTCTTGTCTGAAAAAAAAGTTACAGTGACCGCGGAGAGTACGGTACCGTAATCCGGATCTCACTGGTAAGTGATTCATTTGTATTTTCATTTTTGGTTGAATTTTAATTTGTATTTTTATTTTGATTGATTTTAAGATTGCATTTATTTTCTGTCGTGAATTACTAAGATTTTGATTTCATTGTTTGAAAATATTTATTAGTTTAGTTTATTTATTTAATTTAAAATTATATTTTTGTTAAATCTGGCGGATAAATTTGGCGTTTTATTCATTTATTACATGGTTCAGTCACTAAATCGATAGAAAAACAAAATGGTCTACTAAATCCAGATAAATTAGGTTAAGTGGAACCATCTGTGGGTTCCCCCCCCCCCCCCCCCCTCCCTGTAGGTTTTTCCCTTCTGTTGTGTTTTTTTCTTTAGTATGTTATATGCGTGACACAGATAGGGCTTGTCCTGCCCCTCAATAGCCCATGACACCGGTGACTAGCCGGCACCTTAAAGTCACGCGAGGGTAGCAGGTCAGGCCAAAAATTTCTGTTGTGGTGGCGGCTGTTCACAGCTGTTCCGTAACACTTTCCAGCTGATGACGTTTTATGGGAAAGCAAGCCCAAGGCAGACACAAAAAAAAACGATCTAGGGAAAATTGCACACGAAAAATTCTATTTTCCATATGAACATCACAACAGCTTGCACCGTACATGTCTACATGTGAACAAAGCAGAAAATGCATCAAATCCTAAGAGGAACGGCTCGTAAGAACGCTAATAACTTTCCAGTATATTACGTTCATTCATTCACAAAGATTTCCAGGTCGTTCAGCGGGTGGATGGGGTAAGGGTTTTTTGAATTTCTCTATCCAACAAGACGCTGAGAACTGAGCAGCGCCCCCGATGCTATTTGAGTACATTGATTATAAAATTGTTGTGCATTCAAGCAAGCTCACTTCAGTGTTCTGTGTAGTATATCTCAATGATTGAGATTTTGTTTTGAATTGAATGATTTTGGTATGCAGTGCCTGTAGTTTGTAATAAAACGTTTCAGTTTTTGTTTCGTCGCTGTAAATTTACCTTAGGAAGCTGTGCAGTTGGACTGTTATAAAATAAAACCATGTGATCCATAGTAGCAATGGAGGTTTGTCTTTTGTAAGAGAGTAAATGTTATTATTTTAATTGTTAAATATTGATTGTAATCTTTTGATTGTTACATATTGATTATTTAATCATTTTTTTGTTTATATCAAGTGGTTTAGCAAGAAAAGCACTGCTTCCTTTGCGTACATCGACGAGCCGCCTTTGGCTGAGTCCCTCTGGGTTCTGGAAAAAATTCGGAAAACTTTCGATATAATCAAAGATCCCGTAATCGATGGTTCACCCAAATAAGTATTTAAATTGTTTGATTTATACTCCTATGTACATACTCTCACATTATCATGGATTATTCTCACGAGAGACTTGGTTTCAATAATATACAGTGGCTTATAAAAGTCAACATACAGCATGTAAAAACACGAATATGGTACAGTGGAAAAAGAGAGAATGCAATCAAAACGTAAAAGTAGCTTTATTGGCACTAAAAATTAGTTTCATAACATAACAATAAAGAAAATCCAAACACAGAAAGAAATAAGCAATGAAAACTTAAAAAATTCATCCATCGAAAGTCAGCATACACTATGAGCCATGTTTCGAAAAAAAACGAGAATGACCAAAATACGTGAGCTCAATATTTCGTAGGCCCTGCACCAGCCTTAATAACAGCTTCTAAACGCCTTTGCATCGAACGATCGCGATTTCCGGTAATTTTGGGTGGAATATTCATCCAGGCATACAACAGAGCAGATTTCAGGGTCTCTTTGCTAGCAATAGTTGCTCTTACGGCTAACTCACGAATTCTGCGATCCAATTCCTCCCATAAATGCTCTATAGGGTTTAAATCGAGAGACTGAAGCGGACTGTGAAACTGATGAGGGACGTTATATAGCAACCATTCCTTGACACTTCTAGCTGTATGCTTTGGATCATTGTCCTGCTGAAAGATCTAACTTGTCTGAAGGCCTAATTTCTGCACAGAAGGTATCAAATTGCCTCGCAATATGTTCAAATACATGTGTTGATACATAGTACCATCAGTAAAATGTAATTGCCTTAGACCAGCGGCCGACATACAACCCCATACGAGGACTGACCCTTCACCGTGTTTCACTGTAGGACGCTAATTCTTCTTTGCCAATGCTTCGTTCCGCTTCCCCCACACCCATCAGCGCCTGTCAGAGCCATAAATATTATACTTGTTCTCGTCTCTAAGCATTACTTGATTCCATAAACTGTCGTCCTTATTAAGATGCAGGCGAGCGAAGTCAAGCCTCTTCTTTTCATTAAGTGGAGAAACGAAAGGTTTTCTGCGCGGAACTCTACCCGTTATAACCCTGATTACGCAAAACTCTACGTATTGTTTCTGGACTCACTTGCTTCTCTGTTGCCTTTGCAAGTGCAGTGGCCGTTGCCGGAGCACTTTTTTATGGCTCCTTACTTATTTTCCGTAACAAGTCTCTCTCTCATCTCTCTTACTTAAGGATTTCGGTCTACCTGTTCGTTGTTTATTTTCTAATCTCCCTTCCGTTTCAGCTTTCCGTATGATCGTTTGCACCGTTGCCCGACTTCTTCCAACTATTTTAGCAATTTCGCCATACGACTTCCCTTCCACTCGTTCACTAAGGATAATTTTTCGAACTTCCAAGCTCGATTCCTTCCGTGTACTCGTTTTTAAGTATTAAAGGCACCCAAATCACTTTAGTTTGATCGACTTGCAATGTACTAATGTTTATCTTTTTATATTAATACGGTAGCAATCTTTGTCGCAGTATGACTCATCGCTTAGACTGATTCTTTTGAATTTTCTGTGGTGTATGCTGACTTTTGTTTCCCAACTGTCAGCGGAATTTCTTGTTATTTACTATGTAAATGTGTCTGTATATGTATGTTCTCATTAATTCTGTGTAAAATAGATTACAATGTCTCTGATATTCCTTTTAAGTTCGTTTTTCACCCGTCTTTTCATTTTCTTTCTACCTATATATTGCCAATTTCGCGTTTTTAAGCGCTGTATGCTGACTTTCGTGAGCAACTGCATATATTGACGGATCGTGTCTAGTTAAATACTATTTATGGAATATTTTTTGTTTTATTATTTAAGTTGGATTCACTGAACCAAGCTTGCGATGCACATTTCTACTGTATATTTGAACATGTGGTATTCTTTTGCTCAGGTACACTGGAACCTTGAAAAGATTTTGGGAGAGAAGTTTGCATAGCTCTTTACAGTTGTTGATCTTTCACGACACTTTAATACACTTTGACAAGAATTTATTTTTACATATTTTTCATTTTTCCTGAATTGCGTACTGCACGCCACATTTCATAGCTTCTGCTCGAACTAAAGTTGGATTCAGCTGAGTGTAAGCAAGGTATGATTAAATTTGAAAAAGATACTTAACTTATGTCAAATATTTTTTTAAATTTATATTTACTGTGTTATAATTATTATTATTTTCATTAGCATAGTTAAAATTTAGGAACTTTCTTTCAAAAAAACTGTTCGATCTCCAACTTAATAAATGTACTCGTAACTAATTAAATCTAAAACTTCCGAAAGTTTCGATATTCTGTTCGCAATCAATTTTCTTCGTTTACTATGTATAAGTCCTTCTCTAAATCCTTCAGCATGATTTCACCCTCGAAACTCAAAACCTCAAAACCATCGTACTATAAAATCAAATACACAGTGAACATCAATAATATGCATACCTACTATCACATTTCGTATCTTTCCTATTTGTCATTTTTCCTCTTCATTGCGTACCATCGTGAATATCGCCCCCTATTTACCTTACATCAGCCATCTCATAATTTTCGTTTTCACCTAACCATCACATTCTTTTCGTAGTATACATGGGGTGAGACCGAAATATTTAGCCAAATTACTTTCCAACTGTTGCACACCCTCACTGGGCGCACATTACATTCATACGAAGCAGTATGAATGCCACGAAAGTAGAACGAGTTCTGCTTTCAATTTAAAGAAGAAAAAAAAACTGGCAACAAGGAATCATTTCAATAAAATCAGTCAAAATGAAATTCTTGCATGTTGGTGGGGTGTTAGATAGATAGATGGATGGAACGGTGGTACTATTATGTAGCGAATACGTATAGAAGTTGTTTGATATATGCGTGTGTCATATATAGAAATGATATTAGGGTGGGTGTAAGCACGCATGAAATGACTGTCTATTCAGCATCCTTGGGGAGATTCACGTTATTGAACTTTGTGTTAGAACAATAAAACCACTATATGTATCTGAGCTGGAAATCTTGAATGCAGTGAAACGAGAAATTTGTATGTCTTATGTAGGTTCTTGAGTTCATAAGGATATACAGTGAATTTGAAAGCATTGAGTTTAATGGCAGAAATTGTACTGCCCGTTCGATTCTTTTGAAAGGCTTTTGCTTGGATTCTTTTATTGTGAAAAGATAGAAGGCCGTCTTGTACTTGTACCGATTAGTGAAATTAACAAAATAACTTCTTGACACTTGGAAGCCTCTGACTGATCGCCAAAGATTCCAAAATTAATTTGCAGATAATATTTGACAGACAATTCTATTGCATGAATAAATATGAAAAAAAATTTCATTTTTGTAAACAATCAGACATTCATTTTCGAGAAATTTTGGAGCTTACTATCACACAAATTTCTAGCAGTACTGTCTTCGATATTCTATAAATGATCCATATAACCGCCCTTATTGCACATATAGTCATGAAGTTTGGCAATTATGCGGCAGGAAAAGATATTATTGAGCGAACGTAAATTCAACACCTCACGGGGGAGTGATTTCCAACAAGTCGTATATCCTTCCCTTCGTATTCGTCTTGATAACGGATCGTACTTTGATGATGACGGCGAGGACGAAGACGACTACGGTGACAAAATGCAAGATGTTGCTAACACAACGGTCACTATTCATGCAAGCAATTCGGCAAGATTTTAGGGGCGGCCAGTAGTAAAGCATGTGGTTTATTACAGCCTGTTTTCATAGCTTGATCCTGCAGCAGCTTATGTACGTTCAAAGACTAACGTGTTCTTATGGCTGCTATTTTGAACAATTGCGTGTACCATCAAACATCCAAGGGTAGGTACGACTAGCAAAGAGCAGATATTTTTTTTATTTTCGGTTTCTAAGCATACGACGTTATTAATCCCTCAGGACTTTGCTCGTTCAATAGTAACGATTTTTGCGTAAATGACATCTACAATCATTACCCAGGACTTTGTAGAGAAACCAAGGACATGGTACGATAATATTGGTAATGTATTCGCTTTGAAAATGCTGAAATGGTTTCGTGTAAAGCACAGAATTTTGTCGATGACAAGGACGTGAGCAGAAATATCTAGGACGGAAACGATGAAATGAAATTGGATTTTTTGGTGTTACTATGGTAACGCGGTTCACTCAGAGATGAATTTAACAGGGGGACTTAGCAAGGATTTCTATTGAATTCATCATTCAAAAAAGTTTTTGGTATTTGAAATATCAGTATCAGCTCATTATGGCATGTCGTAAAATGTTCATCTTGGATTACGTCCATTTGAAAAATTTGAGAGTTGTAATGTGCTGTAGTGAAACTTTTAAGCGCATTAAAATAAACTAAAATTATCGTCGTGTAAGGTGAAGCTTATGATGCACAATTTTTTGGACGAATAAAAGAAATAGGATAGAGGGAATAGTAATCATGTTTTACAAACTTAGTAAATTTTGACGTTGGCATGAACGAAATTTAGATATCATTGTGTACTATAGGTCAGTGTTCCACAAGGTTCTACTCTGGATTCTCTTTTCTTTATTTTATGTGAACGAAGTGCTTTTGTTTCCTTCTTGTGATTGTCTATATTTTGCCAATGATCTTAAGCTTTTCGTAAACTTGAGGCCCATTGAGCACAGTAACCTTCTTTTAATCTTAGGATTCTCGAAATTTGGTGTGAAACAAACAAGTTTCTCATGAGTCCAAACAAAACCAGACACTGTTTTTGCTCATAAAATTCACACTACTGGCTTTTTAGCTTAGAGGGTAGAGCACTACATTCTTGTGTGTGGGGCCCCTGGTTTAAGTCCAGATTCGGGGCCACGTACCGAGTTTTGAGCTCATCTAGCTCTGAATAGGCACCTGTGTTAATCAGGGGTAAATTGAGTCGTGGAACCACACTCCTATTCACATTGATTGTCAATCAAGCTCTCTACCAACTTCAACTTTTAAACCCAACAAGGGTTCCCGTGAGATTGCTTTACTAGCTGTAACCACTCTTTGGATACCCATCTGCTCTCTTCTGTTGCTTCTATTAAGACCATCGGGGTAACGTTGTACAAAAAAAACTCAGATTTGACTTTTATGTCTCAAACCTGGTCAATCGGGCTCTCAAACTGTCAGGCTTTATCCTAATAGTATCGCACACATTCAAATCAATGCGACTATTCTAACTTTTGTATTCCGGTTAGCCCTTGAATATGCGTGTGCTGTGTTGTCCCCTTAACATGAATGTGATAAGAATTAGAGAAAATCTAACTGCTCTTTACTTTACAAGCACGGTTTTCATACTGATATACTATCTTCTAGCCATATCTTCCGCAATGAATGTGTCCTATCCAAATGTGTCGTATCATTTGACGTTATCATATTTGTGGAGATCGGTGCTCAGAAAGTTTTGAAGTGTCGTTTGCTAGATCTGGAATTTACTTTAATTCTCTTTTACCAAGATTTACGAGAACTTAAAATTCTCTCCAACTCGGCTCTTTGCCTTAATTTCTTGAAGCATTTAAAGCTAAATGCAATTCAATTTTATTTGTTTTATTAGTTCTTTGGGTATATAATGATATTAAGAATAGTAACGTAGATAATAGAGTAGGTGCATTTTTTGCACTCTTGGGCAAGGTATTGGCATTGAATACAACAACAATCGCTGCAGCAGTGAATTTACGGCGGCAGCAATTTTTGTTGTACTCAATGATATTATCTATACTTACTTTAACTTACCCTGCCCCAGTGTGGAATAAAACGCACCTAGTATACTGTAACCTTTTTTGAGTGATTCAGCGTTCGCTCTACAGCTCCGGAGTGCTTATATACCTAATTTGGTTGATATAGTGTGAGTTTTATTGCAATATTAATTTTGTAGGAAAAATTTTCAAAAATCTTTTAAAAAAATTAGAACAGGACTATGTTTAGGAAACTACTTAAACTGGCTTAGCATAAAACAAAAACAAAGGTACCATGGCAACAACCACATACAAATTTCCTGCACACCATTTCCTCAGGTGTTCCACAGAGTTCGATCCTTGACCCCTTATTATTCTTAATTTTCATTAATGATCTCCCGGGTCTGCTAAACTCTTTTCCTCTTCTATGTGCAGACGAATAAAATAAAATAAAATAATGCAAATCATCTTGCTTTGGATTTTTTTAAATGTTGCCAAATGTCCTTCACGCGTAAAACTTACCCAATAGTATTTTCTTATTACATTTCTGGAGCCTCTCTGGACGTCGTTTTTATTTTGAAAGACCTCGGAGTAATTTTTAACTCTTAACTTTTATTTGATCAACATATCTTGCACATAATCGCCAAAGCATCCAGACTTTATACTGAGATCTTCTTGATATTTTACAGATGTCTCCACTTGTGTACACACGTTTGTCTCGTTTGTCCGCAGTATCTTCGAATACTGTTGCCAAATTTGGTGCCCACATTTTCAATATTTGATCGATGCGGTTGAATCTGTACAACGCAGGTTCACCCGCTCTCTGCTTTACAAATTCAATTGTGCTTACTGTGGATATAGTGCGAGACTTACCATGCTGCAAATAAAGTAAAAGTAAAGCAATCCCACGACAACCCTTGTACGGGTCTAAGGGTTGAAGCTGGTAGAGAGCTTCGTTACAATTTTTTTAATCATTGGATACAAGTGTGGAGTGATTAGTTCCACGACTCACTTTACCCCTGATTTAAATCAGGTACCTAATCAGAGCTAGGCAGTGGCGGCTCGTGATGCTTTCGAATGGGTCGACAATTAATATAAAAAAAATACGTTACCACAAAAATATGCATAAAATAGCATACTCAACAATAATTTCTCGAATTTAGCAAACCAACAACAAAGTCTCAACACACATAAGACATACTTTAAATATTGGTACATTGACGGCATTTACCTTTTCACAAAACTATAATTTTTTTTTTAATTTTACCAAGCAAAATTCTTGTATGCATGAATCAAAAACTCACAGCTTAAAAGTGCATATTTATTAAATCGACGAGGTGTGAAATGTAATAAATAGCATCATCGTAAATTGTTAATTTTAATTTATTTTTTTAAAAAGTACTTTTCCTATTTAAGGGGTTAGTCCACTGTTAAACTGCTCCAAATGAACTTTTTTTTTAAACAGCTACCAACAAAAAACTATTCAAGATATCGATTTGAAATTTTACATGCATCTTTATTGAAGTTGAGAGTTAACATTTTCATTAGAAAAAATTATTAGAAAACAAAATGGCGGCCGCCCCAATGGATCGCCGCAGCACCGCCGGAAAAAAAAAGCAAATTGCGCCTCGTAAATTCCTGGACAAAATAAGCATCAGTGAACAAGTTATCAAAAATATTTCATTAGTTTTGAGTATAAAGGACTGCACGGGCCTAAATTTAGAGCCCTAAAGCGATTAAAAAAAATGTGGTATACTTTTGCATCAAAAAAATTAATAAAAAAAATTTTTTTAATCGAAAAAATGTTTCCCAGATCGTCAAAAAAAAAATTTTTTGTTCTAAATTTAGGCCCGTGCAGTCCTTTATACTAAAAACTAATGAAATCTTTTTGGTAATTTGTTCACAGACGCTTATTTTGTCCAGGAATTTACGAGGCGCAATTTGCTTTTTTTTTCGGCGGTGCTGCGGCGATCCATTGGGGCGGCCGCCATTTTGTTTTCTAATTATTTTTTCTAATAAAAATGTTAACTCTTAGCTTCAATAAAGATGTATGTAAAATTTCAAATCGATATCGTGAATAGTTTTTTGTTGGTAGCTGTTTAAAAAAAAAGTTCATTTGGAGCAGTTTAACAGTGGACTAACACTTGTGGAGATCACATTTGGCAGCTAAGTCCAAAAGCGCTCATACCCGTAGCATAAATGAGTCGTCAGTGTAAAGTCCTAGCTCAATGTCGGGATGTTTGGAAATATCATTCGTAAAAACTAGATATAATATGGGTCCTAGTACAGAACATTGTGAAATCCCGGCAGGTATGATCATAATTTTTGATCCAAAGCGATTTTAAAAGCTAAAATTAAATAAGTAACAGTATGTAATTGGATTATTATCTGCATGCTGAATATTATAATTAAATAAATAAACATTGCTAAGCTATGTCATAGCTAGGCCGATCCATGTTTACGGGTGCTTGGTCTAGTGGCCAGCAGTGAATAAAACCACCTTTGCTAGCATGGCGAATACAGTTCAGCGGTTGGCGGCCCTCTGCTCTACAGGTGCCTTTATCTCGACTCCTTCGTCTGCTCTGAACGTCCTGCTTCATCTCCCCCAGCTCGATCTCTTCATTAGAGGCACTGCCGCAAAAGCCGCTGTCAGGCTGAGGGAATCAAGGCACTTCGAGTCAAGATCCTTCAGCCACCGCAGTATTAATCGGGGATACGCAAGAAGCACTGACTACCTGGTTCCCACTCTGTGTTTTGAGCGGGGATATCGAATGACTGTGGAAGATGGGCAGGAATGGAATCGGCAAATGTGCCCAGCAGCTCTTAGCATCAACACTGGCGGCTCGAAAACAGCTGCAGGAGTGGGTGCTGCAGTATATTCTGCAGATGCAGCTATGGAAGCAGCTTTCAGGCTTCCGAATCACAATAGTACTTTCCAGGCGGAGGTTTTTGCGACTCGTAAAGCCACTGATCTGATATATGCCAAAGATACTATAAGCGAAGAATTAAATATCTTTACGGATTGTCAAGCGGCGGTAAAAGCACTGATGTCTCACACATACAAATCGAAGTGTGTATTCGATTGCATTCAGGCCCTGAACAGACTGGGTAACAGCAGAAGAGTTAGAATCTTCTGGGTTTCTGGTCATAAAAGCATTGATGGAAATGAGAAGGTGGATGCGTTAGCCAAGTATGAGGCTAGTCTTCCCCTTTCGAGATGGGTAGATATCCTTAGTTCTATCCAAATGATTAAGTTCTCGATCGACTCCAAAATGATGCGGGTGCGACGCGCAGATGTGGTGCAACTCAGACCTGCAGGATAACCAAAATCATGTGGGGGTCATACAATCTCGCATCGACCAAGTACCTCCTCGAGTTTACGCGGACTGAGTGGAAACGACTGGCCATTGTTTTGTAGCAGCACATGCTATGAAAATGGGACTCCTAACGAGCGACACCTGTAGGATGTGTCAAGAGCCGGGGGTCTCAGAAACAATCCAGCATCCTATGTGGCACTGCCCGGCACTGGGGAAAACCAGACTGCGATACTTCGGTGAGCCCTGCCTGGTAGATCTCTCGCACGTGGCAGAGCAAAAGCTGAAGGACATCCTTCAGTTCGTGAAAAAGTTCGGGGCCTTTGATGGCCGCTTGGATTGAACTTTCTTTCTCGATGTCCATTTATCTGGTATCACTATGGACCGCTAGGTCTATGTGTGGCCTTGTGCAAGCCAGTACAACCTAACCTAACCTATGTCATAGGGCGACATGGCATACTAAATAATGTTTTTGACTATTTAGTTACTAATGAAATACGTGTTTACTAATGAAATACGTGTTTTTTAGTACCAGAGCCTTGTATCACAAGGACATAACAGTTTCCATCTGTGAATAGGATCATTCAGTTCAATTTCATCTTATGTTGACAACACTAAAATTACCGAATGAAGACACGGGAAAAAAACTCTATCAACAAAAAATCTTTTGAATATTGAACCCATCCTCATTTTAGTAGAAATTCAACTTGCTGTTATTTTCCTTAGTTTAAAATTTTTCGTGACAAGATTTATATGTATTGGCTCATTTCGTAGCCGATTCCGAAAGTCGCCAGCATACTTGCCTTTAATCATATCCTCTCTATCGTATTGCATCAAAACTTTTCCCGAAAAATGCAACATCTGCAAGCCTGCATATAATCGGGAAAGTTTTGAACAGTGAATATATTTTCCACCACCCTCTCAACACAGAAAACGAAATGATGCAAATCATTCGCCAAACGACACTATGGCGGGCTCTATAGATTCAAGTGAAAGCAGAAAACTCTCGGCGAACTTTATGAAAAATCTATTACATAACGATCAAACTGTATTCGCTTTTCATTCGGAAATTTAACTTTAATAGTTTTCTTCTGCCTACTCCCGGCTGCCGGGCTCGTACTATTTTGGCGCCTGTAAGTACACCGAGCATTATTCGCTCACCCACTCGTCGCGACGCTTACGACATCAAACGGTTCTGTGCCTTTTCCAGCTTGCTACACTGTAGCACTCGAATCATCTGAGAATCGCAAAAAATGGCGAAAAAAAATGATGACGATCTAATCTCTTCAAGTTTTAGTACGTTCAATGAAGGGATTTTTTGAATGAGTTTCGCAAAGCTCAGCAAAAACATTTAAATGTCGATTTCAATAGTTCATTGGCGAAAGTAGAAGTTTGCAGCAGGCGTTGTATATTGACGATGATGAGGATAGGGGCAATCGTGTTGGAATAAATGGTGGTAGATTGTAGAAAATTCTATTGTCAGCTAGAGAATTTTCAATAGATGAAATAACAAAAGGGTTAAAAAAAAAAACAAAGAAAAGTTTTTTTTGTATTTAAACTTAGCACGAAATTGACTTGGCAGTAGTTTTCACTTTTTGATTGCTTGATTTAGCCACACAAAGATCAGTGCTGTACTGGTTGAAAAATATTACACGTTTAAGCACTCAAATATTCTGGTGCTAGTATATTCAACTTATATTGGAATGACGTTTCCCCATGAATGCAATGCAAATGCAAAAAAAATAATTTACCTTTAAGAAAGATTAAAATTTCATGAAAAATCCCGTTATTCAAACATCAAAAAGCTTTTTCCAATATATTTAAAATTTCAATTTTATCATCATCGATATCTTCCAAGGTAGTATCATTCAATCGCTAGTCCTATTACCACAAATCCACGACAATTTCAAATAACACTCTCTATTTTACTATTCAAGCAAATAATTCTCAATGCGATTTTGCAAACCAAGGATTTTTCCTGACGCCGATCACAAAGCAACAACGTCGTTGTCTTTTTCCCATTTTTCTCTCTGTCTCGAAAGCACTCATCCTGGAAAACTATCGCGGAAAAAACTGCAATCTACCAAATTTTATTATGAACAGGCGACGAAGGCAGTTATGTCAAGGAGAATGGCACTTTTGTCGCCACGGTTTTTGAATATTATTTCACTCCGTTTTCGTCAAACGATGCTGACTTATAGCAAAGACCGACTGCTAGCTGCTGTTGTCATCGTAGCAAAGAAACTCAGCGTTCATTTGACGGAATTTTCTGTAGAATGCAAATTTCACTACTTCTACTGCTACTCTTGCAGTGGGCTTTGAACGCTAAAAGGATATTATGCAATATGAGCAAAAACTGATGGAGAAAACTCTTTAGCGTCCACATTTTTGCATCTTTTATATGTCTTTTTATCATATTTGAGTCGACTTTATATTGAAATAACCTCATAATGATAATAATATGATGATGATGCAGAAGATCATAATCAGCTGGGAATCAGGGAAGCGAAAACGATGAATTGAATTATTCAAATGAAGTATCCTGTTTATGAACGTGGGTTTCGTTTGGTAGCTGGATTTCTGTTTCGTTTTGCTATAAAATATATAGGAGGAGAATTAATCATTTCTACCGCATATTTTTTGTTAGTTTATTGAATTAATTTCTTTTGGTGTATTACGTTTCTTTTCGGAAATAACATTTTTTCGGGGTAGATTTTTTTTATTTTTCAATATAATCTACCTTCTGCTCGATACATTTTTCTAGGCGTATTTTCAAATTGTTTAAGACTTCCAAAAAGTAGGATTTCGGAAGCTCCTCAAAATAGGCATTTGTTTGGGCGGTATCCTCCTCGTTAGACGTAAGTGTTAGTCGGCCAAGCCATTTCTTCAAGTTAGAAAATAAAAAAAAGTCACCAAATCTGGTGAAAACAATGGATGTTGTAATAATTGGAACTTTAGTTCCATAATTTTGGCCATTGCGACTGCGCAGGTGTGCGCTCGTGCATTGTCTTGATGAAAAAGGATATTTTTTTGTTTCGAATAAGGACGTTTTTCTTTGGTTTTTTTTCGCTCAACCGGTCCAATAACGACGCATAATACTCTCCTGTTATCGTTTTTATAAATGTTAAATAAACAATGTAGATAATTCCGCGTGCATCCCAAAAGACCGTGGGCATAACCTTACCGGCCAATTTCACCGACTTCGCCTTCCTCAGAGCCCGTTCGCCTTCGAAAATCCACTGTTTCAATTGTTTTTTTGTCTCTGGAGTATAGTAATGTATTCATGCTTCATGAACAGTTATGTATCGACGCAGAAACTCCTCAGGATTGAAATGTGACTACTTTGTTTTTCTGTACCTATACTTGTACATATGTATGCATACGGAAATATATCCTTTTGTCATTCATTCCCATTAACATCGTGTAATTATTTAAATAGTTTTTAATCAAGTCTATCATTTAATTAATTCCACGCAACAGGTTATGGGCCCAGTCCCAAGTCAGATGTAAGTGATAGAAGCCTTTTGTTTTTTGAATTAAAATACGCGATTTGAATATTTTCGGCTTTGAGTTTGGACATTGAAAAAGATGACTGCAAACGACGAGAAGATTCCTGTCTTAACGAAGACAACGTACCAGCGTTGGCTGTACGATGTGGAAGCGTGTCTATGCAGTCATACGAGGGGCGTTCAATGTATTCTCGGTATTGAGATGATTTGATATTATTGTGAGAAATTAAAATATATCATTAGCTGAACAAAATTTTCTGAGGGTATTTACATAAAATTTCATGTTGATAACTTCATTAGTTTGTTTGCGACCTCTAGTCAGAGACGACGAAAATGACTGACGCGACAATGTTGAAGAAAATCGAGCATCGTGCGGTGATTAAATTCCTCACTAAACAAGGAAAACCTCAAAAAACTATCCATGAAGAAATGGTAGCCGTTTATCAAGACTCTGTTCCTTCATTATCGACTGTACAGAAGTGGTCAAGTGAATTCAAAACAGGCAGGGAAAGTATCGAAGATGACCCCCACCTAGGTGGGCCAATCATGGCGGCTACCGAAGAAAATGTGAAAATTATCGAAAAACTTGTATTACAAGATGCACGTGTAAAAATCAAGATGTTGGCAGAAATAAGTAAGCTATTCGTTGGTACTACACACACTAGACATGGGTAACGCAGCAAATTTTGAGGCGCTGATACACTGATACCGGTGCCAGCAGTGGTATCAGAACACTGCACTGATACCATTGCGCTGTGATACCATGATCTCATTCACCTATGTGTGATACTCACTTCGTTTCTCGGACTTACATACGGCGCTGGTAGCATTGCGCTGATACCATGAGGCTATGATTCACTCAAAAAAGAATGATTGAAAAAGCTTGTATGGGACGAGAGCAACCCACATTTGAACTTACTAATTTTCTTATATAAAATACCCAGGCTATAGTATGTACCCATTTAGGTATCTTTCCAAACGTGCGTACGCGTAGGTATATTGCTTTGCATCAAACAGACTTGAGGTAAGTATACTCAACTCATATCTTTGCGCCGCGCCGTAGCATAGCGCCAAGTCAAATGGTGTTGGCATTGCAAAGCGGCAGCGCCAACACCATTACTGCGCTACTGATACCGACAATCGGTATCAGCGCAGTGGTATCATGGCTAGTGCTTCAACGCGATTGCGCGGCGCAGCACTGCATTACCCATGTCTAATACACACTATACTACATGATTATCTCAACCTTACAAAAGTCAGTGCAAGATGGGTGCCGCGCATTCTCACTGCGCTTCAAAAGCAGGCGCGGGTTGATTTTGTAAGGAGTTTTTAGAGCTGTGTGGCGACGATCCAGCAAGTGTTTTCGAAAGGATAGTTACAGGTGATGAAACGTGGGTTCATCACTATGACCCCGAGAGTAAACAGGAGTCTATGCACAGTTTTCTGGGATTCTAAAGGAATACTATTGATCGAGTACATAAAAAAGGTGAAACTTTCAACGCAGAAAACTACTCAACTACTTTACGGCGTTCGAGAGAAGCAATAAAAGAAAAAAGAAGGGGGAAAGCTGGCAAAGAAAGTGATGCTTCTTCACGACAACGCACGGGTTCAGACTGCGCGGCTTTCCAAGGCTGCTGTACGAGAGTGCGGGTTCGAGGAAATTAACCACCCACCCTACAGCCCAGACCTGGCCCCTAGTGACGTGTTTTTATTCCCAAATTTAAAAAAAAGACCTCCGGGGAAAGCGATTTGCTGACGATAATGAGCTCAAGTTCGCTGTAAGTGAGCATTTTTCAGGCCAAGAAGAAAATTATTTTTTTAAGGGAGTAGAAAAACTTGTTTCGCAATCAAACAAATGTATTGATATCATGGGAGATTATATTGAAAATTAAATTGTTTTCAAGATTTTATCTTTTTTCTAACATACACATACCGAGAATACATTGAACGCCCCTCGTAGAGTCAAAGCAGAAGCTGATGGCGATTCTGAATGCCCTGAGAATGAGAAGGCGAAAATGGATTGGAATGTCAAAGATGCAAAGGCGATTTGCATCCTGACATGTGGGATGAATGATAACGACCATTCATCAATTCGTGACTGCAAAACTGCAGCAGACATATTTAGAAAAATTCGTTCGCTTTACGAATCAAAATCAGAAACAAATAAGTATCTGACACATCAGGCGTTAATGGCGAAGAAATTCGTGGAAGGACAATCAATTTCGAGTTTTTGTACTGAATTGGCAGTGCTTGTGCAGAGGCTAAAAGCTGTAGATGTCGAAGTAGACGACACAGCCTTGGAAGGAAAGCTAATGATATCGTATACAGCGAACGTTTAGTCCGCGGACTAAACACCAAATTCCACCTAAATTTTTTAGTCCACGTGCTGTATACACTCGCGGACCGACCTAAATTTAGTTCGGTCCACGATTTCAAGCGACCTGACCTAAATATAGGTCGTGGACTATATCGCTGTAAACACACGCGACCTAAACATTGATTTTTGCGCGACTATTAATAATGTATGTATGTTGAATATAAGCTCATAACATTCCCCTTTGACACAAAATCGTTGAAATAAACATGTTTGAGAGACAAATGAAACGATAAATACAGTGCATGAAGGAAAATTAAACTAAATGACAGCTGTCATATACGAACGAGGACTAAATTCCACCTAAGCAAATTTTAGGTCAGATCGGTGTATACACTTGAGGACTAAGTTCATTTAGTCCGCGCTTTAGGTCAGGTCACTTTTGGTCCGACTGCTGTAAACCGCACTAATGACAGAATTACCCGACAAATTCGAAATGTTCCGTCAAACGTACATAATACAAGCGGCTTGTGGTATGACGTTGTCATTTGATAAAATGCGTGAGCAGCTTCAAAGTATTAATTGGCAATGGAGATGTCATGATAGCCCAAACGGGAAATAATTAGAAAAACCGAAAACGTGACTACAAGAATATTGTTTGTTTTTACTGTCACAAAAGAAGGTCGCATTAAAGCACTCTGCTTAAAAATTAAAGTAGATCAAGCAAAACAACCTAAAGAAGGAGATTTGCGTTTAGCCACTGCTTCAGGAAGTTATTTTCTAGTTGCTGAAAATGATTGTTTCATGGTGACTGAACAGACTAACGGCTGGATTCTCGACAGCGAAGCAAGCTTTCATATGAGCAATGACAGCTTTAAATTTGTTGATTTCGTGGTGATAAAATCTGGTGACGTTGATGTCAAAATTGGCAACAACAATGTGTTCTACGCAGAAGGCCATGGAAATATTCGAATCAAATCGAAATCCGGTGGCAATCTGACAATTACCGATGTTCTTTACGTGCCAAAAATTGGACGAAATTTAATATCTATTGGCTCAGTATCACAAAAGGGTTGCAAAGTGAATGTATTTGGTGACAAACTGACCATAACTCGTGACGGTAAGCTAATAAGTGTTTTCATTTCATTTCATTTATTTAAATAATCCATTAACAGGCAAAAAGCCCAATAACAAATAGAATAGCTTAGTACTAAAAAATTGAGAAGATTAAGATATGAAAAACAAGAAACGAATGACAAAAAAGATAAATAAAATTAAACATCAGCAAATATTGTGTTGCGAACACTTCTTTTAAAGGTGGCAATAGAGTGTGGAAGAGGACCAAGTTGGAGGCCATTATGGGTACGTAATAGGCGCAAAACAGGAGAATGAAAGTAAGTTTCAGTACGGCCAAATGGTACATCAAAGACAACGGAGGACCTAATTTGCCTCTCACACTGCCGTTCATTAATCAAGGATGCAATAGATGAGTTCAGATGGCCACGGCAAATTTTGAAAAGAAAGCATTCATCAAGGTAAACTCTGCGCTTTGCGAGGAGAGGGAGATTAAGGAGCGATAAGCGTTCATCATAAGGCATGTAGGGAAGATCATATTTATAGAGCAGGGTGCGACTGAACCTCCGTTGAACAGATTCAATGGCATCGGAAAGATATGCAAAACGAGGAGCCCAAACTTAAGTACAGTATTCAAGTTTTGAACGAACAAGGTTAACAAATATCTTAATCCCCGCGAGGCACTATAAGTAATGTTACGAAAATGGATATTAAATTTAAGTTTACGATCAAAGGTTACTCCCAGATCAGTAAAATAATCTACAGAGACAAGGACGGGTTCACATAGTAAGTAAGGAAAGGTATTAGTCTGGAACTTCAGAGAATAAGATATGGCAAAACTCTTTGAAACATTTAACGGTAGGCAGTTAGAGTTACACCAACCAGTAAGAGAGTTCAGATCATCCTGAAGAAGTAGATGATCATCTGAGCTATTGATTACTCGAAATAATTTTAAGTCATCTGCATAGAGCAAACAAGATGACGATAGAACAATAGGAAGATCATTGATGAGCAGCTTGATTAATAACGGACCTAATATAGAACCTTGAGGTACACCAGAAGAGGGCGAAAATGATAAGGACGAAACGCCAGAGAGGGAGACAAAACAAGTGTGACTAGTCAAAAACGAAGATATCCAAGAAAGTAAAGGTTCACAGATGCCATAGCGGTTTAATTTGAGTAGCAGAAGATTGAAATTGGCAGAGTCAAATGGCGTAGAAAAATCTGTATATATAGCATATATAGCACCTTTCAATGATTTTTGAGAAACAGGGAACGGTAGAAATAGGACGATAATTTGAGGCAACATTGCGTTCACCAGATTTGAAGATAGGGAAAATGCTTGCCAGCTTCTAGGAGGAAGGAAATTTAACAGAACAAAGACTTAAATTGAATAAAATAGATAGGGGGACACATAAAGAAGAAGCAAGATTTTTCACAAAAAAAAATTAGGAAGGCCATCAGGTCTAGGAGAGTAACTAGAATCAAGAGAACATATAAGGAATTCAACTTCAATAGGATTAGTCGAGAGTGAAGAGAGACAAAGAGGGAGATTAAAAGGGACGGTATAAAAATAGAGAATCTTTGAATCAGAATATACAGAAGAAAAAAACATTGCGAAGAGATCACAAACATTCTGAGGAAGAGCAGCAGTGATATTATTAAATGTAAGAGAGTCAGGCATAGGAGAGGAGGATTTTAAGGAGCGAAGGAATGACGAGAAGTTTTTAGGGTCATTCAAAAGCAAAGAAGATTCAATATGCGATAAATAGTTGTGCATGGCAAGCCTTATTTGATTCTTAGCAGCAGCACGAAGACGAGAAAAATCAGTGTAGTCCTGGTCGGAATAAGAGCACAAAAATTTACAACGTGCTGCATTTTTAATATCCAGAGCGCGTTTAACACTCTCAGTGAACCAAGGAGCATCATTACGCTTACGCAAGCGGAAGATTGGAGTATGAACAGTGATTAATTCAAGGAGAACAGAATATAATTTCTTAGCTGCAATGTCAATATCAATACCACGAAACAAGCCAAACCAGTTAATAGAGTTGAGATCGAGAGCTAAGAGGTCAAAGTTAGTTCTTTTGAAATTGAAACAAGGCTTGCCGGAAACTCTGGCACGATTAGATAGATTAACAACAATGTCAACAAAGAGGAGAGGATGATGGGGTCAGGGTTCGTATAAGGCGTTATGGAGGGAGAAATCAAAAACGATGAAGGACACATAGAATGCCGAATAATCTATTCCAGATAGATTTTGAAGAAATTACATCCACTGACATACATGCATGTCTTTTAACCTCAGAGGCTTTGTTGCAGACATGGCACGAACGTTTTGGACATCCGAACTATGAAGTAGCTCGCGAGCTGGCAAATGGAACAGCTGTTATAGGCATGCAGATTTTAAATTTGTCATCACAGCTAAAACCAAACACATATTGCGAAAGTTGTATTTTAGAGAAAATGTGTCGTGAAGCATTTAAATAAAACACCGAACGCTTCAGAAAACCAGGTGAACAGATACATTTTGACATTATTGGACCGATGCGTGTTGAAACTTTTGGAGGCTCCAGGTTGTTGATGACTGTTCTGGCTATGTATGGGAGATACCGCTCAAGACAAAGGAAGGCATTACAGATACTTTAGCAGAAGTAATCGCAGATGTTAAAGTAGCAGGTCACCAAGTACGTCGCATTAAATGCGATAATGCTGCAGAATTTGAAAGTCAAGCAATCAAACTGTTATTGAGAAATAATTTAATGAAGGCTGAATACACGGTTCCTTATTGCCCTCAGCAAAATGGTCGCGTAGAGCGGCAAAATAGAACAATAGTCGAATCGGCTCAAAAAATGCTTGGAAATTTGCCGTTGGGACTTTGGGCCGAAATGTTGATAGCATCAGCAAACTAACGAAATTTGATCCCGTTGATAGAACACCGTTTGAAGTGTTTCATGGACGGAAACCAGATGTTAGTAAATTGCGAATTATAGGAAGTAAAGCGTATGCGCTTATTGATGAAACGAAGCGATGGGAAATGCAGCCAAAAATCCTGGAAGATCATCGGAAACAAGTGGCTCTGCTATTGGATGAATTTCTCAATTTAATTGAAATTAACCAATCGCAATTGATAGAAGATGACGTTGATGGGCCGCCAGCGGTACGAACGGGAAGTAAAACAGCCAAAAAGGCTGCAAATGATATTCAGACACTGTCGAAAGAATTCGTGTTATCTGTAGACGATTGTTTCTTTTCAGCTGGTGCATTTTTGGCCAATGTGGATATTCCAAATACAATTGAAGAGGCACGTTCTTCGAAATTGTCAAAACAGTGGGAGCTGGCAATGGTTGACGAATTGAAGTCTTTAAAGGAAAACCACGCTTGGGAACTAGTAGATTTACCTCAAGGTCAACAACCATTATGCAATAAATGGATATTTAGATTGAAGACAAATTAGGATGGTTCAACAGAACGTAACAAAGCACGTCTCGTAGTCAAAGACTGTTCACAACGGCCAGGTGAAGACTATACCGAAACTTTTGCACCAGTTTCATGGTTCAACTCAATTCGAACATTGTTGGCAATTTCTACAGCGAAGAACTACGAAATCTTGTCTTTCGATATTAAAACTGCCTTTTTATATGGTGATCTTAAAGAATCGGTATATATGAAGCAGCCATTTGAATTTGCGGATAACAGCGGTCATGTTTGTTTGCTCAAGAAATTGTTGTATACTAAATGCCTCGAGTGTAGCAAAGAGTTCCTCCCCCGAATCGAAATTGATTCGCATCTTTTGACCCCGGACCATGTGAAGAAGGCCGCCGAGCGTAACACGAAGGTTGGCGAACGCAAGAAGAATACTTTGACGCTCCTCACCGAAGAAGACGAGTTGAAGGATCTCAAGCAACCCACCAAGAAGAAGAAGTTGGAAGTTAAGAAAGAAGGCATTATTGAAGTAAGGCATATACCTACTGGCGAGCAGCTTGCTGACATGCTTACGAAACCAGTTGGACGTGGAAAGTTTACGATTAGTCGAGGCTTTTCAATGAAACCATGACAGGAATGAGAGGGAGTGTTGAATGGACATGTTGAATGGACACGGTCCAGTCACTCCCAGATGGCGGCAGCATCGTTTATGTTTTTTGAAATGAAATGTGCCTACTTTGTTTTTCTTTACACATACTTGTACACATGTATACATACGGAAATATGTCCTTTTGTCATTCATTCCCATTAACATCGTGTAATTATTCAAATCGTCTTTAATCAAGTCTATCATTTAATTAATCATGCAACCACACGATTTCGTTTATTCTCCACAGCAATTAGTGAGTATTTTCAGCTTCTGATATAAATAGCTGTTCTTTATTTTGATGACTTAGAAAGAAGGTAACACAGTACGCTTTATTCAAGTATCAAAAAGATTAAGCAGCTCCAAATGGTTTCAGTACTTTTACTATTATGACTACGACAAGTGCATTGCTCACAACGTGGCCAAACCCAATTCTGTGTTCGTAAAAGAACTATGGCAGATATTCAAATTTACGAACATACAATACGAAACTCTATTCTTGGGAAACATTTTTTCTCGGAAAATTCGAGTTGTTGTCAACAATCATGCTTGTCATGTTCTCAAGAAAATCATTTTGTTCGTTTTACTGATTTGCAAAAAGTTCCTGGAAGTGTTGTGATTCATGAATAATGTAATTTTTTTTTCAAAATCTTAAGATACATTTATATGTAATTTATTTTCCATCTCTTCATTATTTTCATATCTAAGCATGCCTCGCATTTTGAATTCGCATATTGTAAACGCTGATTTTTCCACGTTTCTTGTGAAAACATCAAACTCAAACCTACGAACACGCATGCCACTTAACATATTCTATCAGCAACAAAGACATTCTTCCTTCGCAAATAATTTGGAACATTCATTGCATGCGAAATGTTCAATATTTCTTGGGAAAACACCTTCTTACCGGGATAAATAATGGAAGTAAACGTTTTTATCCTGTTGGTATGGCAGCTTTTTACTTGAAAATTTATCAGGAGGGTGAATGTATATTTTATTTAGGTATGCAAATGTGTTTGGTAAATTGTAAAACGCAAACAAGAAACAAAAGGTTCGTGAAAAAGAATCGGAAAAAAAACTCAGCTTCATACTAAGAAAGTGTGGCTGGGTAAAAAATTAAAAACAAAATTTAAATCAAAATAAAACGACAGAAATCGACAATAGAATGAAAACTAGCAAAAAAGTCTTGAATAGGAAAAATATTTAATAGTTGCTTTACCGTATATTTTCTGCAAGTTATAATACTAATCAATAATTTTCAGTGAAGTCGGTCACCTATAAGGTAGTGTTGACAAAATGCAACAACAAGTCCACAGTGGATATGTAAAATGTATCTTCTTGATTCTACGGTCAATTATAAAACAGTGAAGCATTCATTTATCACATTTTACTTTTCGACGACACGTTGCGTAAGGCAATCTGTCATCAGACATCACATATCATTCTTAAACAAATTCATAACATACCCATCCTATACCACTTTGAAGACATCGAGTGAAAAAATCATTTTTCATTTTTCATTATGCGTCGTTTGAGCAAAGTATGAGTAAGAAATTTTCCAGCTTTGCTTTTCCATCGAAAGGCAACTTTGGATGGTTTGAGGCAAAATCTGTCACAAACACAACATAAAAGTCAAGACATTTCATTATATGATGTTTATGGTAGTAGCCGGAAATTATGGCGGTTGTTTATGAAGACATCAATGGCAAGCAGTTTACAGCTATGTTCTAAAATATGTTCAATATAATAAAGGATAAAAATTGCTCACATCATGGTCAACTTAAATGCGTAGTTGTGGTATATAGTGAAAAAGGATAGAATTCCAGGGGTTTTCGAACTATTATGAGCTGTAACAATGGAGATTCATTTTGAAAAGGTTCTATATAAGTGTATTTATGAGCTTTACTTCAAATAATTAGGTGGTCTTGGTAGTTTTACGAAAAGAGCCAATATATTTACTATTTATCGAAGTTGTGGAAGGTCTTTCCAGGTGCTTTTGCTTATTGGTAAGTTTGACCGATGACATCGGTGTACATATAGTGATAGGGCGTGAGACATCCGAGAGTAAGGTGCCAAGCGCTGCCACATAGTTACCTCGAATAGCTCTACGTCTACGTTGTCACGGCGTTATAAATTGCGCGCGTTCGGTTTTTTAAAAATAAAAAAAAAATCTTCACCGCCATCCTAGAACGAGGGCGATGGAGATTTACGAGCAGAGATATCCATTTGATAGATCCGCGTCTGGGTTAACCTAGGTTAGTTACATAATAACAGATAGGGTTAAGTAAACAAGGCCGTCGTCACAATTGCTCACTAGTCCTATGCAATTAGTATGTTGTCAATTCAATACATAATTAGTAGATAGCAACAGATAGGGTTAGACCAACGACGAGAAAACAACACGAGAAAAATGCTGCAACAAGAAACAGATCGAACACCAAACATCAACATCAACATCAGCGACAATCACGACATGAATAAAATCCCGATATTCCGGCAGCAATCCGGCCTAAACTCACGACACACACAAGAGAACACGGCGCAGAAAGGACTCCCGGTCCGCGGTCATAGAAACGAACTACAAAATCACCCAAAGAACTTAAATCTAACAACTTACTAATAGTCCACTATAGTGCGGTTTACAGCGGTCGGACCAAAAGTGACCTGACCTAAAGCGCGGACTAAATGAACTTAGTCCTCAGGTGTATACACCAATCTGACCTAAAATTTGCTTAGGTGGAATTTAGTCCTCGTTCGTATATGACAGCTGTCATTTAGTTTAATTTTCCTTCATGCACTGTATTTATCGTTTCATTTGTCTCCCAAACATGTTTATTTCAACGATTTTGTGTCAAAGGGGAATGTTATGAGCTTATATTCAACATACATACATTATTAATAGTCGCGCGAAAATCAATGTTTAGGTCGCGTGTGTTTGCAACGATTATAGTCCACGACCTATATTTAGGTCAGGTCGCTTGAAATCGTGGACCGACCTAAATTTAGGTCGGTCCGCGAGTGTATACACCACGTGGACTAACAAATTTAGGTGGAATTTGGTGTTTAGTCCGCGGACTAAACGTTCGGTGTATACGATATCTATGTCTTTCGGACTTACCAAGCGCGATGACAGCTCAGATTGTCAAACGGCGGGTGGAACAGATGTTCCACCGGTGAAGATCGGAACGGAATTAGCGGGTATGGGCCGAGGTGAAGTTTAGCTGTGGATCGCCCGAGATCACAGCTGAGTTTAGTGAACTCAACGGGTTCGAAAAATTCCGTTGCCGCCAAAAGTTTTCATGCGCGCCAACAGGGAAAAATAAGCTCTCTTTTCGTTTGGGACTGGGTGAGTGGACGGATGTCCGTGACGAAGATTAACAGAAAACTTACGTTGGTTTTTCTTTTGCATACGATAATCGGGTCGGATTTGGACGGAGATACTTACATATCGAAGAGATACAAGTACATCGAATCAGGACGATCTGCAGGGTGGAAGTCGATACAAAATTAAAAATCGAGCGACAGGCGAGCGATCGAGAAGAAGTATCTGAAGGAGTGTACCAGGTAGCAGAGTGACCGATCTGAATCAAGGACAAGGAGGCCCCAGCGAGGTAGCAGTCGACGTCGCGGAGGATTAGACCAGGTAGTGTGCACACTAGTTTTAGCCGATAGGTTTTTCTTTTTTTTGTTGATCAGATAACATAAGTGATAGATTGAAGTCTGAGCTCTTGGAAAATTTGAAAAGTTGAAATTTAGAATGAATAAGCAGGTTGATAATTAACGGAAATGTTTTAGCGAATAGATAAATGAATAAAGCGTGAAGAAATGTTATATTGTGAAAAGATTCGTTCTTGATTAGTGGTGTAAATTAATTCAGATAGCAGAATTTTTGATATCCCGACGATATTTTTCGTGATCCTTTTCCACGTATTAGTGCGCGCCGTCGCAACTTCTCGTTTCAGTGCGACGGCGATTCGGTAGTTTCGGTTGAATCGAAACGAGTGGCGCCCAACCCACCGCAATTTTCTTCGCGAGCAGAAGCCGCCCGGAACTACCGCCCTTTTATCCCAGTCGGGGAAAAAAGGGTTTTGGGACGTGTTGCGCTTTTAACGGTAATAACGTACCCATATCAATTACACTGTCAAATATCTAAACATGACCCTAAGAAATGACCCCATGTTCAGCAAGAATACTGAACACTGTAGAAGGCCTACAAAAGGATTTTATAGCCGATAGGCTGTCTGTGAAAATGCCTATATTTACTCCGAATATTTGATTACGCGGAAGCCAGTCGATGGCTTGAAAAACAGCCAAAACCTCAACCTGAAAGACACTACAATGATCCGGGAGGCAAAGGAGCAGTTTCAAATTCAGCTCATCTAAGTTTTTACCACTGCCAACTTTATTTTTCAGTTTTGAGCCATCGATATACACATGAATAATCGAGGTTGATACCATTTTTCTATTCATGTCTGTACGGATTGCGAGTTGAAAGCTCGAGATCCAATAGATTGACGGCAGCTATATAGTCAAGGTCCGCTGGCGCAGATGATCGCAGAACGCAGAACGCAGCACTCGCATCGATGGGGACTTTTGACATTTTGTTCAACACGCCAGTACCAAGGTTCACACCGAAATTCAGCTTTCCCCTAATTTTTCCGAAGTTTCGCCTTTTTTATGTCGGATTTCACTGGGCTAATAACACCTCCTCCACAAACGCATCAGACCTGATGTAGTTAAAGGTCCCCTCAATGTGCAGGAAGGCGGCAAGCATATATTACTAAAGAGCGAACAATTTTTCAATTCGTCATGGAGAGCATTTTCAATAGACTTACCTTTGGTGTAGGTATGCTGTGACTGCGAGATTAAAGAAGGCTCATTTGAGTTTTTGATATGGTAACCAATAATCCTTTCCAAAATATTTAGCAAATCAGAGATAAGACATATCAGACGATAATTCTTAGGTTTGACGTGCGAAGCTTTCCCTGCTTTAGGAATAAACAAAAGTCTTGTTTCCCGCTTGCAAACGGGAATATGTGAGAAGTGCAAGTACGCGTTATAGGTCTCCTTCAGCCACGGTAGCTAACCTTCATGACTGCCAGATATCAGTCGGAGGAAACTTGGCCTAACGCACGGAATATTTAAAAACTTCAGTTTCGTTTTATACATTGGCCAGTCATTAGACCTTTTAGCGTTGTTAAACTCTTTTCTGAGTTCACTTTGTAGGATGACAGTTTGTACTTTTCATCAAAGAAGCTAAGGGTTCCCCTGGTTTTAGATGGGTAGCAAGCTGCCCTGGCAATAGCGTTGAGAATGCTAACCACTTGATCCCAATGCTGGCACCAATTGATGCTGCCCGCAATAAGTTTCAGCGAGGATCGCAACAGAGATTGGAATTTCATCCAATCCGTTCGTTTCCTATTAACAAAGCCTACGTAGAACATCGGCCACTCATATGAAAAGATATGTACCTGCCGTCAGAAAACTAGCACTCCTGTATAACCTTCCAATTTTTTAGGTGATTTGCATGTTGCTCACTGACTAAGACAACGTCTGAAACTTCCCTCTGATTTGAAATGATGAAGATTTCCCTCGTTGCTTACGTTCATGATGGAGAGGTTGTAGGCTGATATAAGCAAAGATTGCCTCATCTCGACAATTTCTGTTAGAGCTGCCTTAGAATCAGAATAAGAGACACACGGGTCACAGCAAGTGCAGCCAATGCATCATTGACGACGTGACAGTACAGACATGCGCAAGATCGTGTACAACGCAGCAAGGAACAAATCAGAACGTCTTCAACAGCTAAGTTATCCTCGATAACATTGATTCTATTCTTGGCGAAATTCAAACTCGTAGCTTCTTCAGACGCTTGGGTGTGATTATTCTCTAACTATTGGTGCGCAATGCTTCTCCTCCCCTGTACTAGAGAGGTGGAGTCACAGGGCAGCTTTAGAATGTTAGATGTTATTTCGAAATACTCCCATCATTATCAATCAGAGTCAAGTCGAGATCATTGTCGAAAGTTAAGGCTTCCTCACTCCACTCCCTTATTTCCACTTCAAAAGATTTAGAAAACCGTCTAAATCAGAGGTAGTCCCGATTGTTGAGAGAGCCTCCACTTCTCAATCTCGCCCAGAAGCACCCCAAGAAAGAATGATACACCTCTTGTCGGATGACTGCTCTGTTGTCAGAACCTCCAGCTTGGAGTTGTATTTAGCCCTGGCACTCCTATAAACACGCAAAAACAATGTCTCAAGCCGAATAAACAACGCTACTTGTTCTTCCTAACATTTCCAACAGATTGAATAAATTTTCCGTAGAAGTTTTGTTTGCATGATTTAATACGATCATCCAACTTATTTTTGTGTTGTTGAAGGTTATTTCTCTAATTTTTTGTAATTATTTTTACGTATTTATACCTATGTAATTTGTTTCTTTTTGCTATTGACAAAAAGAATCAAATTACATTGGCATAATTTTCTCAATCTACATTTTTCCAGAATTGAATAGATAAGAGAGATTTTTATGGTCAGGTAAGTCGGTTTCAATAATGGCGGCAAAAATGATGCTGGCTAAAGATGTTTCAAAATAATGTTTTAAATAAAGATAATTAAGCTAGGCGGCCTCAAGTGTGGTGTTTTTTTTTTATAATCGAGATATAACTATTTCATTTTATTTTTGAATTATATTTGCAATTTTCTTTCCCGTCTACTAGATTGATATTTATGTACCTCACAAACATGCATCGATTGGTGGGTACGAAGTATCAATATAAAACCCAAAAAAAAATGGACTCAATTCATATAATTATATCCATAATAATTCCGCTACAAACTTTAGGAAATTTCTTTACTGACTCACTTGGTAGGTTAAGCAGCTTCGGTTATCTATGTCTATTCGTCTTACCTGAAAATTAAATAAAAGAAAATTGTCAGTATTGGTGTTTTACACAATAAGAATCATATCTTGTTCAGGTTGAATTGAAAAATGATATCTCAAATTAATCTGTATTATGATAACTATAGATATAGATTCTTGATTCGTCACACGCATTTTCCACAAAAATAATTTTCTTTCTTTTGATTGAGTCAAGAAAAGGCACAATGAAATAATTTTGATGTCAACAACCTCGAAAAACAGCTCCGGATTCAAAAGACTTTATTTTTAGTTTTTTTTTGGTACATTCTTACCCTAATTAAAGTATTATTTACAATAAAAAAAAATACTATCTAGCGCCTATATTATTTTGACATGCTTGCTCTTGATAATTTTATTATACTTTTGTTATCTTGAATTTTTTTTTAATCTTACACTCCAATAAACCTACCCAGCCTTGAACAGTGGCTGAAATAATCTTGGCAATAGTCACTTAATATCTACCTTACGCTATGGTTTAAGTCTAGCATATATCTAACTAGAAATAACTTAACCTAATAAGACTTAAATCCTTATTCTAGGTCTTACATCAAGCCTCTTCTGTTTGTTCGGAGGCCTACATAATTAAAAAGCGCATCCATTGACACGCTATCTTCGCGGGGCGTATAAATACCTAATTAGTACCACCTGTACGTCCATGTGGCCGAATCAGTCTCATCTCATGTCCGTCTGTCTGTCTGTAGAATCTTGTCGTGAATTCTAAAACCCGGTCCCCAAGTGGCTTCAGTCCCGACTTCTCATGCAGGAGAAGATTCTTCGGTCATCTTTTAGTTACCGGGTTGTAGAGCCTACCAGTACAGTAGCGGAGGATTCCCTTCTCGAATATCTCCGCTTCTGCCATGGCAGTTTTGGAACAGGTAATCCAGGATGGTGATGCATAAGTCAGGATAGGTCGGATGCAAGCCTGAGAGCAAATGGACTTAGCTGTGCTGGTCATGCCCATTTTTGACGAAAAAAAGTCTGATGCATTGAAATGCGGATTTACCAGCTTTGATTTTACGCCGCACATAAGGATTAAACTTTAGGAATTCGTGGAAGTCAACACCGAGATACTTCACACATGAGCTAGGAGTAATCTTCGAGGTTCCGAACGAGACAGGGAGTTTTTTTTAGCCTTGTTGCGATTATTTTGTGATCCCCGGTACTTAGAAGGATTGCGAAATACACAAAGCTGTGTCTTACTGCTATTTGGTTTGATGCCCCATTCGTCAAAGTAAAGGCTTAATTCTGCTAAGTAATATTCCAGGCTCTTCGCTGTTTTGAGCGCATCTTGGCTCGACGCAAATAAGAGCGCGCCATCGGCATATTGAAAAAAATGTGCTTGATGTTGGCCCACTGGAACGGGAAGGTCAGCGGTAAATATAGTATAAAGGATTTGTCCAGTGACAGAACCCTGAGGCACTCCTGATGTGACATGTCTTTTTGAGAGAATCTGCTCCATTAAGGCTGACATCACCTCATCACCTCATCTGGGAATCCAAACTTGATCAACTTAAACAGAAGACCTTTGTGCCATACGGAATCGAAAGCCTGCTCGATATCTAAAGCACACATTAATAATTTGCTCATTCAACTGAGACACAATTTGATCATGCCAGTAAGACATGCGTCTCGTGCCTGTTCCTAAAGCCAAACTGGTGATCAGGAATTACCCGCGTGACCCCACAATGGTTTTTTTTATCATTTCCAGCCAAAAACTCCGGATGACATATATATATATATATATATATATATATATATATATATATATATATATATATATATATATATATATATATATATATATATATATATATATATATATATATATATATATATATATATATATATATACATATATATATATATATATATATATATATATATATATATATATATATATATATATATACATATATATATATATATATATATATATATATATATATATATATATATACATATATATATATATATATATATATATATATATATACATATATATATATATATATATATATATATATATATATATATATATATATATATATATATATATATATATATACAGTGGCTCACAAAAGTCAACATACAGCATGTAAAAACACGAATATGGTACAATGGAAAAAGAGAGAATGCAATGAAAACGTAAAAGTAGCTTAATTTGCATTAAAAATAAGTTTCATAACATAAAAATAAAGAAAATCCGAACGCAGAAAGAAATAAGCCATGAAAACTAAGAAAATTCATCCGTCGAAAGTCAGCATACACTACGAGCCATGTTTCGAAAAGAACGAGAATGACCAAAAAACGTGAGCTCAATACTTTGTAGGCCCTCCACCAGCCTTAATAACAGCTTCTAAACGCCTTCGCATCGAACGAACGATATTTCCGGTAATTTTGGGTGGGATATTCATCCAGGTACACAGCAGAACAGATTTCAGGGTCTCTTTGCTAGTAATAGTTGCTCTTACGGCTGGCTCACGAATTCTGCGATCTAATTCCTCTCATAAATGCTCTATAGGGTTTAAATCGGGAGATTGAGGTGGACTGTGAAGCTGATGAGGGACGTTATACAGCAACCATTCTTTGACATTTCTAGCTGTATGTTTTGGATCATTGTCCTACTAAAAGATCCAACCTGGCTGTAGGCCTAATTTCGGCACAGGAGGTATCAAATCGCCTCGCAACATGTTCAAATACATCTATTGATCCATAGTACTATCAATAAAATGTAATTGCCCCACACCAGCGGCCGACATACAGCCCCATACGAGGACTGACCATCCATCGTGTTTCACTGTAGGACGGAGATTCTTCTTTGCAAATTCTTAGTTCCGCTTCCTCCACACGTATCCGCGCCTATCAGAGCCATAAATATTATACTTGCTCTCATCACTAAACAGAACTTGATTCCAAAAATGTTCGTCCTCATTAAGATGCAGGCGAGCGAAGTCAAGCCCCTTCTTTTCATTAACAGGAGAAATGAAAAGTTTTCTGCGCGGAACTCTACCGTTATAACCCTGATTACGCAAAACTCTTCGTATTGTTTCTGGACTCACTTGCTTCCCTGTTGCCTTTGCAAGTGCAGTGGCCATTGCCGGAGCACTTTTTTGTGGCTCCTTACTTATTTTCCGTAACAGGTCTCTCTCATCTCTTACTTAAGGATTTCGGTCTACCTGTTCGTTGTTTATTTTGTATTCTCCCTTCCGTTTCCGCTTTCCGTATGATCGTTTGCACCGTTGCCCAACTTCTCCCAACTATTTTAGCAATTTCGCCACACGGATTCCCTTCCACTCGTTCACTAAGGACGATTTTTGGCACTTCCAAACTCGTTTCCTTTCGTGTACTCATTTTTAAGCATTAAAGGCACCCAAATCACTTTAGTTTGATCGACTTGCAATGTACTAATGTTTATCTTTTGTATATTAACACGGTAGCAATCTTTATCGCAGTATGACTCATCGCTTAGACTGATTCTTTTGAATTTTCTGTGGTGTATGCTGACTTTTGTTTCCTCACTTTCAGCGGAATTTCTTGTTATTTACTATGTATATGCGTCTGTATATGTATGTTCTCATTAATTCTGTGTAAAATAGATTACAATGTCTCTGATATTCCTTTTAAGTTCGTTTTTCACCCGTCTTTTTATTTTTTTTCTACCTATATATTGCCAATTCCGCGTTTTTAAGCGGTGTATGCTGACTTTTGTGAGCAACTGTATATATATATATATATATATATATATATATATATATATATATATATATATATATATATATATGTATATATATATATATATATATATATATATATATATATATATATATATATATATATATATATATATATATACCAACAAATTACATCTAATCAAAACCCAACTAATTATTTTGAACTAGTCTTTGTACCCATGAACTGACACAAAGAACAACACACGTTAATTTGTATTCAATCATTGAAAACGTGAAAGGTCACATCAGAGTCAATTCACACCTGCATTTCATCTAGCGAATCCAATCCCGGCCTATTTCTGGTCCCGAAAATCCCGGGATTGATGAGCTCTAATCCCGGGATTTTCGGGATCAGAAATTGGCTGGGATTTCGGGGCCGGGAGTCAAGCATTATCGGCAATCAAGTTACAGCAAGACTCGAAAAGTGCAAATAGAATCCATATTTATGAGAAAACAATTAGCTCACATCATAATGCGTAAAGAATAGAACAAAACAAACCGATGTAACAGTTAACAAGAGAATACAAAGGGGTTTGTAAATAAATAGTATGGACTAAAATTGGATTGGAATTGTTTTTGCGGGATGATTAAAATTGAACAACTTTTTATTAACATTAAAAATTTTAATCTACATTGAAAATTCTATTTTGACAAAGTGGTTTCGAAAGTATGCACTGCTTCTCATCAGACACCAGCACACAGTGCATACTTGACTGGCGTGACCACTTGCAGGTGCAAATCATTACATTTGTATTTATGCTAGTTGTGACAAATTTTAACATCTAGGACTTATATCCATGGATATAATTTTACTTAGTAAAGGTAATGATTTCCAACTGCAAGTGGTCACGCCAGTCAAGTATGATCTGTGTGCTGGTGTCTGATGAGAAACAGTGCATACTTTCGAAACCACTTTGTCAAAATAGAATTTTCAATGTAGATTAAAATTTTTAATGTTAATAAAAAGTTGTTCAATTTTAATCATCCCGCAAAAACAATTCCAATTTGATTCTGCTTTCGGAGGCTGATTCCGCAAAACGATCGAGTTTCCCGTTTCAATATGCTCGGCTTCGATGCTGTAGAAATGATATACGTTGTCTATGCTGATTTATAGACAAGAAGGGAACCGTGATCAAATTCAATTACCTTTACTAAGTATGGACTGTTTCGCATTTAGTGCATTACATCGAATAGTTACATCGAATGATTTGAGGAAATTAATACTAGCAAATGCATACACAGATTTACCAAAATCCTCAATAACAATAAAAAAAAAGGCTGTGGGCTATGCAAGCAGGATAAAAATAAATAATAAAAAATGAGATAAGACAGGCTAGTATCTCAGGTGAACGGCTCAGTTTGACGTTTGATGAGTGGACCTCGACCACAAATAGGTGCTACACAAATATTAGCATCTGCTTAGTGAATTCTTACTGAAGCTTGATGTGAGTAAGGATATCAATGACAGTTGCAAACTACCTAGATATATTAAAAGAGCGTTTCGCTGAGTTTGATGTTTCTCTAGGAAGACATTGTTACCATCATAACTGATGGGTCAAATGAAATGCGAAAAGTAGGCAGACTAGTTAATACAGAGCAACATATTTGTTTGGCGCATAGCATCCTTTTGGCAGTTTGCGATGTGCTCTATAATAGGAGGTCCATTCTAGATCAAAGAGTTGATGAAGCAGCTGATAATCTGGACGAAGACCACGAAGATTTGGACGCTCCTGAATCAGCTTACTACGTTGAACCCGGTCGCCTGCAAGACACGCTAGATCTGACGAAGGACATCAGCGCATGCATGAAGAAAGTTCGTAAGGTAGTTTTATATTTTAAAAAAGCTCCAACGAAAAATAATAACGATCTTTAAAACTATGTCGGATCCGAGCAAGGCATTTAACTGTCTCCTTTAAATGGATTGTAAAACAAGATGAAATAGTCTCTTGACAATGCTCGAATAGTTTCCCATTTTGAAAAATAGTATACATTAATAAGCCTGCAATATTCAGAGCAATTAGAAGCAACAGAGTTTGATTCGATTCAGAAAATTATTGAAGTTTTACTCCCTGTAAAATTGGCTGTGACGGCCTTTAGTTGCAGACTTGCAAATTTATGCACTGCTAATACTTCATCAATATTTGTATTTAGGCTGTTAGGAGAAAAACGGTCTATTCTTCTAAATGCTATGAAAATTGCAATATTAGATTGAATAAAAGAGCGTCAGTGTACCGAGCTATCTGGTATGCTAAGCTACCTCCAGAATCCACATTGTACCAGCGAAAATTTACCAAGTGAAATAAAATCTCTATTTTTGAAACCAAGCAACGCATATATTAAAAAAAAATACTTCAATGATCTAGATGCTGAACCCTATGCTTGGTAGCCAAAGAAATGAAGAGAACCCAGTAGATAGCCATATTGAATCCAGAACAAGGTAGTCGTCAATTAACGCTACAAGAAGAGCTGCAAAAGTATGAAAATAATCAATCATGAAATGCCGCCAGAAAATAATCTAATTAAAACTATTGCAAAAGAAATGAATCTTTTCGAAAGTGGTGGCACTTGCATAGTTTGGAGCAGGCGTACCAATATTTCTTGACCGTTTCCGCGGCGTCCAAAATCGGGAATAAATTTAGAAGCAGGCTTGGAGACGATACCTTAGATGCTTTGCTATTGCTTCAATGTTACTTCCCAATGAACTTTGGCCGAATTTTTTATATGTTACTTTATTATGTATTTCAATTCTAAGAGTTGTGTTTTGTTGTTGTGAATTTTGGTCGTGATTTTTTGTTGTAATTTGTATTAGATGTAATTTTTAATATCTGTCTTCATACTGTCAACGTTTTGGATAATTAACATTATTGTTTTTATTTGCATCAACAATATAAATTAGTAATAATGCAATTTTTTATCGAGTTTTGAGCTTACTTATTATTGTAGTTTTGAAATGATGGCAAATTATATAATCTGTTTACTAGAAACTTGACTTATTTTGTTGTGTTGTATTTTGAATTTCAAATCCCGGGATCCCGGGATCCCGGGATTTGAGATTTTTTAATCCCGTAATCCCGGGATTGAAAATATGGTTCGGGATTGGAATCCCTAATTTCATCCCACTTGACTGCACGATAGCTCAGTAAACACAGTCATAACTCATATGCAAGTTCTTTTCATCGTCATGGGATTAACGGCCGGAAAAATGAACAAAGTAGCAAAGATGAGACGTTATGTGAAAATATTCAGTGATTCTCTTGCTCCATGACTATGATAAGTCATAACGTGTTAATTAATTTTGTTTGCAATAGCGAACGTCAGTAAAATCTGTGAGTACATATAATCGAGGTGTTCGTCATACCTAAATATATTTAGACATTCAATTAAATCAATTATTATCAATCAGTTGTTAAAATTTCAATGACGTTTTCGGTACTATGGGATAATTGCTTTCTTGCATAAACATTTTGCGCAAATTATAACATTTGGTAAAAGATTCGCCCTCATTTTTGCAAGAATCACAAATATTTGCTTTGAATCATAATAAATCAGCCGGTGATGTTCCACGCATCAACATTAAGTCACGTCTCAAGCAATGAAAACCACTTAGCCTTTATTATCTCGAATCTAATTTACACAACATCCGTTCAACTATGTTAGCTTCTATTTGGTCATTATTGCATCACGTACCACTTTAATGATTTAATCACATGACGTCCACCTCCAAAAACAGTTCGTATTCTACCTCTACCTCCATTTTGAGTTTTTATATCCAATTAACTTGAATCTCTCCTGTCGTCCTCTTCTAATCCTACATGTGAATTGATTGCAGATCAACTGATACAAGATACACACTTTCATCAATCGGAAGTGGGTTCGGCCCTTTCGAATATATAATTTTCTCTGTGACACATGCACGTAAATACACACGCTAAAGGATTATTTCGAGTCAATTTCGATAAGATGACTGAACGGAAAAGTCCATAAAATTAATTCGGTCTGATAGCAAGTGAAAAAGGAAATGATTATCATTCGAGGACGAAATCCAATCAAAGATGATAAATTCTTACTTCGACCATGTGAAGAAATATATTAAGATTTTATTGGTCTAATGCTATGCTTTTGTCATTAGGAGTTATAGTCGATTAGGCATTGTGACATTACCTTGAATCAGCTGAGTGAGAAATTGGATAATTTAGTTCTCATTGAGTACGGAAAATTGGTTTTGGGTCGATGCTGTAACTAAGTAAGCAAGCAAAAGAGCCGTTGAAGGTGACCTTAGCTTTATCTTACCATTTATAGTTCATTTTCACAGAGTTTTTGAAGGCAATCTCAATTTTTATTGAAAATAACTTTGCTTAAAAACCTACATTTATGAGTGAAACTAGCATCAAGCAAAACTTGAATAACGAGAAAACAATTCGAACACGCACAAAATTACTTCCAAGTCGAACGTTTGTTGCATCTGATGCCGCGTTTACACACATGGGAAATGTTGGCGAGCCGAGTGTGTAAATGGTCACCTTGTCTATTCTCGGCTGTTTTTTTTTTACATACGAAGATATAGAGGGAAGTAATTTTACAAGTTCCTGGACGAAACGTTCGCCATATGTGTAAACGAGGCAGCTCCTTCGAGCAAATAAAACAAATAACCAACACACACCGGATTAGAAAATTACATACTCTGTTGCATCATTCTACAAAATATGAAAAAATTATCTTTTGTCGAAGTACCTATGTTAAAATCAATGGTTAAAATCAATGATTAAAAACACTCTACCGTAGGTTTACCGCAAGACCAAAAGATAATACCAGGCTGATTTCAGACGAATCTGATTTTCCTGAGCTTAGAAATTATGAAGGTATTTTGATTTTTCTAAGCGGTTGTCTTAATGTAAAGTTTCGCGATTTTTAGAGCAATCAACCAATTGAAGCTGGTTAAAATTCTGCAAGGAGCCTTGGGAAGAAGCCAACGCTTGATAGAAAAAAACATTTAGTTACAGACTTCAACAAATTATTTTAAAACGTAAAAAGTACAAAAACACTAAAGCTGGAGTTACAACCAATACAACACAACAAAACGAGTTTGAATACATGAGAACGTATGAAAGCAGTCATAATGATGCAACACAACTTTGATGCGCAGCAAAGTTTGCTCATTCTTCAAACTTGACATGGCAACAAAATTTTTGAAAATATTCAATTCCATCAGTTCCTATGAACGTCCGGGAAATGGGAAATGTCAAATGCAAATGAAAATCAGAATTTGCTTCTTTTTTTGCCTCATTTTGCTTTGCAATATACTCTGCAGGATAAAATACTCACTGATATCACTTTCCGAGACTTAAAAGGATCCATATTATCATAGAATTATATAAAAAAATGCAGCCGCTTTTTCCAATTTAACATTTTCTTCATATTTTCTTCTTTATTCAAAGTCGTCTGGCTCTTAGCTAATAAGATATGGAATGATGTTTTTACAACACTACAGTTGCTTATAGGTAGTAGTTAATTAATCAGGTTGAATTTCCTACACATATTCATGAATACCAGTGGATTTATTGTCCTTTACGATACGTGCGTTCTTTTATCCTCGTAATGATTTAGCACAAGCCGAACCGTGTTCAATTACGAACGGTTCAACACCAATTATTTTATCACGGCTCAGTCAAAAGAAATTCATTTTATGCAGTTAGGTTTCTGTATAGGCTTCTTAAGATTTCAGTTCATGAATACAAGGACTCACAAGCACTGTGACAGCTGTCTCAATCATGTTGAATTGATTCAAGTTTGTTCGAAATAAACCAACTTATAATCAATGAGTACTGTCTAGACAGATCATTTAGTTTCATTAATTATTTTCCATCAATGAAACGTGATACTTAACGAACCAATTAATTCTAGCTTGCTTTACTCTTTGTCTCGAAAAATCCAAGCGTTTCGAGCTGTCATTGTACATCAGTAGTAACTAAACCAAGTATGAACTAAAACCTAACAAATTCGCCCACATTGCCATCTCATCACCTTTTTCGTTTTCTTCAGGCAAACAAACCGTAACCTCATTTTCATTGTGCCATAGCCGATCCTGATAATCACAAATCATGCCAACCATCGTATTTCGGTCAGGTAGGTCAACCGAAATCAGATGAATATGCAAAAGATAATCTACCTCTCCGTGTACTCTCTCGTTCCGAGCATACTAAGTATGAAACGACGTCCTTGGGGGAAAATGACTATGGCAAAAATTACCTTGAAGCTGTGCGAAAAATCTTAATAACTAATTTTTCAACTTAACTTACCGGTGGATAAAGCAAAAGTAAATCTACAAAGCAGCGCTACCTTACAAATTTGTGTACATAAGTTTGATATTCAGTTCACGAAAGAAGAAATTCATTATACGGTAATAAATTTAATTTGTGTTGGAACCTGGTCGGAAGTTTAACTGAATACAACGAATTAGAACCATAAAGTACTATGGTGAGTGATGAATACATAATCCTGCATAAAATATGGAACACTAACTCATTTAAATCAATTTGTGTAGGTTTTATGGCACATAGCTAAAACGTTGTACAAATGGGTTTGTGCATAACGCGGAATGTTAAATAAGCTCACGGGGCAGAAAAATATGAAAATAATAAATGAAAACTATTATGCGTACAATTAGTGTGCGATTATGTTTTCCATTTAAAGAACTGTTTGCTAAGAGCAGTATTCTTTTAAAAATATTTTATGATTATTTGCTTGTAATTTATATTTAATAATATATATTTAATTTGATGAATCCTTACGCTCAACTATGATTGTAACTAATCACTAATAAATTTCAAATGCATATATTATTAGTTGGTATTTATTTGTGTTGAGATTTTGTATGGCATCCGCCCACACTGGGCGCATATTAGTTACAACAGAAAAACTACCTGACAATGCTTGTTTTACAAAGATATAAATTATCCAAATCTTTTTTTTTAAATCACTTGCAAAAGTCTACTTTTATAACTAACTAGCGAACGCACGGCATGCATTGCTTTGTAACCCAAGGGATAAAAATAATTACATAATTCTATATATTATTGATTTTTTTAAATAAATAAAATTGAATTGAATTTGTTCGTTTCCCTCAGAGCAAAATCTATTTTCAACGCTTAATTGGAGAATGTTAGTATGAGACAGGCTTTAGATGAGATAATCGATTATGATTTCGATAAGATATATTTTTGCATGAGGGCAAAAAGTTGACGGATCGTCGAGTTTGTGGTCTGAAACATGAATTACAGAGACGTTCACTTGGAATTATAAGAAGCAAGAAAGTTTCAGCAGAGCGCTGGCAAAAGGAGATGAAAATAAAGAGGGAAAATTCAATGGTAGCAAGGAGTGCATCAATTCAACAATCAAAAACAAAACACAAAAAAGGCAGTCCGTGTTGGAAGGATAAGAGGCGGAAAAGGTTTGTACTTGTAAAAAATAGTTCAGCATCTCGAAAATATAGTATAAAAATTTGAAGTCAATCAGAGCAAAACTCTCGAATTTATTGACTATTAAGTCCCATCGCCTCTATCATTGTAGTTCTGATAGCTCGGAGTATAGTAGATCATTTTCTCGAAACCACTTTTTAAAAGTCCATGTTCACTGCCATTTAAAAACCACATAATCGATTCATTTCAAACTTTGTTCACACTTTCTACATGTAAAATACTTCCCCCCAACGATAATTTTAGAATTTTTCTTACACTAAGCAGGTTTTCCAGTTACAAACAGACCAAAATTTTCGTGAAAAACAGCTACTTTTACTTCAAATGACCACTAAAAATTTGAAAATGAAAACATAATAGCTTTGGGGGGAGGATTTGATGAAACTTTGACTAAATTTTATATTCTTTGATTTCAGAATTTAAAAAGTTAGTTGTTGGGATTCGACAAAGAAATATTCAGTTTGAGGATTTCGTACAGGAAGTTCATAGATTTGAAGACTGGCCAACAATGGAAAATAAACAAAAAATTGAAACAATGGAGAAAATTGAAGTAGACTGTTGTAGAGAAACGAAATTTGATGAACTAGACCGGAAAATATGTCGAGGAAAAACTGCGAGCGAAAAAGAGACAGTTCCAAGAGGGGCAGGTGTGTTTTGGCAAAAAATAAAATATAATTCAACGTTGATATGAATGCCAATTAAAGGGTCACTCAAATTCAAACGGAGTTAGTCCTATTGCAATGGCTAGGTGAAGGAAGAAGAAGAATACAATTATTTTTCATTTTTACATCAGACAATTTTTTATTTAGATATCAACATCTACTTGAAATTAGGAAAAACAAAGAATTAGTAGAAATATTTCAGTTTGAAAAACCTGATAGGCGAAAGTACTCTAAATTCATTTAACTTAAGAGCAAATTTTATGGATTTATGCTATTTATTAGTAAAAAAATTTTTTACATTATTCAGAATATAATTTTTTATTAAAAATATTAGAATTGGCAGGTGTGAAAATTTGTTTGTGCAATGGCACATTATTCTCGACTTTGATTTTGATTGGTGTACATTAGCTCCGACCGTGTTTAGGTATGAACACCAACGATTGAATATTGGTTTTTATTGAATTATGGGCAATCGATTATTCGAAATGTGGATTGGTCTTTGATTAGTTTTGTTTTCTGGCTAATAATTCTAACTGTTTCAGTTAGGTTTAACAAAAATTTCCAACTAATGATTCCTGCACGGAGTTTTCATTTCTTTTCCACTTTATGGACGTTGCTAGATTGGGTGCTGTGTCATAAAAGAATGTATTATTACCACGCCAATCTATGGAAGCTGAAAGCTGGCTCTAGGTCCGCTTGAGCCCGGAATAGCTCGTCAGACACGGGTGTGGGCCCGTAACTAGCCTTTTATACACGAGCTTGACCCCCACTCATTCAACGCCAAAATTTCTAGTTTCGGCACTATGAAACCGCTGATTTTGATGCTTTTAAAAGATGACGTACTTCGTGCGACAGCAATAGCCACCAAGATTCCGATGAACCTTGCAATTGCTACGAATATTTTGTTGTAAAATTATCAAGCGACATTTCGTGCACTTCAGAATGGTTATAAAATAATTCAATCAAATTCCGTTCGTAAGCTGGAATGCAATGAAAGAAGTAGAAATTGCTGCGGACTCCTTTGCTAGTGAGAGATGGAGATGGAAAAATAAAGAATACTGCACTGCGGTCATACTTGGCGAGAAGAACGCTTTCAATCCGGTCAACTGAAAGCATTACACTACTATTACTTAGATGAAAATATGACTAGATGTCTACTTAGATCTTCCCGAGCACAAAACAGAAACAGCACTGATAGCTATTTGGAAAAATGTCTAGTTTACAGAGATGCGAGTTGGTCATTAAATCAAAAACATCACACAAACATCTTGGGGTTGTCTTGGACAACACACTGAGCTTCAACGAGCGCATAGGCTGGGTAACAGTAAAACAGCAAAAAAATAACCAAAGAATTTCAGAATATTGCCGAACATTGGATGGCTAAGGACGACCAAGACAAAAAAATTCGCTGGAGTAGTAAACTCGGTGATTCTCTACGATTCCTCAATGTGGGCTGATACTCTAAATATGAGCTCATCTTGGCGGTGGCTGATAACATTACACAATCTCAGCGTGCTTAGGATCATAAGCGGGTTGTGCACGGTATTTGCAAATACTATTTGAGTTAAAGCCGGAATGATGATGTACAATTAAATAAGAGGAGCGAATAGTTGCATTCTCCAAATGGTATCTGAGCTGGAGTTCGAGTGAGAAAGAAAAATGAATGTATCATTTCATACCGGAAATTATTCCTTGGGTGGAGAGGAAGAAAGTAGACCTGACTTTCTATCTGACTCTGTTTCTTACTGGGCATGGTTTTTGGGCAATGTGCTCAAGCTGTTAAGCAACGGAAGAGGGTGCAAGGCAAGTAATTTTCTAGTGCCATCGTTTTGCGGAACACCATATTGCTCGAATGGCAGAGGTTAGTGCGACATATGCTGCAATCTGCAGCAAAGTGGGACGAAGCATTGATGTCTGAGACGCGCAAACGCTGGGCATTCACAGAGGAAATGCTCCGCAGAGTCAGCTTCTTCTAGACAGGATGAACAGAGATCATCCTGTGTAACTTCTATTCGGTGCATATGTCCTAAGCAGTTGTGTCCAGTCAACATGCCTGTCATGGGTCTGTAAACTTTTCTGCTCTTCTTGAGCCCCGCAATCGCATGGCTGAGCACTGAAAAGATGACCTTCGTATGCTTGGTTCCATCAGAAGTCATCCATCTATCTTTGTGCGCATCAAAAATGGGAATAATTCCGAAAAAATGGGAAGTACAAATGCGGTCGGATGAAATTAATTTCCGTCAACACCTCAGTGCCCCGGTACCCAGAGCAGATGCACGTGCCTATCACTCCTGGGCGATTTTCGAAGTAGTCAGGGGTCTACGCAGTGCCATCAGTGCAGCTTGACTGTCACTGCAAATAGCAATGCAAGCGACCGAAGGCATAAGGTCTGTTCGCGTACCACGATTAATTGCAATTAATTGCAATGAAGCCGTTTTTGTACTCCGTTTTACTGAAAACTGAAATTTTCCCCTCTTTCAGTAAATTTCAGTAGGGTCTGAGCTACTGAAAAATACTGAAAACTGTCAAACGGTTTTTGGCGTAATGTTATTATGAAGGACGAATATTTTTGTGGCGATAGTTTATCGCCGCTTAGGATAACTTTATAATCACTATTTTAAAATTCAGTAAAATTCAGTGACTGAAAGTACGCAAACAGACCTATAATGAGCATCAGGGATATCTCACGCATCGAACCTGCGTTGCCAGATATTTACGGGACAAAATCGCCAAAAATAGGGAGTTAGATAGCCAAAGTCGCCAAAAATCAGCAAACAGAAGAATAATTCAAAGTTTTTGATAGTGAATCAATAGTATATTAATGCTTTATATTAATAACAGTAACAAAAAGTAAACGTCATTTTTACAGCTCTTGGCAGAATTTAATAAGGTATATTATATACATTTAACTAACAATAACAAAAAACCAAAACGTACATTGCCATTTTTTATGGTACTCAAAGACTTTACAGTTTATTTTATACCAAAAAATTTTCAGTTCAACTGTTTTTTTCATGTGGAAGCAAACATATTCAACATTTCCCCCGTTAAAATTAGTATTATAAGCGCAATTTTTATTTAAAAATTCTTACAATTAAAACATACTATCGAATCGAACATTTTTACTGTTTCAAACGACTTGTCCTACAATTACAGCATTTATGGTATGTACTTTACGAATATAAATTTGAACTATAAATCGAAAATCTTCGCTATTGAAATAAGAAAAAATATCTTCGCTTTGAAAATTTCAAATTGGTCTATTAATTCTTGTAAATATCTCGCCATACTACCCGTGAATGCTCCAGAACGCCCGTTAATGCTCGGGTTTGCCCAAGAATGCCCAGGTTTGCCTGGGAATATCCGAGGACCGGGAATACTCGGATTTACCCGGGAATGCCCGGAAAACCGGTTCCAGACAGAAGTGGCATATCATTGAATATATAACAGTTACGTGTAAAAGTTTAAATTTTCGAGTAAAACTTGCCCTACACTACCAAAGTCTAATCTTTTGAGTAAGCTGTACAAATTTTGTGCAAGAACTTACAACGAACCATTGAAGTAGCCAAAAATGTAGCCAATCGCCAAGGGATAAATTCTAACGACAAATGACTGATTCAAGTAGCCAAAATGGCGATAAATCGCCAAATCTGGCAACGCTGCATCGAACCCCTACTAGAACTGTGCTCAAAATCGTCGTCTCCTGCCCATAGGCTAAGCTGAGTTTATCTATGGGCAGCAGTGTGGCCAGATATTTGGGAGAAAATATAGCCCAATTTCAAAAATTCATAGCCCAAAATAGCGAAGATTTTTTATTTGTAGCCCAAAAACCGCCACACTAAATAACTGTTTTTATAACTAAATGAATTCATTTAAGCTGATTAAATTATAAAATGTATACCACGTAGCACAGAAGTCGTTTGAAACAGTTAAAATTTCGATACTTTATACAGGGAGAGCACGAACAAGGGAAAGCACGAAAAATGTGAATAAATTACAAGAACTTTGTGAACATTTTAGAAAAGTCCGTGAAAAAATAAGTGTGGAGGTGCACTTATTTTTTTTTTGCAGAAATAACATGCAAATTTGGGTGGTACAAACATTTAATTAGTATAAGAAACAGTCTTAGTGGCTAGAATGGCTGAATGCTTTATTTAAAATCAGTCAAATATTAATATTTTATCCGATTTCATACATTCAAAACTGTGAACGCAAGTTTTTAAATAAATTATTATTCCTGTTAGACAATCAGCTGTTAAAATTGTTATTAGACATAAAGGTTATTGATTTGTGATCATGGCTTCCTTCTTGTCTATAAATCAGCATAGACAACGTATATCGTCTCTAAAGCTTATCAAAGCAGAGAATAATTGATACGAGAAACTCAATCGTTTTGCTGAATAAGCCTCCGAAAGCAGAATCAAAGTGGAATTGTTTTTGCGGGATGATTATTGAAAACGAAAGACTGATGCGCACTGTGCACTGTGAGCTGGTGTCTGGTGAGACTCAGTGCATCCTATCGAAACCACTTTGTCAAAAATCAATAAAATTTTTCAATTTTAATCATCCCGCAAAAACAATCCCAATTTGTGTTTAGACGTATAAATACTTTCAAAAGAAAACATAAGTTAAACAATTCCACTTGCGGGGCTCCAAGCGACGTTTCGCGAAAAATTTGAAGTGCGATTTGAAATAAAATGAATTAAATTGTTGACAATTAAATGGATACGATGTATCATGTTTATATATATTTTATAAACACAGTGAAATCTTAGAATCGGACCTCCTCAGCGTCGCAAATTAAATGGTCCCATTTCACACGTTGCCCGATTTTAAAGGTTTAAAAAAGAACGTTGAAGAAATTTTTCCCAATCATCTTGAGTATTTATTACAAAGCAAATAAAAACAAAATATAGGCTTCCCACGTGAATGTTTTACAAATGTTTAATTTTTCACAGAAACGTATGTTCAGTTTAAAGATTTAAAATAATTAGATATAGAAATCTGCCTATTTGTGCTCGTAAGATGTACCTGCTCCATTAGAACTTCGCAATCATTTAATGTTTGCAAAACTTTAGATATGTTCCTTTAGAGATCCTAACCTTTGATGCTCCGTATTTGCTTCACTATTGTGATTATGGAATTAGTATTCTGCTGACGAACTTCATTTTCTGTTTCAGAATACTACGATTTGAACTCACTATCGGAATCAACAAAAGCTGATATGGCTCCTGCAGTTGAAACCCCTTCAAAAAAGACATTTTCCCAATCTTTCGGCAGATACTCGTTTGTGGTCGTAAATTGATCGATTTCTGCCAAATTTTGAATGTCTGCTAGAGTATTTGAGTTTTAATCACTTTGAATTTGAACTCTCATCACGATTCCGCTTTTGACCCTCAGATTTCGAGGGACCCACATTTCAAAAACACTTTTGTAACTGTAAGGGGGGACACTTTATTCCCAACAGATCGTAATCACCAGAGAGCTTCAAATATAGAAGCTAATTCTGTTGGGCCTGAAGTACGCTCAGTATTTTCCAGAGGAAACAATATAAGGTGCATAATATATGTGCAGTAATTTTGTTTTATTTTTGGTATAATCCCTTGATCTAAGGGCTGTAAATGAGAAGTGCAAATAGGCGGAAAAATCGCAGCTTGATTTCTTCCACATTATCACTGCTATCGCATCTAGTTTTATCAAAAAAGATGGTGGTGTTTTGATTTTGTGTTTGCATTTCAATATCAAGTGTGTGCATCCATTTTTCAAAAATCGGACCCGTCATCCAAGATTTTGTGTTAGCTCGCCAAGTTATGCCCAAACTTCACTTAATGCCAATTATTCCGAACGATCTTGGTCTTTTGGCTATTATTATGACCACCAAATCTTTCTTTTGTCCACTTACACAGCACTGTAATTGTCGCACGTTGCTTTGAATGCTTTCTATCTGTACATGTTTATTTTTTAAAGCATAGTGAATTTTGTGGTGTTGCTCTAAAAAAATAATTCTGTCTCATCAAGATTATACATATTTGAAGCATCAGAGCCATCACATAGTATTCTTAGCTGTAACTGGAATTCCTGAACTGTGCCTAAATCAACATTAGCTCCTTCGCCACAAAGTGTACCGAGTGAATATTGTAACCCTTTTTAAATCACAAAGCTCTAATTTTGTAGTGATTTGACGGGCTTTACTGGGAAGTAGCTGGCCGGATATTGGCAAATTTTTGGAGCGTGCCTTACAGAACCATATGTACAAAAATTTATCTATTTGGCAGTATGATTAATTTATTTTCAACCACTTTCTGCTAGTGTCTTCGAAATTTTACAATGTCCATTTTAGTTGGTTTTTATTTTTTAAATACGTTGAACCTGACTTTTGATAATTTTAAAGCTATCACGATTTTTTTTTTGGCTGAGCAATTGTTTTCCGGATGCTTGTTTTACTTCTAACTTTTTGCGAACATTAAGTTCGTTGTATTTTGCGTATTAGATTTTTTTTATTTTTTTTTTTACATAGCCTGAACAAACATTGATTTATTTACATAAAAATTATCAAATAAATTGCACTCATAGCTGCCAACAAAGGGCAAATATACAATAATGCTATAAATCAATATTTTATTATTATCAGAATACCAATGAAATTGAAGCCATCTGTAACGTACCAAATTCTACACATTAAATGAATTTTCAGCAGAATGTCATGCAGAAATTATACGATAAGTTTTCCTTGATCTTGAACAGTTGAAAAATTCCGGAAAATTCAGTCTTGTACACTTTTTCATGCTGGTCTTAAAACCGTTTTTGGTCGGATTAGCAAGTACTCCTGAACAGATTTTTGTTCAGCTAATCTGGTTCACGGTCCAGTTCTAGAGATTGACCGATTCCAGAGTGAATTTTCTTCAAGAAATTGTATGTGCGATGATGTTATAGTTCAATTGTTCAGTTGGTTGGATCATACAGTCTCCCGATTAGTAGGTTTTACTCTATAGCCCAAATATAGTTTTTCATAAAAATAGATAGCCCAAAAACCGCCAACCCGCGTAATGAAAAAACGTCCCGCGAATTTAAATTTTAGTTAGCCCAATTGGCGGGAAATAGCCCAATCTGGCCACAGTGATGGGCAGCACTAATTGCCGCACTCTGAATTTGAATGTCGAAAGAAGCAATTCCTTCTAGAAGTACGGACCGTAATGCAGAATCATGACGTCACACTAGACTGCCAAAGTGTCGCGAAAAACACACGCAGTCTTATCGGACGTCCGCGGGAAAATGTTAATTGTGCAGATTGTGTTAAAGTGAGTCAAGTGAAAATAAAGTGAGATGTGCGGAACAGTGCTAGTGAACAGCTAAAATAAAAATTCAGGCGGTGCGTGCTTTATAATTGGGAAAATTTGCTACGAAATGTTTATCAGTTGGTGTTAGATTATGTGATGTTTCGTTTCGATTTACTGTCGATACAATTAATTGATACAAAATGCAAGTTATGGCTAAATATTAGTATTATAACGCGTCCACGCACAAAAAACTAACGTTTTATTTATATTATAGCTAAAAATCCGCACGTAAAATTTCGGTGTATATCGGCAGTGATGCAAATGAAAAGAAAAAAGATGCAAATGTCAAAATGATGCAAATGTCAAAATGCACGGAAAAATTGACATCATAGCTAAAACGATTACGTAGCCTGACGGCCCGTACTTCTAGAAGGCATTGAAAGAAGGCAGATTGAGAAGCACATCAAGGGCCGCACCCGGAGTAGTACTCATAGCACCACAGATACCCAAGCGCAAGCACACAGTCCTTTTATTTATTTATTTATTTGTGGCTTACTTCTTGCGAGCATACAATAGCTTTACGATAGTCCACCAAACCACGAATGCGTACGTGATCATCAGCCTTATGATTGTTACGTAGATCCGAGTTTTAAGTTTCCTACCACATTGGATGCTAAGGTCTGTAAATATTCTTTGAAGCTACTAGCTCTCTTTGAGTCTGCGTTTGAAAAAGAGCCAAAACAAATGTTTTTTTTTTAATTTCTATAGAAGGCCCTACACACTGAGTTTCAGGTCTCCAGCTAAACTTGTTTCTAAGATATGGCAATTAAGGATGACTCATGATTCTTTTCTACACTCTCATTTCAAATAGTCATGGCAGACACGTAGACAGAAACTTGCTGAAACTTCATTGCAATTGAATAAATTATATAAGAGCCCATACGGAACACACACAAAATCAATGGTTTTCAGATTATATTGATTTCATTTCTACGACATTGTAGTTATTGGAAAATCAAACACCGCAATCGATTCAATGCTCTCGATTATTTGCCAAATCAATTTAACACTTAGTCTTCAATACTAAGTCTAGTACTAGTCTCACTCTTAATTTGCAGAAAATTATGATTGATTTATGAATTTTATTCGCAAATTAATTCAGAGTAACTTCAGTTCATTCTATCGAAGCTGATACACAGTTGTAATCAATTATGAGCATCCTTGACGAACTGTAATTCAAACTGATCAGTTTGTATCAAGTACACTTGATGAAAAGCTTAATGAGCTCCAAAGAGTGTCTGCATCATAATTGATTAATTGAAATGTAATGGATCTGTTATAGCAAGCGAACGAATCGTGTTATGGCGCTATTCAATTCAGATCAATTGAGTGCGGACATTTTTCATTTAAGAGTGGAAAATCGGTTTGAAAAGTTTGTAATTTTTTTTTCAGTTCAAATGCAGATTGAGTATGGATATTGTTTACCTGCAAAATTATGATTTTTGAATTTTTTGAATTTGGAAACATTTTTATTATAAATCAATGGTACATTCATAGACTAACTTAAAGTTTAATTAACAAAATCTAGCGGCTATACTATTTCGGCCAGCTGGTTCTAATTGGTTTATTTTTTAAAGCAAGTTTCTGACATAAATTTTGTTCCTTACACCCTAATGGTATTACCCAGCTTGTACATCAGCTGGGGTTACCCTGGGAATAATATCTTTAAACTCGACCTTACATTAAAAATTACGACTTGACCTATGTCTAATTATAATTAGACATAGGTCAAAATAAAGATCTAACCGCTTCTGTTTGTCGGGTGGCCTATACAAGGCGCGTTTTTTTGCTCCTCTATCCAGCAGAGAATAGAGTATATGCATTGGAAACAACAACACTCCTGTACCAGTGAATTCTTTAGTACAGAAATTCTATTCCTCATTTGTAGTTCACGTGCTGAACAATAGAATGTGCTGATAGAAATAAGAAACGCTCATGAGAAGTTATCTTTTTTTGCTGTGAAGTTGTTTTGGTTTTTTCAAGGTTATGTTGAATTTTTTGGTAGTTAGGAAATTTGAAAAAGCCCTCAAACGAGTAGAAAGTTAAAAGAGGTAATTTTCTGTTAGTTTTTTTCTATTTTCTATCGATTGTGGTAGTGTATACACGTTATTTTCTCCCTTTATTTTCAGCTGTTTTGTGGTACCACAGCGAATATAGCAACCTACAGTGGCTCAAACGTATAATCGGACAGCGATAGTATTCAGGTAGAACATGTGAAAATATGGCAAAATAATTGCATTTTATCAATGATATGCAGCTTAAGTCTTTTCACACTTTCTATAAATATAATATAATCTGAAAATAATACAAATTTTTCAATTTGTGCACGTAAAATTCAAGCATATCAGTAGGTTATTCCATAATTCAAGTCAAACAAATAATCGGACGGGGAAGAAAAATATGGCAGCACTTGCCAGCATAGCTGCATTTTCTTAGAAATTGTCATGAATTAGCTTCTTTCAGTTTTAGTAGTCAGTGTGAATATTCAATTGAAGCTTGAAAGTGCAACAAGTTACAAAATGGCGCCAAAGGAACACAAACTACTTTTGAGATTCGTAAACTAATTATTAAACTTTATGGAGAAGGAAATTTGGTACGGGATATAGGATTTACCGTTGGAAGAAGCCGTTCTACCATTCACGATATTATTAAATTATTCACGATATTATTATCGTGATGTTAATAGAATAGCAAACAAAAGCAGAAAATGTCAAGGACAAATATTAAATGAACGCGATCAACAGCGCATTCTTGCAGAAGTGAAGCTAAATCCATTGAAAACAGCCAAGGAGTTGAAAATTTTTGTACATGACAATATTGGAAAGGAAGTCTGCGTTGAAACTGTAAGAAATGTTCGCATAAAAAATTATTACCATGGCAGAGTTGTCAGAAAAAAGCCATTCCTAAGCGCTAAAAATAAGTCATGTCGTTTGAAATTTTTGAAGGAATATTTCTTCAAAGACAGTGAATTTTGGCAAACGGTAGGAAGATTTTGTGGATATTAAATGAAATTCTTATGTAGTACTTATACAATATATAGGTCTTATTTACTGATGAGAGTAAGTTTAACTTACATGGATCAGATGGAAGGACGTACGTGTGGCGAAAACCCAACACTGAATTTCATCCAAAAAATACCCGAGCTACTGAAGTATGGTGGTGGATCAGTAATGGTTTGGAGCTGTATGTCCAGTGCGGGGGTGGGTAATTTGCATTTTATCGAAGGTAAAATGAACAAATTTGCGTACCTGAATAATTCAAAAGAAAATGTCAAGCAAAGTGCCGAAAAATTGGGCATTTTAGAGAACTTTGCTCTCTACCAGGACAACGATCCGAAACATACATCGGAAGTTGCAAAACTTTGGCTGATTAATAATTGCCCTAGGCTTTTGCAAACGCCTGACAGTCACCGGACTTGAATGCTATCGAACATTTGTGGGAAGAAGTTTCAAGAAGGCTCTACCATAATTCATTTAATTCTATAAAACAATTAAAGCAGGCATTACACAATAAATGGAGTAAAACTGAAACCAAATTTGGTGAAAATTCAGTGAAATCAATGCCAAAGCGATTAAAAGTAATGATTGAGTCCAAAGGATTTGCAACTAAGTACTAACACAAAAAATTATATATGATTTATTAGCCTTTGCTAGTTTGTCCGATTATTTGTTTGACTTGTTTTGTAGAGTTGTTTGTTGTTATGTTTTATTTTCTTAAGTATGAATTAAAAAATGCGTAACTTTATAATGTGTCTTAAAAATATAAAAAACGACAAAAAATTTCAAGTATATATACCTTACATTGCGTAATTATTTGACCAAATTTTCACATGTTTTATCTGAGCACTATTGTTGTCCGATTATACGTTTGAGCCACTGTATGTCAGTCTTAGCGAATGCACTGCTGTTTTGTTCTAGATCGTTTTTTTTTGCGGCATAGTTCTATTCTGTTCTGTATCGGAGCAAAAAAACACGCCTATAGTCGAAAAGCGCATTTATAATCTGCCGTTGCAATGCTACCATCGCGGGGCGAATAAATGGCTCATTAGAGCCACCTGTACGCCCTAGTGATCGAATCAGTCCATTCTCATGTCCATCTGTCTGTCCGTAGAATCGTGTCGTTAATTCTACAACTCGGTCCCTAAGTGGCTTAAGTCCCGACTTCTGATATAGGAGAAGGTTCTTCGGCCACTTTTTAGTTACCGAGCTGTACAACCTACCAGTGCACATGATTCTTCTCTCGAATACTTCCAATTCTGCCATGGCAGTCTTTAAGCAGGTAATCTAGGATGGGGATGCATAAGTCAGGATTGGCCGGATCAGGGTCTGATAGCAGATGGATTTAGCTTTGGTGGTCATGCCCATATTTTTGGCGAAAAGAGGTCTGATTTGGCAGCTTTGATTTTCTGCCGCACAAGGGGATTAAGTTTTAAAAATTCCTGGAAATCGATTCCGAGATATTTAATCTTAGATATTCCGAACGAGACAGCGAGTTTTTTGGTCTTGTTGCGGATATTTTGGATTGCGAAATGCACATAGCTGAGTCTTACTACTGTTTGGTTTGATGCCTCATTCGTCAAAGTAAAGACTTAGTTCTAACACGTAGTATTCCAGGCTCTTCGCTGCTTTGAGCGGGTCTTGGCTCGACGCGAAAAAGAGCGTGTCATCGGCATATTGGAGGGTTTGGACTTGGGGTTGGCCCACTGGAATAGGAAAGTCAGCGGTGAATATCGTATAAAGAACTGGTGCAGTAACAGAACCTTGTGGCACTCCTGATGTCACAGGCTCTCTGAGAGAATCTGCTCCATTAACGCTGACATAGTAATGTCTGTTGATAAGAAAGCTTGCGGCGAGTCTTATTATCTCTTGCGGAAATCCAAACTTGATTTACTTAAATAGAAGGCCTTCGTGCCAGACGGAATCGAAAGCCTCCTCCATATCTAAAGCACACACTACTGTCGAAATGTTTCGCTCATTCAAGTGAGACACAATTTGATCATACAAGTAAGAAATGGCGTGCTGAGTGCCGTGCTTGCGCTGGAAGCCAAATTGGTGGTCAGGAATTACATTAGCAGTGAGAGCTCACAGTAGTTTTTTTATAATTTCCATCTATATTCTCTCAAAAATCTTTCCCAAGTTAGGAAGCAATGATATTGGACGGAAATTGCTGGCCTCTTGAGTTTTGCCCTTCTTATGGATGGGAACAATTTTCGCTACTTTTCATGTGTCCGAGATGTAACCGTTGTTCAGGGCGCTGTTGAAAACAATAGAAAAAATTCTGAGCATAGAGATTGGTAGATGTTTAATTATGAAATTAGACGTTCCATCATGCCCAGAAGACTTCTTACTTTTTATACCGCGCAGCAGTTGCATCAAGTAGTCACTATTGACAAAGTGAAATCGATCATCTGCATTTTGCGGATCATCGGAATGGTTTTCGGATGAAAATGTGGCCAATGGCTCAGTGTGTGTATTGAGGAAGCGATTGACTTCCTCTCTTACTATTTGGCTGTTAAGAGCAGAACAGTGAGGCGGAACGGCATTCAGCTGGGATTGAAATGTCGATGCAAACAACTCTGCCTGACGGTCAGGACTGCGCACAGCGACATCGTTAATCGTTACCACCATCTCCTGGCTTTTGTATTTGCCAGAAAGCAGATTGATTTGTTGTTGTTCAGGAGAAAAAAGTCTATGGTTGAGTTACTACTTGGTCTGTTTGGTGAGTTCGGAGCAACTACTTGCAAAGGAATAGGAGGACTGCATAGTTGCAGCCAATCGAGCAACACCCTGCCGTTTCCATTTGTCACGGTATCTCTCCATTGTGGGTGTCTCGAGTTCAAATCGCCATCGATAAGCGAATATTTGTATTGAGATATGAGTGCGCTAATCACTCCGAAGTCATGCAACAGACTTCACTGTGACGAACTACATCGAACGTACAGCGATACTACGAGGATTCGCCTACGGCCTGTTGTTTTAGCTACAGCTGCAGTAAACGCACCGCACTTCAGATCGGGGACCACGATGGGCTCCATATCCAGAATACTCCTAACCAGTAGTGCCGAGCTGCCATTTTGGTGGTCGAAGACAGTGGTAAACCCTCCAAAGCTGATTCTATGGCATTCTAAGAGTCTGGTTTCTGTTATTAACGCAAAATCCAATTTCAACGCATCAAGGAGGTGTTGAGCAGACGTTCTTTGCGCCATCGAGATAGCCGAAGCGCTATTGAAATTGACCACGTCAGCCAATTTATTGAAGAACGGTAGTCAGCAGCTTAAAGGCCCCCACTCACGAGCAGTCCAAATGGCCTGAGTCCATTTGGCTTGAGTCCGTTTGGTTTTAGTCCAATTTAGCTCGCCACTCACGATAGAGCCTCGATCTAGTCAGTCCATTTCATTTTATTTAATTTTTTTTTTTTCATTAATTTAGAGGAAAACACACTTGAGCCTTCTGATTGGCAAAATTATTTAAGAATGGATGATACGACATATAACACGTTGCTATAGTTGGTCACCCCATTTATCAAACGAAAGGATACAAATATGAGTCAAACTATCACTCCTCATGAAAGATTGACCGCTACTTTGCGGTACTCTTAGCAAGCGGTTGCAGGCTTTGGATCAAGTAATATAATATACATTCATGTGACCTATATTATTCGATAACTTCCAAAACAAAATCATGGCCACCACTATCCAATATGCTGAAGTTTTCGATTAAATAAAATAATCACAGAAACAGTCATTGAGCTTGTCACAGGTCAGCGTGCTAAGCAAGACTGCCACGATGTTTGGACTGAGGCTTCATCACACACGATTAGTCCATTTTATCGATTGTCCAAATTCGCCCTACTATTTTCCCACACACGGTTGAGCCAAAAAAAGGCCCGATGGCCTGAGTCCATGGACTTTGGATTGATTGGAAATCCAAATTGGTTGTTTCAGTCCATGAGTCCATTCAAGTTCTCCCACACACGGTGAGATTTTGGCCTGGCCTCAGGCTATTTGGACTGATGGACTGCTTGTGAGTGGGGGCCTTAAGAGTGGCAACCAGCCCCATAGCATCACCTTCAGTCCAATATTGACATTAGCAGGAGATGACCCCTGCGAAGCTGAAGCTCGCTGAGCAACAGAACTCGGGGAAGTAGTAACTCCTACTGCCTGTGTGTAGGAGATGCCACTTCGCCTATAGTTCGAGACGCTCTCCGTCACAAACTGCTGACGCTCCTTTTCGACCTGGTCGCAGTGAATATTCTTCGCTTCGATCCTGGCAACCATTTCCTTATATAGTGGGCATCCACGATAGCTGGCTGGGTGACCGTCAAGACCACAGTTGACGCATACAGGCTGTGCATCTTCAACTTTTTTGCATTCACTTCACGCAGCGATGGACAATTGTCCGAAATTTTGGCAGTTAAAGCACTGCAGCCTTTCTTTATTTCGGATTTTCTCCCAAGTCACTCTCTGCCAGAGAATAGACTGTATTTGGAATACAGCGGCTAGCTCCTAAACAGGCTCAAATTGCGCAATTAAGAGCCCGGACTGGGGTCTGAAGTCTTCAGTCACAACCGACTTTCTCAGTTCCCGGTCTTTGCGGATGCGGAAGTATGATATTGACTTAAACTTCAAATCAGGGTACTGCACCACTAGCTCAGAATGAATATCCGACTGTTTAACGCTTTAGGGCAGACCACGGATAATGAGTGACTTTGGTTTTTCTGTGGCTGCAGTGTACGTCGTTGCCTTTCGAACACTGCTTTCTATTGTTTCAAAGACCTTGTGGTCGTCAAGGGAAGTACATAGAATGAGTTTTATATCACTCGAAATATTTTTTATACTGACCCTGATATCTGGACTGTGAAGCTCAGTGATGAGCTTCAGATTGTCGATCTTGTAAGCCGTTATGGGGGGTACTTTAGGGCTTTTCATAGGGGGCCCGGTAGCTCTGCTCACTAAGGCGTCAGGCTGAAAAGCGGCGTGCTACGGGGCCTGCGGGTTCGAATCCCGCCAGTGCCATGGCTGTAAGTGTGAATGCGTGTGATTGTCTATGAGGGTGGCAAATGGGCCCAAACTGGTGGCCTAATGCTAGCCGCGTTCCCGACAGCCCTCTTCCCTAACCTAACCTTAGGGCTTTTCATGATTTGAATGTGGGATAAGGACGTTACCGTGTTATGTATTGTCTGGGAAGGTACAATTACTTGCTCTTTTTTCCGTTATGTCAAAATTGAAATCTTCGTTTATTGGTGCTGAATCCCTAATTTCAGCTTCAGAGCTAATCGGCGGCATATGGATGGCTAGTTTGCCTACGCTTGAGCTCGGAACCACTGGCACCTTGATTTTGTCTGCTAACCAGGCAGCACATCATCTGCCGTCGCAAATCGTTGACTTCTTTCCGAAGTGATCGGTTTTCTTTTTGGAGCACCGCAACTTTCTCCACCGCTGTTTTGTCAAACACCGGTATGTCCGATGCTTCCCGGTGTCTTAATTTTTTTTCTCTTCTGACCCATAGTATAATATCAATAATCGTTTGTTTTTTTTTTTTGAACGGACTCTGTTAATGATGATTACCACTAAAGGTTGATATGCAGTTAGATTTTTCCAAAATGATTATCAAAGAAAAACGTCAGTAATTACTGTTGACTGTCGCACTACCAGGGAGCTAATGGTACAACACCAGACAGAGCTGATTTTCAAACACCCGATATAAATAGCGGTACACTGCACTTATTTATTTTTGCGCACAAAAATCACGACACGTCTGCACTCGACGGTTGTCGGCAATCGAATTAAAAAATTATGATTCAAATTTGTGAATTTTCATTCGTATTATTCTAACTAGAATGTTTGATTAGAGATCGCGAAAATTCTGGCAACATTGATTGACTAGGTGGCCCAGGAAATTTAATGGCGATGAAAAGTACGTCCAGTATCTAAGAATCTTCCCGTCCACAATATTTGTCAAGGCAAATTTCTAATTTAATCTTTTTTTGGTTCGAATGCCTAGCTACTGTTAAAATTGCGGTGACACAATTTTATATTTCATAGCACTCTATACTTACAAGTTTGAATTTCGTTTCATTATTATCTAGTATGTAGGAAAAAATTATGAAGTGACTAGAAAAGAAAAGAATGCATTGTAAGTCAACTGAAAAATAAAAATAAAAATTGAAGGACATTATCTGAATATTTTAATTCAATATTTTCATTCATTTCATTTCAGGAGATAGGAGATAGGTACTTCCCGAAATTATACAAATTTGAAGAATTCAAAATAAATAAATATTTCTCTCGAATGTGCTATCAAACATTGCCGGATCGAAATTAGTATACCATGAAAATTTCAGGCAAATAACAAATTCAGCAGATCCATTAGCTCAAATTACATTCTCTAATTTTCCGATTAAATCAAAAGCAAATCTTTTACGGTAATATACTTCCAATTTTCCTTGATTTAATACATCCACTATCAATGTTTACCTGAAGTAATGCACTCAAATTATCTCACAGAAAGTTCCTGGCACATATTCAAACTTTACCACGTAGATAATCTTCTTGCTTACCGAATCATTACAACACATTGCACGTTCAAACGAGAAGGTGTATCATCCATCAAATATGTTCCTCTTCATTTTCAGTCTGCTTGTTTACGATCCAAAAACACCAATTTCAGTTTTCCCCAAAAATGGTTTCGTAATAATTTCATAAAAGGTGGATTATCTACAGATACGAGAATTAATAGCATGTGCTTTTGCTCGTATCAAACTGTTTTTTTGTCGAGGTGCATATACCAAGTCGGAAAAGTTTCTCCGGGGATGGTACCTTTATAATGATGTGGACTAAACTTATGTATGTAAGTTCGCATCATTGAACCTCTATCACGCTCATCTGGTACCGGCAAGATAATATGCATTTCATCAACTATTAACGTGTTTGCGCTCGTTGCCTAGAAGATCCGCACTTGCAGCCGAACAACGCTGAGAGTCAATCAGCGTCTAGCCATCTATCTCTTGTGTGTTTACTCGAACTTGGCAAACATACTGTGAGTATCCAATAACTAAATATTTATTCAAAGCTCAAATATTTCATCGAGCTCATTCGACATTCTCACCCAGATACTTCAGGTTAGTGAATTTCATCACAGTCTCTAATGAATCCGAGTTGTTGAATTGTTAATGATGCGGAATCGGGATAATTGAATCAGATATTAATTTCGAATTGCAAAAGATATTCTGATTAGTTTCAGACCATCAAATCATCAAACGAAATTCATTCGGACAGTAAAAACTCCGACGAAGGTTAAAATTGGTCCATCTGTTTGCTGTTAATAGCCAAGCAGTTGAATTTTATATTTTATAGCCATACATCCAATTATTTGCGTTTTCATGTAGATTATCTTTTATTCAGCGCAATTGCTTTTGGGAATTTTTTTGCGCACACATAAACTTTACGTATGACTTACACGTGGCTGGGGCGTATGCAGAGTTTTTATTATTCTTCCTCAGAAACAAACCGAAACATTGCTCCCAAGATAAAATATTTAGATTAAATTGCTTTTAAGTTTCTTCACCTGAACATTTATAGACATGCAGGCGGCATGCATACGGTTTTGTTTGGAGTTCACCAAAAGCCTCTAGAGAGAATATATCATTTTAAATTCAATTTAGCGTTTTGGACTATTTATGAAATCAGCCATGAATTCTGGTCTCTGGGAATTAATTTGCTTGGGTATGTTTCATAGTCCAAAGTACTAGAAAATATCTTCCGAATCCGCAGAATTTCTTTTACGAATTTTAAATAAATTTTTCCACAGAATGTCTGGTTGCTGCACATTTTATTATGAGAATTTGTTCAAGAGCTTTTGTCTAGGACATTAGAGCGGCTAAAATAAAAAAAAACTGGAATGCAAAAACAACACATATTTCGATACTTTTATCCCTTGTTTGCTGATGATAGCTCGAATAGCTGATGACAGACGGCTCCTAACTTATCCTCTCTCAATCATGACTCTCTCTTTTTGACAGCAAATGTGAAAGCTTGCGTCGTAAAATATGCAAGAAATTGTGCGTGCGATGAAACAGTTCGAAAGCCAGATATCGACGGAATGAAATCTTGATACCGGTAGTCGAACTCAATTCACGAACGAGAGTAATTATTCAAACAATTTCAAAGTTAAAAGATTGCAGAAAAAGGTTTTCACAGGGTTTCACAGTTTCTTACGCCACGATATAAACGTTGAGAGCGTGGTTGCCAAGGCAAAGTTCTTTAAAAAAACTATTTTGGATGCAAAAGAACAAGAAGGATATTAAGTAGCTTGCTAGTAGACATAAAAATATGCCAGAGAGTAAAAGCAATGCAAGCGAATCACCGAAAACTGATGCAAAACGGGTCATCATTCTCAAAGTAACGCAAGCACTTCAACATATTCAACCTCATTATCTTTTTGAGTGAAACTGCCAGTAAAATACTTAATGATTGACCCTCTGAGAGAGCAGCTGAGAGAATTTAAACAAGGTAGGTAGTTTCAACTAAACATCAACGTCAATCAACGTCGTTATTGAGCAAAATTATGATGACATACAGCTCCCTTGAAGCAAGAAACACTGCTCCGGAGAAAGACGGGGAAGAAAAAGGAAACGAAGCAAACGAGCTTACCTAACGGAAGAAAACTCAACCAGCGATAATAACAAAAAACCCCAGCGCATCAGAACCGCTAGAAAAACTAATGTTCGAAGAACTGTAGAGGATTTGTGCAGATTCTGAGTGTGTATTCTACCACTAGCTACTTAAGGACACCCAAAGTAATAATATACCCTAAGCCAATTTAATTTCGATGACTTCGTCGAAAGTTACAGCGATAGAAAGGTGTTTGGGGCTGCCATCCAAAAAATGTCCACACCTTAAAAAATTTAAACATTGGTAGGGTTTACAGCGGTTGGACCAAATGTGACCTGAACTATAGCATGGACTAAGTGAATTTAGTCCTAAGGTGTTTACATCGACCTAAAAATTTGAATTTAGTCCTCGTTTGTACATACGTAGTAGCTGTCATTTAGTTTGATTTTAGTTCATACACTGTAATTATCTTCTCATTTGTCTCTCAAGCATGATTATTCAAATGATTTTGAGTCAAACGAGATAGTGACGAGCTTAAATTCAACGTACATATATTATTAGCGATATAATTGTGACCTATTGCTTGGGTCGGGTACTGAGTGTTTACAGCAGGTGGACTAAATAATTTAGATGGAATTTGGTGTACATTTACCTGACGTTGAGGTCAACTTATCCTGCGAATTTCGTATTGATCCGATGACTGCATTGGAAGTTATAGGGATACAAAGAAACTTAGGGTTAGCATCCGTAAAAGTTTTCAAATTTTCTAGATCGTAATATTTGTTGTTTATTTTCACTACAAAAGTACTACGATTTGAAAATTTTATGATAAAATCGCTTACTAAAGATATGTCGAATAAAACAAAACCAACCAGAGCTGGCAACTCTTTCATTGTTTTTCCAACAAAATTTCTGTTGAGTATTGTCGACAGTAAGTTCAATTTGTGATATGAATTTCGTTATGATTCCATGACTGGACTGGAGGCTATAGGGCAAAGAGCTTTATTTTCCTGATATATATATATATATATATATATATATATATATATATATATATATATATATATATATATATATATATATATATATATATATATATATATATATATATATGTATATATATATATATATATATATATATATATATATATATATATATGTATATATATATATATATATATATATATATATATATATATATATATATATATATATATATATATATATATGTATATATATATATATATATATATATATATATATATATATATATATATATATATATATATATATACACATTTTTCTTCGAACATTAGTAAAAAGTCGAAGATGTTGTGTTGGCAGATCGAAGAGTGACCATCAGACACGTAGCTGAGATCAAAGAGATCTTGCATGGCAGTGTTCAAAGAATCGATGCCAACGATTTACATATGAAGAAGGTCTCTGCGCGTTGGGAGCCGAGAATGTTAACCAAAGAGCAACAGGAGAAACGAGTCAACATTTTCAGAGTGAATCCCGAAAAGTTTCAGGCAGATCTGGATAAGTATTTGCCACGTTTCGTAACCATGAACGAGACCTGGGTCCACCATGTCGACCTAGAAACCAAACAGCAATTGATGTCCTGGAAGCGACCCTATTCACCGACGCCAAAAAAATTCAAGGTGTCGGGTTCGGCAGGGAAGGTTACGCATCCGTTTTTCGGGACGCTGAAAGAATTATTATGGTGGAATATTTGAAAAAGGAAGCCACTATATCAGGTTTTTACTACGCATACCAAATAAGAAAATTGCGGGAGGCTATTGAGGAAAAAAGACGCAGCAAACTGCAAGCCGGAGTGCTGTTTTATCAACACAACGCACCGGTTCATAAAGCTGCAGTTACGATGGCTGCAATTCAAGAAACAGGATTCGAGCGGCTGGAACATCCACATTATTCACCAGAAATAGATCTCAGTGACTTCTATCTCTTTCCTCGGCTCAAGGAACACCTTCGGAGCAAGAAATTTTAAGATGATAGCGAAATGATGGCCGCTGTTGGTGCGTTTTGGGAGAGTAAAGACAAAAAAATTGTTCTAAGGGTATCCTGGGTTTGGAAGAAAGTTGCACTAAATGTATTAACTTGTAAGGAGACTATGTTGATAAATGCATATTTCTTTTAAGTTTAATCATTTTGTTTTACATTGATTATCATTACTTTTGGATTAACTCTCGTACCTTGACGTAGCATCGGTAATACGACCAGTATCAAACGAAACCGATTTGCTTGTTCCTCAACCTCCGGAAGAGTGTCACCAGGATACTGAAGAAAAAATTAATTTATATATAACCTTGCAAGCCTCAGAGTTTTCAGATTAAAATATTGTTTGTGACGAGCTTCATAGACTTTCGCAAGTTGAACTCAATGATCTGATACGGGATTTCAGTTTGGCAAAAGATAAAGCAGAACTGCTGAAATCATTACCAAAAGAGTAGAATTTTCTACATCCGGATGTTAAAATTTGATTAGACCTGAGTCTTCACAAGGACTTGATGACCTATTTCCAATTTGAAAACCAGCTTGCGACTCATCATAATATAAATGTCTTTCTTATAAGATTTTGAAGAACAAAAAATCCAATTCCGTTTTAAAGGAGTGTTATAAGAGACGTGAAAATTATATTGAGCTTATGAAGAACGCTTATAAAAAATATAAATATTTTTTTAATATATCTAAATTCTTAATTTTATGTAATAAAATTTAAAAAAAACTGCTGAAAGGTATTTTATATTATATTATATCTGGTTTATGATTTTTAACATTTGACTTACAGTCATTTTTTTTATCCTAGCCATATTTTTAAAATAACAGCTAATCTAAAACAAATATTCGTATTTTCGTAAATTATTATAGAAATATAGCATTTATTTGAAAACTACACAAACAAATGTTTTTGTGCACCAGTGTTATCAATACATAATCAATAACACACACTTTCATAACAATTTGCTTCACCAATTTTATCTTGGACGATTTTTGTGATCGCTAGACGTTCTTTACTTTTTCCTATAGTGTACACGTCCAAAAATTACGTACATATTTTGTTCGGATGTTTGATAGTTTAAATCAAACAGGGCTCCCTTTTAAAGTATGGACGATTGATTTTGTTTAAAGAACAGTGTTGCCAGCAAATTTTCATCCATTGAGCCGAATTTGTATTTACAAAGACTATAAATCGCCATTTAGTATTGCCCAAAATTTTGCAGAAAAGTTTGTTGTGAGACATAAAAGCCTTTAGTTTGCTTTTGTAAATGAGTTTATTATCTATTCATTTGCGAATCTCCATTTTCATCCGAAAATAAATTGAAGAATCCATTTTTACATGTATTATTAGAATGTAAGCTAACTTAAATATATCAAAAGTCGAAAATATCAAAAGATTTTCCTTTTTCCTTTTTCATATTTCTTTTTTTGTTATTTTTGCTTTCTTGTTGCTGTAATTGGAATTATATCTGTAGCGCAAGGGATTAAATAAATAAATAAATAAATAAATAAATATACATAGTCTCTTTTGGTTTTAGCAGTATTCATTATTTTAAAGCATCTTTTGACCACTGCCTTCGACGCAGGAAAAGATAGCGATGAAAAAGTAGGCTTGGTTATCCCTTTAAATATTTTCACTCCAATGCCAGATTTCACTTCAATGAATATATGTTGGGAATATAGACTTTAGTTTCATAAATAATGAGCTCATTCTGCCACAAAGATTACTGGTACCATCTACATTTACTGCTCTTTCTTTTCATAAATATTAGCTGCATAGGTGATAACCACTTTCACTATCCCCGAAAACCTAGTACAAGTACTTTTCTAATTTTCGAGACATACTTCAAGCAAATGCTAATTCATTTTAAATTGTTTTCCCTTTTTTCTAATTTATTCAAATGAATGCATAATCTCTCAAGAATATTGTGTCAAAATTTCAAGCTGATTGGAGCAAAATTGACCAAGTTATGAGTATTTGAGCGTCTATTGCTTCAGGTGGAGCTTTCTGAAACTTGTTGTTTTTGAAGTCTGTGTTCACCATAACTCAAAATCTAATCGACCAATCGTTTTGAAATTTTGCACAATACTTCCTTACAGAATTCTCCAGATATTCTTGGTTTTTTTTAAAAAATTATTAATTTTACAGTAGCAAATCAGCCGATTTTTTTTAGCGCAATCGGTTTTTTTGCCTCCAAGTGCTACGAAAAATTGAAAAATAGAAAAATAAAAAAATCGTCCCAGTGTTACCTCTAAAACACATCCTTTTACAAATGCATTTTGATTTTTTCGTTTCAAATGATTATGTTGCGAGTTATGATGAACACTGCATAATAACTTTTTTTCAATTCGCTTCCGGAGATTCACAGTCACTCGCTTAGTTTTCAATATTTCGAAATTAAAATTTAGGAAAATATTATTCAAATGTATCATTATTGTATGAAAATTGACTGAATAAACTAGCTTTCTCTATATTGCCACAATAAAATCTTAAAATCATACCTTTTATTCACCGAATTGACCCTAACCCCCCGTTAAGTTGATATCTTGCTGTAGTAGGTCTGACTTTCACAAGCTTTACAACAGTGTCAAACTAGTTTTACGTTGCTGCTTTTAGCCTTTACTTTTTACTTTTATTTGTAATCAAGTTATTTGCACTCTAACAGGTAACGCTGAAACTTTTCTTCATACTTATGCTCTTTTTAGTCTGCGATTCGAAGAATATTAATTAAATACCTAACAAAAAAAATCAAATTATTTTGGCACCCCTGTCAAAAAACAATTTAGTGATTTGAAACCTACCCAAACACACTAATTTCATCCCCAAACGCAACACAAAAATAGCATGAGTTTCAATGACATGAAATCAAATAATTATATTGACAAAACGTAAAATGCTATTAAATACAATGTATTAGCTGAAAAGTAATACAAATAATTCAAAATTCAAGGTAGTATTCACATATATTCACGGTAGTTTGACGCAAATTTTATGTTCTACAATTTTTATAATAGATGTTAACATCATTGTAGCAATAGAAACCAAGATAATCGTGAAAAACTGTTTTTTTTTATCTTTGACCTTGAATAACTTACGACGCAATAACTTAGAACGCCAAAATGGAGATATATACGAAAATCCAGCTTTTTATCTCTCATTCCGAGGTTGACTATTTTTTTACGCTAAAGTGACTGGACTATTAGTGTTTAGAGAATGAAGTTTTAGGTCAATTTTTGAATTCGGATACAGTTTAGTTTGATTTTGTATTGAATTAAATATATTTTCCTTCAAAAAGTTAAAGTCCAAACAATGAAATAGGGGTATAATATATTCTAATTTAAAGCCAATATTTTCCTTTTGCAGCTAGATGTATTTTAATTTCTTGACAGATATCGATATTTCGAGGGTAATTCAGTGTCTATCAGTCTAATACCCAAAACATTGTCATTATTGCAGTTACTGAAGTGTTGTGATCACATTGGCCAGTCCCAGATGTTTACTAACTGGCAAAGACCCAGAAGTGCGTACTCCCTTATTTCATTCAACCACCCTGCTTACAAAAACAGCTGTGCATTGATTTGAATTTTGGCTTCCTTTATTTTCTTTTTTCGATGCAATTTTAGCAAGCATTTTCCTATTTAGCCGCCATTTCAAGAGTTTTGGTTTTGTTTTTCAATTTTTGAAAGCTGAAAACTTAATTAAAACTTCACGTAGTCACATACAATAAAGAACGAAATCGACAATGACCCTAAATAATCAGCCTTTCAGCAAAATGTCGATGAAAAAACGTACTCAGATTCAATTAAACTTGATACTCTAATCACAAATGCAAATAAAAGTTTCTGATGTATCTTTAATAATCCGATTTCAAAATGAAGATACCTATGTAGGAATAAATTCACATAAAATCCGAACTATTTTCAAGAAGTAGCGGCAGAGAAATAGAAGATATGTCATACAAATTTCACAGACCATATCTCTTTTAAATAGAATGTATCGGTGTTTCTAACTCTTATGAAAAAATTGGTTTTTATTTCACTTTCTTCAAATCTCGCCAATAATCAAAACAATTTTTCAATTTATCGCACGATGACGTGGAAAACGATTACATTTACTCAAGACTGTCAATTCACCATCCACATTCAGCTCATTACAATTTCCCGTCTACCATCCAGATCATACTACAAAATGAAAGCCCTTCGAATATTAGCATTATGCTGAATATTCCAATAAATATCAAGAAATTTATCGACATGTCAGAACTAGTGAAAAACACCATTCACTGCGAGTGCCACTCAAGCAACTTGACATTTTCTATACTTTTTTCTTTCACAACACCACTCTGCTGCATGAGAATAATACATACAAATGGGATCCAGTTCGATACGATTTCCCAATACTTTTTCACCATTCCAAACTTCGCTTTCGAAATGCCCCAAAAACTTTCGAAATAAAATTCCACCAAAACAGGCATTCTTTTCCATTTTTTTCGACAAATCCATTTTCTATCGAGAAAGATACTCGGAGTTTTCGCTGTCACGACCGAAAGCTCCAAGACCTGCAAGCGATGATAACTACAACTTATCACGACTATCATCTTCACTTTGTACAGAATACCGTTTTGTAAGGCAAGAAATGAAAAATACTTTTGCTGACGGGAAATTTCCTAGCCATGAAACATACTCTGCTTCCATTCCGCCACCTTCCTCTGGTAAAGTTTCGGCAGTTGTAGGAAGGAAGAGATTTGCTTAAAGTCAAAAAAAGAAGAAAAAGACTGTATCGAGTCGCCACCGGGTGTATGCAAACTGTCACATTGATTTCAAAGTGAGAGCTGAGATATGAAAAAATGGTGTAGCCGGAAGAAGTAAGTTTTGGGCGACACAAAAAATAAAAAGGAATTTTCGAAGGTTTCTAGCAGAGGATAATAGGGTTTGCCGTGAATATTTCACAGGGCAACGATGCTAAGCAAATCGAAGTGATTTGATTTGCGAACCCAGTGTGAATAGTTTGATGTTATTTATATTATTATACCCTAGGAATATGGAAAATTTTTATTATTTTTTATTAACTTTCATATTCTAAATCACTAAATTAAACTAAACGAAGATAGTTGACTATTGATATAGAATTGAAGACTACGCCACTTCCACCCCATTCTGATCGTTTGACCTACAAGAGCATCTGTTTATACTAAAAGGATCAATTATTCTGATATTAAGCTCGGTGACCTTAATTAGTTCTTAAATTTTCTGAAACAGGGGCAAACTCAGCTCTACTTTCAATGTTTTATTTTGCTTGACCTGGAGACCTGATAAGTAATAATATTAAATCAACTCTATTTACATTTTCGCATACATTTCAAATCGCGCGCGTTTCTCAAGCAATTACAGCTGATTGAAACCTTTCCGCTGCGACAAAGTTGAATCCATTTCGACGTGAGCTACGCTCGGCTACGCTTAGCTGCGACATGTCGACGTAAGGTGTGCTCACTGCTATGGAAAACCCATATTATCAACTATTCTAACAGCTTGGCTGCGGTTGGCCTCGGTAGACACCATTGCAGTGTGCTTCAGCGGTTAGTTTTTATCGTCTCTGTTTACTATTTCTGCAGTGGTCCACATAGTTTTTTTCCTATTGTAGATGGCAAAAAAAATCTGCTAACCAGATCCCCGGGAGACTTATCACCACGGGGTATGTGAGGTCTGACTCACCAAAAAAGAGGACCATCTACAAGCCCACGAAGCTCCGAACCGGGACCCGCCTAAGCACTGTTTTATCCCGGTCGTGCTGACTCACCCATTGGTAACCACGGACTTCAAGAACTACCACAGCTACTGGGTCGGTAAGGCAACCCTCCTTCCGCTTTATACGCAGCACTTTCTCAACGTATGATGAGACTGCGCGCCAGTTCTCCTCGTTTCGCAGCATTGCATCCACGATCGTCTCAGGCGATACCAGGCCGATCGTAGACTCAATGGTGCGCCTCAAACTTACGAAGCGACTGCACATAAAGAATGTGTGCTGAGCATCATCAAGCTCAGTCACACAGTACCGGCAGTAGGGTGTGACCACCTTACCCATTCTGTTCAGGTATTTCCTGAAGTAACCGTGCCCTGTCAAGAACTGACAAAGGTAAAAGTTTACCTCTCCGTGGCTCCGGTTAAGCCAAGGCTCATTAAGACCAACTAGCTTAGCCGTCCAGCGTTGTTGCCACAGTTGGAGGGTCAGACCACGCGCTTGCGTGAAAGCCTCAGTTCTGTCCAGCTCTGAGCGAAAGAGGTACCCTTCGTTGCGTTCTCGCACTATAGGAATTAATCCCGATACAACCATCATAGCCTCTTCTGAGACCGTGCGGTAGCTACAGGCGATTCGCAGGGCACTCCTGCGCTGGACACTGGCAATGCGCTTCCGGAACTCTCTAGTTAGGAGCGCATTTCCCCAAATTTCGGCGCCATATAGCAGGATGGAATTGGTCGTCACCATCAGCAGCCTCCGTCTCATCTCTCTGGGTCCGCCAACGTTGGTAATTAACCTACTCAGTGAAGTGACTACTATTGGAGCCCTGTAACATGCCTTGCGGATATGATACCAATACGTCAGCTTGATGTCCAGGGGCACTTCCAGATACCTGATCGACTTGCTGGTCTGGACCCCGACGGAGCCAACTGTCATGGGTATGCCTGTTGGTATCCTCCGCTTCGTCAGCATGACAACCTCTGTCTTTGAGACTGCCAGCTGGAGGCCGTCCTCAGTCATCCACCGATCGACCCATCTCATAACTTGGTTAAGTCTAAGTTGAGCGAAATCAGCAGATCTAGAAGTGATTACAGCTGCAACGTTATCAGCGTAACCTACTAGGAACACATCCGCAGGCATTTCCAGGCGCAGCAGATCATCGTACATGATGCTCCAGAGGTCAGGTCCTAAGATCGACCCCTGTGCCGCACCTGAGATGACAGGCCTCCTTCTGACTCCATCCTCCGTGTCGCAGAGAAACCATCGGTCCCTGAGGTAGTCCCGCATCATGGCCAGTAAGTAGCCAGTGATACGGAACCTCCCCTCAAGGACCCGAATGATGTCCGTCCACCTCGCTGAGTTGAAGGCGTTTTGCACGTCAATCGTTACCAGCAAGACGACCGGTCTGGCTTGATGACATGTCTCTTCCGCTCTTGTGCACATAGTACTAATGGCTCATAGTTTGTCGCTGAGTTATTTATAGCTGGTCCTTGTTGATTCCTGCTAAAGTTTAAATAAAGTTTCAAATTTCTCAGCAAAAAGCTCAACTTCTGTTTGAGCAACATTATAGCGTTAATTATAGAAAACAATTCAAGAATCTTCAAAATAATTATTAAATTCAATATTAAAAAAAATAAAAACAATTAAATAGGCATGTTACACTCATAAATTTATGGAAGCTTTCTTCCAGGTAATGTTCAACAACTAACTGCTTCAAACCATCTATCCACCCGGGGAAGCATCTTACCAATGCTTTTTCGATTACGCTTTTTCCAACCGACGAATCTGTTATTAGAAAAAGTTCGGTGAAGCGGAACACTTAATAGCAATAAAATAAGCAATTTCCATACATAACAAGGGACACATTTTGCAGAACTCATCAGAAACATTTTCAATTACACTTGATATTGTCGACGCGTTGTTCACCGTCACGATGGAGGTTTGCTGTTTGGTTCTGATATTACCTTTAGGGGACTGAAAATTTTATTGAAATTGTTTAGTTCTGCGGAAGATCTAAAATTTAATTTGTTCATTAGAAAAGTATTGTTTCATGTGAATGGTATCTGTTAGATGAAAGTGGTATATATGCTGGGATATAATGTGAACAAATTGTACTGTCTGGATAGAATTGGGAGACAGATCTTAAGAATTGAAAAATTAGTAAGGGTTGTATAGAAATTCCGTTTGCATTTGAATAGAAATTTCGTTTGCAATGTGAATGGATGTTGATTTTGAGTCGTTTAACATTTTGAGATCATTGTGCTATCAAAACAAGGGATGCTAAAAAGCTTTTGAAGACAGTTGTAATTCCATAGAATTCACATAGATGCGATAATATTGTTTCTTCTGTCTTTTTGAAGTTTCTCTAAACGTGGTGATGCTTACTATATTCACAGCTCTGAACAATACCTTGACAAGATACATAATGATTGAAACCAAAAACGCTTTTGTTAAAATATTTGACTTTGAAACACCTATTAATTTACTTTACGGGATAAGAAATTAAGAAGGTTCTTGTTAGTATTCATAGGGTTGTTTTTCCAGTCACACAGTTTAAACAGGGATGCTTTTCCAGTCCGATGCAAAAGCTACCGGAATTTTATTAATTAAAAATTGATAAAGTTTCTCTAAAATTCAAATTGTACAAATTACAATACTTCTATGGACTCTTCCAATGGTGGCGGAAGTTATATACCATTTCGAGTCAATTTCATAGATTTTTGGTACAAATTCATAATATATCCGAGTATAATTCACGTTTTTTCAAATCAGATTCGTATATTTTCGTTACCAATTCATACGTTCTCGAGTCAAATTCATAATTTTATTTTTCATCAAATTCATATTTTTTTGGGTCAAATTCAAAATTTAAAAAAAAAGTCAAATTTGTAGTTTTTTTAGGCAAATTTAAAATTTTTGCACTTCATTTTAATAATTTAATGCACAAAATATCAACTTTTTTTTTTTCAGAGTGCATCAAAGTATGAATTTAGCTTGTGAAAATTATGTATTTGACTAGGCAAAAGTTATGAATTTGACTGGAAAACTTATGAATAGGTAACGAAAATAATATGAATTAGACTCGAAAATATTATGGATTTGTACCAAATATCTGTGACTTTGACTGGTATATGGTATATTTCAACAAAAAATCAGGCTACTTTAGTTTAGAGCATATGCTATAGCCTCACTTATCGTCTAAAGTTTTGACTATGGGGGATTGCTTTTTCTACGTGTAACTTACATACAACTCTATAAACTGACGTACGCAAACCAAACGTGCGAAATCTATAGGATGTTAATCAGAAACAAAATTGGGAAATCGCGCAAACAATGCAACTGTGAAAAGATGAAATCATTGTGCGAATTCATCAGCAAGAAATTCTACAATTCAACAAGCAAAATTTGATCCCACATAGCATCTTCGGACAACAATGACGCCTTGAGTACCGTGATTGCAATTTTAAATGAAAAATTATGTCAATAGCTTCTTCGTCGGACACTTTCACTCGGCTGAACCAACTCCAACTGATCCATGAAAATTAATCACAAAATATTTGCGAATCGTACTGCTTTTCGTGGATCGAACATTTGTATCAACAACGATCTACCTGCAGAGCTGCGAGTCTGCCCCGGTCAAGCAAGAAAAAACCAAAACCGATAGTAAAAATAGTTTAAAACCAGATCTATCTACTGCTACTGTCAGTCATCGATCGAGTCTGAGTAAGCTGACAAATACTCGAGTAAATAGACCCACGTTTATAAACCTACAACATTGGCTCGCTGGCATATCCTACAAATAAACTACCTAGAGCCTTACCGAATTAACGTCTTCGTCCTCATCATCAGCTTATTATGACAGATTGAAGCAAACCAAGACGAGGTGTCCGAAATCTATGTCTTCGTTTCGTAACATTGCCTCAAAATACCATCAAGCCAACGAAAAGTAAAATCAGAACGTGACTCCGTCAACTGTTATACAAGAGAGCATTGACAAGGCGTAGATAACCGAATTCGAACAGGCTCAACTTGATCTGACGTCACATTCAGTTACAACGAGCTGAAGACCAAGGCGAAGACGTCAATTCAGAAAAGCTTCTAATACCTGAGTGGAACACCTTATTCAGCCATCACTTCTAGCAACAGTCTTTCGCTTACTTTGTCTTCATTCTTTATATTCTCTTTCCCAATTGAACTCGGTGCCTAATAAAAATGGCAAAATATTGGATCTATTTTTTTCTAATATTCCAGTGTTTTCTATTGATTTGGATTCCGACGCTTTACCTTACGTCTCTCCCGACCCTTACCACCCTACTGTTTTTTTTAGAAATTATTTTTAATCTTCCTCTTAGATCCAAAGTCTCTTGCTTTAGGCGCTTCAATTTCTTTAAAACCAACTTTGTTGGAATGGCGAACGAAATCAATCGTGTTAACTGGTACTCATTTCTTCGCTGTTCTGACGTTAATGAGGCTCCATAGGCTTTACGTCTTCCTCGCAGATCTAATTCCTCGTTTCACTCCCACGTGTCGTCCCAGGACACCTAATGATGCCCCCTGGTTTACCTCTGAAGTTGCTGCTGTTCTTAGGGCAAAGGATGTTGATCGTGCCAAATTCAAACGTTCAACTTTGCATGATGACTTGCTTGAGTTTAAAAAGCTACGATCTCATGCAAAGGGGATCGCTAAAGAAGCCATGCGTGCCTACGTTGCCAAAATTGAGGCTTCTATTAGTTCCAACAATTCAAAAGCCATGCCAAGCCAATCTCGCGAAGCTAATTCCTCGTTTCACTCCCACATGTCGTCCCAGGACACCTAATGATGCCCCCTGGTTTACCTCTGAAGTTGCTGCTGCCCTTAGGGCAAAGGTTGTTGATCGTGCCAAATTCAAACGTTCAACTTTGCATGATGACTTGCTTGAGTTTAAAAAGCTACGATCTCATGCAAAGGGGATCGCTAAAGAAGCCATGCGTGCCTACGTTGCCAGAGTTAAGGCTTCTATAAGTTCCAACAATTCAAAACCCTTCTGGTCATTTATTCACTCACTGGAAAAATCCCCCGTCATTCCTCAAAATGTGTTTCTTGATGAAACTTCTGCCGCTACAACTGAAGAGACCTGTGAGCTCTTTGCTCGTTTTTCCTCGACATTTTCTTCCCCACAAAGCCCTCTTTTTCCTCCACATGTTTGTTTCACAATTCACTCGTCGTTTCGCGCTAACCTTAGAGCACTCTCTTCGTTTCGTGCAAACCCTTTAGAAGTTGAATATTTAATGAGTTGTTTCGATTCTAACTCTTCTTCTGGCTCTGATTGCATTCCTTATATACTAACTAAGTCACTATCTTCTTCGCTTTATGTGCCTCTGTTCATTATTTTCAACCTAAGCATCGCTTCTGGTGTTTTTCCTTCCATATGAAAATCAGCCAACATTTTTCCCGTACTTAAGGCAGGTGACCCCGCTTATATCTCCAATCACCGTCCAATCTCGCTTCTACCTTGCTTTAGCAAGCTACTTGAGAGAGTTGTCTACAACAGAATTTATCCTCTACTCGAGTTTTTCCTTGCCAACGAGCAACATGGGTTTGTCAAAGGTAATTCTACTGTTACTAACTTACTATCTTTCAGCAACACTGTTGCTTCTGTCAACCACGTGCTTCTTCTTTTGAAATTAGACAAATATTGTTTCTATGGTCCGCTGCTCTCCTGGTTTTCTTCTTACATTTATGAACGTGCTTGTGTTGTAACTGTGAACTCCTGCTCCTCTGCTCCCTTCTATCCCACCTCTGGTGTTCTTAATCTTCATTAATGATCTTCCAGGTCTCCTAAACTCCTCCCTTCTTTACGCAGACGATCTTAAAATATTCAGAGCAATCGATACTATTGAACACTGCTTTCTGCTACAGAATGATCTGCACAATCTGGGCAACTGGTGTAGTGCAAATTATCTTACTTTGAATGTCCTAAAATATCACCAAATGTCATTTACGCGTAAAACTAGCCCTTTAGTATTTTCTTATTGCGTTTCTGGTACCTCGCTCGATGCTGCAGTCTGTTTTAGAGACCTGGGAGTTATTTTCGACACTAAACTCTTATTTGACCAACACAAGCTGCATATATCCAGGCTCTTGGGTTTTATACTTAGATTTGCTAAGCATTTTACTGATATCTCCACCTGCGTACACCTGTTTTGCTCTTTTGTCCGCAGTATGCTTGAATATTGTTGTCAAATATGGTGTACACATTTTCAGTACTTAATTGATGAGGTTGAATCTGTACAACGCAGGTTCACACGCTCTCTGCTTTTCAAATTCAATTTGACTTACTGTGGGTATAGTGCGAGACTTCAAATTCCATCTTCATTCTTCGATGAATGCCTTCTATTTAAACTACACCATCGACTTGCCCCATCTGACCTCTGCAACCTGGTTTCCGTCCGTGTATTGGATCGGTCACGTAGATCAGCCTTAACGTTTTATGATCCGTTTGCACGGGCTGATACGTATTACTATTCACCGCTGTTACGTTTACCTAGGCAGCATAACGAACTCAGACTTGGTTCCCTGCCACCGGCCTTGTTGCTTTTTAAAATCATCTTAAAAGATGCAGTAATTACTTATTTTGTTTAATGCATGTTCATCTTGGCTTATTTATTTAAATTTTGGATTGAATTTTGATACTCTTGTTTGTTTTATATATATTTTTGTTTATTTATATAACCTTGTCTATTGCGTAATTGGGCTCGATCTGTTGTTGTAAATAAATAAATAAATAAATACCATCACATTAACCGAACTCAGGACATGATTTTGAACTTCCACTATGGAAGCGTGGGCTGATACTTCTAACATCCGTATTCTTAGTGTTTTGGCCAACTGCTCGTTCCACAGGATTCACTCTTATGTGAATCACAATAACCGCAATTTGAATACCCCTGAAAATCTATTACAAGTTTTTATCGAATGGCTTATTTGCATTTTTCTAAGAAACTATTTTATAGCTAAATACTAAGTTTTCAGTGAACCTATTAATCCCGAAAATATTCCTGCTGTCTTTTTCAGTTTGAAAAATCAAGAAATCATGATTGATGTCTTTTATTTCACTTGCAGTATTCTCATGTTATATTAAGATGATAAACGAATAAAATTCTTAGCATAGATATCTTTTCGCACAAGAAGTGAATTTTCCCTTTACTGTGCTGGCAACAGAACCAGATAGCTAACATATATTATTATTGTATTTAGCTGTGCATGTTATGTATATTTAATTGACTGTAGAAGCGAGGACTCTGAAATTGAATGAAAGCGATTATTTTTACACAACGATGCAGTAGTTAGTTAAAGTATTTAGCAAATTACTTTTTCTATCACTTTGAGAAAAAACCTTCTATTACAATTCAGAAATGCTCCAAGACAATCAAAATTACTTGAGAAAATTAATAACCTGCAATTAATACTTTATAAATTTTTTCTGTGCCCTCATTCCTCTTTTTTCAAGGTTATATAGCAAGAGTTAAAATATTTTTCGCTTTTCAGGTATTAAATAAACAGACCACAATGTGTTTATTGATTTAAGATATATTTTTTTGTTTATTTACTCCTTTGAATATGAATGTAAACCTATTTTTTCTCAAATCTTACACAAAATATTTTTAAAATGTTGGGCGACTTGAATTTTGATAGAAATTAGCTACGCTATACTCTGTAGTTCCCAGAGCTTATACTAAACTGGAATCGTAAAAACGAGCCAGGAAACATCTCGATCAAGTTTATTTTTAATACTTACATATTTATTCTTCTCAAATTGACTTCATTTAAGAAATTGAGACTAACCTGCAAAAAATAGAGGGATTAAATAGCTTGAGACAATAGATAAAACTTAATTGAATTTAAATATTGTAATAGTGTTTATAGTACTAGATAGTGTTGATATATTTTAATAAAGTATTTACATAATAAAGTCTTGTGTAGCTTATATTTGACTTTGATATTATATCAAATTTAATCGCAGTGTTCTTCAGTTGTAATTCATATTTTTTTTTTTTTGTTAAATGCATTAACACAGTGTTTTTTTACTATACAAGTACTATATATTTATAGAAAGCTATGTAGAATTATAAAAATTTTCCTACAACAGTTTTTCTTATATCTTGCATTATACTTAATGCGTATAATCGAATCGTTATCATATTTCACAAAATAACTATTCATTCACAAACCCACACTGGGCGCATAAATGTCACTTCGTTTTCATCAACCGTCTATATATAGAAAAGCTTTATATACCGATTTATTCTTTCTGAAAAAAAAAGACTACAAAGCATACTAATGCGACTGACCATGAGAATCATTTATCATTTGCCACTTTTTTCTCTCGCTCTCGATGAAATAAAAGGACGTCTCGGTGTGTAAATCCATTTCATAAAAGCTGTACATGTGACAACCTGTCCCATCTTTTTTATGTTAAGATAAAAATGACCATCATATGCTTTGTTCGGTGCATACTAAATATTTCATCGGCTTTGACCTTAGCAACAAGAAGGGATTGACAAGAATAAAGTAAATGGATGTGGTAGCACGTGCAAACGTATTGTGATGTGACAGAACAAATCTTTAAATTCATGGGACTTGATTTAGAGAGAGAAAATCGATCTTTTGGTGATTTCAGAAAGTTTTACTTTTGAGAGAAGTTTAAAAGCTTAATGGTTTATTTATTTGTTCCGTCCGTTCCGGATTTTGTTCATAAAATACACGATAAACAAAAAGTTCAAATAATCGTTTTCCTTTCTTTTTCCAGTATTCTTTCCTCTCCAGCAGTCATTCTCACAAATATGACACCTCTTTACATTTTCGTACTCAATCGCACCTGAAAATAAATGCACTCTTCTAGAATCCAAGCACTCAACCCTCTGTTAATATTGTCTCTTAATCACTCTTCTAGAATCCAAGCACTCAACCCTCTGTTAATATTGAGTATTAAATCTGTTATTACATGCCAAAATTTCAATTTTTCCATCATTTCTTTCCTCCCTCCAAACGTTTTTTTCCGCTTTCAAATTTACGACATATTACCTAGGACAGATAAGCGACATAGAAAATACGGGAAAGGTTAATTTTATGTTTTTCTCCATTAAACCGGCAGCATGCCCGTCTAGCAGTGACATGGGTTCACTTTGGGGACTAAAAATTAAGCCCGGCAAGCTCTCGGAGAAAAATAAAACAGAATAGACTACGCTTTGTTGCTTTCAGTAGCAGTACTTACATGAGGCAGTTGTTTTTCCCAAATACTTGTACTGAAAGCTAAATTCAGGAAAAAAGAAGGATCTAGCGTTGACCGCATGCTGAAAATAATATCATGAATGAGTTCATAAGCTTGTTATATGTCCTTTTTCGGGACGGGAATAGAAGAATGAATACAGCCAGTGGGCAGATTTGATTAAATTTGATAGAAATAGACCGATAGATACCAACGTGCTTTTTGGGGTGTGGGTATTTAATTTCCGGTGTATTCAAAGTTGAATATCTCATGTGTTTGGGAATTTATGGTAATCAGGCTATATATAAGCTAAAATGTTTAATATTAAAGCAATTTTAGGGACAGGAATGTGAAGAAAATAAATAATGAAACGTGTGTAAATAAAATGGGCCGGATATGGATAAAAGCATGTTGGATACTTTATTTTACAAAGATTCGACGAGAATCTTTTCGTACAATTTTTCGCAGTAAATCAAGCACATTGAAGTGCAATGAAGTACATTTGTTCTTGTCGAAGCCTCTAAAGGGATTTAAAGCACGAAAAAAGAAAATAAGTAAATTGACGACGATGATAATTTCAAAATAAAATATAATAAAGGTATGTATCTACAGCATATTGTTGATATGGGGGTTGAAATACAAATTATAGCGTATCTATTCAGTAAAAAATAGTAAATGAACCAGTCATCGAGTCAATATGTGGGAGAGATTAATGTCCCTAATCACATATAAAACTGTACCTTTTTCTCAGTTCTAGCGCAATATTTTTTTTTTCGTTCACTTTTAATTTGATTTGAAGCTGCAATTTCAGAGGTAGGAACGAAGAGAAAATGTTTGAATTATTTCTAAAGTTTTAATTTTTAGTATTTTTTTCACTTTGAATGACAACCTAATTATGCCACTGTTCAATTTTTCTTAAAACGCAACAGTAGAATTATAGTCCATAGAAGCAGGAAAAAACCAAAGCGGAAACGGGAAGAAGGTATCAAAAGGGAGGAAAAATTGAATGGAAGCGATAAAAGATGATGAATGGAAGAGTGAAAGGGATCAAAGAATAGAAGGGATAAAAGGATGGATAAGAAAAAAAACCGAAGGGAAAAAAGAACGGAAGGAATAAAAAATGGAGGAAAAATATGTTAAGAAGATAACACGAACGGAAGAAGGGTACCTTATTAAACATATAAGAAAGGAAGAAAAGCATGAAAAGAAAGAATAGAATAGCAAGAAAACCAGGAATAGTAAATCAGAAAGAAATGTCAAGGAATGGCAAACTAGAAAGCATAAGAGAGGAACAGAGAACATGTGGAAGGATGAAATAAAGCAGTAGAGTCGAAGAGATATACATATGAAAAGCATGGACGAAAAGAATGTAAGGAAAATGAAAAGTAGGAAGAAAGTATTGAAGGAAAGAAAGAATGGAGGGGAAAAAGGACTGTTGAGAAAGGCACGTAAAAGGCAAAAAACTGCAAGCAAGGAAGCAAGAAATATAAAGAAAGAATGAAATACGAGAGGAGAATAGTAAAGAATAAAAGTAGAAAAAGGAAACTGAAAAACGTAAGTGACATAAGATTGGCAATAAGAATTTAATAGAGTAAAAAATTAGTGGATGAAAGGAATGAAAGGAAAGAAAAAATATATGGAAAGAATTAATGGAAAAATTAGGGAATGGCAGAGATGATAGAATGGAAGGAAAGAAGAAATGGAAGAGAAGGATGAATTGTAAAAATGAAAGAAATATACGGTGAGAATTATAAGAGTGCCGTAAAATTTAGTTTGACCGATAATAAAAAAAAGATTGTTTCTATAGTTTTAACGATTTTAATAAATTTCAGAACGACATTAATTTTCTTCTTTACAATTCAAAATGCAAATTGTTCTACTATTTTCTTCAAAAGTTTACATTTCATATTATTTTCAGCCTACTTCTATGTGACGAGTATAGAATTTGTGGAGATTTTTGAATTGTGTGTGGAATGAAAGTTTATTTGTGCAAAAGTATCCACACTTCCTTGTCCGTGCACCGCGAATCAATGCGAGGCTTAAAGGCCCCCATGCACGACCAGTCCAAACGGCCTGCGTCCTTTTGGCTTGAGTTCGTTTGGCTTAAGTCCAATTTAGCTCGCCACTCACGATAGAGCCTCAATCTGGTCAGTCCATTCCATTTTCTGTCATTAATTTAGAAAAAAGTAAAGATAAACTTGAAGAAAAAATTGTATTTAATCTATTAATGGATCCGAAGCATATGGAGGAGTTGTTTGCAATTACAGCTTGCATCTACATAAAGAATCGAAAACCGAAAAGAATCGGAAATAAAAAGAATCAAAATTTGGTAAAAGAACTCACCCTTGAGCCTTCTGGTTGTAAAAATTATTTAAGAATGAATAAAACGACATATAATACGTTACTACAGTTCGTCACCCCATTAATCAAACGAAAGGGTACGAATATAAGGTAAGCCATCACTCCTCACGAAACATTGGCCGCTACTTCGCGGTACTTAGCAAGCGGTTGCAGCTATGAAGAGCTCAAATTTTCTACAGTAATTGCACCTCAGGAATTACATTTACAGTATTATAGAGTAATTTCACCCCAAAGACATTCATGTGACCTATATTTTAGGTATTTCAGCGTGTGAAGTAAGACTGTCGCGTTGTTTGGACGGAGGCTTCTACACGCTCGACCAGTCCATTTTATGGATTGTCAAAACTCGGCCTACTATTTCCCCACACACGGTCGAGCCAAAAAATGGTCCGATGGCCTGAGTCCATGGACCTTGGATTGATTGGAAATCCAAATTAGTTGTTCCAGTCCATGAGTCCATCCAAGTTCTTTCACACAGAGTGAGATTTTGGCCTGGCCTCAGGCCATTTGGACTGATGGACTGTTCGTGAATGGGAGTCTTAAGAGAGTGGCTTTTTTGTGGTTCGGCCAACCAAATCTTCTCTTCTGGACTATTGTTCGGTGACAAGGCATTGTGGAAGCGGATTGTATAGTTGTGCTGTTTGTCATATCAAAGAGGTCATCGATACGTACCATTATGTTGAAAGAAACCTGCTAATCAACCTGTTCATAAGCCCTTTAAGAGCCTGTTAGTAGAAACAGTGAACGATTTCTTTTTGATATAAGGTATTTTTGATTTTGATAAAGTATTTTTGAATGGCCCTTGATACGATCGAACAAATTGTGAAAGTAGAAGAAGACGTGTGATTAAGAGCTCATAAGCCTAAAGGTGTTGGGTGATGCGATGCATCAGCTGGCCGGAATTTCACAATAGTTGCCAAAAGTTTGAAGGCAAAGTCAGTTTGGCTGAACTTCCTAGGATTTTTTTTTCTCTGAGTAAAGGAGCTGCACCGGTGACGCTATGGCTTCCCTCTATGCGTCAAAGAACCAACTATGTCTACATGAATGACCTTAAAACGTTCAAACACCATAGGCCAATGAGATGATGTTTTTTTTCGGCATGGCTTTGCGGCTCAGAAGGACTCCGTCTAGGTGAGTTTGTATGTTTTTCATGAGATTATACAGCATGCACTTGTCCAATTAATGTGAATTTACGAATGGTACAAGTTTCTTGTACCGCCGGTCATACGGTTAAGGAGGGCGTATCAGCGGATCCGTCGCAATTTGTCTTGAGGTGATTTCTGTGGGCACCTCTTCCATATCGGATATTTGGTTGACTTGATTTCGCGTCGGTAGTGTGTGTTCCGATTGGTTACTCGTTCCGTTTACAACTTAAGATCTATATCGTCAGCATCCGACAAGTACACTATAAAGGTCCGATGCTACAACCGCTAACTGTCCTACTAGTTACATCTGTAGGCTATCAAATTGAGTGGTGGTTGCATCGCGAATTGGATTTGAGCTATCTTCTCTTGGGAAGATTTGCTCTTTTTTTCGTAGCACCGTAACACTGTTATAGTGTATTTCTTATTTACTAAGCAGTTGCATGTAGTGATGGGCGCTTCTGTTGTTTTCAGAAAACGAAAACGAACTGTTTTTTTCCAAAAACAACTGTTGAAAACTGTTTTCACTCGATCAGCAGCAGATTGATACTGGGTGTTACCATTAGTGATAGGCGTTTCTGTTGTTTTCAGAAAACGAAAACTATTTGAAAAAAAACAGTTTGAAAAAAACTGTTTGAAAAAAACAGTGAAAAAACAAATAATTTGGCGATTTATTGTCTTGTATCTAAGGAATGAAAACACCTAAGTAGTGATTAAAGGTATATATAGTCAAAAAAGAACGAAAAATCATTAAATAAAATAAAAAATTTCAAATAAAATTTAATATAAATTTAATTTTATTTGAAATTTATTGCGGCTCCAGTAAAGGTAATTTCATTTGATGCAACACATTTATACCAGCGGTTTTTCCAATTACCGAAACATTTTTTGTAGACGCTTTCCGATATGGTTTTTTTCCCGCTCCTACGAATTTTATTTTATGGCTTCAATCGATTCAAAACAGATTCAATGGATCGGCTCTTTGAGTTTGAGGGAAAAGAAATCAGGCGAGTTAGAATTGAACTGAATGAAATAAGTGCACAGCTGTTTATGAAAGGGCTTAATTGGGAAATGACTGATAAGGCGTACATTGCAGATTCAAGCAACACAGAGACAGATAGCCAGTGAATAGTTGGAAGGCTGTAGTAGGTCAATATTATTACTGAAAGACTTGTATTATGCATCGTAAACGTCAACACAATTAGCGCGCAGAAAGTAGACATAAGAAACAATAATGCAGTCAGTACCAGTTTTTATACAGATAGTAACCCAGTCGAACTAACAGTTTTTTGAACGGGAACGAAAGAGGATATGAGCTAATTTTTCATAGTAAGAAAAACTCAATGAAACATTCGATGCGTAGGTAGCAATTTAATTGCATTAGCAACAGTGCTTTCATCACTAATATTACGCCAGTAGATTTTCGCTCAATAATCTGTTCATTTCAAATTATTGCGAGCGGGTGGCTGAGGAAATAAGGCTATTTAACGTAAAAATATGTTGATAGTGGTAAAAAAAACAGCTTTAGCTTCATTTTATTTTTCTTTTCATACCCCTGCTAACCTCCTTTTTTATAAAGAACTGTGCTCTAAAGCGAAAGAAGATGCAAGACAGGCGATGTGTACCTACATTGCTGGCATTGTAGCATCAATCAGAACCAAACAACCGAAATCCTTTTGGTCATTCATCCGTTCTTTTTGGTCATTCATCCGTTCCTTTTGGCCATTCATCCGTTCCTTGAAAAAGTTTCCCAGCATCCCCAATGGTATACATTTGGATGCTACAGCTGCTTCTACTCAGCTTTAAGTGTGTGAACTTTTTGCTTCTTCCTTTTCTTCTTTCTTCTCACAACAATGCTCTCTTCCTTCCCAAAATCTTACCTCTCCATCTTCTCCAGAATTACATTTGTTTTGGACTAACCCTTAGAAATTGAACTTCGATTGAGGAATATCTATGCCAATACCGGTAGTGGTTCCGAAGGTATTCCAAATATCCTGGCTAAATCCCTTTCATCATCTCTGTGTGTTCCTCTTTCTATCTTGTTCAATATAAGTTTATCTTTGGGCTCTTACCCCTCTCTTTGGAAAATTGCCAATATATTCCTTTTACATAAAGCTGGTGATTGTACATGCATCTCGAACTACCGTCCCATTTTCCTTCTTCCATGTATCAGCAAGATCATTGAGAAAGTGGACTACGAGCAAGTCAACTCTTTTATCCAGCTAACCCTAACTCATGAGCAGCATGGCTTTGTCAAAGGTAAGTCCACATTAACCAACCTTCCTTTTTTCCACACATATTGTCGCCTCCGCCTTTGACCAACAAAAGCAGGTCAACGTACTATATACTGACTTCTCCAAAGCCTTTGACTCTGTCAACCATAATCTCCTTCTTCAAAAGCTAACGAATGATGGCATAGCTGGCCCTCTTCTTTCCTGGTTTAACTCTTACATCTTTGGTCGTACCTGGATTGTAAAATTGTAACTGTTAATTCCTGTTCTTCAATTCCCTTTTATTCTGTATCGAGTGTTTTGCAAGGATCTATTCTAGGTTTTTTTCTCTTTCTTTTGTTCATAAACGATCTCTTTCCTTTAATCCAATCATCTTGCCTGTTATATGCTGACGATTTCAAGATGTTTCGATTGATTGAGTGAGAAAATGACTGTACGCTTCTACAAAATCATCTTAATAGCTTACAGACTTGGTGCTGTGCCAATGCTCTCACTTTGAACATCGCGAAATGTCAAAAAATGTATTTTACCTGTAAAACGTCACCTTTGATGTTCTCCTATTCTGTTTCTGGCTCTCCTCTTAATGTCGTTGATAATTTTAGAGATCTTGGTGTAATATTTGATCTAAAGCTTAAATTTGATAAGCATATTTCATATATTATTGCCAGAGACTCATAACTATCAGGTTTTACTATTAGATCCTCTAAATCCTTCCTGAATATTTCCACTTGTGTACACTTTTTTCTCTCCTTTGTACATAGTGTCCTTGAATATTGCTGTCAAGTGTGGTGTTCTCATTATGTCTACTTACATACTGCGTTGGAGTCTGTTCAACGCGGATTTACTCGTACCTTATTCTTTAAATTTCAGCTTCCCCACCGTCCTTACAGTGATCGTCTTACTTTAATAAATCTTCCTTACTTCGAATCACGGAGACTTTTCTTAGATGAATGTCTACTCTTTAAATTATTTTATAGGATGGTAGTTTCTGACATCAGTAACCACGTTTCTGTCCGTGAAGCAGTTCATGGCACACATTCTTCCATTGTGTTTAGTGTGTCATTTTCGCGTACTGACATTTATTTTTATTCTCCACTGTTGCGGTTACTAAGACGACACAATGACTTACAGTTTGGTCCTCTATCGCCGACATTATATGCTTTCAAACTTTTTTGAAAAGCCATGTTTTGAATACTAGTAACGAGTTGTAGTTTTTTTCCATCTCTCTTTTTAATTTTGAATTTGTACTTCTTTTTTAACCTGATTTAACTTCTTATTATTGTTTTCTTTACATTCACCTTGATTTTATCATAGTGTCTCTTATATTTAGTAATTGGATTATTATCTGTTGAATTTATATACTAAATAAATAAATAAATAAATAAATTTCAGCACACTCATTTCAATTATTTAATTCATTTTGAGCCAGCTATACTAAACTTAAACCTCGTTAGCAAAATACGGTCTATTTATACATCCCATAGCCATGAGAAAAAATACATATCTCTTTTATCGTCCACTTCAAAAGAGGATACCATCACTAGAGGATACCATCTTAATATAAATCAACTAAACCCACTCGCAGTCTCATCATTTATTACAATCATCTCCATTTTATTAGAAACCCACTGAACCATTGATAAGCCCACAGAAATCCAATGACTCTTCCCAATTTCAGCATTCATTCAACATTCCCGAACCGCTCAATTTATAATAAAACCAACATAAATCATTCGAAGCCGAACGAATAAAAGAGCAAACTAACGGATCTGATCGCGCATCATGTTGCCGATGACCTTGTGCGGCATCAGGTCATTCGATCCAAAGAAAAGTCAACCCGGAAACAAAATGAAATGCTAGGGCGAAAATAGCGAGGATAAAAATCGATTGTCAGCATGCCAACAAGAATAAGCAATGGAAAAATGTTCCAAAAATCTTTTCAACGAGACAGCTCGAAATCCAGTTGCCAACTGTTTTTTAAATCAGTCTGAGATTGATTAGTCTGGTAGCAGACAGTCTTTGGCCAGACAATTTATTGCAGCGTAAATGGAAAATCATTTGCAGAGTATAGTTTTAGGAGTTCATTTGGTTTCGATTAGCGGAAAAGAGTGTGAAATAGTGATGTGTTTGTATAGCTTCAATCAATGGTTACTGATCCTGTTAGCATGTACTTGGAATAGTCCCAAGATTTGAATCATCTAAAAGATACCAGTTAAAAGTACTGAAAAGGACAAAATATAATTGAATTTCCTTTTAAGTACTTTTGGTCTGTTTTTAGTGTTGACTAATCACTCAATTGACCACTTACTCTACTCAAAGCGACTTGCTACATTATTTTGAATTAAAAGTTGAACAATTATCTAAATAAAAAACTAATTAATAGTATACACAATTTTCGCACTCTTTTTTTTTTGGGAAACTCAGCAACAACAAAACTATTCTTACAGGAAACTAAATACTACCAACCATTCAAATAGACAGAATGCAATTAAATAAACTTTTGTTCGAAAACGAGAGAATACTTTCATTCTTCTATCAATTAGCCGAACCGGAGCCAAGACATTTCTCGTCGAAAACAATAAATTGAATCCTACAACACATCTCCTCTACCCACTTATCATTCGAAACGAACAGCGAAAGCGACTTAGCTCAGGAAAAAAGCACGACCATGCATAATGGTCTATTCATTAAATAAAATCCTTGTCTACTAATTCTCACTCCACCTCGTCCTTTCGTTCGTCCTTTTGTGCCCATAGGTGAAATTCAATCTAGAAATCACCTTCGACACGCCACGAGAGTCCTTTGAATTCGACCGATTGGGGAGAAAACTGTCTTAATGGTTGCAGAAAAACCACTCAAGAGGAAACCGGTCAGCTTCCGAAGTCGAACGTATTTCAATGATTGAACGAAGAGAATCTGCTGGAACAATACGACCGAGGAAATGTGTATGGCTTCAAGTCATTTGTGTTATGTGGTTCAGAGCCCGGGCAAGAAGGTTCGACTAACATTAGTCGAGCCAATGAAGCGAAATGAATTTCATGTTTGTGCGGCCACGACAATCAACGTGCCAGCAAGGAAGAGTGTTTGACTGAAGGAAATTAAACAATTGACGGTTAATTGAGGCTTCAGTGGCATCAAGAGCAATCATGACTTCCTTTAACGCGTCTGTGTCGAGCTTTTGGTTCGCCCCCGGACTTGGCCGGACTATGCAATATATAGGACATAAATTTGATCTCGGGGAAAAAGATTGCAACGATTTCCATTAAAGCCATTTCCGCATGGCTGAATATTTGGCTTCATCTACTGATAGTGCTTTAGGGTAGTGAAATGTTTGGTTTTGCTCTTGGCTTTCGTTCTCTTTTCCAATTCGCTTGCTCTTTATATGTGCTAGTATAAGCATCGCGTGCACTGCAACTTTGGCAGGCTTTCAAATACTGCATTCGATTCGGAGTGGCTGAATTTTTTCTGGAGTTTATTGAACCTAGTCTACGTATTTCAAGTAAAGGGCGGTTTTTTACGATGCCAAGAATTCAGCAGTGGGTAATGTGGTCTATTTTTAAAGTAAAATTTGCTTTAGAAAGCTTCAAAGGGTGCACCACAGAGCAGAAAAAAAGAATTGTTTTACTGCTCTGTAAAATGGTAACTGTAAAATTGAAGTCTGAAGGTCAAAGATATTGTATTCCCACGTCTGAGTCATGAAAAAGCTGTTCGCATAAAGCTGCTTTCGTTAACCACATAAAATGAAACTCTTTCGATAGAAATTCTATGAAGATGTGCCCACATTGGGCGCAGTCTCTTTGAGATGGGTTACATCACTTGTCAAAACAACGTCTAGTAATATTTTATTTTCCTGCAAGTTTATTTATTTATTTTTTTATGTTTTGAATATAGATTATGATTCGTTGCATGGAAAAACTGTAAGTTTATTGTAAAGAACATTGGAGTTAAATATAAATGAGATGAAAAAAGCTTACATTACTTTGTTAATAATGCTTAAAAATCGAATTTCATAGCTAATGTAATCTTCGAAAGCCGAGGAACTAGTTTTTCTTGGAGCTGGTGCTAAGGCACCTTTACTTCACACTTCTGAGTGAGCAGTCTTGCGCTCACTACACTCTCACTACTCCGGTTGTTTGCCTCTAGTGTGGATGGTTTGCACTATTTCGTGACTTTCCTGACATGCGTCTCATGTCTGCGATCACGTAGGGATTTCAAAATATCCTCCTGAGATCTAACTTTTTCCTGGTGCGGGCTTTGCACCTTTACTTCACTTTTGCCAGTAAACGATAGTGCACTTAGCTTCAGAATCTAGCCATAATATAAATTCATAGTAGAAGGTGACGTTTTTAACGTGCTATGTGTCTAGTGCTTCCAGGATTCTGAGGAAACTGTTAGGGTGATAATCAATCGTGACAATTAGTTTTAGTCCTAGATCGTACTATATATTTGTCAGTCGTCCCTTCGCTTATTACGTTCCGTATGTCGACGTTCCTCATATACCATGGAATCCTGAATAACTTGCGTTGAGCGACATTTTCATTTGGCTCGAGTGCCTGTTATTTTTGCTCCGTTGTCGTATTTAAGTATTTCATTCGCAAGAATATCAATAAACAACGTTTTTAGTGAGTGTTGAACCAACAACAGATGCCATTTTATTTGTTTTCTCTAGGCAGTTTTCGAAAACCCGATTTTTATAGATAATCATGCTTAGAATCTTTATAAAAAGTTAAAAAGCATAAATAATTATGCAGTAGCCAACTTTTACTTGCTGCTAGTTTTCTTCGCTTGGTAATCAGTACCAGATCAACATTACATAACTACCTAAATTCCTTCAGTTGCGAATAGTTTAATCTTATCAAGATGGCGAACTGAAATCACGATGACAGTGTTGTTAGCAAATCCTGCTACAGTCACATTTCTGGGTTCACGTGGCCTTCGTGTCCCATCTTAAATTATGTTCCATAGCAGTGCTCAAAGACGGATCCTTTCTGTATTTCTATCGCTAACAGGTGAAGCTTTGTCCCTTCTTTCAAGTTCTAACACAAGATTCTTTCCCTGAGAGATGCGACGATTATACGTGCTAAGTAGAACCACACTCCGTTATGGAATAAAGCATTTGTAATACGTTTTTTAGGCATTTTTTACGTCTAGTGAAATATGCTAGGGTCGTCAGAAGAAATGATTGTTGACGGGCCTTGGGATACTTCTCTTTTTCTGTACGTTGACGTTGGGTCCTTACTATTGTGGAGGAAAAGTTAGTTTAACCCAACAGTGGAAAATGAAATGAACAGGGATTCAACCTACCAAAGCGGCGAGGCCGCAGTTAGTGATGGCTCCATGTCTGCGCTAATCTTAGACATTTGCCGTGCTTAATTATGCTTTGCAAGTATAGCCTCGCAAGAGCAGAGATTCAGTAAAAACTACAGTGTTCTGTACGTCTACTCAAATGAATCTATTTTCCAAACATTCTTACCACTCCTTATATACGTTTCTTACAAAACATTACAAACATAACTTAACCTATTTTATTATCTAAACTCAGCATGCTCTGAAATAAATCAATAACGCATAAATTTCCCATGACACAATATTCTATATGAATCACATGTGTTCTACTTTCTCACGCTACACTTGACCAATATTTCTAGCGCCACTCAATCAACATGTACAAGATTTATCGCCATGTGCGCTTATTCACACTGTAACCAAAATACATAATATTTGGGTCGCGTGCCATGGTGACACATAATTTATTATCGATCGCAACATGACTCTGCATTGCATTTGAATATACCATATGGCACGGATATTCACGGTCGCTACTCGGAAACCTGATATGGTCAGTTGAGCGCAAGTGTATAGCATTGTGTGGTCTGCTATTACGTAGACAATATTAGTGAACTACATGGTGCTCTATTTTGGCTTGTTTGTTTTGCTTTGATTTATTTCATGCATGTTGATGGTATATCATTACACTTTTACCCTTTTTTTTGATTAGGGTTCATTTGCAACAAAAAAAAATGAAGACTAATCACAAACATTAGGTTCAATAGTCCCAGAAGGGGTTTTTACAATAATATTCTCTTATCTTTAATCACAACAAAGTTTATCATTCTTAATGTATTTTAAAATATAACAAAATTTTTCTATTTGTAGGTTCAATATATTTTTTTTTTTGTGTAGTCACAATAATGCTTACTTAGCTTAACCTAACATAATGCGTATCATTCTGAACGTTTTCATTACAAAATTTTTCTATATGTAGGTTCGTATATATATTTTTTTTTTATTTATCTACATTGTCGTTTTCGTTACATGTGTGGTAAGGTTTTAATCTGTTCTTATGTACTAATTTATGGTTTCCTGCTATGTCTAAAGTGACATTACAGTGATCCATGTCCAATACTCTATATGGACCTTTATATGGTGGTTGATGTTTCTTTCTACTTTCATTTTTCAAAAGTACTAAATCTCCTATCTTAGGATTCAAAGAATGTATATTTGTTTGGTTCATTGTTCTTTTGATTTTAACTTTTTCAATCAAACTTGGTGCTCTATTGATCGACATCCTCAATCTTGCCTTTAACTCGTTGGCATAATCATCTAAATCGTTAATCACATCCTGATTATCAACTATGTCATTTGGTAAGTATGGAAGTTTACCGAAAATCAATTCAAATGGAGTGTAGTTTGTATCTACATTTGGGGTTGTATTGTACGCAAATGTGTAATATGGAACCCATTTGTCCCATTGTTGGTCATCAGCAAACGAATACATATATTCGTTTAGTACCCGATGATTCCTTTCTACTACTCCTAAAGTCTGGTGGTGATATGGTGTTGAAAATATTTGTTTTATTTTTAGCAAATCACAGATGTTGCTCATAAGCTTATTTGTAAATTCAGTACCTAAATCAGACTTGAGTACCTTGAAATGTCCATACTTTAATATAAACTCATTAACTATTCCTACAGCTATGGTTTGTGCTTCTTTATTCTCTATTGGGAACGCTACTACAAATTTAGTCAGTTCACATTGTAAGGTTAATATATATCTATAGTTATTAGATATCCTTAGGGGACCTACGGTATCTATTTGTATTGTTTCAAAACTCGTTGTTGGCGTGTCGGTTTTCATCATTTCTTCTTTTGTGTGTCTCACCTGTTTGTTTATTTGACAAGGTGTGCAATTCCTTATGTGGGATTTAATCATACTGTTCATGTTTTTCCAGCAATATCTTTGTTTTAGTTTTAACAAAGTCTTGCGAATCCCTAAATGTCCTCCGTGCGGTGAATTGTGATATTCTTCTATTAATTTCACCTGTTCATCTTTATTCGTTATTCTAGCGGGCGGCTTGTATATCATTATTCTTAGTTTCATATGCGCATTATCTTTACCTTTTCGTTGCAACAGGTTAAATACTTTCTTAAATTCTTCTTTGTCTATAGACTTCAATATAATATCATCACTTGATAATGAGAGTTCTTGGATTTTGTTACGTCTAGCAAAATCTAATAGTTTCTCCATAATCAAAACGTGTTCTGAATGTGGATTATCACTATTATTCTCATTACTTTTGTGTCTGCGGGTACCCCTATTTATTGTTAGCTTTGCATTAACGGAAACTGGTTTCACGTTAGATATATCGCTACAATATACTTTTACAATATCTTTCGTACGTACGATATCAATACCTTTATTTTCATCATTGCGCAGGATAAATTTTAACTTCATAACACCGGTGATATCCGACAAGCTAGTGCAATCCCAACAATAGAATTGATCAGGTTCTACCTTTACGTGGTTGCTTTCGCTGCGGGTTTCTTGCTTTTTATCCTCTGTTTTCTTTGCCATGCCCCTTGTAATTGCTAATACATGCCCCTTGTAATTGCTACGCTTTGCTGTTTCATCTATAACTGGAGGTATCAATGCTTTTAAAGAGTCAGAATCCAACTCAATTCTTGACAAAGCATCAGCATTCGTGTTCATGCTGCCTTTTTTTAGCGCAGTGCAGTACTTTTTCTTATCTTTGGTGCTCCTTGCTAGCTTTATCACCATTCTGGCTGTGTGCCCAACTGACCGCCCTTTTTGGAAATTGAATTGCCGGTTCAATTTTTCCTTTTCGCATACAATTACAACCGCTTATATATGACCACAGATGTAAAAGAAAATGGATACGAAATGGCTTTTTTAATACACGCACAACATTGCTTTGTCACAAAAATTCCGCTCAATGCACCCCTTTCTACCGCACTCACAACCGAAAAGCCTTAATGCTGTGTCTTATTTACGAAAAATGTAAGGAATATCAGATCGGCGTAAAAGATTGAGACGGGCAACACGAAAAGAAAAGTTAGCGTCAGTTTTATTGGTGTCGCTGAATCAGAACATTGACTTTAAGTCAAAAATTTTTACAGAAAATTTTGGAATTGTTGGGCGTGTACAGTGGAAACATAAATCTACGTGAGTGCGCGATAATCTGTGTCGGTTTCCCGAATAAATTACCGGTCGAAAATTCCCATATAGTGCCAGAATGAAGTGCCGCGTTCCAGGATGCAATAGTACCTACAGAAATGCTTCGCGAGGGATATCGTATTTCGGGTAAGTGAAAGTAACCTTTGGCATCAATTTCCTCTTCTTTTTGAGTGAAATCAAAGTTAATTTTATTAGCAAAGAACATTTTAATCTACAATCGCTGGTTGCGGAAAAGAAAATGTCAAACGTAGTTCAAAATGGCGATCTCTCGTGGTTTTTAAACTTTGGCGTTGCCGCATGAACTGTGTAGAGCACACACCCGTACCTCATTTTCACACTAATAAGAAGAAAGTCGAAAATCGGACCATATCTCTCATTCGATTTCTAATCTATTCTTTCTTATATCTGTGTATATGACCCACTTGGAAACTTTTTCGAGCGTTTTCAAAAACTTTGACTTCCCCTCTCGCCAATAGGTGTTTTTTTGATTGGGCAGGATAACCAATTTTTACTGGTTCCACTGCTTGTGGAAACGCTTTCCTTTAGGCGCGATTTCAACACATTGGCAAAAGCATTTGATGTCTCCTGGAACGCAAGTTTTAGCGCCTTATTCAAGATTACATCCCAGCAGGTGCTTTATTGTCAGTGATTTTCCATATGGCTTGAAGCGCTTTTTCGCTTTTTATCGGAGGCACGTTTTCAAAATCTACTTGAATTGTATCTTTTGGCCTGATCCTATCGGAGTAATGTTGAGGTTTTTTGCTGGAGCATCCATCTATGGACAGGTGTCTTGAGGGGAACTCTTTCCATTAATTGTGGGGCTTAAAAGCTTTGTACGCTCCACCCGATGGATGAGAACGGGCTTCGTTACAAAGATTCATCAACTGTTTCCTCTTACTCCTAGCAATCAAAAGTTGAAGCTTCCTGCGGGCGTTTTTATACTAGCTCAGCAGAATTTCTTACTTATGTCTAGTTCATGCGTAGCATTTTCAGGAATGGCTCTTCGTTCAGCTTTTTTGATCATCGCTCACGCCATTTCTCTGAATATTTGACCGTTCTTGATACGTATGCAGTTTATCGTGACAATTACGACTTGACGGTCAATATAGGTATAGTGTTTGCTAACCAAGCATTGTTAGTTCTTGAATAAGACTTATTTTACGGTCCACGAGGCACTCATTACATTATCGACACAGCTTTCATCGGTCCTCCGAGTTCTTAAAGCTATTCGCTATGTGTCCGGATTCGATGAATTTAAAAACATTTTCATGAAAATTTCCCCGGAAGCATACAAATCACCCAGCCAAATTGAACTGGCATGTAACTTTGTCAATTTATTACTTACAGTTTTTACGCTGTCTGAGGTGGCACAAGGCAGTCTTTTTCGCCCTCTTCTCTTTAATATTTTTATTTCGAATCTAACTGGGATTTTGTTTGATACCACACACCTCTTCTACGCTGATGGCCTGAAATTTTACCATACTATCAAAACACAGTAGGTCTGTTTCCGTACTTTCAGCAAACTGCAGCAGTAACAGAATTTGGCAACTGGCTTCTTTTTGCTGCAAAATTTGGCTTGCATTTAGCTTGCAGCAAAAGTACGGAAACGACTTGCTGCGAATCTATTTTAATATATTATAATAGATTCAAGTACGGAAACAGGCCTAGTCTGACATAGCTTTTCTCCAATTAAAACTTTAATCTCTCGAACTAAGCCTCAACGTCAACAAGTCTCAAGTGATAAGTTTCTCCCGAAAAAATAAAGTCATATCCAACTCATATTACTTCAACAACATATCATAGACCTAGGTGTAACCCTAGACACCAAAATGTGCTTAAGCTTGCAGTGCGACAAATTTTTGACGAAGGCAAACAAACAACTTGGTTTCAATAAGAGGCGTGCAAGAGTTCAAAAACATTTGGGTTACTAAGTATCTATATACATCATTACTGTGACATCTACTGAAATGCACCTGCATAGTCTGGAGCTCAGCTTTTGAACTACACAGCGCCAGGTTCAAATCGATTCAGATCTTACTATAGGATCTAATCTTTCCTCTTACGAATACAGACTTAACCTTTAAAACCTAATGACTTTTTCATCAAGAAGGACCTTAATTAGCGCATGCTTAACCTTTGACATTGTTAATGGAACAGTTAGGGTGGGAACTCTCTGTCTAATAAAATTACATTTAACAATCAACAAGACGGACTAAGCAGACCAGAACCACATAGTCTATAGGTATAATTCAATACCAGAACCACATAGTCTATAGGTATAATTCAACGGCATAAGCCATTACTATTTTTCAGGTATCACTAAATCTATCTTCAAAAATAATTTAACAAAGGCCTTGTTAACTTCTAAACTCATTTATTTCCTTCCCGATTCGTCTGAATACAAATAAGTATCAACTGAATTTATAATACTTGTACGATGCCTTGTTTGGCCAATAATTAAATAAATTCTTTCTATTTTTCACGGGACGTCTATATCAGTTATATCCCCTTAAGCCGTGATAATCATTGCTTTCGGCCGAGGCCATCGTTGCATTTTTACTAAAGTTCGAAGAACATTAATATTAAATTCGATTCGGCCAAAAATTCATATTTCCATATATATAGATAGTCTTGGGAACGCGCCTTCCGATTGAGCTGAAACTTTCAAGATACATTGGTGTATATGCGAAATAGGTCCAGGTCTCACTAAATGTCAATTATTGTTAATGCTTTGGCGCCGGCGGCCATTTTAGTGATATTTTTAATATACCTATTATTCCGTACACAAATAATTTGTGCAAAAATTAAGTTGACGAAATAAATTTCGAACGTGTTTTACATGTGAATCGGATAATGCTTTGGAATTTTTTAACCCCATGTGTGCGCTAGGTGCCTAAAAAGAGAACGGGAAAATTTGAAATTTTTTTAAATTGCTATAACTTTTGACAGAGCTATTATTATAATCATTACGAAGTTTTCAGGACATATTGATATTATTGAATTGTAAACTTCTGTATCTTTTAATGAGCGTTTTCGCAACTCTGTAGCTAGGACAGGCACTGAAAAAGAAAACCTCCAAATCATCGTCTCTCTTGAAAAAATGCCGCTTCTTCAAAAAAAAAAACCAATCATATGTAAATCTTATGCTTTGTTTACATAGCCAAAGTAAACAATTTGATATGGTACAACGGGCATGCCTGGTAACCCTTGCCCAATTTACCTATATTTTTAGCATCGAAAACTTCTGTTCACGGAAGCTCACGATCCGATGAGCAGAGTTAATTAAAATATACAGAATGTATTGGTTTTAAATAGGACCAGGTGTGATAGAAGTGATTTTGAAATGGGGGTGATTCTGTGCCAGTGGTGCCTCCTTGAAAAATCACTAAAAAATAAAGATAACTGCTTTTAGCCTTATAAATTCTGATTCAATCGTTCGATTTTGACGAAATTCACACAGTATGTGAAACTTACTTTAAGCCGCATTTAGTAGAAAATTGATTTAAAAATTCGGTTGGAGCTGCCAGCTATGATAATTTTTGGTGTCTTAAATTTGAAAAAGTGAAAACATTCAAACCATCGAATACCCCAAAAAAATCTCCGTTTCTTACAATAAGACCAATCTGT